>FR989927.1:679165-1358330 GCA_905404155.3 Plebejus argus | reverse complement strand
GCGTTCTTCCATTATGTCGACATCTTTCCGAAGCTTGGTCACCGTGTCACCAACATCCTTTATTGCCAATAGCGCTTTTTCTTGGAGGTCCCTTTGTTGCTCTTGAGACTCCATCATTGCCCGAATGTCAGCCCTTTGAGAATCTTGCAGAGCGCCGAACTTGTGTTCCTGGGCCTCTTGCAAAGCGCTGAGCTTGCGGTCTTGTGACTCTTGTAAAGCCTGGATTAACCCAATTATGCTTTCCAATTGAGGAGCCATTTGGGGGGCCGTAGAAGCTGCGGGCGAGGCATGGTGGCTGGAGCCAGTTGACGGGGCTTGAGCAGATGGGGCCTGGTGGGCGGGGCCAGTGGGCGTGGCCTGAGTGGGTGTGGCCTGAGTGGGCGTGGCCTGGTGGGCGGAGCCAGTGGGCGTGGCCACACCCAAAGTGGGCGGGGCCTGAGGGGCGTGGCCAGTGGGCGGGTCCCGGTGGGCGGGGCCAGTGGGTGAGGCCTGCCCCGCAGTGGGCGGAGCTTGGTCCCCAGTGGGTGTGGCCTCCGCAGCCTGTTGCGTCCTTGTCCTGACACTTCCCTCGAAGTCTTCTCCCGGAGTCACTGGCACTGCGACGTTGTCCTCACGCTCCCCTTGAACTCCTCTCTCGGAGTCGATGGCAGCAGCTCGCTGTGCCCTTGTCCTGACACTCCCCTTGAAGTCCTCTCTCGGAGTCAATGGCATCTCCAAATCCCACTTCTGACACCAGTTGTTACGTGCTAAGGTTCGATGATTCGGAGGAAAAGACCTGGTGACTCTCTTGAAGACTTTTATTTGCACTACACTTAACACTTACACTACACTTACACACACTAGATCACTATGTCTAAACACTAAGCACTAGGTCCAAACACTATGCACTAAGTTCAAACACTAAGCACTATCACTGGTTCACTCACTAAGTCACTTGTTTCTCACTTCCGAAGTCGCTTTGATTATCGCTCACTCGAAAACATTCGAAGACTGGCTGGCCGGCTCGTCTAGCCGCGTATTTATACGGGACGGGGCGAGCTCTAGACCTTACGAGAATATTCCACAACATGTAAACAACCGTGGGAAAATTCTCGAGCGGGTACGCGCAGGTAACAAAAACATACAAGTAGCGGCATCTGGTATTGAATAGGGGATTTACGCTGTCTGTGATGGTTTCGCCTGGTTGCCGCTAGATGACACTACGTGTCCGCATTCGTAACAATATAATATAAATATAATATTTGGGACGTGATCTAAATATTATGCTAACGCGGACGAAGTCGCGGGCAACAGCTAGTTTAGAATAAAGATTTCGTCAGGACCAGTTAAAGTTTTGTTTAGCTAGTGCCTTACCATTTTAAGGATATTATGCCGAGAAATCGACGACATAATATGGATTTAGCAACTATATCTAGGGCCGTAACATAAAACATTACTGCAAGAAGGCCATTCACCATCGATTTATATGTCTATGCCAGTAATATATAAGTCTATGCCATTCACTAGTTATAATTCTATGCAGCTAGGTATAACATTGAATTGACATAAGACGACCAAATAACGTAGGTCCGTCAACTGCCTAGGAACTAGGAAGTAAGAATCAATTTCCTCGATAGTAAGTACATTGACCGTTAAAATTAGGTACTTAAGTATTTTTTTTCTTTTTAAACTCGTAAGTAAATATTTAAATGATGATCTTTGACATCCCCGATGGCGCAAGTAATTTCAAGTGAACGTTACGTAAGTCTGCAGCTTCCAGATTTGGCACGGAGTCGGCCTTGCGTAACGCCAGGTTCTCGCTGAAGTCTAGACATAGGTCTGCGACGGCAATCATGCTATGCTGAAATATAACTAACCGCTTTGAAAAAATTATAGCCGTGTCTTTGTACGAGACTTGGCTGGGGTACTGGTATGCCCCAGATGACGTATTAATAATCGGCCAAGTGCGAGTCGGACTCGCGCACGAAGGGTTCCGTACCGGTATAGAGCGAAAGTAAACAAAAATTGTGTTTTTGTATGGGAGCCCCCCTTACCTAAATATTTACTTTATTTTAATTTTATTATTAATTACTAAAGAACAATTAATATAACTAAGTATTTTGTGAAAATTTCAAGTGCCTAGCTGTTACCATTATTGATTACGATCAAAAAAGCCCAAAAAAATCACGCTTCACCTATAGACTCCTATAGATAAATGATTGGTGTATAGCACTATAGTGCTTGAAGGGACACCAACCCAAACATAGTATTTTTTCGGTCATTTTCCCCATTTCATAAAAAGTGACAGACTTTCCTATACCGACAGCAGTCAGCATCAGAGTATGCAGTAGTAGTACGGTAAGAGGAGACACATTTCAATCTTCACAGTTTTTGTTCCTCTCATTCATTGGCGTTATAATATTTTATGACAATAATATATTAAGTTATAGCTTAATATATCACAGAAGCTACAGGTAGAGCGGCACAACATCTCTGCGACGCGACGGCCGTCGACGTAACTCAATCATGTTTTCGGCATTGCGGTATTTTATACAATTTAGTATTTACCTGTTGTGTGTACTAAAAGGTAAACATATTCTGTCCGTGAACAAACAAAATGTTGGTTAATGTCTCTTGAATGTGGCTCTATAGCCCCTAATATTCAGACCATTTTTGGCATGCCTGCTGGCTGCTAAAAAATTAACAATAGCAGTTTTTGCACAACCAATAACAGAATCTGCTGCAAGTTAGTGAGTCACTGACAAGTTTCATGGTTACATTGAACAGCGCGGCCGTGTACAACTTGTTCCCAGAATAATTATTAATCATTCATCATATATTTTGTAAACAACCAATAATGCCAGTTGCGAATTTAGATAAAACAGCTTCTGTTTCCTATCTATTGAAATAAAGGCCGTCACAGACTTAGCTATAATATATATTAATATGTTTATAGCTAGGCATATTACTATATATTTTCTATACGATATTCGCGTGACCACACACTCAGCTATAATATATATTTCTGGTCTCAGTGTGTTTAGTTCGGTATATTAATATATATTATAGCTAAGTCTGTGACGGCCTTAAAGCCTTTTCGAACTAGGCCCTATAACGGTCTTTTAGGGTACACTTACATTGATTATATACTATATATTATAATCAAAGAGTTCTTAATATTCTTGAATGCATATAAGTTATAACTAATGACATAAATGCGAAAGTATGTACTTTGTCTGTTACCTCTTCACACTTGAACCGCTGAACCAATTTATAAATTTATATAAAATTTGGTACAGCAGAATGCAGATACTTTTTAGGGTTCCGTAGCCAAAATGGCAAAAAAGGAACCCTTATAGATTCGTCATGTCTGTCTGTCTGTCTGTCCGTCCGTCCGTATGTCACAGCCACTTTTCTCCGAAACTATTAGAGCTATACTATTGAAACTTGGGAAGCAGAATATGTAGTCTGTAAACCGCATTAAGATTTTGATGCAAAAATGGAAAAAAATTAAAAATTTTAGGGGTCCCCATAGGTACAACTGAAACAAAAAAATTTTTTTTTCATCTAACCTATGCGTGTGGGGTATCTATGGATAGGTCTCCAAAAATCATATTGAGGTTTCTCATATCATTTTTTCTTACCTGAATAGTTTGCGAGAGAGACTCTTCCAAAGTGGAAAAATGTGTGTCCCCCCCCCTCTAATTTCTAAAGTAGAGGCATGATAATTCTAAAAAAAAATATATGATATAGATTACTATAAAAACTACCAACGAAAATTATTGGTTTGAACGAGATCTAGCCAGTAGTTTTTTTTATACGTCATAAATAGTAAACCTTAATCTAAATTTCATTAAATCGACTGAAATATAAAAATAAATCAAAAATATTTTAATTTCATAAAAATAAACCTTATTGCTGCTGCGGAACCCTCCATGGGCGAGTCCAACTCGCACTTGGCCGCTTTTTTAAATTTTGCAAACTATAACTTATATTACAATGTCTTTGTCATTACTCATTAGCTTGTATTGTATTTCAATGTATTTATGTGTCCTGACTCCTGTGCTGTATATTGGTGCAATTTTTCAAAAAGTATCATCGTATTGTTATAAACAAATGGACTGTAACGCCGGTCGCCGGGCTTAGACAAAGATGTTTATTTTTAAACACGGTAATTGGTATGACATCATTTCTACTATTGAAAAAATATAATAAACGAAATACCTTATGTTCAAACAATAGAATACCTCACAGTAGTGTCATGTTGCATAAATTAAATGGGTTATAAATTCTAACACCTCTTCAAACAGCGACCGGTATCACTTAAATATACTTTTACTAACATACAACTGTGTGTAAATTGTCACTTCAACCATGTTATTTCATACAAGGTTTTTACAAATTGATTTTATTACAAATTGTTTATTAGGTATTCTGAGAATAAGAAGTGTCAGACTCACGGTCGGCAATCGGCACTCAGAAAATCGGACCCAAGGGTTCCGTACAAACTATAACATAGACTTTAGACAGTTTCAGATTTTAATTTAGTGGAAAAAAAAATCTACTAGCGTTAAAAATGATTGAAGGACAGCTGCACATAATATAATTTTGAATTCATTGTGTATAAATAGTTTTTAATAATGTCTGTCAAGTATCATCTCTTGTTCCTTTTGTAATACAATTTAATATTTTGGTGGTTACCTATGCTTATTTATTAATCTGTGCTTATGCCTCTACACAATAATTGTAAGAAATTTCACTTAATTAAATTACTTACCCATACAACATACAATTGACAGAATTATTAATACAACTAACAATTATTAATTGAATTACCAATCCAACTAAAACTATAGTGAAGTTAAAAATACATCAGACAATTAGTAGTGCCAAAACCAGGTTATGTTCATGCTATAAATAAGTCTAGTAAGCAATTTTTATATGAAGACCAAGATAATATTGATTTGAGGCTTTCAATAAAACGCAATACTAGTTATCAAAATATATTTATTGGCAGCTGTGCCTACGCGTCGGCGATGGTGACTTCAACTTCTACACCGGGCTCGATGTTGATGGAGGTGATCTGCTTCACGATCTCCGAGGGTGAGTGCAGGTCAATGACCCTCTTGTGGATGCTCATCTGGAACCTGTCCCAGGTCTTGGAACCCTCACCACAAGGAGTCTTGCGGGTGGTGATGCGGAGGATCTTGGTGGGCATGCGCACTGGTCCCTGGAAATTGATAATATACAATTATAGTACAGGATGGTTTGACTTATATTTTAATTGTATTATTGATTCAACTTCCACAGAAAGGAAGGTATATTCTGATATGTTTTAGAGAAGATTACTTTATGTTGTTTGTTTGTTTTAGAAATATAGACATAGGACATAAAGATAAGTTATACTATACATTATAATTTATTAACTAAATTCAAATGTACATGTAGCTATCCTATGAGCAGAATGTATAATGCAGTATAGACTCTGCACTTTCAACAGCGCTGTTTGTTGTTGCACCTCCTTGGTGAACACTACAATAAAGAAACATGCAGTGTCTTCATCTGGGTGCTAGTAGTTTATTCCTTGCCTTGTCTCAAAAACATGTCACCTAGAAGTTAGAACTCCATTATCTAGCACTGAAAAAGAGATATCTAGTGACAACTGGTATATTCCTCTATAAAAAGTTTGGAATAAATGTTTAACAAAGGTTACCTTAACACGCAGCTTCTGTTTTTTGGCGCCATTGATCAAGTCGGAGCATACTTTCTCCAAAGACCGTACGTTGCGGGATGTGAGCGTGATACGGATGCGATGGATGGGCGATACCTCCGCCTGGGGCTTCTCAATGTCCTTGCCAGCTACAACGGCGGCTGCCTGAAATAGTTAAGTAGATGATTTAGACTCAAACACGTGGAGGTTATGTCGTATAGGTTATGTTACTGTAAATGTTTACTGTGGGTATTTGATGCATTGCAATATATAATATTATTGTAGATATTGGTTTGCTTACCATGTTTATGCTATTTCCCGGTCGAGATAAACAATTTTCAATCAAAATTGCTCAGCGCTGAACCGGAGAACGGCGTTCTTCAATGTCAAAAAGTGAAAGAGAGAAACGTCAAACGACAAACGTCATCCAGACGTCATCTGCGCTCTATGACATTGACATAATTTTTTATCGATGTTTTAGTACCAAGACAGTAGTAGGAGTAGATTGGACCGTACCAGTCATTGGACAGAGCAAAAAAACACTATAAATTTTATTGAGGTTGCTTTAAAAACTGCCTGTTTTTAAAATAAAAAAAACGCCTAATTTTAAATAAAAACAAGTAGTTTTTAAAGCAACCTCAATAAATATAATGTTTTTTTGCTCTGTCCAATGGCTAGTACTGTCCAATCACTAGTCATGTTCACCCTAGTACAGTTTAAAAATTATTTTGATAAATTATCTTTTCTCAATGTTCAATTAAAATCAAAGGAAATCGAATGAATTGTTATTTTGAGATTCATAATGTTGTATTCTTTTAGTTCCCATAGTGGTGCTACAGAGATTTCTATGATAATCTTCTTATTTATAAAAATGGATTTTCAAATGTGTTAGTCGCGCTAAAACTCGAAAACGGCTGAACGGATTGGGCTGATTTTAGTCTTATAATATTCGTAGAAGTCGGAAAGGTTTTGAAGTGACTCGAACCACCTAGTTCACCGGGACAGCTAGTAATATTATATTATTTAATGGCCGAAAGGGCTACATGTAATTTTATTATCCTAGGACCTAGATCATACGTGTTTTAAAATAAATTGATAGGTAGCATGACTGAATCTTTTAACAACTGATAAATAAAAGTCAATCAACATTTAACATAATTTACTTCTTACAATATAAGAATTATGTAGTTTATTATTATTTATTACCTATGTACAGTGACGGATTAAGACTACTTGATGCCCTAAGCAATCCTTGCCTGTGTGACCCTCCCCCCCCTATCCGTATGTCAACTAGAATCGGTCTTTTAAACTTTTAAGTTTTACCACCTAAAAAAATATAAGATTACTTTTATCCCAGAAACTTTTTTTGATGTGGTTTTTGGTGACGTGAGAGTGAGACGTGATGCCCTAAGGACAGATGTTTTTGTCCTTTTGTCATTTTTCTGGTGCCCCCTCAGACGTGATGCCCTAGGCAGTTGCTTAATTTGATTAAGGGTTAATCCGTCACTGCCTATGTACAAAATATTATTAATCAGTATAAATATTAAATACACAACAGAAATAGTTACAAGCCAAAAGTAGCAATAAAATAATCCTCTTGGAGATCCAATCTTAGACACCAGACTTTTTATATATTGTTCAATATTAGGTTTTTCACCTGTTTATCAAATTTTCTGAAACAAAAAGGTTTCTTTAATTGTATAGAAGATCAAGATTAAAAATGTTTATGTAGCTATGTGAGATCTTTGAGAACTTACGGTGAGGTAATTTGGTCTCCCGGTAAATGAAATGGGTTGCATATGGCATCAGCATAGAGTGCATGCAGCCTGCGCAGTGCTGTCCGTACCTCTGCATCTCTGATATTACTTCCCGTTAATGATATGGAACTGGTTACTAGGACTAATTTAATTCTAGTATTAGTTACATAGCCATAACTGAAAATAACGAAAGGAATTATTAATTATTAGGAATTATTAGCTCTTGAAGTAAAATTATTTCAGTAAATGTACATAAACAATATTTTTATCTGCATACATTTTATGAGTATCAGTTGAGTAGAGTAATCCAAGATAAAGTTCTCGTAGATCAGCTCGGGCTGCATTAGCATTGTTTGCATTGTTAGTATTTGTAGCAGCCAGCCTCTCTTCTAAGGCATCTAACGCTGTGTGTACTAGCCACTGCCTCGACAACTCGTTGTCGGTGTTAGTATCGTTAGCGACGCCTCCAATATACAATGGTGCATTCTGAAAAAAAGATGAACAACACTTTTAAGTTTTATGACCTTTCAGGCTTCAGCCGGTAAATCTAAAGATTTTGCTTGTTGTTTACAAATAAAAATTATACAATTCTCTCAAACTTCACAATGATGACATTTGACGGAAAATTTAGTTAAATTTTTAACTAGACATAGGTACCTATTTAACGCGGCAGAATTAATGAATAGATAAAGTGTAAAGCAGTAAAGTATAAATTACACTTGTTAATCAAAATGTGCTAAATGTACTACTATCACTATAGTGTTTTTACTTACATCTTTCCCGATTACAGCCACACAAACAGCCATTGTTCACTTTGTTGTTCTCCTTCTTGAAGTGAGGTGCACCGTATCGACAATGGACATATCTTTGACATTGACAAATGACAGATTTCACTCAAAAAATTAAAAATCAGAGTGTCAATGTCATTTAACATTTTGAATTTTCAAACCAGTGTGGAAAAGATTTTCAAACAAAGATTTATAGGTAAATTATTATAAATTAGTTAAAAATTATAATAGGTAATATGAAATCGCGATTATACGGTGGGTCTGTTTAAATTTTGTAGATAATTCGCTTAATGCGGTCTATAGATTTTAGAATCTATTGCTGAAATGAAAACAAAGTTGTTTATTTTGGTGTCAAAGTCATACGTTTCTGTGTGTTCGTTCGTCGCCGCAAAATTCAAGTCATACCAATAGGCAATAATATGAGCTTTTGAGTCGATGAAGCTAACAAAATGGTCACGTACGAGTTCGACGACATAAACAATAAAGTGTACGAAATCGACGAAAAAGGCAGCCGGCAGCTCGTGCGCTCGACAGAGTCCACGAGACGCGCCTTCTTCAGGTTTCGAAACAAAACGACGAGAGTTATAGACGTGTGGTGGCGCGACTACGGCGGGAGCAAGTGTCATTACAAGCGAATACCGCCCGGCCGGTTTTGCGACATGAACTCCTTCACCACCCACCCCTGGGAGTTCACCGACGCGGCCACCGGCGAGAGGTACGTCATAAACAACCAACCCATATTCCGAGCTCCCCCCGAACTCGGCGGAATGGACTACAGAACCAACTGGAATATCACAATCAGCGTGAGGACCCTGCGGAGGACCGCTATGCTCGCTATCAACAACTTCCTCAGGGATGTTGATGATATAAATGTGTTAGAGATCCCCAGGCGGCTAGCGGAGGAGCTCCAAGCTGTGATGATTTCGCTGAGAAGGCCCTTGCCTCCGGCTCCGACTCCCTGACAAAACTATGTGTTGGCGGAGTGTTGTACCATCCTGCTGAGCGGGACTTACTCTCTGCTTCAAATATTATTTTATATCTTGACACACATGATCACCTGCATTTAATGCTCAGCAGCAAGTTTTACTGCAATTATAGTTAAGAGTTAAAAATTGTAAAAAATGTATAAAATAGATGATATTGGACAATCTAAAAATTAACTCTAGCCATTGTGATGACTGTCCTGTAGTTTTATTGTTCATAAAGTCCATGTCAATCGAAATGACTATACAGCATGACTAGTGAGACATGACTGTTCAATACTCGAGGATGTGATATTTGGCTATAATTATATTAGTTGAAAAAAAAATTGAATACTCTCCTTAAGTGTCGGTCATGTCTCACCAGTCATGCTGTATACAAAGTTTAATAATAATATAATATTCATAAATATTTATTTGTACTCAAGACTGAGTATTATATTTTATGTGATTCAGAATGTTTTATTTTATTTCTTATTATATGCATTTATTTTCTAAAATATGTTATTTGGGTTGCTTACTCATGATATAAATATACTATAATTTACAAAAAATAATACTTCATTACTATTAAACATTACAAATTTATTACTGTGTGAATAGCCGCATACTGATTCGCTTAATCAGTATGCGGCTAAAAAAGGATTTGTATTTTTGTATTTAACACTTATCCCCTTACTGTATTATTTGTTATTAGTTTATTACTAATGGAAAGGGCAGGCAGAAAACATTGTACACCTTACTCATTGTTTAAAAATTGTTATTACTTAGTAAGGAAAATCATACTATGATTTTTTTTTGCATAAACAGGAGTCAGGAACAAAAAAACTTAACTTTATCAAAACTATGTCTTAGGTAAAGAAATCAGGCCTTAATTTTTAGGGTTCCGTACCCAAAGGGTAAAAACGGGACCCTATTACTAAGACTTCGATGTCTGTCCATCTGTCTGTCTCCAGGCTGTAACTCAAGAACGGTAACAGCTAGAGAGTTGAAATTTTCACAGATTGTATATCTGTTGCCGCTATAACGACAAATACTAAAAACAAAATAAGTAAAATAAATATTTAAGGGGGGCTCCCATACAACAAACGTGATTTTTTTTACCCTTTTTTTGCTCTATATCAATAATGGCAATATGTAGGCACTTGAATTTTCCATAATATCCTTAGTTATACTTGTACTTTAATATTTAATAATAATATTAAAATAAAATAAAAATTTAAGGGGGGCTCCCATACAAAAAACACAATTTTTGGTCTAATTTTGCTCTATAATGGTACGGAACCCTTCGTGCGCGAGTCCAACTCGCACTTGGCCGATTTTTAAGTTTGTTTTTGTAATTAAAAAGTGTATTCCTCGTTTATTTTGATACATTTTTACTTATGCCAAAGAAACATTTATTATTTGCCATATTTTTAGTTTTAAATAAATAGCTACAATGTGTAGGTTTTAAGAGTTTATTATATTATGATGTATAGGTATTAGGTAATAATATGAAGGTGACCTATAAGAATGAAATGTTGATTGTTGATAAGATCTGTGTAAGTTATGTAAGTATACTTTTTATTATATTTTAATTTAAAAAATTGTCAATCATAGTGTGCATATTTCTTTATAACACATAATTTTTTACTTTATTATTTGACCCTGTTTACCTAATACTTATAAGTAGGCATCGGATTATATGCATTTGCATATTTGCATATGCAAATGCATATTATAATGGCACTTTTTAGGCGATAGAGCATATTTTGGCAATTTTCCGTTGATAGTGCATATTTCGGCCATATTTTGCCCTCGTAGTCTCCAAACTAGCTATCATAATACACACCGAGGCCACGAAACAGAGGTACGATAGATTAAAATACTTCAAATATGTGGCCCCACCCCTTCGTTAAGGTAAAGACTCCCCAAGTAAAGACTTCCGCAATGCACCCGATAGGTACAATAACTTTCTAGAAACAAAATGTTTCTTTGTAGTTAGCAACATTAGAAAAAAATTGAATAAAATAGGTAATGAACTTCCATCGGCACTAAAATTGAAATCGGAAAGTAGGAAAAAATCCTGGATTTGATGGAATTATGGAAATTGGCGCATTTATTATGGGCACACCCCGTAAAACGTAGTATAAGTGACTTTTGATTGTGCATATTTGGCCATTTTTCGTGCATATTTGCATGCATATTTCGGCACTTGGATCGTGCATATAATCCGATGTCTACTTATAAGTATTAGGTAAACAGGCTAAGCCACAGACTACTAAGGGATGGCTAAGCCCTATGGAATCTTTGATTTGCTGTGTTGCCCTCAACTTTTAAAGGACAAAAAGTCTGTCAATTTAAGAAGAACTTAATTCTTGAATGTTGATTGATACTGAATGTTGTTATTTAATATTTTATGTTAGATTTGTCTTCAATTTATTTCGCGTGGGTCCAGTTAGACACTGGACACAATCTACACATTTGGCGCAACATAGTAGATGGTCAAAGTGTAATAGTAAATAGACAATATCATTAGTTAAGTATTAAACTATTCATCAATGTTCCTAGTTGCTGCTTATATTATCTCGGCCGCTACATCAGACATGTGAAGTAATTGTTGTGTCCTAGTTGACTAAAGGTCAATGCAGATAGTGTATTTATTTCATTTTTTGTTGGCACATTTATCTATAGCCATGTTTGAAACTTAATTTATTTATTAATATTTTGAGCTAACTATAAAAGATGTTACCACAAAATACAAATTTTCATTGTAGGAATGGGTTAATAAGTTTAAAGCAGCCATTATATAAAAATAATTTATTGTAAAAAAAAATATAATCACAAATATGGTCACTCGGTAATGGTTTTCAAGTGTCTGTGTAGGTGCGCGACTAGGGCGACGGCCCCGCCGGGGATGAAGCGGATAAAGTTGTCCCCCGTGAGGGGGCCCAGCGCGTACATCCCCCGGGGGGCGTTGAGTACCTCGTGCGTGCTCTTGTCTATAGCTATCGGGTTCGATTTCCCGTCTACAGGTTTAGTGGGGTCCACACCGTACCCTAAACCACTGGTGTACGGATTAGTCTGTCTGCACTGGCACGTCTGTTTGTCGTTCAGCTCACTAATTAACCTACTCTTGCAGCTCTGCAGGCTCTGACCGAGTATGCTCTTGAGGAGGTGCCAGTGGTTTCTTAGAAAGCATTTTCGATCCGTTCGGGCGTTGTCGATGCACGTGCAGTGGTGCTCAATAAAGTCCGTTTGAAGGTAAAAGAGGTCGGGTTTGGAGCCGATGAGGACGATGACGAGGGAGGCGGTGAACTCCGTGGTCTGTTGGGTGGCGAGGTCCAGGAGACGGATCCTCTTGAGGCGGAGGTCGTGCGGTGCGGCGGGGTCGCGCGCGGCCAGCGGCTCGATGTCCACGATCACGTGGTCGGGGTGCGGGATGTAGTTGGGGTGGTTGCCCGACGGACCGTCGCACATCATTTTGTACACCTGTGGTGGAAAAGTTTTTATTAAAGTCGCCTGCAGGACATAAATTATTATAGTTCTCATGGTGTCAGAGTCTATAGCTTGTGGTAAGTTCACCATCAAAGCCTTCAAAGGGGTAAATAGGAATATCATCAATCAGCTCTGTAATCTTAAGGTGCTCCCAGACAGAAGTTATAACGTTATAAATTATAATAAACATTGTGTAACACGATAACATTTTATAACATCGTGTAACGGCCCGGCCACATCTGCGTCTATCGTCCGAAGCTTCGTGCTACGAGACGATACTATTGGACGATACACGCAGATCGTCCAATAGTATCGGTTTTAGCGCGAAGCACCACGCATATGCGGCCGCGGCATAACATATGCTACAATATGTCAAAAAATAAACGTGTGTGCTATAATTTGTTAAAAATTTTTAGACAAAAATGTTATTTAACGTTATATAACTTCTGTCTGGGAGCACCTTTACAAAGTACATACTAGTAAGGTCAATGTGTGCCTTAGTAATTAATTATTATTATTACATTCCATTTCACGATAAGTGTCCGACAACATTGAGAAGGGTACATTTCCGGACCAAAATGACCTGCAAACCTTCAAGTAGAGGATGTATTCCCTCTTAAAAGGCCTGCAACACACCTGCAACTGTTCAATGGGCGACGCTAGTTGCTTTCCATCAGCTGACCAGTTTTCTCATCTGCCCTCTATTTTTAAAAGAAATTTACCTGGCAGTAATCTGGATAAGTCTCGGGCGTGAGTCTGGCTAGCGCGTCGGCGGGTGCGCGGTGCACGTGCCGCACCATCAAGCCGGCAGCTCGTGACAGCCGCACCGCGTCCGCCGCGCTCACGCCAGAACCCACCACCACCACCGTCCGCGCACCATCGTCACCGTCTGATGGCAGCATGCCTGTGGGAGTAGATTGAAATTATACTCATGTCAGAAAATTAAAGATAAGTGTCTACTATATTTTTTTGGGATCGTTGTGTCGTGCGGTTTTGGAGCGGTTAGCGACCGCTGAACCATCGCAACACGTCGCCTTAACTCGATTAATCTACTACTATCCTTTTTCCATAAGTATATTATGTAGTTGAAGCTCAAGTAATTTAAACCTTTTCCGCGATCAAAGCACAGTATCTAGTCTGAAGCATATTTTGCTGCTATGATACTGACTGACTCCAGAATAACGGATCGCCTTAGAATCGTTTGTAGCGCAAATTTAGGATCGCAGTTAAAGTTCCTGGATCGGTCTAACGCGAACCACGCTCCACGATCTGGTCTCCACCTGGAGCACGGATCGCGGGGTCACCGCTCCAAGACGGATCGTCCGGTGTGGACCCGGCTATTCAGTACAAATTTAGAAAAGCATCTACGCGTCGTGTTGCGGTCTGAATTAACCCATAGTCGTTCATAACAGTACTCACGTGTATGCCGGCTGAGTGCTGTCAGCGCGCGCTCTGCGGCGGCCAGGTCGTGCACGGCGTGCGCGGCGAGGTGGGGGGGCAGCGCGCGCGGCCGGTCACCCGCGCCCCCCGCCAGCACCACGTGCCGACACAGGTAGCGGAACGACCGACCCTCGCATTTGTCGTACCTGGAATTATCGAAAATGGAATTAGCACTTAGTAATAGCTACTTTATAATGAGGCTAAAAGGCCGCAGGACCCCTCGTCACGCTGCTCACTATCACGCACGACCTGTACATACCCGGTGACGGCGAACACCGCTCGGCGCGGGCAGGCGGGTGTGCAGGGCGGGCCGGCGGCGCGCGGCGCCCGCGTCACGCTGCTCACTATCACGCACGACCTGAAGTAGCGCTGGAACGAAGACAAACGTTCTGTAAATTATTATTGTGCCTACTTTTGCTTGATTTAAAGACAATAACATTGACATTATTTGGCAGTAATTACAGTAAAATAGTTCACGCAGTTTCGGACTTGGTATAAACTGTCCGTTAGCGTCTGCAACCCTGTGGTTACATCGTGCGAGGCCAGATCACCCGAAAGTCACTTACCAGTACTCAGTAGTCAGTAGTAATCGCTACAGACGCTACGAAGGCCTCCCCTAAGCTGAGGCGGGCGCACAAACGTATGAAGTCGCGAAGAGGATAGCGCGTGTTCATACATTTGAGTCCTGCTCAGCTAGCGATGGCCCTGAAGGTGTACCTTACAGCACATCGGTGACTCACCTGCAGGTTACACACGTTGACGTACCGGCGGCAGTAGTTAGCGACGGCGCGGGCGGAGACGCGGCCGTCGTCGGCCAGCGTGCGGCGCTCGTCGCCGGCGGGGGAGAGGCTGGCGTGCGGGGGCAGGGACAGCCACGCCGCGGGGGACAGCGTGCGCACCGCGCCGGGGAACGTCTGCCACGCCCCGCCCGGCGGACCCTTGCCCAGCACCACGTGGTCTATCTGGAATGGATGGATTTAGATAAATAAGATATAGGGTACATTGTCTCTGGCGAAGATGACCCGGGCCATTATAGTATACATAATACTTAACTTTTTTTTTTGGTCAAAATTGTTACTTCATAATAATATAAGAGTTCCGCCACTAACTTTGACTTTTGAGAAATAATATTAAGCAGTGGGTTTTACCTCACTTTCATACATTATTGTAGAACATACAGTGTTAACAAGGAGGCAAAGTTTTGTTTACATATTATTACAGCTAGAAAGGTTAAACGTACGTTTGTTTGTGTTTACTAGTTGTTATCTTATTTCTGTGTAATCACTAATCACTAATCACTACTTATATAATATTTTTTATATTACCTATATGATAACTGATAAGCATTTCGAAATTTTTCCATAAATTATATCATCAATATAATATTATAATTAATAAATTGGGCTACTCTAAAGTTTGAATCCTTTTTGTCGACTTTTTGACTTGTTTCCTGAAATTGACAAGACGATGCAAGAGTTGTGAAACTCAGGTTTCCGCAACTCTCAACTGAACTCAACTGAATCTTAAATATAATATTTCTTACTAATATTACGAAACTTTTTCTTATTATGTAGCCCTAGCTAACTCTTTCTTATGTGCATGCACAGTAGGTATAACAAAACAGAAATAAAGCGATAGAGATCCTAAAGGCGATCGCACATTTATCAGCACGCACGCGCCGCATTTTAGAATTCGTTGTATAAAATGACGTAAAACTTCACACATTCGTCCGCACAGGGAGAGAGAAAGACAGAGAGTTTCTCAGTTCTCACCTGTTTGTTAACGTCGTACCTCCACTCTATGAGCGACTCTTGCTGCAGCCCCACATCCGCGCCCGGCCGAAGTAAATTATCCAACTGGAAACATCATAAACAAATGTTTAGTTAAGAGTGAGTTGCATCAACCTACTTTAAAACTATAACCTTAGCTTTAACCATAACAAAATGTGAAATGAACTGTCAAATCCCTAGCAAAAGTCGCCATATTTGACGATAACTTTAACCTTATAGTAATCCGTACCCATAGTTACTTGGTCAAACAAGTAAAATCCGTTTAGGCTGCAGAGCGTGCCTAACAGTTAAATACATCCATTAGGGCCTGTTTCACCAGTCACCAGTTCAGTGCCGAATAGGCTATCCTCCACAGTTGACAGGTGAAGTATGGAGAATCTGTCAAATAAGTTGTGGATAGCCTATTCAGCGCTTAATCAGGAAGTGGTGAAAGCGCTTTATCAGGCCCTTAATATTATAAATTATAAATGCGAAAGTGTGTCTGCCTGTCTGTTACCTCTTCACGACCAAATCGCTAAACCGATTTTGCTAAAATTTGCTATGGATACTCTTTTACTTTGCGATAAACAAATTTTGGTGCAAAGGTATTGCAGGCGTCATGAATTTCGAAAATATAGCCTTCCTGAGTCCTGGCGCAGTCGGGACTCGGTGACAAATTTTCCGAAGATAAAAGAGCCAATCATTTCTGGGGGCCTATTCCAGAATAACCTCACAGAGAAACAGAATACCTCGAATTTCATTTCGAGTTTCGACTCCTCAACCTGTTTCAATAGTTATGTCCACACTGTGCACTTTCATCTTCAATTTTCATCATCTTTTGACATTCAACTTTCATTTTGGGGCATTCAATAATTGAATGCATCAACGAACGCAACGCCAACATTGTCATTAAAGAACAAAGCGAAAGTTTGGGATACGGTCAGAGGGCATGCGTCGCGGGCATGCCTCACGTGCTCTGTTGACTGCGCTATGATGCATGCCCTTAATGAACAAAAAAGGCACAGTGTGGAGTGTGGACATAGCTAATCGCTCACGCACTTTTTGAAACGACATTCGTCATTCAAGGTGCAAGAGCTGTGACACAGGCAGAGGTTACACGATCAATTTTTCATCAATCTGATCCATTAATCCGATCCAGATTGACGAAAAATTGATCGTCTAACCCACGGATTGATAGATTGATCATTTTTTTAATATGGACTTTTTCATAACCATCAATATTCCGTCAATCAGATTGATGAAAAATTTATCGTGTAACCTCTGCTTTATGTCTTATGGTCATGTATAATGTATCAATGTCATGTATCAATAAATTGATACACAATAGAGTCATTACCCGCTACTATAGGTAGTATAATTTCGTACAAGGTAGCTAGTCAAGCTAGAATCTAATAAGTAATAGTACGGGTGCCCCAGAACAAATTTTTTTGTGATTACTAACAAGCTAATTTTTTGTGAGTAGCTACATTTTGATAAGACGAACAACATTTTTATTTTCGAAAAATCTCGAAAGTGGTAGCTAACAGATGTCTGTTAGCTACCACTTTCGAGATTTTATTTCGAGAGAGAAAACAATCCAAAGTCAAAGTATAAATCCTTTCTATCTAGAAAGGATTTATACTTTGACTTGATGGTCCTAAAATATGGATTGTTTTATTTGTAGGACAAAGTTACTCTTAAATAATATAACTATAATTAACCTACCAATATACAAAAAAATCAGCTGGTTAGGGTTCCGTTTTAGGGTACAGTAATCAACCAAGTTTTGTTGAAGTCTAAAAAATACCAATCTGAGCTATAAGTATTATTCTAACGTTTTACATATTATTATAACAATATTTTTATTCGTCATAACAATCCATTTAGTCTGGAGGACTTATGGCTGGTGTTTTTTAAACGAAGTTTATCTATTCACTATCGCTTTTGATTGGCTGGCGTCAAAAAATTAACCAATCAACAACGCTAGTGAAAAGATAAACTGCGTTTAAAAACCCCCAGAAACCGGCCATTAGCGCTAATATTTATCGTCTCAATGAATTCTGTTGGTTCAGGGCGAGGCATTATGCCGGTCTCAATAGCTGACATTGGCAGGCGGCCTTGATCTCAAATGTACACTGTACAGTTCGATAGCCTTAGCTATAAACTATAGCTATGATGATGATTATGTAGCTATTAGGACGTGCTAATGTTGATAATGTTGTCAGCAAAAAATATCTCCAGAAAACTATTTTTTGTAGAGAATAGATGAGAGATGCATCACTGGAAGCACATCTTTGCTGAAGACATCATCATCTCTGGATTCTGGAATAACCAGAGTCCAAATAATCAATCATACATCACACTAGTCTAGAGTCTAGACTCTAGAGTCTAGACTATTGTTTGGATTACATACATACCTACGTCATACGTGATACGGGTCGAATTGATAACCTCCTTTTTTGAAGTCGGTTAAAACTAAAAAGTTAGTATTTTTAAAAAACTAATGGGAAAAGTGTTGTACATTATCTAATTGCTGATTGCTACGTTTTTAGTCTAAAATATAAAGTAAAATACAACGTAGTACAATGTGGCAATGATTTTACTCAGGAGCAAATTATGCAATCGGTTTATGGAAATGCAGAACGAGTTTGTTTGGAAAAAGCAATAAGTCGATTCTCGATAAGTAAGTTTAGCCACTATAAATAAATTGAAAAAAAACCGGCCTAAAATCCTCAGCAAACGGGTCCCATAGGCTTTTTTATTGGGCTATAAAAAGAAAAACCACCTACATGTACGAGACGCCGTTTTTTGTGGTTGTGGTATAACTATTATCAGTAAAAAATGCACGATAACAAACCGCAGTCACCGATATAAATAGCAGGGTCTACTAGCGCATTCTCCATAATATGACCATATCTCTTGAGGAATTGACACGAATTTCATTTTGGAGAAAATATAAATCCAAAACACTAAAGAATTAAACTACATATTTGTGATATTTGCTTACTGCACACACACAGTTTCACACCGGTCACAGCTTTTTTGCTAGAGGGTTCTGGCAATAGACCTAGCACACTACTAGAAATCCAATTGAAAAATTTATCGTATCAGAAGGATCATACTTGGCAAGCTTTGCCGGAAGCCTTGCATGTTCCGCTCAAAACTCGGTGTTCGGTTTTCTGTCCGTACAAAAACCCTTACGCGCACTACAGGATTATAAATCACGTTCTTTTGTTCTAGATCATTCCGATCACATGCGGTCACCCGATAACCTCTGACTTTCATTTTTACTCCAACTTTACTACTGCATGTTAAGTTAACGTCCTTTGGTCGTCAATTGAGATAGCTATTTTTAATTAATTACCTATCTCATTATCTACTTCTTCATTAATTTTGCACGTTACGAAAATATAAACATTAGATTTGAAATTCACAACATCATTATTCATTATCATTACATTTAAGATAGGCTCGGGCCTAAAGGAGAATGGGCAAATTGGCCCAAAAATACAAAAGTCTGTCCCCAGGGTTGGCACGTAGTGCATTCAAAAGAGTATTATATACGGACCATTTCTTTATATGGAATCGTAAAAATCCAACCTACAGAAAAGGAAATATTTAACAAAAAAAATCCGAAAGTTAAATAAGAATTGTTTACGAATTTCGTAGGTGGGTATATTAAAACGCAGACATTTTTAATTAATTTTTATTTTAGTTATTATATATTTTCATCATCTACAATCACAGAGTCTAAAAATGCTGCAGGGTGACTAACGGTGTCATATCGTGCCCATCTCAGAAACCATACAATAGACATTATGAGGGCGCATGAACCTAAAGGAATGTCCCGGTTGTATAAAATATTTAAGTCAAAGTCAAGAGAATGATAACAATTATTTTATTTTTTATTTAGTATGCATTTTAAAAATTTTATTATCTGTAGTATAACTCAGCAACTACAGGTTAGAATTCAATGAGGTTTAACTCGCAGAGATAAACGTACGTGATGTGCCAAACGGCGGTAGTGTCAACCCTGGGGGCAGTAAAAAAAAAATTTGGACCGAGCTCCATACATTTTTGCCCACCCTCCTTTAAAATAACGACGCCACCGCGGCGTGATCAAAGTTCACGTACTTATAGACGGAGTCCGGTCACAGATATTTGATTAATCAGTGCGCATGATCTGTGATGATCCCTCTATCAACATTGACCTGTCATCACTCAAAATCAACCTTATACTTATAGACATATAGATACGAAACACTGATGTGTGCCTCACGTTGTGCGAATGTTTGCAAACTCACGTCTTGTTGTACCTAAGCAAGTCAGTATGAATTGCAAATTTCAATTTCATAAAAACATGATATTATTAATGACAGATAGAGATTCATAATAATCTTTACATAAATCATCGTACTATCATGGCTAGATAATATCGCCGGTTGCGTAATTTGTAAACATTACCGGATCCAATGCGTCTCCTTGTGGTACTCCAATCGCATCAGCCAATTAATTCGATATTATGTTAACGAAAAATATGACAGTCATCTTTATTAGTTGCTCTATCGATGTCAAAATGTTACCATATCTTCGAGTATATAAATAATTCGTATCAAGCAATGATAGCGCGAGCGCCATGGGTTATTCCATAGATTCCTATTGCACAATCTTTGTTTTATCATATCGTAATAATTAATGTTTATAAGTCACTGTGTTGCGTTATCTTCGTGCATTATTTGTGATTTATATTGTGTAATACTTTTAATTTTTAGATTAATTAATCACGATTCACGTACTGTGCTATATTTTATATAAATTTTCCTTAAACCATTTGCCTGGCACAACATGTGGATTTTGGCATGCCTAGCATGATAAAGCGTGCATGTTTTATTGTGTTTTATGTCAGTACACATAAAGTACACATTTAAAAAAATAAAATACCTCACCAGTAGGGGTATCGGGTTTTGACTTCTGCCTTCCAGTCCTTCAGCTAACTCTATCAAGTCTGTTTCAAGTAGATTCTGTCCTGGCGGTAAATTTGACAATCTGCAAGGATTGAAAACGTAATTATTTTCGACGGATCAAATTTTATAAAAACATTTAAACACTAGATGACGCCCGTAACTCCGTTGCGCCAAAATTCATTTATTACACGGGAGCCGTACATTTTTCCGGGATAAAATGTCCTTTCCCGGAACTCAAAGTATCTCTATACCAAATTTAAAAAATCGGTTATGTGGTTTAGTGCAGAGAAGTTTAGTAAAGAGGTAACAGACAGACAGACACACACACTTTCGCATTTATAATATTAGTATGGATTTATAGGCTGGCAGAAGATTTGAGCGCTTTGGACTAATAATCATACCTGGCTTTCAACATTTCGTCAATGGGTAGATCATCTGGTATGTGTTTGAGGTATGGCACGTTTCCCGCTAACATGAATGACGTCACCATCCCGCTGGGGCCATTCCCTGTGAACCAAATTGAGATTTTGACGAAGGCAAATAAATATAAAAAAGGTGATTGGCAAAATAAAAAAGCATGACAAAATTCTCATTCAACATCTATATAATCAATTATTATTTTAGATAAAAAGCAGACAGTCGACCTTAATTTTTAATTGACACATAATATCTCCGTCAAAAGTTTAACAATGGAGATAATGTCAAAAGTGGGTGAAAGTATTGAACCTTGTGTAATCCTACGTGACGTAAGGCACTCACCTATCACAACGACGTCCTTGTACACAACATCCGACAAGGCGTGTTGACACGGCTTCATGATGTCTCTCATTCTTTATCGCATATAATACAATAAATAATTTAAATGCAATTTTTGTATCACAAGTGGGGTAGTCTTACAGACTTTATATAACTAAGTAAGCGTTGTTTCTAGTTAAGGCTTCAGTTCGCTATGCAGAACTGACCGTTATCTGAAACAAAGGAAATAATATGATAAATCAAATCAAATCATCAAATCATTTATTTCGGGCATCAGAGGCCTATAGTGTAGGTATAGCATAGCATAATAATGCATAATACCACAATAACCAATTAAAAGTACTTGCTATTGAAATAGCCAATAAGAAAGATAATATGATTATCGATGTAACAGACAACGAAATAAACCAACCAAGAATAACAAATGAACATCTAATACATTGATTTTCAAACTAGGGGGCGCGCCCCACTAGGGGGGCGCGAAGACATGATGAGGGGGGCGCGGGCGCCAGTGGTGGTTTTACTCCAGAGTCCAGACGCCCGCGCATTCCCGCGACGTACGCGAATTGGAAATCTTGTCAAAAACATGCAAGCTCATCCGTCACATTGATTCTTCTTAAGAGGGCGACTAACCCAAAAAATCAAACATTGTCCTTCTCAATAACTCGATAAATATACAACATTTTAAAAATCCGCTAGGTCGGTTTCTCAATGATAGAATTTTTACTATGTGTTAAAATATTAACTGAGTTTAATGCACGGTTATGGCAATGTATGAAAAATTCGTGAAAATTAGATGCATCTTTGCGAATTGCGATTTTTTCTATCGAAAAAATTTTATGAAATCGTTTTTTTGCTCAGATCGGATTCTTGGAAATTATTATTATTATTATTATTATTATTATTATTATTATAAGCAGCCTACAGTGTCCCACTGCTGGGCAAAGGCCTCCCCTCTTTTTTTCCAAAGTTCGCGATCCTGTGATGTTGCTGGCCACTCTTTATCGAACGCATCCAGTTCGTCGCGCCACCTTTTCTTGGGTCGGCCTCTGTTGCGCCGACCAGTCGGTAGCCACTCCGAAACCAGACGCGCCCATCTCTCCGGGTGCATACGGGAGACGTGCCCCGCCCAGCTCCACTTCAGGCTAGCCGCCTTTCTGCCTACATCAGTGAGCATAGTTTGGGAACGCAGGGTGGTATTCCGGACGCGGTCAATCCTTTTTATACCTAAAATGCTGCGTTCCATAGCTCGTTGGCAAACTCCGAGTCGGGACTTCTGTGAAGCTGTCAAAGACCAGGACTGGGCACCGTAGGTCAGAATTGGCAAGATACACATGTCCACGAGTTTACGTTTTAGGCATATTGGTAGGTCTCCTTTCATCAGATCTTTCATTGACCAAAAGCTTCTCCATGCCTTCTCGATACGTTGGTCTATTTCTTTATCTTGTCTATTGTGAAAAGATATTAATTGGCCTAAATAAACGTACTCGTCGACATAGTGTATCTCCTGCCCATCTACTTCGACTCTACGTTTCGTGCTATTTGACATAAGCTTGGTCTTTGCTCGATTCATTTGAAGTCCCGCCTCGAGGCTTGCCGTGCTGAGATCGTCTAGCATTGACTGTAGGGTTTGAGCTGAGGTGGCAAACAGAACTATGTCATCGGCGAAGCGAAGGTTTGTTAACCTTTTCCTGCCGACGACTACACCCTTATCTCCCCAGCCTATCGAGACTTTCTTAAAAACCTCCTCTAAGGCGCTCGTAAAAAGGCGTGGAGAAAGTGGGTCGCCCTGTTTGACACCCCTCTCGATAGAAAATCCTGGGCCTGCAGATTGTAATTTAATGGCGGATGTACTACATTGGTAAATTAATTTAAGCAAGTCTAGGTAGATAGGTTCAATACCCTGGTTATTAAGAGCTGAAAATATGTTTTTGTGATATATGCTGTCAAAAGCTTTATTAAAGTCGATAAAGGCTAAATACAATGGGAGGTTAAATTCTTGACACTTTTCTATAATTTGATTTAAAGTATGGATGTGATCCGTAGTTGAGAAACCAGGCCGAAAGCCGGCTTGTTCGGGAGGCTGGTGATAATCTAGTTGGCAGTCTATGCGATTCTGAATTATTTTTATGAAAATTTTATATATATGTGATACTAAACTAATAGGCCTATAATTTGAAATGTCGGATTTATCTCCTTTTTTATGTAGAAGTATTATATTGGAACTACAGAACTGATCGGGAAGGATGCCTGTTTTTAAGATTCTATTAAAAAGGTTGCACAAATGTGGAAGAATAATTGGTTCACCAATTTTCAGAGTTTCTGAAGTAATGCCATCTTCTCCCGGACATCTATTATATTTTAAACTGAGAATAGCTTTATGTATTTCTTGTTCTGATATGATTGGAACTGTGTCAGGGCAGGTGTAATTTATGTTTTCAAATATTTTTGAGTTATCGCTATATAGATTTAAAAAAAAAAAATTCTTGGAAATATAATGCAGTATTTAGTTTTAGAAAATGAAACAATTCGGAGCTTGATTTCAAGTATAACAAAGAATTATAAAATCGTCAATTTTGGGTTAGAAGTAAGTATGTAAAAACATATTTTTATAATGAAACATCTGAAAATGTATTTTTGGTCTTTATTATTTTATTTTACAATAGCTTGGCGAGCCCACTTGCTACTACTTGCTGGGCCCTGGGCCGAAGGGAGGCGTAAGCACTAAGCATGTTCATTAGGGAGGCGTGATACATATAAGTTTGGGAACCTCTGATCTAATAAAATAAAATTGATACAGTTCTGAATATATTTTTTTTTATGCGCAGGGGATACCCGTCATGGGTTCCCTGGGTCGGGGATGTCCCTCAGTTAAGCTGAAGCACCCCGGGGATATGTGGGACTCCTACCCACTAAAACCACCTGCGATTCGCCTTCAGCCCGTATACGGAGGGATGTCCTAGATCTATCTAACACAGGACTCCCTCCACGACCGGCCGGTCTACCTCAATAGGGACCGGACTTCCACCAAAGTTAGACAAACTAAAGCGTTTCCCTCGGCGCCGGGACTAGCTAAGCCGGGCAGGTTCCCATCCTTGCCCGGAGCCCCTGATTAGACGGGAGTTTGGAGGTTCACGTAACGATGCCTCCGCACTCCCGTCCTACGCCGGCGGAGCGGAACGGAGGATGGGTCATCCTCTCTGTTCCGCTCCGCGGCCTCTTTCTGCGAAAGGACGGTTTTGCAGAAAGAGACCGCCGCCTGCCATGCCTCATCGCTCTCGAGAGCGACAGGTCCCGCCCAAGCACCGCCATGAGATCATGGCGCTGCACGGCCCAACGATCGCGTACCTCGAGGGTATGCTGGACCGTGTCCTCCGCAGCGCACACAAATACGCACCGAAACATCCGTGTCCGGTGAGTACCTGTGTAGGCGGAAGGTGAGGGGTTTTCTCTTGCGACGCATCCACGCCGCAAGAACTGGACGCAGAGCCTGAGCAGTTACGTTGACCGTACTGGGCCTGCGCCAGGTCCTCACCCCACCTCCTCAACAGGCACTGCTCTCCTAGCCTTTGGACCCGCCGGAGTTCCTCCCATTGCAGGTCTTCGCCCAGTTCTGAATATCTAATGCAACTATTACTAATTTAAAGTAAAGACTGATTTAAGGTTCGGAAAGTTTCAGAGAATACACGTGGAATACAATGTAGCTAGCAGGACAATAGGCCAGAGATCATCGAAGTCACTTAGATAGCGGATAATATTATGTTACAAGTTAATAGAAGTAAATAAATAAACAACTTCAATGGTTTCATTTATTTCTTTAAAGAACACAATGGGCCATTTTCTAGTAATCAATCGATTCGCATTTCTCATTTATATTTTAGCCCATAAAAATATAACGAGTGAATAACATGCATATTATATTTTAATTTTATAAGACCATTTTTTTATTTTAGACCTTATAATTAGAGGTTAAACTTTTTGCCACAAATAGTTTTATTTCCTCGAATCTAGTACAAGGTCTTGATAAGAACAGTCTTACTTGCGGGGTTTCCGTTTAACAGGAAAACGATATTATGCTGTGCAAATAAGGTTTATTGATCTTCAGGTACCCCACGGCCAACACACGCGTAGGAGACAAACGTGAGGTATTACGGAATTACAAACGATTAACGAAGCTTTTAGCAATAATTGCAATCAACTATAATGGACTATTCCCAAGAAAAAGGCATTAGTGTACTAAATGTAAGATTATCTATGATACCGTTGGTATAGTACTTATACGCTGTGGTACTTAGTTGATTAATAACAATTACACGAGAGTGTCTAAGCTTAGTCCTATGTTAACAAGAGAAATTGCGAGGTTAACTTTGTTGAGTTCTGAAAATGGGTATGTCTGTTAAGTAAGTGATATTGACTCATGCCCTAGAGCGAGGAAAGAAACTCGACCGGAGCAAGCCCTACTTGGCGAGCTGCCATTTAAGTAAATAAATTCACGCACGATTTTCTTTCATTGACGGTCTTTTTATGTCTGGCGCGGTGCCCGCTACTAGAAACTTTGTTATTAGTAGTATTCTAAATTATAACGATTACTATTAATACGAGCAACTTACGATATATAAATTAATAATAAAGTGGAGGCATAATCCGATGTTTAGACGACATGTGCCTGCTATCAATGATATTGGTGCCGAAATTTAAAAATATAAGTCCACCAGCAGCAAAGTAAGATATGTATATGCCGACTCAATGATTGTCTGCAACGATGACAATAATAGCTTCATTACTCGCAAGTCGCAACTCAACCGCAGGAGACCCAATCAAGTGGAAATAACGTCCAATTACGTGTTAGGATGTAACTGACATTATACCCGGTTATCAACATCTAGAACTTACTAGTCTAGACGATCTTATTATTATATTATTGATAATAATAATAAGTATGACCAAAATTGTTTTTAGACATGATTCAGCTCCACTAGGGCCGTCCCTCGAGTAACTTATTCACTGATACAAAGATAAGGTCTGGATATAATATTATGGTAGTGTCTGGATTTTAGTTACTTCTACCACTTATAAATCAAGAAACACATCTAAATCGAAGTGTATAAAAACAACTTAACACAAACAAGGTCTAAGAACGTACATATACGAAGTACGAACGTACATGTAGTACACATACTCAATAATTAATTATGCGAATTTCAGAACGAATTCTCAAACTTTCAAGTCCACAATTTCAGTTGTCCTAAACTTTGATTCCCTGGCATATCTCTTTCGGTTCCAATTAGATAAAAGTTTAATGTGATTAAACGCATGTCTGGGAGGTAGAAGACCCACATACCGTAGATTCTCGAGCGTCATTAGTGCCTGGCGTCGTCGTTAGAGTTATCACTCGCTACAATATTAGTGGTGCATTAGTGAGGGCGAAATTAGGACGGATTTTCTCATTTCTTCATTCTAAACAAAGATATGGCATAAGAGCTCGTATAACTTAAAATTACGCACCTCGCTACTTTACTAGATGGCATAAGAGCTCGTCTTTTTTTTTTTCGAGAAATTTTTATACTGTAAATACGAAAGAGGGCGCGTCATTTTAAGTTGCACATAAGCTCTAGATCAGAATATGTACAAAGCATGGTGAACTCTACATTTATTTAACGTAGATTTTACGAGGTAGCTTCTCTTTATCACTATTGATACGCAAGGCGTTAGCTCTCGTTTTACAAACAATTTTCTACTTTGGCTTAAGATTGAACAGTAATGAAAACAAGGCTCTTCGCTTAAATATTTGCAACCTAATTGATGTATGATTGAAACGAAGAGACGCATGTGAAGCTGAACCTTTTGCAGGTTGTCTCAGAAACTGAAACTCTTAAGCCACAATGTATAATAAGCAGTTACCAACATCAAACGATACACGTGATTTCCTCTGAAACGTGGTGAACAAATGTTTCCAGGAGTTTAAACAACATACACTCCTTCCCATTGTTTGATTCTCAACTCTCAAGTTATACCTTTTCAAATATTATGAAACAAATCAAATATTTAAAGTTAACGATCGACTAAACGAATTCACTTCTCTAAATGCTCGTAATCTGTTCGTTATTTTTAACCGAGTGACCAGACGATGTATGTAGGCAGTAGACGCGACAAATGTATCTGGACAAGATTATTTTTAACGTAGGCGTTATATTGATTTTTGAAAAAGATATTTTCGACAATCATCACATATTATGTGATATGACTTAAGTTAGTATTATTTTAATGTCGATGCTAAAAACATTTAGCAAAGTGTTCTCGATTGTTTACAATTGGCAAAAAAAAAAATGTCCTTGATTCGAATAACAGTTACTCATCGATAAAAACTATACTTACGATAATAAATCGCGAAAACTAACGATCAACGAAGAAGTGCGAAGGGTTTTGTTTATAACCTACGATAAAACTAGTATTTGCCAAATTTTCCGCATTTTTGCACGCCATCAGACATAATAATATGTCGTCATACATTTTTTTCATTAAGAAAAAGAGAATATCTTTTCTTGTATTGAAAATAATTTTCCAAGTCATGGAAAATCCCCTAAATCCTAATCCTTGAGGAAACGTTATGGCCAGCACAGCTTTTATGTGACTAGTACGTACAAGAGTACTTATCAACCTACTACATAATTACCTACCTTATCAACAAGCACAAAAATGTACAGTAGGTATCAGAATTTTCATAAATCGACAGGGGTCATGACTTATGACCTCTAAATGATAAAATTTTTAACCAGTGATAAGTTTCAGTGTCATTGTCCACCTTGGTTTCACCGAGAATTTATCGCTCTCAGAAACACGATATATGATATTGCAATTTTGTTCGTTAATATATTGTAATTTATGATAATGCCACACTTTTGTATGCGAAAAGATTTAAATATCAACATCATAAATTACATTATCTGCTGCACAAGCTAGTGTTACGGGAAAAACTCATTTTAATGCCGGATTGATTACTCGTTCATTGTTTATACTGACAATTGTTGCTAAAATTCACCAGAATTCAGTGAATTTATTTTCACAGATCACCCAATATCATGATTATTGCTATTGGTCAAAAAATAGTTTACTGTCACAAGTTTTTCTACTATTATAAAGGCTAGGCTAGGAGTGCTATCAAGACTCCTATAATATTATGTATAAAAAAAGAAATTAAAGAGATAAAATTAAGTATGGTTTAAGTTCTAAAAAGCACAGGAATCAGGATACTTGATCTAGAAATATCACATAGTTTACGTAGGATATTAATAATGCAGACTGGTCAGGCCAGGATAAAAAAGTCAAACATAAAAGAGGCAAGCAAAAAAAGATAACTTGAAGAGTAGCTTATTTTGTGCCGTATATATAATAATATTATATAGATTATTTTTTATTCCACAAAATAAATACCTGATTGACAAACACGCAATTTTTAAGAAAATTCTCAGTATGCTCCAACTAAAACGATTTTCATATTCGATTACATTTTATGTTTCTGCAATATATTTTATTCGTGTGATCATTATATTTTGCATTGTACAATATTTCACAACTTTGAAATAACAAAAGTAAACAAGTTCACCAAGTGATAGGAATGCTATTTTTAACAGAGCTATCAAGCAGAAAAATTATTTCTAGTATTTAACCTTACACATTATATTAGTCAAGTAGTAGACTAATAAATAAAAATAGCAAAACACCTTTGACGACAGAAACTCTCACGATTTCAAGACTCAAGGTATTATATCAAAACTGTACTGTTTGGTTCTACATAGGTAAGTTTGATATTAACCCTTAACTACCTGACCGGAGTCTCTCAGACTCCAGCAGTTCTATTTTTGTTCATATCTTTACAAGCAAGGTCCATTGACGGTTGTGCGTCTGTGTACCTTCGCTTCTCTACCTGGAGTACCGCTTTTCAGCTCGTCGAGGTCGCACGCGCATTTGGTGCATTTTGGTGAGTAAAAAACTATGTCGTGGAGTCTGAGAGACTCCAGGTAGGTAGTTACGTGACTTTTTCAAGAACCTTTTACTTTTTTGTTTTAGTTGAAAATGACGTCAAATAATAAAAATATTGAGCGTTGGTTGGAGAAAGACCTTTCTTCGAATGAAGAGGAATATTTTGATGAACAATGCAGCGAAAACGAGCCAGATATCGATGAAAATGTTGTCCTTTCTTGTGATTCTGCATCGGATACAGAGATCGAAGATGGTGAAATCGTAGACGAGAGTGCTTCATCGCAACCCTTAGGCTCGATCCTAGATACAATATTGGTCAGACGACAATACAATATTTTGCTTCATATGTAAGAAGCCTACCTGCCTGGAGTGCAGTACACGACGTGCTCAATATGCCGTGAAAAATTGTAGAGTTCGAGCCTTGCAATTTTATTTAAAAAAATCTTTTTTACCAAATATGAATGTCACATTATGTTGATTAGTCACTAATCTTTAAATAATTTGTAAAGAAAGTTCATATTTTTTGTTAATATTTTTTAAAGATTTTGTTTAGCAAAACTGTTAGAATTTTGAAAAAAATTTATTCATTTTGAGAAAATGTGTACTTTTTAAGTATAAGACATAAGGTTTTAGTGTTTTTATTATTTTTAATAAATAAAGAAGTATTTAAGCTATAACAAGTTTCTTTTAATTGATTTTCATATAGCATACTTTTTGTATATTAAGAGTTCAAAATACGGGAGTCTGAGAGACTCCGGGTAGGTAGTTACGTATGAGAAATAAGGGTCAGGTAGTAGAGGGTTAATATAATATTCTAGAAACAATCAAGTTTGAATAGAGAATGATCAGTGATCACCGTAAATTCCGATGTTACCTTGAAAGTTACATGTACAAACAGGTGAGCGTTAGAAGTCGGAAGGAGAATATTATGTCTGGACAGTGTTTGTTTACATTCTATGTTTAAACGTCCCACTCGAGTTATATTGAACTTGTACTTTCGACAGTACAATAAAAACGTCGTTACATTTAGTTTACATAATAATCAGCAAAGCATTGTTCTGAATTGTCCAAGGCTTTTGATAGCGTGAAACAAGCTGCGCTAGCTAAGAACATAAGTACAATTATTAATCTTGTTTAAGAGACGGAATAAGGAATTTAAGGTAAGAGAACTGAGAAATAAATAGAAGTCTGTCACTTTAAAAAATACAGTTGGGAGTCTCACAGGGTGCACTATTAGGACAACTTTTGTACCGATACTATAATATAGGTGAACCGTGAAACTGTTTTAAAATAGTATGCAATTAAAAACATTATGTAATACATAATATTATTGGAGTTTGGTTATCGGACACAAATTTTAAAATTGAAACATTGACTTCTACTTACGAAATAATTGTAGTGCAAAAATATAAATTTGTATTTTACTCTGATATAATTTGCATACTACACCAATACATTAAAATTTTTACTACATTTTACTAAGACAGCATACATTTTAAAGCGAAATTAAAAGATGTAACATTTATCAAAAATTCATGAGCTTAGAAATGATATTATATAAATTCATGAAATTACATTAAACTTATTCATAAAAATATTATATTCAGGATATCAAACTTGTAACGTACCTAGAAGTAACACACTCATGAATCGGAACAAAACTCGCACAATTTGTAGAGGCGCAGACGTGCGCACGCGGCGTGCTCTGCCGGCAAACTGGCGCTCACGTGCGATGCAGACGAGGTTCGAGGTTATAAAGGACCTATCACATTAGCTATATCTAACAACACTATCAGCTACATCAATATTTTAAAACACATTAAAAGAAGAAAAAAATAAAACAATTGAGAACTCTACATTTGTCGAAGGTCTAAAGTTTCCGACACTACAGGTCAATTGACGATAAATTTTCAACGACAGCCATAAATTATGAAATTGAGAATGATTCATATTTGATTTGTTATTTTAATTGCCTCCAATGAAACGTCTAGCCTCACTACATCTATTTCGAATCAAAAGTAAGCTAGAATAAAATTAGAACTTTAAATGCAGAGTCATAATGTTAGGAATAGTCATTATAGTTATTTTTAAAAACACTGTTTCACGGAGAACGGCTGCGATGAAAAGATGGTAGAGCGAGGTTTTCAAGGGGTTCAAGATGTTATGTGTTAGACCTTTACACATTTCTGTGTAAAATATATACAAAATCCAGCAACTCAGTAGGCGGCCAAGATAACGTTAGTCCCAATTGAGATTATTTACATAATCTTTGAAGCAAAATTTTGTGGCTGGCAATTTTTTGTTCACTTAGAGATATACAACATGACTGGTGAGACAATACCGATACTTATGGAGAGTACTCTGTACTCGATTCTCATTATAATTATGTAATAAAATTAGGTTCTTAATTTTTTTCCGAATTTCCCAAAAAAAAAATGAATCTTGGATATAAGTATTTTACGAGGCTAGGCAAGTAGGCATACTGTGTGGCCGGTGCAGAGGCGTGTGCTACCAAAGAAACACCACACAACTACCCTTCCCGTTCGCGGTGTCCATGTGTTGGGTAAATAATTATTTAACTTTAAGCTACATTTACTCAGTGATCAATTGATATTATATTTTTTATATTATTTTTTTCCAACTAATATAATAGCCAAATATCACGTCCTCGAGTATTGAACATGTCTCACCAGTCACGCAGTATATGAGGTTTTTAACACGACGGTAGCAGATAAAGAAACCAAAAAACTCGTAGTGGTTACAAATGACTTTTGAGATTTGAGACATGAGTCTGCTGTGTTCAAATGATGGCCAAAAATTATTTTCAATTAAAGACTAAAATAAAGAAAAGGGAAGACTATAATAGAATCTTTACGCAAAAGGAAGGTACCTTGTGGATGTTCTAGTTATCCATAGTTGGGAGAGGAAAAAGCAAAAATCGTAAAGAGGATAAACCAGTACCTATGCCGTTATTAGCTGGAACTTGTGAACTGGTTATCGATGGGTACTGAATCCTCTAGATTCTAAAAGTACTTTTTTAAATTTCGGTAGGCACTGAATTCTCTAGAGCTAGAATATAGATGTTTTAAAAGTATTTTTCAGCAATTTTTAAGCGTTTTTTTTTTGATAATTCCAATACTTTAAAAAAAACCTAACGTTTAGGCCATAATTTATCTATATTATACATACATAGGTAACAAATAACAATCACATACACATAATTTAATTACAAGGTTGCGATCTACATGTCTTAGGTAAATAAAACGGATTTTTTAATAACACAGGATCTATCTATATAATCTAGTATCTATCATCATCAATATTATCATCATGTCAAGTAATGACATGCCTTGACACAATTTGATGATGTTATGATTGATTATTGTCTCCTGCGGCGAGTTTCTGCTTCTGTCTAGACTCTAGTGTCGATTGTGGCACACTTTACGAAAGGCTTTCTATAACCATTGAAGAAAACAAAAGTCGTTAAATATTGAACTAAAAAGTAATAATAGTTTAAGTAAGAGGAGTTAGTCATATTTCCAGTAAGAAGCTGGCATGAATCCAGACATAGAAATTAGAAAATACGAAGTTCTCATTAATATTTCTATCTTGACCTGCATTCGGTGGAGAACTAATTGAAGTATTTTCAACAACAACAAAATGTAATAGATTTATTATTTACCTAATAGTATTGATAATAATAATTTATATCACTTGAGAACAGGTCTCAGATATCGACTGTATCTAGTCTAAGAGAATCAGTTTCAAAATCGTCGATCAGACCGAATAATTCGTGTAGTTTTCCTTAATTTTCTCAAGCTAGTACTTAAATATTAATTATTTTTCTGGATGGAGGACCTAATTTTCTAGGATTTTTAGATCTAAGTTTAGTGCTGCTAGCTGAAGCCGATTATAGCTACGATTTATATTACTTACTACCAAGTAGGCCCCTAGACCTATAACAATAATATTGAATTTTAAAGAATCGGATAATTAAAAATAGATTGTCTAGTCTAGGGGCACGCTAACAGATAATATAAAGATTATTGTGGCAATACTTCAAAACTTTATAAATTACAACGTGCCTGTATCCTTGTGATTCTACTCGAGATACTAGAATATTCCATAGACCACTTTGTTCTCAGGCTAGTTATTACTATTTACCATAACAAAGTAAAGGTATTTGGTCTTTTGCAGTCCCTTCACCGGTCGATTTGGACTACTTATCACTCGGCATCAGCGTCCTTGGCCACCGCCCACCTCGTAAATAATTATTATGCAACGTCATCACACAAATTATACTCCGATAAGATTATTTTTATGATGAACCATGATAAGGGATTAAAAACAAGAGGTAAAGTAAATCAAAAAGAGCCTCCGGCTACAATGAGTTCAAATTTAACTTACAGGCTTTGAGCATTTGCTAGTATGATTTTAAGTAAGTACAGTATTATAAATATAATTAACTTCTTCCTGAGTATGGAAATCTAATTATTATGTGACTGCTAGTTTCCCAATAAATGTTAATAATATGATAGAGGAGAAAGTAGTTTCAAAGCGATTAGTGGTGATTTAAAATCGATTCCAAGATAAAGACATGAAATTAGCGAATCGATTTTAAATGCAAAAGAGTTTCCTGACTCAACTCTTGCAAAACGTATACTTTAAAACATAATATTCAGAATGATCTCGATTTTTTATTCTTTATCATTTACCTACTATTGTTCACCAAAGCAATCGCAGCTACTCTACGTGATTCATACAGAATATAAGAACTTTCAAATAAATTCAAAAGTTTGATTTACATATTTTAAAAGAAAATTGCAAAGAATTGTTAAGTACGTACGAAGCTATTGCCAAATATGGTAATTTCAATTCGTTTCAGATGAAGACATGCTAGCCTTGGAGGAGCTCGAAATAAAAAGATATTACAATCTACTTTTATGTACTATCGTAATTCGTAGTCTACAAATAGAAAGCAGGCCGAGGACTTGATAGACAATACAACCTTCTAACATCAGTTGATAAAAGAACTTTTATCTATTATGATTATTAAAAAAATATTTAAAAATTGTGTAGGATTTACTGGCGCACTCAGAGACGAGCCCCAAGAAAACGAGCAGCGAAGCGGAATGAGGGTTTTTGATATTCTATTTGTCACCAGGTACCGCTATGTAGCCTTAGGGTCTATCATGTCAAATAGGCATATTATCTCTCTCTAAGGTTGCCAGGAGAGAGCCAATGCCAGCCTGCCATGAGTGCGGCGCTGCTGAGGACACGGCCCAACATACCCTTGAGGTGTGCGATCGTTGGGCCGTGCAGCGCCACGATCTCGTGGCAGTGCTAGGCGGGGACCTCTCGCTCCCAAGCATGGTGCGCTGCATGCTCGAGAGCGATGAGGCCTGGCAGGCGGCGGTCTCTTTCTGCGAAATTGTTATGTCGCAGAAAGAGGCCGCGGAGCGGGACAGAGAGGACGATCCCACCTCTCTGCCGCTCCGCCGGCGTAGGACGGGAGTGCGGAGGCGACGCTATGCGAACCTCCTAACTTTCGTCTAACGGGGCTCCGGGAGAGGATGGGAACCTCCCCGGCTTAGCCAGTCCCGGCGCCGAGGGGAACGCTTCAGTTTGCCTAAGCGTTCCCTTACCCTAGTGGAAGTCCGGTCCCTTTTGAGGTAGACCGGCCAGTCGTGGAGGGAGTCCCGTGTTTGTTAGATCCGGGATATCCCTCCTTTATACGGCTGAAGGCGAACCGCAGGTGGTTAAATAGGCATATTATCGTCGCATTTCGTGACATATAACAGCAGTATCACACGATAGGCTACATAGCGGCATCTGGTTGCAGATAGAATATCAAAACCTTTAATTCCGCTTCGCTGCTCGTTTTCTGGGGCTCGTCTCTGAGTGTGCCAGTAAATCCTACACATTATTTTAGTTCCGCTCGGACAGAATTCGGCAATTTGATAATAGTTTATGAGACAGCTGCTATCAGTTTTGATCAGAGATCCATTCCATGAAGTATATCAGAATGTCACAGTAAGGATGCATCACGTCTGATTGCCGACACTTTTAACTTATTAGAACACGTCATCGATCGAATCCATTATCGTCAAAGTGTCGAGTCATCGCGTTTCTATGGAGCGGAGCGCAAACACTCGATGACTCGACGCATCAATAATTCAGCGCTAGCCTGAGAAATAGCTAAGCGAAACAGGTGACCTGTTTCGTTTAGCGGCTATTATGCCGTCTAGATCCTATCGTTAGCACTCTAGCTTTATACATTTTAGTGCGACCGCACACCTGAGACACGACTGTAGTTAGACAGACTATCGCATAGCAAAATGCACTAGATGCGCACATCTGAGACAAGACGTCTAATAGACAAAGTTGACTAATGCGAGTCGCGACAAGTCTGACTAACGACTGTCGGCTTCCCTTTGAAATGTATGCAAGCGCGCACATCTACGACAAAACTGTCTAACCACAATAGACATAACTTCCAGTAGTTCAACTGCAAAGCAAAGAGACGGACGGGACAGGTTTCAATATATTATATCAAATTCGTCGGGTTTCACTAAGATTATGAATGGAATGTGCCTCGAGCTGGCTGACATAATTAATTTTTAAATACTTCTAGATTTCAAAATTAGATTCTGACAATTTCAATCACATGTGTCAAAACATAAACAATAAAAGGCCGTATAGACGATCGGTTCCAACCACCAACAGAGGTCACCTTGGTTGGGTCAACAAAGTTGAATCTCTGTCTACACGTAATCAACTTTTTCACGTAAATTTTCTTCTCGTATAAAAGCCGTTCTCATGTGTTCAATTTTCTTTTTTGCCATCGACATAATATGAGCCTCAGGGTCATATTCTTTTAATTTATCCACAAGCAACTGCCACGCTTGACTCTTTTTGGCCCGATCTTTATAAAGATCGGAACCAATATCCCACAGTGTAGGCAAATTCCTATAAATTTCTATAAATTCAGTTATAATTTCGCGTTCATTGCGCGCCGGTGCCGCCATTTTCAGTAGCTAATCACTATGGATTAATGTTCGACTGATGACTATGACTGAAATATAAACTGAATCAATGTGCGAGAGCCAACCAAGGTAATTGAAGGTTATTTGGTTGGTCAACCAAAAACAAACGTCTACACGGTTGATTTTTGTTCCAACCCTACCAAGGTGACCTCTGTTGGTGGTTGGAACCGATCGTCTATACGGCCTTTTATAAGACCAAAAAGAGGAACTCGACCAGCGATCCAAGTACTATACTATACTATATTTCCCGTCGAGTCTTTCCCGTTTATTTTTGAAGTTATTTTTATCCAAATGAGAACTTTTCTATCTATATCTATAAAATCTTTCAGAACTGCTCGCAATAGACGCAAAATATATTTTTCAGTAAGTATTACGTAATACAACATTTTTTGTGCTTTTTAACAAACTTAAAAAAAGATTTCATGTCAATGCTAGTCGTTCAGAAGCCGGTATAGCTTTGCGAAAATGAGTGTCTTGATACTTAAGTAATGTAAGGTTGCAACAATTTCAACAAATTATCAAAGGTAGACACATTCATTCGAAAGTACTTGAAAAACTTTCGGGGATAAAGCCTTAGTTGATCAAACAATAAACAGAACTTTCCTTTTAACAATCTTTCACTGTACTATATGGGGTGTACCCAATATTTCCGTTGTCTGCGCCGTTTTGTACGCATTACTAGGATGCTTATCACAGCAGCTTCGGTGAACTCCATTCTGCTACTGAATGAATATACAATTGTATGCATTGCGTCATCGTCGTCAAGACAGTCTTGACTTAGGTGTGCGCCAAATGATAGACACAACTGTCTTTAGACTGTAGTTAGACTGACTTGTCTATGTGAAACAAGATTGTCTAACTTCAGTCGTGTCTCAGATGTGCGCTCTCTCTTAGAGAAGGGTAAGGAAGGTATTATTACATCCTATGGATCGTTAAAAATAATAAAATTATAAAATAATAAAATATTTTTCGATAGGCAAGCGGAGTCCTACCTGGAACTTGGAAGGCTTGAACATACCTGCTGCTCATCCGATTTATTATCGGAAGCTTGCGTGCTCTTGCGTGTTGTGTGATTTAGAAAGCTCTACAAACGTTGAGTTTGTAGAGCTTTATTTGTTTCGTTTGGAAAGCTTTACAAAACGGAACTTTTAAACATGACAGGCTTTATAATATTTAACAACATCTTGTCGTTTTTATGCTACGTTGGCCCTTCATGGACTAAATTAGCTTTTGATTACTAACATCTTGAGGGGAATATTCGTCAATGATTGTGCTCGCTATAAGCTATGTCCACATTATTATATTAAATACATTATTATATTAAATACATATTAAATATGAATAAATAAAATAAAAAAAATTATGTAATTTCATCTTAAATTTTCGTCATCTTCTTTTTATTCAACTTTCGTTTGGCATATTCAATAATTGAATGCGTCAAAATCCATCCGCGTTGAAAGAAAAGTGTCATAGCGAGCGCTACGATTTCAACGCGCGTCACGGGCATGCCTCACGTTCGCTGTTGATTGCGCTATAACCCATGTCCTTGACGAACAGAAAAAGGCACAATGTGGACAAAGCCTATAGACAGATTTGCAATCATAGTCATCATGTGGAGAGGGGCCTTTAGGTTTAAAACCCTACTTACAGTACTCCCAAATTAATAATGCGCATGCAAATCTTCGCTAATTGTCATAATCACGGAACACCTGAATCTATGAAAAGAGCCCCAAACAATGCTTTTGCATTTTGCACCTTGTTCGAAAGAAATAGAAGTAAATATGATATGGTCGGTACTCGGTGGCTGTCCCCGGTCCGTCAATTGTCTATATTTTTGGCGCATGCGCTACAAAAACTTTTATTGCGTATGTCTAAATCATGGCATGCCATGGCAACGCCACCAACAAGTTGCTTTAAATATATTTATTATTTTGGTTACGGTCAAGTCGTAAACAGTTGGCGTTGCCATGGCATGACATGATTTGGACATGCACAATAAAAGGTTTTCAAATGGCATCGTCTTCCGACGCTCGGGAAAAACGATCGTTGCCGAACAGTGACGAATATTTCTATGCGCATTATCACTTTGGGAGCACTGGGATTAAATGGATAACTAATACCTACAAGCAACATAAACCTTTGACATTGAGCGACGTATGTACAATTATTGCGGTGATGTTTACATTATTGGAAACACGCCACGCAGGCCACGCTTCACGAATTACAGTCAGCAAAACATGCAGTGTATTAATAGTATGGCTAAGTATAGTATAGCTACGTTTGAAATAATAATTAAAGATGTCTACGTTGCAAATAGTAGTAAAAAATCTTATTACAGGAGTATGTCAGTTAAAATGCAGATTTTTTTGAAAGGGCAAAGGTTAACGGCAACGCACCATTTCTACATTCTTTTCTTTCCCCTTCTTTTTCTCTTTACTCCTACCACAACTTCAAGTAGCACCCTTGTACTGATAGTAGGTACAAGTGGAACTCCTAATACTAAGGATCATTTGAATCTTAAAATAGTTGTGGTATTTTACATTCGATATCAGTTAATGAAGGAAGATTATAGCGTATTTAAGGATTGTACATAGATATCACGGAGGCTCACTTATCGATAGAAGATTACAGTGGATTTGTATACCAAAAGACGTTGCGTATGTACCTACATAATAACTTAATCTGCAAATATGTTGATTGTTGACTCCCGTCTCCAGTAATCTTATTTTAAGTTAATACGGCGTATAGTATAGAGCAGGGGTCTCCAAATGGCGGACTGCGGTCCGCATCCGGACCGCCGACCCATTCTGTGCGGATCCAAGCATTTTGGAGGATGAACTTCGTTAAAAATAAATTTCAGTCTTGACTTACTGATGAGCATCTCCAAGATTTAATGTCAATAGCTTGCACCAATTTCTCTCCAAACAACCAACAAAATTTGAGACTTTTCTCATTGATATGTAAACGACTTCAAAAAAAGGAGGTTATTTATAAAACGTGCGGACCGCGACGGTCATTTCGTTCCTTAAAATGGACCCCGAGCGAAACTAATTGGTGACCCCTGGACCCCTGGTATAGAGTATAGACCAATAACTTTCATATTGTTTGCCAAAAGTGCAAGGGGAAGGCGCAGAGTTCGATGTTAAGACTTAAGGTCTCTTTGGTGGGGCCTCACCAGTAAGCAGTTATATACAGGCACGGGGACTATATTCTTAAGTTGGGTGTGGCCTATACCAATGAGGGTGTTTGAAATTCTATTTGCCACCAGCACCCGTGGCATGTCTGCAGTAGAAATACGAAAGTATAGACAAACAGCTGAGATAAACCGAAGGTGCCGTTCCGATCTTTGCCGCGGCTAGCCGCGAATCGCGATCGACAAAAAATCAATTAAAATGCCACTTTATGACATAGACTATAATAGTCTACGTCATAAAGTAGGATTTTATATGAATTTTTAGGACTATAGTCTTAAGTCTATGTCATAAAGTGGCATTTTAAGTACTTGATTTTTTGTCGATCGCGGCTAGTCGCACGGCACCTTCAGTTTATATCTCAGCTGTTTGTCTATACTTTCGTATTTCTACTGTAGCCATGCCAGTCGCTATATTATAGCCTAGGCCCTAGGGTCTTTGCGGTAGGTTCTATCGTACCCGCAACTCTGCCTTAAGCGATGAGTGGAGCACCATGGGGTTTTAGTGGGTAGTCTACCAGGAGTCCCACATACCCCGGCCGATATCCCCAACCTGCCGGGGATGCGTAAAGCATTTCCCCATGTAAAAAAAAAAGAAGACCCTAGGGTCTATCGTGTCAAATAGGCATATTATCGGGACACAATCGTGATAGCTATTAGCTATATCGTGACATTACATTACAACAGTTTAACACGATAGACCCTAAGGCTACATAGCGGCACCTGGTGGCAAATAGAATTTCAAACACCCTCATTATAAAAATGCAATATAATATTATAATATGTATAATAACTATTATTTTTTGCTGACCTTACGCCCGCGCGATAGCTAAGGACAATGTATTCGTATTGTCGCTTCATTACATTCAAATAATGTGGCGTAATTCTACTGCTTTGCGTCTTTGCTGGCCAAAATGGGAACATAATATATTAAATTCATGTTAAATTCAATCTAATCTTAACATTATAAATTATCAAAATGTGCCCGTCTGCTTCGTTTTCACGCTTAAGCCAATTTAAAACCAATTTTATTTGGTTATACATAGAGATACTCTGGGTCCCGAGAAAGGACAGAAGCGCCTGCATTGTAAATTGATTTCTGTTAAGCGTGAAGGAAGTGGAGTGGCTCTTAGAAACCATTAGGGTTTATTGTTACATAATATTGTGCAACGTTTAAACACAGTATTATTTTTCTGCTTAAGGCGATATATCGAAAATTAATAAATTATAAGCGCTTATATATTATGTATGTACTTAATTTGTATGACTATAAAGTCGTGAATACGCTGCGGCCAGAAGCTATCGGCTCGCTCGGAAAACATGCGACAAAATGTAAATTAATTATTTAAAAAATAACTAGGAGCATTTAAGCAAAATGCTTCTATACGATTTTTCTCGTTTAAAAATAATCTTCAAATTTATAGCATTATATTATTAATTATAGTTAATGAAATAAATCTCTATATCTTCAAATTTCGTATTTTTAAGAGGTCATTTCGAAAATTAAATGTATCGAGGCAAAATACATTAATTGTGTTTCTAGTTCTTCTCAAACCTAGATAAGGCAATGAAGATATGTATTATAATATGTACCAACTATGAATGAAACTCTGAAACATTCTGCTGATGGAACTAAGAACTATAAACTGTACATAATTTTTTGAATTTATACCTATTTGGTTTTAAATCTTTTAATATTATGGAGTTTCACTTGCAATGAACTAAAATATATGTATTTTTTTAAATCGTAGTTATACTATATTAAATTGGATGATGTAAGAATAAGGAGTCGCAATAAACATTATCATACTGAGAACATGCTCTTTTATGATAATTGATAAGTGTATCTTTATCTTATCATTTTATCTTTCTTGTATATCATGTCATGATGACAGGCTCAAGTGTCATTATTTGAGTAGGTAGTAGGTATAAATTCAGGGCTCAGTACCTAGCCGACCGTGGTTCTTTAAATACTTGAAGGCTAAATCTGTTTGCTCAACCATCTGTCGGCTATGTCTGGGTCACTCATGTAATCCGGTTTTCCTAGCGAAGATAAGGGTGAGGGACAGCTCTCTATGTGAATGTGGCTTGGATGAGGGCTCTCCCGACCATATATTTTTCGCTTGCGAAAATTACCTATCATTATATGATTTTCTTCCACCTAACATTCCTCGTCCCACTAATCTTAAATCTATTTTATCCTTAGTATATACTCCATTTGTAGACATCTTATGCTCGTTCATTGCTCATAATCACATTAGGCTCTAGTTGTTTAAGTATATATAGATTTATCTTCCTTTTATTTATTGTATTTATTGTAACTATGTTTATATATTCGTGTCTATTTAAAGGTTAAGAAACAATGTTTGTTTTTGCTTGTTCTGGTTTTTTCTATTTTATTATTATTGTTATATCTTGTATTTGCATGGTCGCATGAGGTCATCCATTACCCGTGCCCGGTGCATGGCAATCAGTTTGCGTTATAACTAATAACTTATAAAGGACTACATATTTTTCGCCCCAACTCTGACGCTGGCAACTCCTAAATGGGGAGGCTCACGCCAAAAAGAAGAAGAAGAGTAGGTATATTAAATATTTTGACGTAAGATTGTTACAGATAAAGATATTTTTGTATTGCACTTTATTACTATTATATTTCGTATGAACTTTTTTTTCTTAAATAAAACTTGGCGTTGAAAACGATCAAAACGCTAAAAATAGGAGGCATTTTCAGTGTTTTGATCGTTTTCAACGCCAGGTGGAACGCGGGGTATATTACATATTGATGTAAAGGTAAATAAAAAATGCCCCATACCAGAGAATATACAGAATATGCAACTTCTATAATAATTATTGTCGCAGACTACAATGGTATAAAATCTAGGTATAAAATTAATCATCAGAATAAAGTGTAAAAGTCTCTACATTATTTTAATGTTAACTGTAAGTAATTTAAATGTTTAATTTCCTTCATTACAATATAGGTACTCTTTATTTGAATATGGCCAAGGGCAAATAGCAAGTCAAGATTATTTTGTGTTTTTTAAATTTTAAGTGTAAAAATTACAGCAAACATGCAAACTGCAAACATTTTAAATCAAACAGGAGACTCACAGAGACATAAGAAATCTGATATGCTTAGAAAAAAATCTGCTTCATTAATATAGGAATTTTACGTAAAAATATACGTACCTACAGCAAGCTGCAAAAACTTCATAGGGTGTCAAAGCGGATAAAATATGATAATGTATATAACGAATTTTCTGAACTAAGCCTTCCAACAATCCTCAATGTACTTAAGTAGTAATCGATAGAAGTATTACTTAACATTTCCCGAGCGTAAACTACGAATATCTACGAAAATAACATCATTTCAAATAATATGAAATAGCTTACCTGATCAATTAAAGGATGTGTTTTCTAGCGCCTTTTGGACTTCCCTGCCACACGCGAATTAATTTATGAAAGTAGACAGTCGGAATTAATTAAATACAGCCTCAAATATATGTGAGAATCTAACTTCTAAGAACAAATAGCACTACACGTTAACGGTAAGTCTAATATAACCAAATAAAACATTATTAGTTCCCTTATTAACAGTAGTCATGATTTTATTTAAAATCAAAGGTCTTATCACCGCTCACATTTTCAGGAAAACTGAAAAAGCCGAAAAGATCGTGATTTTCAATGCATGAAATCTGAAAATTGAAAGGTGAAAAGGCAGCTGTCAAGTGTCAAACTCAATTTTTTTTCTATGGCACTTCGGCTATAGGGACCGTGCAGAGCGACGACACTGCCACAAGTGGCGAATAGCCGAAACTTTTACGAAAATTTTACTGTCAAGCTCTAGTGAAGCTACGGAAAATTAGAAGATTTCTTAACAAATTCTGAGTATTTTCAAGAATTGAAATGTATTGTTGTTCTAATACATACAAGAAATATAAAGGCAAATCGAACGATGTAAAATTTTACTATTTTTCTGCCAAAATATTCACATGGCTTTGCTTATTGAAAAACGAAAGAAATGGATAAAAGGCGGTAAAAATATACGTAAGTATTTAAAAAGTTCCATGAGTGTTATGTGTAGACTAGTAAAAACACTAAATTTTGTAGATTATAACCGTAAATTCATTTTTTATGAACACAATATGAACATAACCTATAACCATTGCTTTCTTTCAGTAAACATCCAAACTGGCTTCCATCTTAATTGATATACATACATAGGCACCGCTCATTTAATTGGCATAAAGTTGCATCAAAAGTAAGGATAATTTGGAGAAGTCCTGCCAGGAATTCAACACTGAGGATAGTATTGAACTTGAACCATCTTGTCAAAGTGTTGGTTCTCAAAAGGATGATTCTTCAAGTAAGAAAAAGATTAGTAGTGCAGTCTTTGTGTGTTATTTAAAGAATACATACCTAAATGGTGTTTACACTTATGAGATCCAGACTGAAATTAGTTAAAAATAGTGACAGACAAAAGTTGTGAAGATGGTATCGATCGAATCGCAGAAGGTTGAAATAAAAGCATTTATTTTAGTGAACTTGTTTTGTTTTATTAATCCACAAGCATTTTCAGTAATTAATATAAGTATTTTTGCATAGCTTCATTATTTTATTGCAATATTTATCAAGATTTTACTTTCTATGCTGATGGATGCTATTAATTACTTTTTCAGATATTTTCTTAGTTAACTAGATAAGCTTTATACATTTTTATTCACTCTTCCATTCTTTGTTTACGGGTAGAAAGTAGAAACTCTTAATATTATATTTAATATTATAAAAATATACTTAATATTATAAATGCGAAAGTGTGTCTGTCTGTTAGCACTTCACGCCCAAACCGCTAAACCAATTTTGCTGAAATTTGGTATGGATTTACTTTGAGCCCCGGGAAAGGACATAGGATACTTTTTATCCCGGGAAAATGTACGGTTCTCGCGCGATAAATGATTTTTGGCGCAACGGAGTTGCGGGCGTCATCTAGTCTTTAACTTTAATATTTCGATCGCGGATTCTTGGAAATCTGTCGTTGTTCTCGCGGCCGCATGTGGCCACTTGGGAGTGTAAGTATTATATCATTTTATAGTGTAAAACATAAAAAAACACTCATAAACTATCCAGGGTCAAGGAGAATGCGAAGTCAAAGTCACTCACAAGTTACGTCTTTTACTCGCATCGTGGCGCTGCTGTCGAATTACGACGCCCTCTATAGTTTCTGCACGGTCCCTATAAGACCATGGTCAGTGTCAAGCAAGAAGTTTATATAAGTAATGTCGGGAAAACAATATTCTTGTATATAATTCTCGGCGTCCAAAGTTTAATCAAAGTCTAAAGCAAGAAATACACGGTCGTCAACGGCGGTTGATGACCACGCAAAATCTATAATGAAAAACTGGTTGACAATTATTGTCACCTGGTATCGTAAATACGTCTCATCCCTATTTATGACAAATACGTTGACAACAGCGTGGTGTCGTGTCTCGTCACTCGTGTGAAAACGCCGTCGGCCGTCAGAGTTTAACGCACTCTGACATTGGCGATTCACTAAGGAGCCAAGTTTTAAAAAGAAGAAGTAGATGTCAGTTGATGTTTTTGCCGGCCTTTGCCTGTCCCGACCGGGACGAATTAAAAAAAAAAAAACAGTTTGTTTTCGCAGTTTTTATAAAAATATTTCTGCTAATAATTTGTATATTTTTACTTAGGTACTTATATTATTATGGCCTTTAGTGCAAGAACAGCTCGTTTAGCAAGGGAAATCAAGAACTTGGAGCTTAGGCCACCATGGGGAATAACTTGTCGTCCTGATAAAGAAGATATTTGCGATGTATTACTCGTAAAAATGTCTGGACCTAGAGGTTCGCCTTATGAAAAAGGATTATTTAAATTGATTATAAATGTACCTGATAGGTATCCTTTTGAGCCACCACAAGTTAAATTTGTGACGCCTGTATATCATCCAAACATCGATAAAGGTAAAGTAAATGTAGTTATATTCATTCCACTGCCCACAGGCCACATCTAATTTTTATACATCAAATGACTAGCTATTAAAGTGTAATAATAACACTTAATATTCATAAAAGCAAGTAGTAGTTTTATTAAACTCGATCTAATCTGGTTTCAGGTGGACGCATATGCATGAACATGCTGAAAATGCCGCCAAAGGGTTCATGGCTGCCGACCATTACAATTGAGACTCTGTTGATCTCCGTACAAACTCTCCTCGCCACACCCAATCCCGATGATCCTCTAATGATGGACATCGCTTTCGAATATAAGTATGACATTGACAAATTTCATGAAAACGCAGTGAAATTCACAGAAAAGTATGCTGTGCATTCTAATGATTGATGGCAACTGGTTTGAAAAATTATCAAGCTTTTTTATACATTTAAATTTTATAATATCTTTTATGGATTAGAAAGGTTATGATGTTGACCAAAATGTTAACAAATTTAAATTAATATCTACAATATAAAAACTTCTATATTATTAACCTATCAACTCCCAAGCGGCACCTGGGTCAAGGTGCCACATAACAATTGAATATCTATTGTGTATGCGATTCCAACGATCGAGGTATTAAGGTGACGCCATGTTAAAGTAAAAAACCGTGTTGGATGTGTTTGAGATTGCTTGTTTTCTATGCGAGGCTGGCCCGGCCTCTCATAGAAAACAAGCCATGGAACAGCAAAAAATTGAAAGGGCGTAGCGACAAAATGGTTTTTGTCGCGTAATTTAAAAACCATAAATACATTTCATATAAGCTATGGACAAATTAAAGTGTATACTAGAACCAATTTATGTACAAATTTTGGAAGCTTATATCACTCTCCTCTGTTGGCAAAATAGGAATCCCTTTTTTTACAGAGATCTTTTTGATTGATTATTCTGTGTTATAAATAAAATAAATAAATAAAACTTTATTTCAGACTAATTTTGTCCATAGAAATTATAAAAGTTGACCAATCGTGTTCAACAAAGACATGATGAATACTGACAGTGAACTTTAATTTCTTAGCTTTGGTCATTGCTGAGAAAAATGGACATCGCTACAGCCAAATTATCAAGGCGTCACCTTAAAATGTACTTAAAATATCTATTTCACCTAGAATAATTATTTTCTTATGTCAATTAAAAACATTATAATATTATATTCTTATTAAAGTAATAATACCGAAATGTTAACTTTATTATTAGGAGTTAGGACCATGTAAATAGAAAGTGGATACAAGATATTGTTATAAGAAATGTGGCTTATATTATAATTTAATTAAGCATAATTATTGTACTTATTATTAAAAAATCAAGTCAGTATAGTATTTCTGAGATTCTGCCCTTAGCCTAAAACAAGACTGAAGAGTCACAAAATTTAAAAGTAATTTTACAAACATACAAATCACATCACATAACACCAGTTACAACATAAAATAATAAACATCAAATGTCATTAAAAACTAAGAATGGTATTTGAATCTTTACATCAAAAAAAAAGTGTAAGACTGATTTATAACTTAGGACCTCACTGTGGTCATTGTTTTACTGTAGAAATGATAGCCAACATATATTATGGACAAAAAACCACCCTTGAAGGCTCTTGATATTGTTGTCTTACTGTGCAATAGTTTAATTAAAGCAAAACAGTTGCCTGTGCTTTTATGGTACAACAGTACCTACTGTTCTAAATTATTTTGAATGAATTCTTTATTAAATAATTGTATTTAAAAGTACTGTGCCTGTAGACAAGCGGCAAAACGCTAACGCTAACGCTAACTCTAACGTTACAAAATGTATGGGATTTGACATTAGTATTCGCTAGCGAAGCGATGACTTATGTCAAATCGCATACATTTTGTAACGTTAGAGTTAGCGTTAGCGTTTTGCCGCTTGTCTACTGGCACTGGTAGCACTATGTAGTTATTTCTTCTTTAATTCATCAAGCCCCAAGCGGTTGCATGATAACAAAAGATAAGCTATTGTGTCTCGTTTTTCCACGATCGACGGGTTAATTCCTCAATTTTGTATTAAGATTTAAGTGTTCTATAATAAGAGGTACTTATTATTATACTTAAATAAATACTAAGTTTTAAACTTATGAATTTGGTTTAATTTTATCTAACAAGTACATTCAGAAATAGTAATATTGCACAACCTATATTTTAAAATAATATTAAATTGTGTGATACAAAATAAAAAGTAGCTTTTACATTTATATGCTTAACATTACTACAACTTAATCCATATAAGATAATAACACTTATCAACATTAAGTGCATGTTTGATATTTCTTACAAAGTACAAACTATTGAAGCCTATATTTACAAGTTATGACAGACTTAATATGCAAAAGGCCAAATGTAAAGACATTTAGGAATTAGGGCGTAATCTGTGTTACGCGGGTGCCCGCGCGGGTTTCATACAAAAATGACCCGAGCGGAGAGGCGGGCCCCGCGCGGACAGGAGCATGTGCGGCATACGATTTTTTACATTTATTTTGCAATGTACTATCCAAAGGCAGAAATCGTACTGAACAAATACTCAGGAACTGGTGACACTGCGTAAGTCGAGTCACCGCGACGAGCACCGCGCGGGTCCCCACGCGGGAGCCCGCTTAACACAGCTTACACCCTTAGGAATTAATATAAGAATTAAATTTTATTATTATATTAATTATAATTAAGAAATTATCCAAGCACTTGCAGCTAGAACAATAGATATAACATTAAAGTTAAAACTCAACAAATATTTCACATGACCAAGTTATGGAACAGTTCAACCGGTGTCGGTGCTGGTCTCATCACCAGAACTTGCACTTTCGGTTTCTGTGGAGCTGTCACTTTTCATTTTCTTTACATTATCAACGACTGCAGCCTGCATGTTATTATTTTCTACATTTTCAATTTTCTGTAGCTTTTTCTTTGACTTTTTATCTTCAATACTTGTTGAAGGTTTGAGGGTTTCTGTGGAGACTGTGGCAACCATTTTGGACGCGTTTCTGGTGTCTGAAGTCTTAAATTCCTCTTCTACCTCATCAAGAGGCTTCCTCTCGCTGGATGCTGCTGCTATTGCCGATTTGTATGCCTCAGGATATTGTGTGCTGGAATTAAAAAAAAAAAATAATTAAAAATAATGTTTGATTTTTACACAAATTATGTTATTATTCTAAATAATAGCTGAAATTAATAATTTTACTGGACAGAATACCTAAAAAGTGGAATATTTTCAGTTTTCTTATTTATGTATGGTGTATAACTACCAAAGGAAGTTTTGGTCACACTAAGATTTTTACCTCAGTTTTGTTTTAATAGCTCTGATCTTTTTAAATATGTATTCCAAATCCTTTTTCATGTCAAGTAGCAGTTGAGTGTGTTTTTTAAACTCTGTTGTGGCTGCTCGGAGACGACTAGCGGATAGTTGATTGCAGTTGGTCAACATTTCTGTAGTTTTCTCGAATCTTTGTAGCCTGTAATTTAAGATAAACTAATTTAAGTTTCAACAGGACAAGAAATATTATTATGACCAAAGTATGAGTATTCTGTCAGTAACAATAACTTACATAGTTTTTTGAGCTCTTATGATAACTTCAACATCATTTTGGTTGACAATGCCGGCTAATCCTTGTACAAAAACTTCTGGAGCAGAGTAGTTTTGAAAGCATTCAATAGAAAAATCACTTTCTGGAGTATCATTTGCCATTATAAACTGTTAAGATTTACTATATTTTGCAATTTACACTGTATTTTGTTTTTGTTAATTGGAAAATTTAATATAAATAATATCTAATCATAAAGAAAGGAAAATATTGTTACGAATTTTTGATTAAATCTCCAGAAAAACAAATTTTATATAACGTTCTTCCCAAGTTCCCAAAAACGAAAAATTACAATCACAGAACACTGAACAACACTGAACATAGTAGTCACAGATTAATATATTATGTAGCAAGCTAATAGTAGTATACACCCCTGATTAACAACCACAGTATAGCAATATATATCCCTACAGTAGTGAAACGAATGTACTTGCGCAGAGCAACGGAGGGGTACCCGCGGGGAAGCGGGCGGCGCGGGCCCAGTCCGCCAAACCCCGCGAGTTTGACCGGTTTCGCGCGCAGGTGTGACGTTGGCGCGTTTTGTGTTTTGTGTTGTAAAACGATAGCCTGTAACATCTTATTTTATAAACAATGGGATATAACAAGTGTTCAGTGTACGGGTGTAAATCTAATGAAAAAAACAGAAAGGATTTAAATTTTCATAGATTTCCCCGTGACGAAAGGTAAGTTCAGTTTTGTTTGTTTTTATAGTATATTAGTTATAAATCTTGTCCTTTGATGAATGATGTTTTATAGAGTTATAAAAATGGTTTTATTTATATTTATTTGGTATAACTAACCCTTTAACAAAACACACTGAGAAAATAACACTCCTTCATATTACACCTACCTAGTAGGTTAGAAATACGCGCCAAGTCCTCGATCACACTCACTTAATCAGTCAAGATCACTGTTGAAATCATTAAAAATGGTTTATGTTTACACTTGAAATAAATATCGGTTCACAGTTAACACAAATGTGTTGGCGGCATTAATTTGCATCTCTGTTTTATTGTTTACGTTGTAAGATTCGTAAGAAGTGTAACAAAGAGAGAAACAATATAGAATAAAATATTAAAAATCTGTCAAATACCCTGTTACATACTTTAGTAGTTAGTACCTACTACCTACCTAGCTAGGTACACAGGGCCGCACATTAAGTGTAACATTTTGACCTTTGGACCGCCCTTACCGCGCACGTAAAGCGCAATACACACTGCGCCCGCCGCGCCGTGCCGCCGACAAAGCCCGGCGTCCTGATTTCTATTATACAAGTACGCTGGATAGCTGATACAGACCTGCTTTTTGTGCCTATTTGAAGCGGAATCAGCGCCCCCATTATTCGGGTAGAGAACTAAATTTGACGTAACCACAACCAATAACAACAGTTGTCATCACTAGTATTAGTTTCAAATACTCTCACTACTGCTATCAGCGCCAATATGGCGGCTTTCAAACGTCATTTTTACGTTAGATTTAGTTCTCTACCCGAATAATGGGGGCGCTGATTCCGCTTCAAATAGGCACAAAAAATAGCTGTCATTTCAAAGGCTATCAGCTATCCAGCGTACTTGTTTAATAGAGATCAGTGCCGGCACACAACCCGGCGGGCGGCGCGGCGGCCTGTATAAATATTATTAATAGGAATTAAGGGCCCGGGATACCCTCGAAATTTTCATACATTCTTAATACCAAAATCATTTTCTCATACGAAAATATTTAACATGTTTGAGTTATTTTTCAGCTTAAGATAGTAATTACCTAGGGTCCTGAACAATTTTTTTTTACAAAATATTTAAATACTAAAAAAAAAATTTGTTTAAATATTTTTTAGTAAATTTACTACTAAATATTTAAACACCAAAAATAGACAAAAACACTAAAAAATATGTAAATAAATAGTAAATTTACTACAAAATATTTAAATAATAAAAAATTTTTAAAGTTTAAATATTTTGTAGTAAATTTACTATTTATTTATATATTTTTTAGTGTTTTTGTCTATTTTTAGGTGTTTAAATATTTAGTAGTAAATTTAATAAAAAATATTTAAACACAAAAAAATTTTTTTTAGTATTAAAATATTTTGTAAAAAAAAATTGCTCAGGACCCTAGGTAATTACTATCTCAAGCTGAAAAATAACTCAAACATGTTAAATATTTTCGTATGAGAAAATGATTTTGGTATTAAGAATGTATGAAAATTTCGAGGGTAACCCGGGCCCTTAATGATCATCTTTGCCGCCCGCCGGGCTGTGTCGCCGGGCTTCGTCGGCGGCCGGGCGCGGCGGGCTCAGTGTGTATTGCGCTTAATAAGAGCGAGTTTTGAAGTGCTTCTGTTACACCACCTGGTGTGGCCTACCGTACCTACCAATTATTATTGTGTGATTAATTATTGGATGTTTTGCTTTCCAGGCGCCAATCCTGGATAAATGCTTGCCAAAGACCTGATTTAAACGATACTAGCATCGAACAATTATATAACAAGCATGTATGTAGTTTGCACTTTGAGCGATGGATGTATATGAACAAAAAATTGAAAGACTCTGCTGTTCCCATATTAAACTTACCGTCTGCTTCATTATATCCAATGAGCACACAAACCGAGGTTCCACAAATAGAGATTATTAAGGATTTAACTACCAGAGGCGTTCAACAAAAGGTCGACATTGCTTCAGCAGGCGTATACGCTGTTATTCCCAGTAGTTCCCGTGCATCGCAGACTACAAAAATATTAACAGACCATACTCCAAGAAAGAGAAAACTTCGAAGACAAGTCAGAAGCTGTACCAAGAAGTTGAAATTGATAGAGGATTCCAAGTCAACAGACGTGACTCGTGAACAGTTTTTTCAAGGATGTGACAAGTTCTTATCACCTAACTTAAGTAAAATAGTTAAAGCACAGACCAATTTAAAACCTTCTTCTAAAAGTAACAGATATTCTAAAGAATTTAAATTATTTTGTTTAAATCTTTATTATGCCAGTCCAAATGCGTATAACTTTTTGTCAAAAACGTTATGTGCGCCCTCTAAACGGACTTTGATGAAATTGACCATACCTGTTGGCACGAAAATGAGTGAGCATGTCAAGGGATTTTTGGCTCGGGCAATAAAACACTTAACACCTTATGAAAGGGAATGCACATTGTGTATGGACGAAATGAGTTTGAAATATTCACTTTTTTTTGACATACGAAGAGATAAAATAATAGGTGTACACGAAATTGATGATAATCAAAGCCCATATGCAGCTGGTTATGCTTTCACAATAATGTTGCGAGGTATAATAGGTAATTGGAAACAAGTAATAGGGTATGCTTTCCTAACAAGTAGTAAAATCGATGAACAATTGGAGGAATGGTTAATAAATATGGTAAAACAATTATTTGATTTGGGCTTTAATATAAGAGCTATTGTGTCTGATCAAGGGTCCGATTTTGTGAAGTTTGCCAATTCGAAAGGGATATCGAAAGAAACTCCATATTTTTATATAGATGGGAAAAAAATTTATTATATCTTTGATGTTCCTCATCTAATAAAGTGCGTGAGGAACAATTTGATGAAGTATAATTTTGAATTTAATGGTAAAATTGCTTGTTGGGATGACATTTATAAATGCTATGAATTGGACAAACAAAAAGATTTTCGGTGTGCTCCTAAATTAACAGATTCCCATCTATCACCAAACTATTTTCAAAAACAAAAAGTACGGCTGGCTACACAAGTTCTTAGCAATTCTGTTAAAGCAGCAGTAGAGACTTACACCAAAGAAGGTACTTTGAACCCACATGATGGCACCGTTGACTTTATAGATACAATGAATAAACTTTTTGATTTATTAAATTCTAGCAATCTTTTTTCCCCAAATCCGTACAATAAGCCATATGAAAATAACGAATTACAGCGAAATTTGTTGAGTAAAGCGAAACATTTATTAAATAGTCTTAAAGTGCGACAGAAAGATACTGGCAAAGATGTTACAACTACAATAAAATTCATCAAAGCATTTTTAATTACAATAAATTCCATTATCTATTTGTATGATGATTTGAAGAAAGAGTCTGGTTTTGATAAATATTATTTATTGACGCGAAGACTAAATAACGACTGCCTAGAAAATTTTTTTGGCGTTATTCGTCAAGCTGGTGGCAACTGTAGGGAACCAACATGTGTTCAGTTTGAACGAGCATTCCGAAAATATTTTTCATGCCAAATAACAAAATTATGTAGCGGAAGTAATTGCTCCGACGATTTTGATAGTGTGTTATCAGAATATGGTAATTTTATCGAGAATAAAATATGCACGGTCACACACAACGAAGAGGTAACCCATCCGACGACCCACACCAGTTCAATGAACTTTGATATTCCTGAGCAGAATAGTTTTTTATATACTTGTGGTTATCTATTGCGGCGTTGCGTAGATGAACACAAGACGTGTTTATCCATGATAAACTACGCGTCAAGTTATTCTGACCAACCAACAACAAATAATTTATATTTACGTGAACGTGCTGCATATGATACCCGGCATGATTCTTTTGGTGGATTACAAGTACCCCCAGATGACTTTGTTCAATATTGCAGTAATTTGGAAGCACAATTTAGGCAAAATTACCGGCTGTATGTTGGAAACAATATTTCAGAGAAATTATTTAATATTCTTAGTTCCGTAGAATTTAAATCCCGGCCTTGCTCATGTTTCCCTCATGTTTTTTTAATAAGATTGTTTATTCGAATGCGTCTACATTATTTAATTAAATTTTTAAATAGGGAGCTAAAGTCATGTAAAAATAAATTTTCACGTAAATATCTGGCACTACGACATATGTAAATAACATAGTGACGACATACATAATATCGAATTTCCGTCATAGCTCAGGCAAAGAAAAAGACAGCGATACGGTTTTGACGCAAGAACGATAAGGATGGTTGCGCTGCAGACATCTAAGAGTAGTTAGTGCAGACTCACCACATGACTGTTAGATCGTGACTTTAATGCCTACAATTGCAGTTTATTTGTATTCTATTTTATACGCTACGCGATATCATAATATGCAACTGTACTGTACTGTTTTTTTTAGGTTAGGTAAGAAATACAAAAATTTTCAAAGGGAAAGAAAAGAAACAAATTAAATCTTTTTAAAGGTAGGTAAGTACATAAAATGTGTATTTTATGTACTTACTATATTTCATTATCAATTAGTTATTTCGATGTTAAAATTTTTTATAAATAAAATTAACTCTTACATAAGTTATTTCATTTCTTACCTACTAATACTTTTGTATCAAGTGTATATTCTACGCCTAATTTATGTAGTAACACTCTACACACAAGAAACTTTGTAGTTCGACGTTTAAAAATACAACTGTCTCTTTTATGTGAATGACTTTTCGTATCTTTTGTTTCATTTATCTGTCAAATTTGTCAATGTTTGCAATTTTGAATTTGAAAATTGTTGGAAGAGATTTAAGCCGGCAAATAGTATGTACGTAACAGATCTGTATAAGTAGAATAGGGTATAATTGGATTAAATGATAATTTTACAAACTTAATGTTTTATTTTATTTCCCGTTTCGTGGCAAGTGGCAACCCTGGCATATCTGCTTGGTACTTACACCGGTGGCGGCATCGTGCGACATCAAAGGCGTTTCGTTACTGTAGGGATATATATTGCTATACTGTGTTAACAACACTGAACCAAACTGAACATAAACGCGCTCTACACTCTCGGCAAAACTACACGAGACATGCCGAATACGAGAGTGAGGAGAGCACATTCGTCTATATTCGTATATGTCTCGTGTATGTCTCGTGTATATTCGCCGAACTATCCGTTCGATGTCGGTACATCAAAGGGTCTCGTATAGTTTTGTGTTTATGCAAAACTATCTCTCCACACTCCCGTGTCGCTCGGGCCAGTCGGCAGACCAACGAATACTATACTCACGGCAGACAGTCACCGTATTGAATGCACGTATTTTGTTTAAATGTCGGTAAATTGGACACACGAACTGGAGTAATCGTTTTTAGAACTATTATTATTATCATCAATATTATCCTAATATAATAATAATAGTAATAATATACGCCCAAAATGACCAAAAATTGCCCATAAATATTAACTTTATTTTATTTTTAGTATTTGCTGTTATAGCGACACTAAAATACACAATCTCTGAAAATTTCAGAAATCAAGCTGTAGCCGTTCTAGGGTTACAGCCTGAAGACAAACAGACGGACAGACAGACCGAGTACGTAACCCAAAAGGACTTCTTAATGACTACGTTCATGATTTTCTATTCCAAATATTATGGCGATCATACACTGCATACGCTTTTTCCAGCGTATTTTAGGTACTATTCTTACATGATTGACATTACCAAAATATAGCTATAATAATTATGCTGCAGCGAATCCTACAGTAGCATACATAATATTCTGGTAACGTCCATGTCGTACGAGCGTTTATTTTCAACTGAGGCAATCGAGAATGTGGAGAGCCGCTCCCGTGTGCACACGAGAGCTCTCGAGTTTTGGCAAAAGTTTTGTGTTTCGGCAAAACTCGAGAGTCTGGAGCGGGCTTATTTTTTGTACTAAGTCAACTGTCAATGTTCTTCTCCGATATGAGTAAATCTGTTCTGTGGTTAGCATTGAGGTAATAATGTGGTTAGTTACTATGGTTACTACGGATTTGACAAATGACTTTGACAAATGAGAAATCCATAATTTGATAGTATTTTTCTTTTTGTGGCGCTACGGGCTACGGCTATATTAAAACTATGAGCTGTCAAGTAAAAGGCGGGATAACAACATAAATTCGAAGTAGGATTTCAATCAATATTCAATCAATCCTCAATTTCAATATGACCTCTATAATGTATTTTAAAGTATAATAATCGGCCAAGTGCGAGTCGGAATCGCGCACGAAGGGTTCCGTACCATAAACCATTATAGAGCAAAATTAGGCCATAAATTGTGTTTTTTGTATGGGAGCCCCCCCTTATTTTTTTATTTTATTTTAATATTATTATTAAATATTAAAGTACACATATAAATAAGGATTTTGTGAAAAATTCAAGTACCTACCAGGGGGTGTAGTGCGAGTTTTATTCGATCGTAACGCGAATTTGTATGGGATCAAAGCGGTATCCACGTTAGCCAGTAGATGGCGCTGCTTTGATCCCATACAAATTCGCGTTAACGTGCTCGATGCGTATGATCGAATAAAAATCGCACTACACCCCCTGTTGCCATTTTTGATATCGAGGAAAAAAGGCCAAAAATATCACGTTTGTTGTATGGGAACTTTAGCCCCCCTTTTTTTTCACCCTGACACTTTTCTGTTCACCTGCAACTGCCAGCACCTCACCTCACCATTCATTTCATTTCATAAAATGCTCGAGTATTCATGACATGCAACTTTAATATTATAATGAAATACTTCAGCGTGTAATAAACTGTGTAGAAGGTGCATGCGGGCGCATTATCTGCGGAACCCCCACCACCTATTAGAGAAGTTAATTCATAGGCAGATGACGGTCCTAAGCTACCGTGTAATTTGTAGCCTTATGTCAAACCCATCCGACAGATCGCTGCTAAAGTACCCCGCAAACGATCAAAAGTTTGACAAACATGTTTGATGTAATTTACGTTTTCATTGCAAATTGTTTGACAAACGCTTCAAACAAAGCTGTACACTATCAAATTGTTTGACAAACGCGTAAAATTTGACAAACAATTTGATCGTTTGTGGGGCACTTAACAATGAGTTGACATAATTCGACCAAATAACATAGGTCTGTAAGGCATCAACTGCATAATATGAATCAATTTCTTCGATGGTAGGTACAAGTCGACGTAAAAATATGCCGAAAAGAAACACACCATAAGGGCCTTCCCTACGGAGAATCCGTAATTTACCGTACTTAGAGCCTTATAAACTCATAATTTGAAAGCTACAGAGTTATAATAAAAATACAACAATAATCTTCAGTATCTCAACATTCCTTTCCACGTTACAAATTTTCTATTTTCGTTTAATATACTCATGATTTAATGAAATTTACAGTCGATTTAATGAAATTTTGATTGGGGGGGGGGGGACACACATTTTCCCATTTTGGAAGAGTCTCTCTCGCAAACTATTCAGGTTAGAAAAAAATGATATGAGGAACCTCAATATGATTTTTAAAGACCTATCCATAGATACCCCACACGCATAGGTTAGATGAAAAATTTTTTTTTTTGTTTCAGTTGTACCTATGGGGACCCCTAAAATTTTTAATAATTTTTCCATTTTTGCATTAAAATCTTAATGCGGTTCACAGAATACATCTACTTACCACAATAATCTAGCTCTAATAGTTTCGGAGAAAAGTGGCTGTGACATACGGACGGACGGACAGACAGACAGACAGACAGACAGACAGACAGACAGACAGACAGACAGACAGACAGACAGACAGACAGACATGACGAATCTATAAGAGTTCCTTTTTTGCCATTTTGGCTACGGAATCCTAAAAATACGGTTTTGGTGCGATCTTGGCAACGCGGCAAATATATGGCCAAGGTCGTTTGCTCGGATGACGGCCTTAAAGTAAATACGTCAAAAATAATAAGAGCAGTTCTACGAATAATAATAACTAAGGAGCAATGAAAAAAATGTGATAAATGGGAGTTTTTATTCATTTGAAATTAAGAGCATACTTAGGCCGGTATAAATAGTCAGTACTCAAAATGCGTCTCAAGACACTGTTCAGGCTCTGTCATTGGTTGGCTGTCAAAATTTGGACCAATCACAGAGCCGAACCGCGTCTTGAGACCGGATCGCATCTTAAGTACTGACTATTTATACGGGCCTTAGTAGTTCAAGTGAGGAATCCTTTTTAAAGTTCCCTTTTCAAGTGCTCGGTATTTCGCCGACGTCGTGCAGGTTGATGTTATTTCTTACATAGTTAGATGGTCAGTTCAGTGGCGACAGCGGCCGGCGTGATCCTGTCGTGCCATTGGAGGTGCTTCTGGGGCTTCATCAGAAACTACGTCGTTTTCGTCGTGCTTGGGTTCAACCCTCGCCCGGATGGCTACGACGTTGCTCCTGGGGTTCTCTACCAGCACCTGCACTATCTTATCTGCGAGCGACTTCACGTGGTCTTCCTCTCGGCTCGGCTGGTTCCGCAGCGCGATATTCTCCTGCTCGAGTTTGACATCGCGGTACTTCTTCAGGGCATCGGCGACTTCGTGCACGAAGCCTACGTCGTTCTCGTTGGACTTGTCCAGGTGCAGCGCGATCTTGGTCCTCCTGGGATCCACTTGGTAGTCTGCTGGGATCGCCGCGTAGTCCCAGTCGTCCGCGCGGGCCCCAAGGGCTAGGACGGTCAGAACGAAGCCAGCCAGAGCAACCTGCATGTTTGCCGAGAGGAGTTGTGAGACAGTGTGCTCTCGCTGGGAGCTGGCGGCTTTAAGTACGGATTGAGACCTCACTTTTAATTAAAACTTCACGCATTAAATCGCAATTTTCCGAGCCTTGTAGTGCCGAGTTATCACAATTGACTTAATTGGTTCATTAGACGTAACAATTTTTCAATAATTTTCAAGGATAATTGCAAGTTGCAATCAATTATTATGTAGCTACAAAATACGAAATTGCTTTCTTCTTTTTATGTAAAATATGTTATTTATTTTATACTTACTGCTGCTGTCCACAACTTCGTTCGTACAAAGATTCGTTTAACGTACCTAGGAACAGTATAAGTAGTAATTTTTTCGAGATTTCAAAGGTTTAACAAAGCTTTGGACACGAATTTCGTTTAGGTATTAGATGGATTTTGAGGAATCCCGGCATACCCAAGGAAACGGGAACCACCGCGCGCTGTCAACTGAAGTCCACGCGGACGGAGTCGCGAGCTACAGCTAGTATATTATAATAATTTAATTATGTTTAATATTGTTTTATCACTTCTAAGTTGTTGTCGTGGATATACAGACAACAAGTGATCATTTTTCTTGGGAAACCCTGACATATTTTTTGTTGCTTGTTTCTAACGAGCTTCGAGAGATGTTGGTAACCAAAATAGAAACGCAATTTTTTAATTATTTTATTTCTCAAAATTTAGTTTATTATTTTTTAGAAATATTCCGCGAAATAAACCTCAACCCTTAAGTAAATGAGTGAGTGCACGCATAGGCATGCGTACAGCACCTCCCTCCTCTCCCACACTGCCTATGCGTACACTCGCATGCAAGAAAGAACCTGCAAACACCACCACCACACAAGCAATAATGTTGGCAAATCTTGACGAACGTTGTTCGTAGAGTCCACATCCTGAGGATGCTCCGGTGTTGGGGCGAAACGCGCGTCGAGGTTTTCAACCTTCACGGTGGTGAGGGGCCTTGCACGGATTTGCCAACATTATTGCTTGTGTGGTTGTGGTGTTTGCAGGTTCTTGCATGCGAGTGTACGCATAGGCAGTGTGGGAGAGGAGGGAGGTGCTGTACGCATGCCTATGCGTGCACTCACTCATTTACATAAGGGTTGAGGTTTATTTCGCGGAATATTGCTAAAAAATAATAACAAACTAAATTTTAAGCTATGGATTTCCGCAAAGTAACGCCTGATTCTATTAACTATTTTATTTCTCATTTCTTAGATTATGATCAGCCATAAATTTAGCCAGATTAAGCTCGAAATCTTCGTCATAGTCATCGGTCATGTTGTCATGGAGTGCAAAATCTTCGATGTCAAAGATTCTGCTAACTTCTGATGGATCATTGAAACCTGCTAGAAAAGAACTTCGATGACCGTATACATCTTCTTCGGCTATATTTTTGTTTCTGTCATTTGAATCATATTGATTTTGAGCTTGTACTGCAGCTGTTATGAACAAGATTATAAACTGAAAACAAAAGTTACTCAGTTAACTAATTTGAAAGTTATCGATATAATAATAATTATGATAGTTAAGCCTCATTTTGAAACAAGCTTTGTCAAAATTGTTTCAAAATGAGGCCGCCGGCCTTGCTCGGCGGCTTTGGTGTGCAGAGTTGCAGACAGCTTTAAGTAATTAATAATAATTATTAAAAACGTATACTATAAAACATATAATATTATTCAATACAAAATATTTAAATTTAATTAATAAGGTACTCAACTATTGCTATTTTACCATTCATATTACAAACTGTTGTTAAATTGATTGAAGGTTGTAAATAATTTTCGATTAATTTCAGTTAATTGTTTGATAAGGTGAAGACTTTACGCTTGAGGTTTTTGCTTTCTATTTGATAACACATCTAATCTTTCACACATAATGGGTGGATCTACTTGGAAGCACACCGCAGAGTAAATTATTAAAATAAATTAAGTGAGTTTGAAATCACATATTTTGTTTTATTACATCTTAAAGTAATAATTAGCTAATAACATATTATAAACTGCAGTAGTGTTTTTTTAATGATGTGACCTATGATGGTATAAAAAATATTTCGCGACCTTTGGGAAGGGACCCTTGTTGATTACACGAGGGTCGTGACCCACAGATTGAAAAACACTGAACTAGAGAGATAAGATCGTATTTTACGTTAATTTTGACCCACACGTACGCAAGTGGACTTTATGAAAATATAATAAACTTTTGATAAAATATATTATAATATTTTTGTTCCCGGCCGTGCTACGAAAGGTCTACGCGGTGCTACGGAAGGCCTACGTGGTGCTACGAGATAACTTATTTTAAATATATCTATCCACTTCGTCACTCAAAAAACTCTGTATTTACACTTAAGTTGCCAGTACTATCTTAAATTATTATTATCGTTCTTTCGGTACTGAATTTCCTTGGACTGACGAGCGAAGTAACAGCCAAGGAAGAAGCTGATAAAGGTATTCCGGTGACCGGACTACCTGTTGTCGATGTTCTTCGACAGAATGGTAAAAGGCTTCGGCGATTTTGATACCCCAAGTAAAATTTTAAATGTAACGAAATGTTACATTTCGTACAGTTAGTTACATTAAAATTTAACGAAATCATGGACCAATCATACAACGAAATGTAACGAATTGTTTAGGCCCGTTGTATATTGTGGGGACACTGCTGCCCATTGCACCGAGTTCCAGAGAGAGCCGTGATGTGCATGGTGCTTCTGCACATCGCGGCACCCGTGTGGGCTTTTCTACAACGAGATCACAAGTAATTTTATGTAACGATTTATTTAATTGTTTGTGATCTCGTGGTTTAGCGGCCAAACCGCCAGTTCCCGCGGATGCATGATATCAATCGAACCTAAGGGCCAACCCACACGTGCCACAACCACACCACGTCGCAACGGCAAAATGCCGTCTAGAAGTCATGGTTACGTGTGAATGGACTCGCTGCAGCTTTTTGTAGTTGCGTTGTGGTACCGACAAAATGTAGACGAGATTGCGTTGTCGCCAGTAGTTGCGATGTGGTTACATACGAAAGTCGATGAAACGGAGGGGGGAAAGAGCGCGGGCGTCGTGCACGTACTGTCGTTGGATCGACGCAACCTTGTGGTTGCGATGTGGTCGGCCACTAGTTCGCTTGTGGTTGCGACTTGCGATGTGGTCGGTATCTCACACGCGGTCGACAACGACTGCAAAATGTGGTGTGACTAGTCCAGTTCATTTACAATCCGAAATGTACGCCCGACCACGTGGTGTGGTTGTGGTTGTCGTGTGGTTGTGGTACCGGGTACCACAGTGTTGGTGGGATGGCCTGAATGATTAGACTGGTGTATATTTTTTTAGCAAGCGTTATAAGTTAAATATATCATATCGTTCATTTTACTATTACGAAATCTTCTTGCACAGGATTCTTAATCCTACAAAGTTTTTAATTCTAGCGACATAAAACCCGCACCGGCCACCGCCCGACAGCACGCGCGCAATTATAACGCCATCAGCACACGCGCGGCGGACGTGACGTCACGCGCCGCCATTTGCGTTTTTTCCCGCCGGCCGCCACAACCGCTGCGAAATGCACGGAAAATCATCGCTATGTTTTTTATTAGTAAATGGATATTTTGGCACGTTATGTTGAAATTGTAATTATACTTTGTTCAATATGAATACTACATTCATATTTTAAGTACAACCTTGTACCCAACAGAATGAAAAATAGTGTAAGGTGCCTACCACACAAGCATGCTTGTCCACAGTTTTGCTGGCGCATGCTTCTCGCATGAAAAGACGTAAGACTGAATTATCTACCACACGGCACAATTATGCATGCGCAAGCCTGAAGCCACATTCTTGCCGAGATCGTCGGCGTATAAACAACTTGGCTTGAACACTGGATGTCCAACCACACGCGCAGACAAGCTTGTACACGAAGGCTTGCATGCCAGAATATCAAGCAAGTATAAGAACCGCCAAGCCAAACTTCGGGGTTTGCGCATACTACCGTTTTACTAGTTACACGCACAATGTTCAGTGTACAAGCCGGCATGCGCAAGCAAAACTGTGGTAAAGCATGCACGTGTGGTAGGCGCCTAGGTAATCTCTAGAATTTATTGAAATTATTTTACTATAATAACAACGAGTGATTTCGTGTTAACAATTCAGTTTTATAAGACTTTACAACAATAATTGCACAACTGCTTGAATACGCGGCGGGCGCCGGGCGCAGATTATATTTTTTGTAACAAAGCAATTTACAAAAAGCGTGGGTTTTAAGCTAGTTAAAATAATGATCCTATACATGGTATGTTTATGTATGTTAGGCCGAGAACCTTAATCAACCCACGTATTATGTCACTTTTTCAAATTAAAGTTTTTAATTTATGTAAGTAGATATTAAAGACGTGTGCAATTACAGCGTGAACTACTACTCACTCTTACGCGGCTAATGGTCCGTAATCTTCGCACCGCACACGTGCACTCCTCCTGCAGCCGACCTAACGACTCTACCGTATATAGTGTCATAGTCAATATTTGAACATACAGTAGCGATTCTCGATCAAAGACTAAGAATGATATTATAACGTACTAAACGACGCCTGCAACTCCGTTAGGTTACGTTAGGCGAGACGCCATGGTGGCATGGCCAGCGACGTTACCATGGCTACGTCTGGCGTTCCTCGTCGCCGCAAAGCGGTGTTTTTCTTAAGGTGCTCCCTCACCGGGAGCATTCGCTTGTAATGTAACGTTACAGTTCGAGCATTACATCATGGAGGGAGAAGAGCCAAGCATTACAATGCTCATTTTGTAATGATACATTGTGCAATATTTTTATACAACTTGTAACATCCATCTGACATTATGGAATCAACTAGCTATGGAATGCTCAAAGTTGAAAGTTACATTACAGGCGAATGCTCGTCAGTCAGGGAGTAAGTATTGTAATGTAATACTCAAATTCGAATCTTTAATGTTACATTCACCTTTGAATTCTATGAACTATGAAGATTTAAGTAAATACCCTAAAAAAGTGTTCAATTATTAACTGAGGATATTACTAAATTCACCGACTGGTTGGAGAGTGAACGAGTGACGGAGCATACAAAGACGTGCAAACTACTGGCAACGTCGCCAGTCGCCGCATGCGGAGCGGTGGACTCTGGATATGCTGGCTACTTGGCATAGTCGCAACTCGCAAGTCGGTCGCCAGGTGAGTTAGCCGTCATACACACACACAATGATATTATTATTATAAAATAATAAATATAAATACATCTCAATAGAACTAGTTGGCGACGTCGCTGGCGTCTTGGTGAGGTATGGCCGTACCTCTGGGCGGCTTTTATGTCAAAATTGTCTAATCGCGAGGGAACCGTAATTTTTTCCGGGACGAAAACTATTATTATGCCTTTTCCCAGGACTCAGAATATTCAAATTTTATCAAAATCAATTCAGCGGTATAAGCGTGAAGAAAGTAAAAGAATTTTAATATTTTACTTCATAGTACGGATTATTATTTAAGTTTTTTACCGTAATTTCCCAACAAACATACTTATATAGGTATATTGCTTATTTTCACCTAAGCACGGCCATCCCTAGACACTTTTAATTTCTCTATAATTAGGAATAATCGGCCAAGTGCGAGTCGGACTCGCGCACGAAGGGTTCCGTACCGTTATAGAGCAAAAATAGGCCAAAAATTGTGTTTTTTGTATGGGAGCCCCCCTAATTTTTTATTTTATTTAAATATTATTATTAATTATTAAAGTACAATTTTATTTAAGGCCTTCGTGAAAGTTTCAAGTGCTTACCTCTTATCGTTATTGATTACGAGCAAAAAAGGCCAAAAAAATCACGTTGGTTGTATGGGAGCCCCCCTTAAATATTAATTTTATTTTTATTTTAGTATTTGTTGTTATAGCGGCACCGGAAGTACATAATCTGTGAAAATTTCAGAACTCTAGCTATAGTGGTTCTTGAGTTACAGCCTCAAGACATACCGACAGAAAGACAGACAGACGAACAGACGGACAGACAGACAGACATCGACAGTCTTAGTAATAGGGTCCCGTTTTTACCCTTTGGGTACGGAACCCTAAAAACTAAAAGTCAAGTATAAACTGCATAATTATTTCATCATTGACATTAATTAACAACCAATATACTTATTTACAACTTTTTTTCTAACTACTCACATAATAAAACAAACACGCGACATGTTAATTATCACAAAAATAACACAATCATGGAAAAATGGTATTTTTCCATTTGAAAAGTGTTCATTAGAAAAAGCTAGGCGATTTATTATCATACCCTTTTCACAGCAAAATGTACGGTTTCGATAGGCGTACGAAAGCTGCCAGGCAATATATTGTATCAGCCAATAATCGGGGAAGGGGGGGTGACGGTGGCCCAGTAAATTGCGTCGCACCTGCGAGCCCCCCGGTCGCGCGCCTCGATATAATACTTATTCGCTGTGTACTTGCTAATGTAATACATATTATTATGTAAAACAAAATGATAATACTTAAGGGTGTGTAAAGTGTATGTGTCCCTAATGTAGATTTCGCTGTAAAAGTAGCAGCGCTAAAGGAGCCAAATTGTGTGGGCAAGTGCTCCAGCGCGCAATGTCATGAATTTTCGCATACAAAAGTTAAAATAAGTTACTCTTTCAGCGCTGCTACTTTCACAGTGAACTCTACATATAGTATACTCATACACACAGTATTGTCATTTTGTATTATTACACCCTGTATGCGATAAGTTCCGTATCTACATTTTGTAACTTTTAGGACCTGTTTCACCACTTCCTGATTAAGATTCGGATAGGCTATCCACCACTTAACTTGACAGATGAAGTATGGAGAATCTGTCAAAAAAATTGGGAATAGCCTATTCGGCACCTAATCAGGAAGTGGTGAAACAGGCCCTAAGCACTTAATTATCAGGAAGTGGTGAAACAGGCCCTAAATCTTTCAAGTTAAGTGGTGGATAGCCTATCCGGCACTTATCAGGCAGTGGTGAAACAGGTTAAAAACAGTTGCTTTAATAAACGTCGATCGTACCCTCTGCTACGCCGTAGAGGCTCTACGAAAAGAACTCAATTCTTTTATTTTTTACTAATCGCTGTTTAATATTATTATTTAAAAAAATATTCAAATTCTATTCAATTTGTATTTACGCAGGGAATAATAGTCGCAATAAAAAACATTTTTTAAGTTGACAATAACACATCATAGTAAAAGTTACCTAAAAGAGGTTTGACATAACAATCCGCATATTATACTATAATTGAGCAAATCACAACACCTCGCTGGCGGGTCAGATAAGAGTGTTTAGTTTTTATTGTACCTTTCTACCATTACAATTTAGTTTAACTAGCCGTTTTATAAGGATTCGTTAAATTTAAATGTGCACATTCTGCTTTATAACGGCATTAGTTTCGGTTTATTATAAACGTATTATGACAATAATTCGCTAAGAAGCCATTCGAAAAAATAGAGTTTAAAGTACATTTGTTACAAATTCATGTTTAGGAGTTATTTTAATAACGAAGGTATAAACAGCATTTTGTTAGATTTTAAGTACCTATTTACTGTTCATTTTTGTTAAACAATACTAATAACATTGTGCAATATAAACCACATAGCAGTTTTTAAACAACATTGATATTTTCGCGATTTTGTCGCATTCTCTATGCAATAAAGTTGAATAAAGGCTCCGGAAAATTCGCGCCCTATAAACGCTGAGCACGAAAAACAAACATCTGGAGCTCAAAACAGTTTTCATTAAAAAAATCTCGGCGCGGCGGGCGGCTGGTCCCGTTTCCCGCTCTCAGTGCTCCATCGCGCGCCACTCAGGACGCACGCTTTCCCGCGCAAACTGCTGTCAAACTGACGGCCAACTGCTGTTCGTTTTTTAAATTAAACCCCTTGTTTTTTATCGTTGAGTGCCATTGATTTGTGTTTTTTTTTATTTGTGACTTACTTCGTGCGAAGCAGAAGCAGCCCGGTGAGACTGATCGTCGTCAGCTGTCAAAAACGTTAAGGTGAGCGAAGAGAAAGATTTATTAGCGCTATAAATTAGAAATATCCTGCACCGTTTATTTTCGCAAGTCAAATACGGGTAGTTTGAATATAAATACAAGTCAATGATTAAGTATCAGACATAATATCCCCAATTATCCATAATGTAGGTTTTAGTATCAAAATAGTTTAATATTTTGTACATCTTTGGCTGCAGTAGCGTAGTTTCCTTTCGCACTATTCATTGTTAATCATAATATGGGTTAGTTATGGAATATGGATTATCGGATCGGATATATGGATATGGATAATCTACATTCCATAACTAACGAATTCCCGCCTGCATTCTTGCAGTCTTTGTAACTAACTCACTAACTCATAAGACCACAATATGTCTCGTCTAAAGATAACGTTAATGCTATTTTACGGCGGTTTTCTGTAAGGCCGTATCATTCGGTAAAGCCATCGTGCCAAAAGCTCACTTATAACACCCGCATGTTTTGATAAATATTAAGCTCCTCATCAGATTATTCTTTGACTATTTATTTAGTATTTTGTTTTATGAAGCTAAAGAATTTGTTTGTTTGAGATTTGAATGCGCTAATCTCGGAAACTATTGGCTCGAATTGAAGAATTCTTTTTGTGTTGTATATTGTATGCATTCATCGAGGAAAGCTTGAGGTTGTATAACATCACGCCGCGACCAATAGAAGACAACAATCAGTGGAAAATGTGGAAAAAAGCAAAAAAAAATCATTCATCTTTGTTATTATGTGTTGCAACGGACAAAGTAGCGGACAACCGCTAGTACAAACATATTATAATATACTAGATGACGCCCGCAACTCCGCTGCGCCAAAATTCGTTTATCAAGCGGGAACTTCCCGGGAATTTCCCGGACTCAAAGTATTTCTATGCCGAATTTCAGCAAAATCGCTTTAGCGGTTTGGGCGTGAAGAGGTAACAGACAGGCACACTCTCGCTTTTATAGTATAAGTGAGGATAGAGTACATCTCTGATTCGGTAAGGAACGAAGGGCGGAGGTCCCAGGTGGTGAGGTGGGCTGGGTAATGGGTCTGCAGGCGCCAGCTGCGAGCCCAGGTGTGCCGATATTACGGGACCATATTGAATTTACTTCTGTAATAACTTCAGCTCCTATTTCATTACATTCCGTTTTTTGTAATAAGTTTTACGGGTAGGATCAAAATAAGTTGGACCGTAGCGACATCGACATGTTTGGTCTAACTATTATAATGTTAGGTCTTAGAACGTTTGTCTCTAGAAACTCCGAAGACCTAAATCTATTTTGAAAGAAAATTTTCAAAATTACTAAAACTAGGTGGATCTATGTTAGCATCACATATTTTTGTCCTCAAAGTTAAGGGAATATAATGTTATGCTTATTATTTTATTAAAACTGCACGACTGCCGGTAGATACAAAACGTAGAAATCGTTCTAGAACTGTAGCGTTGTCTTAGATGTGTGGTGAAGTTAATCAAATCGCCACGTGTTTCACTGCAGCTCTTACAACTTGGTGTTTTCAAAAATCGACTTCCAAAAAAGGAGATAAGATATTTAATTAATAAGATATTTTTTATTTCCTACTTCTGATCCTTACAGGATTAATTATTATTATTAGAATTATTACAATGTCCGTACCGTGGACAATATCACTATTTTACCGCCCTAATTAGTTTGTTTCGTTCTTGAGAACTAGGTTTTTCGTATAAATTTATACACCATTAAATGCCAATAGGGTGTCTATGGGTCTGTACGTCTTCAGAGTTTAGACTTAAACCGTTATACCGATTTAGATATAAAAGGGATAAAAAACAGTTTGTTTGCGGCAAAAGCGATAGTTACCTCTAATAAACATTCTGCGAGGAGAGATAGAGAAGGTTGTGAGCAACACATTCTAGTCTCCTTAATATGTCCGAACTTGGATCTGTTACAATTCTTTCCCATTCGATACAAAGATATCTTGTTAACTACACCATATTAACTATGACCAATTTAACGACAATTCAGTAGAACCACAACGCTACCGATCGACCCCAGAGATGCGGGCGAGCCAGTTAACAGATAAATAACAGTTAATACAATATAATATTAGGTACATATATGGGCTATAGTCTTAATCGTGACTATAGTCTTAATCGTGAGACGAGGCAATTCCTCTGATATTCTCAATTCTATGATGTTAAGGCTGCCTTCACATTAAGTCGCGAGTAGTGCGGCAGCAGCGCGACTTCTATACAAACGAGCCGCGCGGCTGCCGCTTAGTTTTAGTATAGAAGTCGCGCTGCTGCCGCACGCCTTAATGTGAAGGCAGTCTAAACTATAAGGGTCTAGTTAAAGGTACCAAGTTTTTTGTAAATCACTTCGGTTTAAACGTGAAGGGATACCAGACTCTTTAGTTTATTTTCAAACGTATACTCGTATTTATAATACTAAGTATCGAAAAGACTGTAATTTCGCTACCAATCCCACACCTTTTATTCCCATCCCACTTCATTATCGTTTTTTAGCCCCCATTATGTTATGATTCCCTTCATGGTGGAGCGGAGTGATACTGTTTACTCATTAATAATATTCGGCCATAAAAACCGTAAACAACAAATAGCGCTCCCCCCACCACACCTGCGCAGGGCTGCCAAAGAGATACGCCTGACTGATTTATTAAGCACAATTGCAGCCGGAAATCCGGTAAATATTGGAGGTGCAAGTGTGATACGGGATATGTGTTCGTTAAACGTTTGTAGAGAAACATGAGGATTTGGTACGGCAGCACCCATAGTTTTTAAACATTAATTAAATTTAATTAAATGAAGATTTTGAGAGAATTAAAACGTAACTTATATTAAATTTTTCATGAAATTAAATTTAAGTAATCACCTCATTTCTCTGGGTGTGGCAGTATGACTTTTGATGAAAGTCAGAAGAAGAAAGTATTAATTATCATCTAAAACCCTTACCCCAGAGAGACGGCAGAATTACTGAAATAACGTAAGTTTCTTCCTTTTATTCCCTAAATAGAAAAAGAGTTGTATAAAAAATTTAGGTGTCAGCCCTGGCACAGTACGGATGTGGTGCGGGGATGTGGCGTCTATACCGGCGTTGTCTGTTTACCCACCAGCACAGAGCACTTCCTAGCTACGAGTAAAAATATCTACGGGAGCTTTGTAAGGTGCCACTGTGAGGAAAAACAGAAGATTCTAATAAGAATCACCTATTGATTAAGATTTCTATTCCATTTGTAAAAAATATACTTATTTTTTTCAGACTTTATACAGTAACAATTAATTTTGGTCGGCTCACTTGCGCAGATCTGAGTTAAAGTTAACCCCGGGTTAAAAAGTGTTTTGTCTCTTACATTCTTTAAATATTTAACGAAAGAGATAACGTTTAATCCGGGGTTAACTTTAACCCAGATCTGCGCAAGTGGGGCTAAGTGTACCCTGTTATTTAACCTATAAGCTTTTAAAAAATGTAGTAAAGAAAAGAATAGTTAAATCTAAGTTAATTCATGAACGTAGTTAAATTGATTAAAAAAAAGTAAAATATGACATTCTATCTTTTTAAATTGTGATCGAAATTCAAATTAGGTACAGATTATGACCATGAATTTTTGTCCTCCCGTACTAGGAAGTATTTCAGCTCTCCCTCATATTATCTCAGTACATCATCTGTGATGTTGCGTAACGCTATTTCGGCACAACGCCGGCGCCACTTGTCACAACACCACCGCCGTCAAACAACACGCACGAGCCACCGTTTACACAGGTGTTCAATGTACATAGCTAGTGATACACACCGACTTTGTCGACAGTGTTCCAGCAGTGGCGGCCTTAGAGCCAGTCCATATGGCGCGTTGCGTCGACGCAGCGCTGCCGCTGCGTTGTTTTACATACAAATAACCAAGGTTTTACACGGCGCGCTGCGTCGTGGCAACGCACACATTACGGACAGCAGCCCCTGAGACGAAGCGGGAGGGGGTGTTGACTGTTGACGTTAAGACTGCTTCGTAATAACGCTGCGATGACGCAGCGCCCGTGTGCCCGGCTATGCATAAAACGGCAGCGCTGCGTCGACGCAACGCGCCGTGTGGACTGGCTCTTACCCATTGCGAGGCCCCGGGCGGAACGTCTTGGCGAGGCCCCGGGTGGAAGGTCTTTGCGAGGCCCCGGGCGGAAGGTCTTTGTGAGGCCCTAGGCGGCAGGGCTTTGCGAGGCCTTTTGTCTTAAAAAAACACCTTGCGAGGTCCGTGTAAGAGCAAGGCTCCGAGTGATTGCCCAGTTCGCTAATCCTTAGGGCCGCCACTGGCTGTAAGGGATCAAAAAAGGTCTTTGCACTTGTGTTATGTGTATGATTTATTAATATAGATTTTCAGAGGAAAATAAACACTCTCTAAAGACCTGCTCTCTAGAGGCCTGGGACAAGATTTTAAATGGCCGTATGTACTTAAATACGGCATTCTCGCAACATAGTTGGCCTAGTCCAGAGGAATGAACAGGTCTATACGTCTGGGACTATTTGCGGGTTTTCTCACGATGTTTTCCTTCATCGTACGAGCGTTCGAATTACGTATGTACTTGAAATCTGAAAATATCTCATTGGTTTACGCTTCCACCGGGGATCGAATCTGCACCCTCTCGAGTGCTAACCATAAGTCTATCCACTAGACAATTAACGCTCTTACGTGTATGAGATAATGCCCCCAAAAACTGGGTAATCAAGGTGTGCACTGTAAGCACAGTTGTTGTGTATTTTATTTCGACATAAGTTTAGTTCTGTTATCGTTTGTAAAACCCCCAAAATCTTGATATCCTCCAAATTATCAGTAGTTTATGACGGTGTCTATAGCTGAGTAAACAAACAAAACATCACAGTTTTGTAACAGTAGAATGGTACTAAATCCTCCAAACAAGACCGCCTGAAATGACGCGCGGCGCTCTTTTCACAGTGAGCGTTTTTATTAAAACGTGTTTTACAGGGAGCCGATTAGTTCACCTCAAACGTAGCTTCGGTCGCAGGTCATTTCAATTTTCATGAGATAGGTACTGCTGCACTCGGAGACAAACATTTTTAGAGTTCCGTAGAACCCTTATAGTTTCGGTCTGTCCGTCCGTCTGTCCGTCTGTCCGTCTGTCCGTCTGTCCGTCTGTCTGTCTGTCCGCGGTTTTGCTCAGAGACTATAGGACCTACAAAGCTGTAATTTGGCATAAATATACATATTAATAATGTCTACAAAATGGTACATAAAATATTTAAAATATTTTTTTTTATGGTACATCCCCTACACATCAAGCGGGGTTGAATTTTTTTTTTCGCGCCCACCATATTGTGTGGGGTGTCGTTGGATAGGTTTTTTTAAAAATATTATGAGTATTCATAGATCATTTTCCGGTTTAGGGATCCATTTGTGAAATATTAAGTTTTAAAGTGGAAAAAATCGTTAGAGTCCAGTGTCCCCCCCTTCTACCAGCTAAACGGTTGCTTCTGGAAATGTGAAAAAATTCACGGGAGTAGGAAATATGCTGAATTTAAAAGGAAAACTATCACGACTAAGTTGACTTCATAAGTTATTGAGTAATCGATCAACTAAAAAAAATGTATTCGGCGAAGTATAAAGGAACTTTTCGTTCAAATTCCTTTGAGATGATGTTGTTAGTAGTGTAAAACATGTTATAAATGTACATTCATTGACCATACAAAAATTTTCAAAAACTAGCGGTGCTACGGAACCCTACATTGCGCGTGGCCCGACACGCACTTGGCCGGTTTTTTTTAGTTAATTAAATGAAGGTTTTGACATAAGCCCGTCAAATTCTTTCTTTCTTCTTTTACTCTGAGTGCGGTAGTAAGACTGCAGCTTACTCAATTAACTTTGTACCTGAGAACAATAATTACTTTTGCTCCATCAATTTCCCAAAAGCTACAGCTATTACAAACAGACAGTCAAATCTTTCATCTTTTCGTATATTGCATTATTTTCCACGTGGTAACGGCGCGTGCGCCGGTGGGGGGGCAAACAACATGTGCTGGAGCAGCTGAGTCAACACCACGAGCTTACACCACACTCGCAGCTCGCCCCACCCCGACACGCGCGAGGAGACAAAATAGACCGTGACAATGATAAAAAGTGAGATTAAAAAGGGATTACTACGATGCGTCTAAAGATGCTTTTAACTCTACTTAACTCTACTTAGCTGATTAGAACAACATTGTAGTCTCCATGATGGTCAGCACGGGTTCAGGCGTGGACTGTCAACGGAGACCGCAATAATGAGTCTAAAACACACTGTCAAATATTACACGAGCAGGCGTACACCTGTGTACGCCTGTTTCCTCGACCTCAGCAAGGCTTTCGATCTTGTCTCCTACGACATCTTGTGGCGAAAACTGGAAACTCTAAGTTTGCCAGACGGTTTCACCGACCTGCTTAAATTTTGGTATTGTAAGCAGGTAAACTATGTGAGATGGGCTGACAAATATTCCGAACCGTACAGGATGGAGTGCGGGGTGAGGCAGGGGGGGCAGACCTCGACCCGGCTCTTCAACCTGTACGTGGATTCACTGATACGGGAGCTCAGCAGTACTCGTGTCGGTTGCCATATCGGAAACGTGTGCGTCAACAATATTAGCTACGCGGACGACATGGTACTGCTGGCGCCCTCTGTCGGTGCATTGAGAACATTACTCGGTGTTTGTGAAAAATACGCTGTCTCACATGGTTTGCTTTACAACACCAAAAAATCACAGTACATGGTCTTTAAGGCCGGCAGCAAATGTCCCAATATTATTCCCCCTATACACCTTAATAATGAACCTCTAGAGAGAGTGTACACTTTTAAATATCTTGGACATTTCGTGACTGACGGCCTTCGAGACGATGTAGACCTCGAAAGAGAGCGTAGGGCATTGTCTGTTATGGCAAATATGTTGGTGCATAGATTTGGTCGCTGCACGGACGCCGTAAAAATTACCCTTTTTAAGGCTTACTGCACCTCTTTTTATACCTGCAGCTTATGGACCAACTACACCAATAAAACATACAATGCTCTACGCATTCAATATAATAATGCTTTTAGAGCACTGTTGCGGCTGCCGCGTTTCTGTAGTGCCTCAGCGATGTTTGCTTTTGCGGATGTAGATAGTTTTGAAGCTATACTTCGCAAAAGGACTGCATCGCTATTGGCCAGGGTTCGCGGCAGCAGCCACAGTGTCCTGAGAGAGATAGTCGACAGCGGGGATTGTCCTCTGATCGACTCTATGATAAATAGGACTAAATCACTTTTTAGAATAGAATACTAACATAGCGATAAGTCTTTTTTGTACTAACAATTTTATGGATCTGAGTAATCTGAAATAAACATATTTTATTTTATTTTTTTTTATTTTTAGCTGTAATAGAAGAATTTGTAGTATTCCATAAAATGTCAATTAAAAATATTATTATGTTTTAACTTTTGACATTGCGTTCTGTGGATCTGCAGAGCTTTGCTCGCTTTAATTAGTAGAAATCTTTTTAAGTAAATGTCTATTCTCAGTAACTAGTTGCACTTGCTACATAAACCTTGTTTGCCGATCCTTATCTAGCTACCATACCTAAGCTCTGTATTCCTATTCTTCTATTTTATTCAGGGTTCCGTACCCAAAGGGTAAAAACGGGACCCTATTACTAAGACTTCGTTGCCTGTCTGTCTGTCTGTCTCCAGGCTGTAACTCAAGAACCGCTATAGCTAGACTTCTGAAATTTTCACAGATTGTGTATATTTGTTGCCGCTATAACAACAAATAAGAATATAACTTTCCGCATTATAGTAAACAACAGTACACTCCGGACAAACTAAACTAAACTGAAGAATAATTATAAAGAATTATGTATTTTTTTATGATAATAAATAATTAAAAAACAAAAATCAGTCTCGGTATAACAAAACTTTAAAAATAGGATCAGAATTGATAGGAGCTTAGCTTTCATAATGTTGCAGTAAAACATCAGGAACAGGGTAGCTTAGCAGCTACCCTCATATCACCTCAAACAGTGCTCCACCAGCATCGCCGGTCAGTCCGCGATAACGTGAGCAAACTGTGATAGCGCCCCCCGCCCCGCGCCGCCCCCCGCCAGGCATGCGGGCCGCACCGACAGCAGATTTAGTTGATGAGAAATACTGTGCTATAAGTGTAGTTATTGAAGAGAAATGCGGGTATATCGGCGTGACGTGGCCAAGTCACATGTCGCGCTTCCATCGAGACTTATAGTAGTAGACCGGACGTAATAGACCAAACGCTTTACTGCCGCGGGCCGCCTGCTTGCTCTATAGGCTGCCCTATAATGGGATGTATCGTTGGGCGAGAGGTCTGTTAAAAATAATTGAAATCCTATGTCGGGAATAATTACACAGGAATACATTAAATTATGTTTTAATAGATATTAATGATGATATTTTTGATCATCATGATAACCTACTTCAAACGAATGAACACTTAATAATTTTATTAGTTAATTGTATGCTCTGAAGCTTTATTTACTGACAATTGATAGCAATTAATTAACTTATTACACAGCCAACAGGGTTACAAACTTAAATTATATAATAACGTTTAATGGAAAAGTACAAAACATTCATCCAACTAACCCTAACCAAAATTAAATAACAATTAATAATGTATTTATTTTGCTGACGATCCCGGTGGTATAGGGGCGCGTTGCTCGCGAGGTCCACGCCCGCACACACACACACGCACACACACACACACCGCGTGTCAACGACGGCACCATGAGGGTCTGTCAACACCGACCTTCACCTATTTACACTGTGAATAGGTATTTTACCTCAGTTTCTACTGAGTGTAACAAAACTAAGGGCCTGGTTTCACCACTTCCTGTTAAGTGCCGGATATGCTATCCACCACTTAACATGACATATAGAGTATAGAGAATCTGTCAAAAAAGTTGTGGATAGCCTATCCGGCACTTTATCATGAAGTAGTGGCCCTTAGTGATAATACTTTAGGGTGTGTGCCCTAAAGTATTATCACTTAGTGTTGTCACACCCTGCATATACGATCGCCTCTGTTATCCAAACCAGACTTGGAAACAACATTTTTGTTAATATTTTCGATTGGAATACTGAAGTCGAGAGGTATAAGCTCTAAGCCACTTACACCACATCTAGGCGTTGTCTGAGTAACACTGAACACGTACTCTAGTCTCTAGCCCGCCCGCGCCGGTTCTGTGCGTGCTATTCTATGAATATGACATGACATGACATGTGTTCAGGACCATAATAAAGTAAGCTTGCTTGAGAAGCACGTCGAGGCAAGAGCGCTTGAGAACTCCTCACTATTCTCGTAATGCCTAATCCTTTCCTTAGCGGTCATTGACCCCCTGTCAAAAAACTTACCTCATAATCTTAATATGTCGTCGTTTTCTATTACAATGACATAATATTATGAGGTAATATCCCCTATTAGGCTATTACCCTATATTTCCCTCTTAAAAGGCCGCAACCCACCTGCAGCTCTTTCGATGTTGCGAGTGTCCATGGGCGAAGTTGCTTTCCATCAGGTAACCTGTTTGATCGGTTTTTTTTATGAAATAAGGGGACAAACGAGCAAACGGGTCACCTAATGGTAAGCAACAACCGTCGCCCATGGACACTCGCAACATCAGAAGAGGTGCGTTGCCGGCCTTTTAAGAGGGAATACGCTCTCTTCTTGAAGGTTTGCATGTCGTATAGGTCCGGAAATACTGCTGGTGACAGTTCGTTCCAGAGTTTTACAGTGCGCGGCAGAAAGTTACGCGAAAATCGCACTGTGGAAGACTGCCACTCATCAAGGTGATGGGCATGGTATATTTTTCGCGTGGGACGATGGCGAAAAGTTGCAGGTGGTATGATTACGAATAATTCCTCAGAGCACTCTCCGTGATATAACCGATAGAGGATGCAGAGTGAAGTTACATCTCAGCGTAATTACAAGGGGTCCAAGCTGTTTGAAACACTATGGCAGTTTGGCAGGTTGCCCCCTTATTTTATCTTTCTTATATATAAAAATGAATTTTCAAATGTGGTACTTGTTAGTCGCGCTAAAACTCAAAACGGCTGAACGAATTGCGCTGATTTTAGTCTTAAAAATATATTCGTAGAAGTCCAGGGAAAGTTTTAAAGTGACACGAAGTTCACGGGGACAGCTAGTATATATATAAAATGATAAATATTACCAGTATATTGTGTACTCATTTACATGATTACAGAGTAAGGATACTGTCAGCTCCAGCCTCGAGTAAATAAGTGTAGATCTCAGCAGACAAGGTGCATGCGGGCGCGTTATCAGCGGAGCCCCCACCACTTAGGGCTTCGCCGACGGCTCCTGTTTATTTATATTGATATTTGATAGTATATTAAAAGTTACAACCATATTAATGAATATGTGGAGGTACGTTGAGTGGAGGTACGTTGAGTGCAGGTAAAAGAAAGAGGATACTAAGATAGGATATTGCAAAATTTACGACTCCCACACCATCAGTGGCGGCCTTACCCATTGCGACGCCACGGGCGGAAAGTCTTTGCGAGGCCCTTTGTCTTACGAAAAAAATACCTTGCGAGGCCGATTGCCCTGTACGCCACCCCCTAGGGCCGCCACAGCACACTATTAATAATTATTATTTTATTCGAGAAATTCACCCAGTAACATATTAAGAAATGTGCACGGCTTATACCATGCCTGCAAAATCCAAGTAAGCTTTGTCTAAGTGTAATTTGGTCGTCGAAGCACAGCTGAGATACCTACCTACATTCTACAAACTTTATATCATGTCATTTATACATTTCCTACCTAGTAACCCCGTTCGACAAAAGAATGAAACATTAATTACTGGCAAAACCCCGGCAAACCTCAGCGCACCTGATTGGATCGGTTTTAATCAAACTTTGTCCCTGCGCGCGACAGCTCGATTAGCGCCGGAATTATTTTATTGCTAACGTATAACGTGTCTATTGTACGACACACTTTTAGACTACAACTTGATTAAAACTCACCGCGAAATAGAAGATCGAAGTTCGAACAGACATGGCTGGTCCAACGTTTGGAAAGTTACATTTTCAATTAGTTTTTGTGTTTTTAATCTTAGTTTTAATATTTGCTTGGACATGATTTATCAAAGAACTTGTAATATCACTTGGAACCCGTTCATATCGGAATTCTGATACACTTTTAGTAAAACGGCCAATACTTTGACTAGGTTACTTTACCTTCAATTTTTAATTGGTTTACAGTGAACAAAGTGAATGCCGAAATTACTAAATGAACCATGTTCACACCAGTCAAAATTTTAGTCTTGATAATGAAAACATCGGCTGAAATTTGGAAAGTAAATAAAGTAAACAAAAACGAACAAAAGTTTATGGCATATTAAGTATCATTATCATTTATATCATCATCAGTAAGTTGGTAATGACAAAAATATCGGCCATGTACCTGCAGGATATATCGGTCAAACGCTCGTTAAGTTCCAATCGTCAACGGCGGGAGGCTCGCAGGTGCGGTCCCCCTCCCCTCCTCCCTCTAATGGGTCTGTCAGCGGCACGCGCTACCCAAAGGATTACAGGTCCAAAGTCAGCCCATTGTTGGCGGCGCCTGGCGAAAAATATACCGCGAGTTCTTTGTCTAATGAAATTAATGTTTTCGCGAATCAATGAGGTTGGGAGGAGGTTTTTCTGATTTTCTGATTACTAAAGCTGGTGTAAAGCTATTATACTTTGTAAGGAAAGTAGTTTTTTTAAACTTGAACTGGCGTTAAGCAATTGACTATATTGTATTTCTAAAAAAATACAGTAAAAAGTTTGCTACTTCTACCATATCGCAAAAAATCCTAGTAAGTATATTGAAGATTATTATAACATCTATTAAAATAAAAATAAAAAATAAATAAAAATGAATCCCTATTTCCCTTGGTTACGACATCACGCGTAAACAGCTGGAACGATTTTGCTGAAATTTGGTATCGAGATACTTTGAGTCCCGGACATAAGATACATTTTATCCCGGAAAAATGTATGGTTACTGCACAATATACTTTTATGATTTGCGCGTAAACTATTCAATCGATTTTGATGAATTTTGGTATGGAGATACTTTGAGTCTCGGAAAAGGACAAGGGATACTTTTGATCCCGGAAAATGTGCGGTTCCCGCACAATAAACTTATGATTTTCGCCTAAACTATTCAGTCTATTTTGATGAAATTTGGTATGGAGAATGGAGATACTTTGAGTCTCGGGGAAGGACTGGGGGGATACTTTTTTACGGTACGGTTCCCGCACAATAAACTTTTATCATTCTTATTCAAATTTGGCATGGAGGTACTAATTTTAATCTATTTTTTCTCAATTATACCAATTCAAATTAAATATCTATTGATCCTTTTGATCATAAATCATTTAACATTCGATCATTAACTTAAACGCTACGATGGCACACACATACAATAAGGACTGAAAAACCATAATCCTTTCTTGGCTTCGCCAGTCAAGTGAATAACAAATAACACACGCAACAACAAACAGCTATTGACTTACGAATTACGAGTAATGTATAATTATAATCTATAGCAATAAAGGTCAAATAATTAAAAATAAGTAATTTCATTCTATATATTAATTTTTACCTGTGGCATAGGTTTTTGACAAAGAAGGATGCTTACAATGCACTACTTTTATCACTTCCAAGTGTATCCTGCGTTAAGTTCAAGCATACTACCAAGCAAGCAATATGTTATTGTGTGCTATATTATTATTTCTAATGTACATGCAAATATTATGCAGTAATGCAGTTGCGCTAAACATTTTCTGAAAGGCACCTTTTTCCGAAACATCGATAATTGTAATCCTTCCTCGGGGGCACCCCGCGTGGGGGCGGGCGGTGTAGGGCGGGGGTGAGGCAACATCTGTGCTCGCAATCCCTCGCAGCCGGCCTGTCAACCGCAGCCTCTCGGCGTCGCTTTATTTATTTGAAGCGCCCAAATTGATTCGTTTGATATGTTTCCATGTAATTTCGCTCTACATTTTTTCTGGTTTTCGATCTCTGGCGCCGGTTTGTACATACATAATAGATGTATGTGGTTAAGTAAGAGTAGTTTCTGTGATGAGATGTTTACTTTTCGTTTATAAAGAAGTTTTATTATATTTGATTAACCTCAGTAATGAGTTCTAATATTATAAGAATAAATAGTTTATGTACATGTGTTTTTTAAAATCGAATAGTTTTCTAAACTACTAGGTTTTGATAGAATTAGGTACAAGACAAATAAAACAATAATAATTAGCGGGAAGAACATTACTTTTAACACAGCAAAATTTTTTTCATATTCCTCCTTTCCCTTTCGTGTTTAATAAAAGTAATGATTTTTGTTATACCAACACCAATATTTCTATAACCAGTACTTGATGGTTTTTAACTTCACTACGCACCTCAAAAATATCAAAGCCAGAAATTACGGTAAACGTAGGCTTTCTATGTAATTATTATTGACAGGAAAAGTGTCGACAGCCTTTCATCTTAAAATTACATTTATTTCCTTGTAATATAATTAGCTCGTGTTGATTTTGATAAAGCATTTAAGAAATAATTAAAATGTGACAATTATTGGTCCACCAACTTAGAAGTTTGTGCGCTCCTTAATTAAACGTGCTACGAAGAAAGAACTAATTATTAAGGTATAATTAGAAATGAAATTAACGCAGCATAGAGTTCCATGCGGTTTTATATCAAGTTTTGTGCCTCGATCCTGTTGGACTTTAGCAAACAGCATTTCTGATGAATATCCTTAATTTAATTTAAAATTGAAGTTAAAACAGCTGAAAGAAATGAAACATAAAAATTGGCATTAGCTGTCGGCTAAACGCTATAATATTATACGATTTCTAAATGAAAATCCATATAACACGCCAGTCGGTGGCATATGGTGGCCGCGCGGACTTACAGCTACTGGAAGCGACTGGCGTATTCGGAAAAACCACACAAAATACTCTTTATTAAATTCAGAATAAGCGCATGCTTTAAAAATAAATGTTTTTATTATACATTTAACAGTTAAAACTTTACTGTACGTATGCGAAAATTTTAGAGACAGTTATCTAAGGTTTATTTATTTATTAAAGTTACAACGGGTTACCCGGGTTACGGGTTACGGGTTAAGGTTGTTATTGAGGTCTTTTAAAGTTTGTAATGATAAATGAATTTCAGAATCGAACATTATTTTAAAAGCTTTTTGAAGAATGCGTCAAATTGTGTAAAATGATATTATATTTCCGAGTATATTGAAATTAAATATTTGGTTCCAGGCTTTCGACAGATCGACTGTTGGACATTTTACCAATTGGTTGATTGGTAAAATATTTACATGATAGGTACACTACTTTAGCTATTATCTCAGTATTGTATCACCGATTATGACCTACATTTTTGTTTAATTCCTAGGGAAGTGTTATATTGCAGTGTTCTATAAAAACCCAAGAGCTTACAGCTAGCAAATAGGTTGCTTAATAAAATTGAAAGGCTATAATTATAGATAGGTAGATTTCAGGGACGTTGGCCAGTTTAATTGAAACCGCCAGCTACGCAATTATAACGAGTAATTTTATGGTGCCCGAGTGTGTGTGCAGTACTGCACAAGAGCACTTTCTATGCTTTTACTCTCATAACCCAGTGGGACGGACGGCCGACCATAGTGCGAGATCAGGCGCAGGTCCAATTTTTTACATACCCCAAGTCCCAAAGCATGGATCATCTTGGATCTCAGACAATCAGGTGATCAGCCTACATTGTCCTAATCAAACTTGGAAATAACACGTTTCCAACGCGGGAATCGAACCCACGACCTTCGACAAGAGCCACGCTCTAAACCACTGGTCTACGGAGGCATTAGTTTTACACATTAGCAGATAAAGCTGTTTGTTTGTCGTCAAGCCTCATCCAGCATCCCAACATCTACGTCAACATTCATTAAAATTTGGGAAGCCGGCCGTCGCGCGCACCTGCCGCCGCCCGCGCTGCCAACTGCGCGCTGATACATTACGGCCCAGGCCTCGAGCACATTAGCCTTCGTCACGATGCCCTTGGGCTCCTGATATGATAACACTACTGCAGACGTTGGCTGGGGAAGACAAAACAGAGAAAGAAAAGATAAGAAACGTTACACGTTACATCAGACTCGTGCACACAAAATGTGCGGAAATGCACAAAACGAGTCCGATTAACTCGGCCTGTGATCTTTGAACCGGGTCGATCGGCCTTTTTGTTATTGACATTTAACAAATGTATCAACATAATCGCGGAATTATTGGGCTACCAACATTCTTGTCTCACATTCCTCCGTCTAGAACTCAGAGCATTTGACACAGAATATCGCGACTACAGGGTGGTTGTCTACAACTGGACCACAGGATGTATCTTGCCATAGCAATGCAACGGGCAAACATAGAATAAAATCCACAATATCTACTTCCAAATGGCTGTTGCGTTGCTGTCGCATGATATAACCACTCTGCGGATTGGGACGTAATTTCTGCCTCTTAATTTCTACTTATACAAATAGTTAAGTACTTATTCCTCGTGTTTATATAACATTATCACCATTAGCCTTATTGGTTGTATTTACCTCCAAGAGGGTGCCCGCCCGGCGGCGCGCAGGTGCGTTTTCCCAGCGCATGCAAATTCCTCTACCCTAACTCTAAGGACAATGTTATTACAACAAACACCACCTACTAGTATTATTAAATGACAATTGTAATTAAAACGTACATCAATTTGTAAAAAAGGTACAAAAAGTCTGTTATTTCTTAGTTATAAAAGTATATTTTATTTTGCACAGTAAAAAATATGGATATTACAATTATTTCAAGAAAGGATTCGTAAACAATTTTTATTCTTAGTACTATCAAGTGCCAGTTCACTTTACAATCTGAGCTAGTGACAGTGCAGTGTGCAACGCCTAACGACGTCGTGTGTATTGACCCTTATATTTAGCGTAGTCCCTCTACGCCGTAGCGCTACTACGCTCGTAGCACGCGCGTAGACGCGTCGTAGCAACCTTACTTTGGTACCAATTATTAAAATGGTAACAGCTATTTTTGAATTTACAAAGTATTTTTGTACGTGAATTCTTTGGTAACAAGTATTTCACAATATCGGTGATAGTAACCGCAAGTTTATCACGCGGGATGCGGGATGCGGGCTACGGGCAGAGTTTAACGAAATATTTTCCGAGCATGCGGGTATTGCGCGCCTAGCAACCTCTTCTACATCTTTTTAAGGACATATTATAGGCATGTATATAATTATGTAAGCTTGGTACTTGATGTTCGCGAAAGCATGAATCGTGTTTTGGCGAAAAGCCTATGATCTTCCCCCACAAAGCAAGTGCTCAAGGAATGGGGTCACAGTCTAAGCAGGAAGCAATGGGCTGAGACCCCTGGCCTTGAACACTCCAAGGCACTAATCCCTGGCTTCAACAAGAAACTATCAGAATTAGTGCTCACCTTGGGTAGGAACCAATTAAGAATTCTTACCAGAAGCCTAACTGGGCACTGCAAGCTCAACAAACACCTAAACAGAATGGGTATTTGTAGCATAACGACTTGCAGATTCTGTGAGGAGGAGGATGAGACACCTATTCACCTTCTCCTCAACTGTCCTGCTCTACTACAGAGCAGAAACAGGCATCTTGGTCGCCACGAATACTCATCCACAGAGGAAATTCGTGACACCAACCCCAACCACATCGTTCAATTTATGAGCAGTATTGGGCTGGGGATGATACTCTAATGCGAAGGAGTCACAATAGATCCTTATGGGTCGCAGTGACGTCAGGGCTACAGCGACCTGCCTTCTTTAAAAAAAAAAAAAAAAAATGATCTTCCCCTTGGTCTCTTTATCTGTGTACCCAGATTTAATCTAGAAGTTGTAAAGCTTATGAAGTAAAATTATACAAACATATATAACTACATAAATACGGGAGCCGTGTGATCTCTAGGACTGGCATATAATAGTCTAGCACTAACATGAGTCATCTCTTAATATTTTTTTCCACTAGAAAATGATTAAGATTCATGTATTTTTTAATGGAAATAAATGCGTCTTCTAGCTACATTGTCACATAATAATTAAATGCACGTCTTGTGACTTTAACCTGAAAATTGTCCAAAATATAACGCTATACGCGTACTTTAACGGTTATAATTCGTGTCCAAATAAATAAATCCGTGGATAAGCGGCGTGTACTCAGCTATACGTAATTATGTTTGTCCGCACGTCCGTCCGCCCGCGCCGCCCGCCAGCTGCGCCCAAACGAGGGGGGGAGGGGTAATTAGTAGAATAAGTGTGAAAAACTACTTGCATACACAAAAAAGGTGTGAATATACTAAAAAAATATTGGTTGTGAGTACCTCGTATAATTATACATTTTGGTGATGGTGATTTCTGAAGAGACCATGAATTTGAACTTCTTCGACACTCAACAGTCACGTAGGTTATTTTTACACTAGGGTAAAAGAAGAACCTGTCTTTGCTCAGTTGGATGAACCTCTAGATATCACCTAAAATTTTTTTTTTTATTTATTTATTTTACCATTTATTTCAGGCATCTAGGCCCATAATACAAATACCTTAGAGACTAACATACATAATATGATAATAAATACCTTATGGACTAACATACATATTATTATTATACACTTAAAAACTACACTTTGTCACGTGTTGACGGCTACGTGACGCGCTTCGTTCCGGAGTCTCCCCCGGAACCTCCGGAACCTAAAAGGAGGGGAGGGGCGACTAAGAGTGACACGGCCCTACTACGCCGGATTAGTCTGATAAGGAGGGGGTCCTAAGTTTTGTGTCATCATATTAAAAATGGCGATTGAGGTGTTTTTTATTTTTTAGCATCATTGAGACCGACTGCAAGATGCGGTCCGTCTATGGCTGGCCTTAAGCGATATCCCATCCGACGCTACGCATAGCGTAAATTCTTGCTATCCCCGTTATTTTTACCCATTACGTCATAATATACGATCAATCATAACAGCTATTTATAAGCACTTATCAGTGCACGTGCGATGCACCTGTGGTACACCTGTGTCCAAACTATTATCGCCATTTTTACCGCAACGCACACCTGTGCCGCACCTGTGTCAGATAATAATCCTAGAGCACTATCGCGTTTATATAAATAGACCATAGTTTAGTCACACTGGAGTCAGGAGGCACAGAGTCTAAACATTTTTCTTGAGGTAAATCTTGATTAACAGAGTCTGTTAAAAGCTATCATTGAGATATTATATTATGTACCTATAACGCTTACGTACGCTTTATATACGCTTTAAATTATGGCAACTTAAAAATTATAGCGCTTATCAGTTATCTTATTACTCAACTCATTATATTGAGTAATAATGTAATTTTGAAATAATCTGTAATAAATTCTTAATGGTTTTAAGTTAATTTTCTTAATTTTAATTATTGTTATTGCATAGCTGCAAGTTTTTCTTAAGGGCCCGGGTTACCCTCGAAATTTTCATACATTCTTAATACCAAAATCATTTTCTCATGCGAAAATATTTAACATGTTTGAGTTATTTTTCAGCTTAAGATAGTAATTACCTAGGGTCCTGAACAAATTTTTTTTACAAAATATTTAAATACTAAAAAAAAAATTTTTGTTTAAATATTTTTTAGTAAATTTACTACTAAATATTTAAACACCAAAAAATAGACAAAAACACTAAAAAATATATAATTATATATAATTTAATATATAATTTATTAAATATATAAATATAAATAAATAATATATAATTTACTACAAAATATTTAAACTTTAAAAAATATTTTTTATTATTTAAATATTTTGTAGTATATATTTTTTAGTGTTTTTGTCTATTTTTTGGTGTTTAAATATTTAGTAGTAAATTTACTAAAAAATATTTAAACAAAAATTTTTTTTTTTAGTATTTAAATATTTTGTAAAAAAAATTTGTTCAGGACCCTAGGTAATTACTATCTTAAGCTGAAAAATAACTCAAACATGTTAAATATTTTCGTATGAGAAAATGATTTTGGTATTAAGAATGTATGAAAATTTCGAGGGTAACCCGGGCCCTTAAGAAAAAAAACACAAAGTCACCAGTAATCGCTAGTTTCAAAATGAAACCATGATTATCTAGATTCATAATTTGAATCTAGATAATCATGGTTTCATTAGAGTTTTCGTAGAGCTTGTATTTTATATCAAGATCTTTAACGCGACATATAAGCCACAATGTAAGTATATACATATACACAGTAGTATAATCTCAGTACCTTCTCCGCAGCCGGTGCGGGGTTCGCCAGCTGCGCCGGTATTAAGGCACCACTTGTTCAATATCAATGCTCATTGGTTATTTTAAATTATTTGCAGCGCCCCCTTCTATTATTTTGTATTTTTTAAAGTTTTTTTGCATGTATTTTGTATATACTTTTGCAGGCTAAGCTTCAGAACGTGGAGTTTACTATTATAAGCTTCGTATCATTTTATCTAGAAGATACTCTAAATAAAAATACTTTTAAAAGTTTAGCAGTCTCACCTCAAAAAATCATTTTTAGTCGTCTGCATTTTATCTACTAGTAATAATCGTGCTTTACATTTTATGATATAACATTAATTTTCGCCTATGGTATGATATTATCGATATTTTTCGCCGGCAACAAGTAAAATACCTCCTGAAAACTGTTGTGATTCAAATTTTCCATTTATTAAAGTATTTTCACATCTAACAATTGAATAACTGCGAAAATATTTCAATACATATTATATACTCTTACGTTTGCACGCACTATCCATACCGTTCACACAGTCAATCTTACATCACGTTTGACGCGGGCGACTGCAGCAGCACGCTGAAATAGTCCGGTATTAATACACCACCATGTGGCCGGCACCTGGCCGTGACGTCACAGGTGACTGGTGAGGCGGGGTCCGGCAGACCGGCATTTCCGCCAAACTCCGCAGACCACCACGGTTTTTGTTTCCGACGTGCGTGGGACCCTGATTTGTTGTGTTTGCTGGAGAGTGTTCGGAGTGGCAATGACTTTGGCAGTCTCGTCTATTTTAACTTCCAAAAAACACAGGTTAACAGAACTTTTAGAAGTTGTAACCTTAGTATACAATTCACGGAACTAAAATGTAACGGAAAAATCAATAAAAGAGGAATAATCTGATGAACCCACAAAAAATAAATTGTCCAACAATGTCCAAAATGCAAATAATTAATAATTATTTGCATTTTGGACATTGTTGTTGACATTAAAAATAAACCGGCAAATAGCCCACCATACATTCTGGACCACTGCAACTGCTGTGTTCAAAGCTATGTCTGATAAATCTTGTTTTAGTCTCTTTGTTTCCATGCAACACGTCACCGAAATCAAATTAACACTTGGTAACGAGATTATGGACGTATTATACACTAACACCATTCACAATTATTTTACCTTTGACAGGACCTTTATGCCAATCACGTTTAGTGTCACACATAGACTTTCCGGGGTAGAATAAACCAGAATACCGTCACCGGATGCAATCTGAACTTGAGGGTATTTATACAACGAACATGGCGACTGCGCCCCCGCCGGCAGACACACACCACGCGCCGCAGATGGTTAATCTCACAGCCCTGATGATGTACAAATGTGTACTGTTGGCTCCAGGTGTAGAGAAAAAACAGCTGGCTCTAGGTGTAAGAGAACTAGAATCTGCGAAGCTCGAAGAAGAAATTTAGGATTTGCGTAGTAAAATATAATATACTAACTCCCTTACTAATAAACGTTGTATAAGCTTTGAATAGTTATACAGTGTTTTGTTCCTGTCACACAAGTGACATTTGTAATTGGATTGAAGAAGACAAAACACTGTATAACTATTCAAAGCTTATACAGCGTTTATTAGTAAGGGTCATTATATATTATATATACATAATATATAAAATAAAATATATACATAAAAGTTTATCCTTTCCTAATATTTCCTTTTATCCTACCTTTCCTATTATCCTTTCCCATGTAGGTAATCTATACCCGTCGCAAATTACACAAAAATCGGTTCAGTGGTTCTTGAGACTTCACTAACGACTTTTAAGGTTAATATGCTCGAATTAGCTCGAATTATTTTCATATGAATGAAAGAGAAGACATGACATTTTACAAACAATCTATTAACACTAACAGACATTGGTGAAATCGGACCTAATTATATAATGTTATTTTATTTTATTTTATTTGGGTGGCTTACAACTGACAATATTATACCTACTATGCTTAAAATATAGATAACAAAAAAACAATTAAGTACAAGCCTTTATTAAGCAATTATGTTGGTGAATATGGTATGAAGTATAATACTATTTTATAGTAAAATATAAAGTTTCCCCCCCCCCTAGAAGCGTTTACACTGCACTGTATACACTAGCAATTACTCTACAGTATTGATACTAAAATTACTAAGCCTAAACTTATGATGTTGTCCGCAGATGGAGGCGAAGGTGAAGGAGGAGGTGCCGGACAAGGAATACGCCGTCCCCACCACCACAGAGAGACGGAAATGTGAGTACCATAAGACATCAAGAGCTGCCCAGCCGCCCTAGCATACGCCAACGAGATATCTCGTGGATATCTCACTCACGAGCGTAGTGATATTGTCGATATTGATATATCTCTTTTTTGCTAACATGCGTACGTCGAGACTCGAGAGATAAATTTCTCATTCGTATATTATAGTTCGTTAGTATATATAGACAAAATAGCACATAAAAAAAACAAGATATCTAATTTTGACGACAGACGTACGAGAAAAAATGTATGCCATGTTAGGGTCAATAGAGATGAAGGTTTTTAAGTGACACGAAGTTCACCGGGACAGCTAGTCCATTAATAAATTATACACATAGGAATTATATGGCTGTCAAAGTTAAATGTCTACTTTAATCTGCAACAATAATGCCTGGCGGTCCATGGCGTAGGCGTTTAATCATCTGTCACTCGTTTAACGGAAACTCACTTATGGCCTGACCATATACTGACCATGGCCCTTGAAATTCGCCAAGAGTCTCGCCACTCGGCACTGTACTCGGTACTGGGATCAGGCCCTTACGAGTTACGACTCATCCAGTGGCTTAAAACGGATTGGCCGTTTGTTCGTTTACGTATATCGTATTAAAAATCTTGCAATTAATTCCTTGTGATTATGGACCAACTACATAATTAAAATGGTTTAGCGAAAACCTTCGACATTACTCGAATCTGTGAGGGTCAAATCAGACTGCAACGCGACGCGTAGATGCATTTCTAAAGTATGGATTTGACAGATTTCAACTGCGTGAGACGTCTTGCAAATCTGTCAACTCAGTACAGAAATACTGAATACATATCTCTGCGTCACGTTGCGGTCTAAATTGACCCTTAAGAATGCTCCAACTTTTTAATTAGCAGGTCGGATGTCTGTCAGTACGAATATCGACGTTAATGACATTAAAATAAGATTCATATTAGCGCGCCTTGTACAGTGGCGGTTACGATGCTCGCCGCGTTCTTGATATGGCGAAAATGTATGAAAAAATTTGAGAAATTTTCTTATTTTTCTTATAACTGGAAAAGTTGTTTATTTTTATATAAAATTTTAGCGGACTTTATAGAGGACTAAATAAGCAACAATTTTTTTGTATATTTATTTTCCTCAGTTCAGTGTATTTAGATATTAAGGTACCTAATCAGTCCCCATTTTTTTCATATTTTGCGATTATTGTGATGGTTAAAACGTATTTTATGTGAAAATTTTGTATGCGGCTATAGAATTTTATGGTACAGTCGTGGAGATGAATATATTATCTTTCATTTGAAACCAAAATATCCTCGCAGTTTGACTCCTAATTCTTTAATAGGGTACCGGAAAATCGCTGATATTTGTAATAGCGTCCTTAAGTGTTGTATATGTACTATGTAGTCCGTAAATCGGAGGTACACCTAGTACACGGTGTATACCGGGCTATACGCTATACAGTGTAGTGTATACAGTGTTTGTGAGAACCGGCGCAACTGGCGATCATAATCTAACGACAGCGGCGCGAGGCACGGACTACCGCCGACATACAGTTACTGGATGTGGCCATAATATCGTGAAAGTTGAATAAAATTACGTAATTTTTGTTGATTTTTCCTGGCTAGGGCTCGGGAATGCAAAAATGTGCTGTTAAGATATTACATCCTGATAAATTATATATTATAGTATACTATATCACAAATTTCACGGCAATAGATCATAATATAACCACAGTTTACTACGTGTATATGATCGAACAAATATTAAAGAAAACGATTATTACCAGAGCCCAATTCACATTCTTTTAATCACGGTTCGATCAGGGCGTCTCGTAGCGTGCGCGCCCTAGGGAGACACATTCTTAGGCTGTTCAGGGCCTCCAGGCACAGATTACTAAATAGTTACTTGGTCCAGGTACGGTGGTCAGTGTTTTAGGCACGAAAATACCCTAGAAATTTTAAGCACCATCGAGGAAATTGATCCTAGGCAGACAGACCAACGTCATTTGGTCGGATCATGTCCGATCAATCACAATAATTAAGTGCACTGTCGGCTGGGTTTGACTTAACGCGATCAAACTACGTAGGTCCCCCATCTGCCTGGGAATCAACTTCTCTGATAGTACATCTACAGTATGTCAGTCCCAATCATCTAAAAATTGTCCAATCGCATCCAGTATCCCACACCTCCTCTAACAATTTATATGAAGCTCGTATTTGTTCGACGATCGAACCGCGCGGTTACCGTCATAACTGTTTACCGCCCACCTTACTGCCGCACAATATTACTCTCTGCCTATTACCGTGTATAGCAGAGTAAAGACAAGAAAAATTACTTGACTCTCTTCCCTAAGAAAGAGGGAAGAGTAGGAGTATGACATAGTAAAGCAGTATTAAGCTGCTCTTTCTCTCTCCTCCTTTCCTCTTACCTTTCTCATATTGTCTTCTATATTATTCTACAGTCCTATATAAATCTATATTATAAAATTTCTCAATGAGGTTTCCAAGCAGGCATCCAAAGTGATCAGAAATATTCCTGAGGTTTCAAGTGATATTTATACAACCACCTTAGATACCTTTAAAAGACGGTGCTGCCCGACGTAGCCCACGTAGGTGTTCTCTCTTATATTTGTGTGATCTGACTCTAAATTACTAACATCCCGGCATGACGGAGCTTATCCTTACGGCACGATATACAGGGACAATTTCGGAAAGCGCATACCAGCTTTCTTACATAGTACATTTTGATCTCTCTCTGAAATGGTTTACTCTTGATCTCAAAATGATTTAAATTTATGTGTATTAAGAATCAAGATTTTTAATTCCTCCTATCAAGAAAAGTAGAGAAATCCACTTTAAAAGTCCTAATAACTGACATTAGTCGCGATTATAAAAAATGATAGCGTAAGTACAGTCGGGTGGACAAGTGAGCCCGCCCTCGTGCATAATACATGGTGTTTGTCCACCACTGAACCGCCCCACGCCCCGTGCTGCTCATCGATTACCACCACTTATGGCTGCTAAGTGTACGGTGTGCCGTTTGTGGAAAAAATAGAATAAATGATACGTGTAGCAGTGCTATTAGACTTTGTAGGATCTTGGATCTTCTCAAGTCTTCGATTAAAATAATTAATGTGAGTTTGTTATCATGAAGAAACGCACACACATAAGTAAACTATGGGAAAGGATATACTTATTATCATTGATAATTGCACGGTTTTCGTGAGCTTGTGCGAAGGTAAAATACTTTATCAATACTATTTTGAGGAGTTCCCTCGATTACTCATGGATTCCATCATCAGGTCACCACTTTTGTGAACATGGGACCAAATTGAAATGAAACCTAATACAACAAAACAAAAATTTTTAAAAATCGGTTCACAAACGGCGGAGTAATCGTTGAACATACAAAAATAAAAAAATATCCACAGCCGAACATATAACCTCCTCCTTTTTGGAAGTCGGTTAAAAATAGCAATTTAACATGACGTTATTGCTAATTTATTTCCTCAGGAATTTTTGTTGAACCTGCAATAGTTAAGTCCTTATTCCTTAACAAGGAACACCCTCAGAATCAGTCCTATTTTGCCCAAGTCCCCGTCTCTATGAAAGTGGTGACGGAGTTGTCGTGTAGTGTGTGGGAAGTGGCGGGATGATGTGTGGTCGTGTGAGAGCCCTCGGCAAGAGTAATGGCGGCCTGTCGCGGTATATTTTGTCAAGGATTATTTTACACACTTAAATATATAGATTAAACTTAGATGAGTAAGGATATTAACGTTTTTTTAATAGATTCGCAATTGATCAACTATAATCCTACTTTTGCTCTACAATGAAAACTGCTTGAGCTTATAAATTATTTTGATTTTTAGGGCCGTATTTTGGGTAACAAGTAGAAAGTATGTACGAGTTACCAAACCAAGAAGGGGTAACGATTTGTGCACTTTTAAATACAACACGTTGATATTCATAGAGCCTTAATTACCGATCATCTATACATATAATAAAATCGTAGGAAAGTCAATTCTGTACATTGAATATTTTTGAAAAATAATACTTGGGACGTGATCTACAATCGATATGGAAGCCAAAAATATAGTTTTTAGAATTTTTGTCTGTTTGTCTGTTTGTCTGATTGTCTGTTTGTCTGTATGTATGTCCGGGATAAACTCAGAAAGTACTGAATGGATTTACTTCAAATTTTGCACGAATATTATATAGAGGTCGGGTCAACACATCTATACATATAATAAAATCGTAGGAAAGTCAATTCTGTACATTGAATATTTTTGAAAAATAATACTTGGGACGTGATCTACAATCGATATGGAAGCCAAAAATATAGTTTTTAGAATTTTTGTCTGTTTGTCTGTTTGTCTGATTGTCTGTTTGTCTGTATGTATGTCCGGGATAAACTCAGAAAGTACTGAATGGATTTACTTCAAATTTTGCACGAATATTATATAGAGGTCGGGTCAACACATAGGCTATATATTATGACGATATCACCTAGGGCGGGGGGAGGGGCTCAAGTTTCAATATTTTTAGTTTTTTGCTCATATCGCTAAAACGGTGCGTTGTAGAGAAGAAATGTCCGGTACGTAACGAAAGCCCATAAAATTTCCTACAAATTTCTCCTTCACACTTTGTATCTATCTTCACTCCTTGCCATGCTATGAGCTTTTGTCTATCTTTTCTATACAAATTTCGAGTGTCGTTTGATTAAAATGCTGGGAGCTTTGGCAGCCTCCCCAAACCCCCCCCCCCCCCCCCCCTTATTCCTCATGAAACTTTTGTTCATAATTAAAAGGTATCGTGGAGTTTGTATTGCGTCTTAATTATCCTTGGTAGGAAGAAACTAAGTCATCTATACATATCTATACATCTATACATATAATAAAATCGTAGGAAAGTCAATTCTGTACATTGAATATTTTTGAAAAATAATACTTGGGACGTGATCTACTATACTAACGCGGACGAAGTCGCGGGCAACAGCTAGTAGGCTATATATTATGACGATATCACCTAGGGCGGGGGGAGGGGCTCAAGTTTCAATATTTTTAGTTTTTTGCTCATATCGCTAAAACGGTGCGTTGTAGAGAAGAAATGTCCGGTACGTAACGAAAGCCCATAAAATTTCCTACAAATTTCTCCTTCACACTTTGTATCTATCTTCACTCCTTGCCATGCTATGAGCTTTTGTCTATCTTTTCTATACAAATTTCGAGTGTCGTTTGATTAAAATGCTGGGAGCTTTGGCAGCCTCCCCAAACCCCCCCCCCCCCCCCCCCCCCTTATTCCTCATGAAACTTTTGTTCATAATTAAAAGGTATCGTGGAGTTTGTATTGCGTCTTAATTATCCTTGGTAGGAAGAAACTAAGTCATCTATACATATCTATACATCTATACATATAATAAAATCGTAGGAAAGTCAATTCTGTACATTGAATATTTTTGAAAAATAATACTTGGGACGTGATCTACTATACTAACGCGGACGAAGTCGCGGGCAACAGCTAGTATTTTAATAAACGAGGCGTAATTTGTTATAATATTCCGGTTAAAACACTATACGGGATACGTCATATTTACATTTAATATTACATTTTTTACACGAAGACTCATACAAAACACTTCATATTCATTCCCCATACACGGTCCACCTCTATTCCCCTATCCTCCTATCCTACCGTAGGGCCAGTTGTCAAAACACGGAGCAAAAACGGCCGTGTGACGCGATTGTACCGAGGAGGCGCGGCGTGGTCGACGTGATAACGCGGGGCCACGAAACGAGCGGGAAAAGCGTTTCATTTAAAACTAGATTCGTTAACCGTAACCGTACCTTTTTCCGGGATAAAAAGTATCAAAGTATTAAAAAATTGTATATGTAATTGATTGTACTGTCGGTTCTTGGTGGAAATTCATTTTAGACACAAATAAAACACAACATACTTGCACTTTTTCCACTATATTGATACTATATTGTATATAATATAGTATCAATATAGTGTATATTATATTGTATAAGTATGTATATATTGATACACCTGAAGATGAATTTTTCGAAAACGGTCGTGATTAAAATTGAATCTTATGAATATGAATCTGATATGGAGGCTAGAGAAATAGATATAGGTATAGCTCATATTACTTAATAAGAAGAGTCTCTTTGTTTTGCTTTGCTGAAGCTGCGAAATTAGCGTCAGATTTTGTTAAAATTTGGAAAAATCTTATATATATAAATATGGATTTTTAAATGTGTTAGTCGCGCTAAAACTCGAAAATGGCTGAACGGATTGGGCTGATTTTAGTCTTAAAATATTCGTAGAAGTCCAGGGAAGGTTTTAAAGTGACACGAAGTTCACCGGCACAGCTAGTCTTATTATATAAAAATGGATTTTTAAATGTGTTAGTCGCGCTAAAACTCGAAAACGCCTGAATGGATTGGGCTGATTTTAGTCTTAAAATATTCGTAGAAGTCCAGGGAAGGTTCTAAAGTGACACGAAGTTCACTGGGACAGCTAGTATACAATAGATCACGGTAATAGATAATATAGTCTACTTCTATAAAATATTATGTGCGGTCCCTTGGGAATTCTATCTGAAACATCTGATATAATAAAGTAGACTTAAGAAATAAGAAATGTAACGCACACTGTGCTGCATCAGGTGGGAAAACTGTTAAAAGTTTAATAGATGTCGAATATGGTCGTGTCATAAAAGTATGTGACAGAGGTGTAGACTGTTATAGGGAACATAATATATCACTATTATCAGCTATTATATCAGTATTCAATAAATCATATTTTAGATATGTGTGTGTTTAGAAGTGTGTAAAAAGTAAAAAGTGCAAATAAACAATGTTACACAGTTTCGCATTTTTAACCCATAAATCCTCAAGCGGTACCCGGCTGTCGCATAACCATTGAAAATAATCTGCAATTCCCACGATCAAGGTAATAACATAACTGTTATGTAAGGATATATAGATTACAAGCACCTATGTCATTGACATAAAGATTCTGCCGAGGTGGCAAAACTCTGACGGTCCACAAAAGATTTAAACACCTGTTGAACAGTTGTTTTGAGATCATTTTGTACTGAATTTTTCTCTAAACAACTGTTCAACGGGTGTTTAAATCTTTTGTGGTAAGACCCTGAATGTTCACAGTCATGATGACAGAGGATGTACTGACTACTGTACAGCACTTACACGGGGTCTGTAATCGTAATGGAGTTGTATAAAACGTCCGTAATTGCTGCGGGCCCGAGGTGTCGCCGCCACACGCAGCACTCGATAACGACTAGGGACGGGTGACGAGTATCGATAGAAGATGGAGAACTAGCTATCGATAACGATATACTTGGGTTACGTTGTAATTGAAAGTGTTTTTAAATGTATTTAATACAAATTACCTCTAGTTAGAACTATTAAACTAACCTTACCTAACTCATTCGCACTTGTCCTTTATAAAGCCTACCACCGGCAATGTTCTGTGTGTTGAAAACAATCGATAATACTATCATGAGTTGTGTTTATTTATTTTATTATGTATTAATATATCTGTCGTATCCGGTCATGAATACAGACACGAAACGAAGCGCAAGTGCGCCACCAAGCGGCGAATTGGTGCAACTTAGAAATGGCGCGCTTCGACAGAGTCGTAAAGCTCTGGTGGGGTGGAGCGTCGTGCACTCTCGCTCCAGCCGTCGACCAGTCAACAAGTGCTTACGAAACTGTCCTACGTTTCGCTTTGTGTCAGTGTAGTGTAGTGTACAGTGAAGTGTTCGAGTATAGTGTCGAGAGAATAGTGATTGTGTACAGTGTTATAATAATTTAGTGCTCTGATTTGAAGACAAGACTTGATTTTTACAAGTTTTGTTCTTTTGTACGATACCCATCTAAGCCCACAATGTCTGAAGGTTCTGATCTAAACTCTGACCATCCGACATCAGAACTGGGATCAAATCGTGCAAAAGACGCAAATAACCTTGACAAAAACGAAGATCAATGGCGGTTACTTTTTGAAATTCAGAATCAACAAATCCGTGAATTGATAAACATTGAGGACCCCAGCTGTGAGTAATAACGTTATTTCGCCAGAATTTAATCCGGATAGGCAAGACGCGGATGCGCGATCATGGTGCGCAACGGCCGATCTTTGTTTGTATGGTGATGTTGTCCAAGGCGGGCAACTGATTATGATGCTAAGTAAGGCGTTAAAAGGCTCCGCATCGGCATGGCTGCCACAAATTACCTATCCAGGAATTACTTGGCCTCAGTTTAAAGGGTTATTCACGTCTAGATTTGTAACCGTTGAAACTTCAGCGGCTACCCTCATAAATTTGAATAACGAAAAGCCAAAAGAAAACGAGACCTATTCCGCCTACGCCAGTCGTCTCATAATATCGCTGCACAGCCGATGGAAGAATGTGAGCGTAGAACAAATTGCAGTGTCAACTGTGGTCGCTTATTTGGCACAAATTGACAGCCGCCTGTAACGACTCGCATTTACAACGGAGCTAACAACGCGCAGTCAGCTGCAACAAGAACTGCAGGCCTTTTCGTTTTTAAAACGCAAGGCTCCAGTGTATTCCCGACATGACGTAACGAACGAGAAACGTATGAAGCAAGAAACGCTTCCGCAAATCAAATGTCATGCGTGTGGTGAGCTCGACATAAGCAAGCACACTGTCGCACGCAGAAGAATGATATTAAGAAGCCTGCGTCTACTTCTTCTGCGTCAGGGGCCAGCCAGCAGCAACGCTATCACCTGCTACAAGCGTGGCAACCTTGGCCACATCGCCAGCCGCTGTACTGCGGGTGGATCTAGCGCTGCTGCAACCCCAACAGTGAAGCGTGTCGACCTGTGTGAAGTCCCCCTCCAACCCCATCTAGTACCTGTAAGTCACTTTGTGAGTGTTTTAATTTTCAATTTGATTCTGGTGCCGAGTGTTCATTAATTAAAGAAAATATTGCTAGTAATGAGGTAAACGACTAAATAACGTAATTTCTTTAGTTGGTATTGGGCATTGGCAATAGTAACATTTATAGTACGGTTCAATTATTGTGTCCAGTTCAAATCAACGATTTAACCATGGAAATATTATTTCACGTTGTGCCTGAAAAATTTTATACGCAGTGATATTTTGTTAGGACAAGAAATAATTAATAACGGTTTTCGAGTAAATATGACTGAAACTGACTTTGTTTTGACGCGAGACAAAATTATTGTTAACTCATATTCCTCGACTGACCTACCGTGTGTAAATGATTTAAATTGTATTGACACAGACATTCCTTCTAATAGAAAAATCGAGCTTTTAGATGTTTTGCAAAATTATTCTTGCTCTTACACTGGTGAATTAGAAATACGATTGATAGATCCAAACCGTATCGTCCAAAGACGCCCTTATAGATTGTCCCCTAGCGAGCGTCAAGTTATGCGAGATAGGGTTAGTGAATTACTTCAGACAAACATAATAAGACCTAGTAAATCCCCATTTGCTAGCTCTGCCATCTTGGTAAATAAACAAGATGGTTCACAGCGTATGTGTATTGATGATAGGGAGTTGAATTCTAACCGAAAATATAAGTACGCTCATGATAGATTACGCAGAATGCCCGAAAATCAGAGTGTAACTGACGATTTTGAGGAACTAAATAGTAATGATGACATAGAGACTGATAATTAAGTTTACAAATTGATAAGACTGTACCAGAGGTTGTCGTGTAGCCGTAGCTCGATAGAAATCGGTGTCAACTTTGAGTTGTCCGTGAGTACGCGGTAAGCAGTCAACTCTGGTGGAGGTCGGGTTTCATTGGAAACCAGGGAACCCTAGGTTTAGGGTAATGAGATGTGGTTGCAGACCACAGGGCTGTGTGTTGACAGAAATCAATTATTGTAAGACTTAATTATTGTGTGTAGTTGTAACAGACTTGTGATAGCAAAATTGTCAGTTGATACTCTGGAATGATTATGTGATTGGATCTTAAAATTACTTTAAGACTTAGATCTTCAGTGAATGTGATTAGTGATTATAATTACTGACCAAATTTCAAGGTTATATGGTGCCAATTACTTCAGAAAATTGGACTGTGCCAGTGGATTCCATTAATACCTGAACAGGCAGACTCGATTGAGCGTACCGCATTCATTTCACCAGAGGGACAGTTTGAATTTTTAACAATGCCGTTTGGTCTCAAAAATGCTATTTTAGTATTCCAAAGATGCCCGAAAGTCAGGTACCTATTGAGATTGATGAGGATAATAAGGTGGAGAATAAAGAAATGTTGCCAGAGTCAAAAGCTGTGTAGGGTTCACATTCAAAAGTGTGGAGACTGTACCAGGATACTGTAGCCGTAGTCCGGTAGAAATCGGCATCTGCCCTATGGGTAGTCCGTGGATAGGCGGTATTGCGGTAGTCCTGGATGGTACAGTTGGATCATGCCGTGTAGCATTGATCATTGAGTCGTGGTGTGACTCGGGCACTCTGTATGAGTTGCTGTGTGTGCGCAGGTTTGCAAACCTATGAACTGAGAATGTGGATCCTAAGGCTGTCATTGATTTGTCATTGAATTTATTTTGATAAAATTCATGATTCTCAAAAGGTACATGATTAGTTAGTCGTAACTTAGTAAATTACTATTAGAAGAGTTGATTAGTTTAAACCATTTTTAATGCTTTTTTGAACAAATCTAATTGCTAAGATAAATTGAAAGTAGTAAATAGTCAGTTTTCATTTCTCTCCATAGTTGTGATTTCGTTTGGGACGTTTGGATAGAAAATGAAGAACGTAATCAAACCAAATTAGATGCCAAATTTAGAGGTCCATTTCAAATTGTAGAACTTTTAGATGATGACCGATATCTTTAAAAGTCGTTGACGAACAAACGTACTTACAAATACGCTCATGATCGTCCTAGAAAAATGCCTGAGTGCCAAGTACCTATTGATGTTGTTGAAGATGTTTTTGTGCATTTGTTTTAGTGGTGTTTTTCGGATACTCGGTTCGTTGGGTCGGACTTCGGAGACCACACCATTGTACTGTAGCCGTAGCCTAGTAGAAATCGGTATCGACCCTTGTGGTTGTCCGTGGGTACGCGGAGAGCAGTAGCTCTGGATGCTGTGGTCGGGTCTAGCCTTGAAGCCAAGACCATAGAGACATGTGACTGACTCGCTTTCTGTGTTGTGAATTTTGACCACGAATGAGTAACCGAAGTTAAATGTGATTTTTGAGAATACATCTCATCAATGGTACTTGAGCGTCTGGTTTAATGCTCTAAGACTTGAGCCGTTTTCAATTATGAGGTTTAATCTTGAGTTTTAGTACTAGTTAAGAATCAAATGATGTCTTTAGACTAATGCTGTCAATTTTTGTTTTTAAGGTTCTTTTGCGAATAGAATTTATGGTTGGTTATAATAAACAAGTTTGATTGATAAACTATGAACTTCTTTCAACATACATTGACAGCATTATGAAGCGTCAGGAATGGTCGAGCGCATAGGTACTGTGCTTGTTTCAATACTGTTTCAGATTAACGTGCGAGGACGCACGTCGTCGCAGGATGGCCGTGTCGTATCCGGTCATGAATACAGACACGAAACGAAGCGCAAGTGCGCCACCAAGCGGCGAATTGGTGCAACTTAGAAATGGCGCGCTTCGACAGAGTCGTAAAGCTCTGGTGGGGTGGAGCGTCGTGCACTCTCGCTCCAGCCGTCGACCAGTCAACAAGTGCTTACGAAACTGTCCTACGTTTCGCTTTGTGTCAGTGTAGTGTAGTGTACAGTGAAGTGTTCGAGTATAGTGTCGAGAGAATAGTGATTGTGTACAGTGTTATAATAATTTAGTGCTCTGATTTGAAGACAAGACTTGATTTTTACAAGTTTTGTTCTTTTGTACGATACCCATCTAAGCCCACAATGTCTGAAGGTTCTGATCTAAACTCTGACCATCCGACATATCTATTATTTATATATCTTATTAATATATCTATTATATTTATCATTGAGTTATCCAATTGTAGTGTTGTGTCTTTTTTGTCAAATAAACTTTTTATTATTATTATTATTATTATCTATGTTGCGCTCAATGATCGAAAACGCTCATTGAGCGGAAAAATAACTCACATCGCGTTAAACTAGGACAAATTAAACATTTACCAGAACTCACGAGCATCAAAGAATAATCTGTCCTATCTAGCATAATATACTAACGAGCAATTAGGAAGTACTTTAATATTATTTTAAAGTAAGAGAGCATAAAATAATATTTCAATCAATATTATGTAGATATTATCATTCATTTTAGATTTATCAATATCGATAATAATCAGCCCATCCCTAGCGCAGGGCGCGTGTGGCTGGCACGCGGGCGCGGGGCGCACCACTAGTCACCGCTCGCCGACAACTTTTATTTATTCTGTCAGCCGCAGCCCTGACTTGAGCTTTTTCTATCACAACACTAAAAATTGCTTCGCCGATATGAAAAACGTGGGTTTAGGTTTTGCTATATTAAAAACTGGATAACGCCCGCAAATACGTTGCGCCAAAAGCACATAGCGCAAAGGGAACCGTACAGTTTCTCGTTATTAAAAGTATACTATGTCTTTCTCTCCTCTCGGGACTTAAAATATCTCCATACCAAATTTCAGTAAAATCGGTTCAGCGGTTTGGGCGTGAAGATGTAACAGACAGACAGACACACTTTCTCATTAATTATATTATTTAATACTAGGTTTAAGCTCATATTTTTTGCTTAGGTTTATATGAGGATGAGCCGAGCCGAGAGCATATTAATTAAATTTCTCAGAAAAAACCTGCTGCAGTTTCAAATCGAATTCTAATGTGATTAATTATTTATTAACACCAATCTATAGGCTACAGCTTCTGTCATAAGCGGGCGCGGAAAGCGACCGTTGTTCACGATATAATATGCGTTCTCACGGAACCCATCACGCCTCTATAGCCGATACAATGTCGGGCCATAAAACTTGCGTAAAACATTATTAAACAATATATTCAAAGTTGATTAGGAACAATTATTATTTCTTCTCAAACTACGTGCAAAAATACAAAAGTTTTTTGAGTGCAGATTATTGTTATTCAATTTAAAAAAAATGAATTTAATGTGAATTTAGTATTTAAAACTATATTTATTAAGTTTATTATATTATTAATTTTGATTTAATCTGTTTTTTAGATCAGATGAAAAAGTTTTTAATGTACTTATTTAAAATAAATTAAGTCAATTACTCAAATAGGTACCTATATTATTAAAACATCGAAAAGTAGAGAAGTTCGATGCTTATGTTTACGTAAGCGAGTTGTTAATATACTTAATTAATGAGTTTTATGGCCTCAATAATAACAAAGACCACTTAATTTTTTCCAATTTACACAATCGATTTTAATTCCAGGAATAACCATTAGGTATCCCAGCTATAGCACTAATCGATAGTCTCAATCAGCAGGCTCAGGCTGGGCGGCTGGGCTTTAGGCGGGCGGCGGCAGGGCGGGCGGCGATAATGTAGCATAAACAGCCGGGGGCGTGCGCCGGCACGGACGTTTACACAGCCGCGTCGAGACGTGCGGCCACGAGATACGCGATTGATGGATATTAGACCCCCTTTTTCCGTTGGGTTTTTCCCAGGGCGGTGAAGGCCGCGCCCGGGAATACCCACTAAGCCCCAACGGTGTTCCTGCTCTTCCGCTTTAGGCAAAAGAAGAAACCTTTTTTATGGTGACAATGCAGAACGTCTTAGCCAATACGCCTTTAAATGTGCCTCAAAAATCTATACAAGAAACTATAAAATAAGTCTATATGTTGTTCTCTTGGCTCAACCATATTATGTTAGTATTAATAATTTCTCACATATTATGTTGAATTGTCTTTTAGGCCTGGAATTTGCAAGTAGAGGTTGGACACAACCCAACCTCAGACCTGTACTGCTACTTTACTAAAATTAACTGTTTGGCGGCAAGAGTCTTGGTCTCTTAACTTCCAACAGATCAAAGAAGAGCGACGAAGACGTTAATAACAGTTTATGTTTATTACAGCAGGCGGCAAGGAGCGGCGGTCGCCGGAGCAGGACGAGACTCGCGCGTCACCCACACCCGGTCCACCCAGCCCACAGAACAACGGCACTACAGGTGAGAAGCCCTGGCTTTGGAAGACTGCATCTTATAACCCAAACACCCGCATAACAATAGCAATAGAAATGAATGACTAGCCTAAAGTATAAAAAATTGTTTCAATTCCTAGCAAGTATATAGCTAAGGCTTTATTATACTGATAAAGCCTTAGCTATTCTATCACTGGTGTAGAATCACGTGGCCGTGTAGTCATTTTAAAATTGTTCTATTAATTTTCCCAGGCTTCATTAAAAAGACTGCAGGCTGCACTATACTGACAGCAGCAGTTTAAAATAATAGCTTTTTATCAAGCAACAAGTTTAGCTTTGTACCATCGAAGAAATTGATTCATAGGCAGACTCCAATGTTGGCTGTTATTTGTTGGATTGGTTTGACATAACGCGACCAAATCACGTAAGCCCACTAGCTGCCTATGAATCAATTTCTTCGATGGCAAGTACTTGCTTTTTTCTACAATATATTTAACCTGACTGTATTCTGTACTATACAGCGACGCTATCATCGACGGAGTCGCTGTCCCCACCGCCGGAGGGTCGGTCGGCGCCGGCGCTGCAGCGGCTGCGGCGGTTCCTGTCCGCGCTGCTGGCCTTCGCTGCCGACGTCGGGCCCGACACCGGCGACCGCGTGAGACACCTCATACACAACCTCGTGGTAACTATACACACAATCGTTTAGCCTGGCCACTTCCACCGCAGGGTTTCCAAATGCCATAGATTTCTTGAATGTATTCATCGATTCCCTTCGACCTTTCTCACTAGTAATACCATTTCGGATGTGATCATCGTCAATTTTGTATTTTCTTTAAAAACTAAGTACCGAGGTAGGTACGATAGCTGAAAGATCTAGAAATCGAGGCCGTTAAAAGTCGATTTGGTGGACAAAAGTCTCGTTGCTTCGCTTCAACAGCGCAAGCAAATACTGTACAGTGTACATTGTATTTATTTAAATGGAGGCTCCATATGGAGCGAAAACCTCGAAAAATTAATAACATTGATTGAGACCCTACAAAAATCAATATATATATATATATATATATATATATATATATATATATATATATATATATATATATACAGCTCAATATTAATTATAGCCAGGAAAAATTACACCTACTTACACGATATAGGGTTTGCCCTTTAAAATGTTGTTCTTTCTAAGAAGTACTTTACTACAAAGGTCAGAAGCATTAACTACTAATTCTTTACCTTGAAAAGCATGGACTTGTTGCATATTTAAACTAGCATGGTATTGGTTATTTAGAGTTAGTCGCTATCTGATACTCTACCAGAACAATGTTATGAGCCAATATAGTGTAGGGTTTCCTATCGGCTTCTCTTACTTCTTACATTTCAAAGATAGTCAAAATATCCCTACGAATTTTACAGGCTAGAGGTTTCCTCTAGAAAGGAGCCTTCGCTACTCTGATGCACATAATATGGTTTCCCTTTATGCTCTCCAATTGATCATGATCATGAGCAATGGACATACGTGACTCAACTACCTTCCTCTTCACTTCCTCCCTCAGGCTGGAGGAGTGAACATTGAGGAGTTCCAGGCAGGCGTACAGGAGTGCACCAACTACCCGCTGCGCGCCTCCGTGCCTGGCTTCCTGCGCGCGCTGCTGCCGCCAGTACAGCGTGATCTACATGCCCGTGCGCGACGCGCAAAGCAGGTGATGATTAGGCATTGGAGAAACATTGTAGAATGAGGGCTCATTCACAATCTTATAAAAGTTTTCAATAGCTAATTAGGAGGAGGCAAAACTTACCTTGGCACGGAGTTTGATACCTTTTATTAGAGGCGCAGAGTATTGCTGCGTCGAAAATGTCACCCTTTTCAAGAAGCTGAACGATTGACGCAATGTTTATCCCTCAGACACCGCTGCAATACGTCCGCAGCCATGAGCACCTGGTGCTGGAGGCGGGCGGCGACGCGGCCGACATGTTCGCGCCGCACCACGACGCCGCCGGCAAGCGCCGCGCCAGCGACCCGTGAGTATACACCACACGGACGCTGTTGTAGTGCACAGACTGTATGCCCATCCAACTTCTTCTCAGAAATATCTGAAAGCGGGTAAAGCTCAAGAAAGAGTACTACTACGCTCCACATGTACATAGAGCTACAGACTGAAGATTAAACTCTTCCAAATTCCCAGAAGCTTCAGAGTTAGCCTCAGGTTAGCAGTACTCTTTCTACGAGAGCGAGTAGCGGTAGACTTCCATAATTGCTTCCCATTCACAAGGAAAATTGCTTTTTTTGAGTGCAGTGCACTTCTAACTCCATAAGAACTATAACTTATCTCCTGTGTAACTGTGAGAATGGAGACATTCTCCATCTTGGACTGAGAATACTGTCAATGTAAAAAAATCTCTTCCAAAATATCCCAGCGATTCCTACAACTATTGAACTATTGATACCAAATGCGGGATAACTATTTACTTGCGAATCAATCTGTGAATAAGCCATTACGGTTAATACCTGTATTACCTGAAGCGGTTCACAATCAGGCGTCATCGTCAACGGTCGCGTGCGGCCGACAGGTTATTTGTACGGAGCCCGCCGCCCGCCGCACCGCGTCACTTCAAACTTGCACAGCCTGAGGCACAGTGGGAGCTATAATGGGTATCCGATAGCTTTAATTTAAGCTGTAATGAAGGAATTAATATTATATTAAACTAAATGATTTCACGTCATCAAAGCTCTACCTCAACCTCAAACGGTAGCTTTTTAAAAGTTTGAAAACAATTTGGTGTAAACACTGTCATGTCGTTGGAAATAAATTATTGACAAAACTAATTCTCTCAATTTATTATGTAAAAATTAAAAAAAAGTATATTTCAGAGAACATAAATTAGCCACTTCGCTTAGGGAATCTAAAGAGCGCTATTACTATACGGTCTACCGCTTGCAATACTAATCTAAAGCAGAGTTTGAGATCCCAGCTCTAACTTACGAAGTAAGAATTTGAAGCTGCAAATTTTACACTCGCAATTTTATATCTATCGCCTGGCTGGGTGTGGTGTGCGGGCGCGGCTGTCAGTCGCAGCGCGAGCGGGTGACGAAGTTTTTGCGGCGCGCGTGCGGAGCAGAGTTGTTATTAGCGGCCATCAACATCAGCCTCAAATACATTTTAGTTATGCAGTTATTATTAGAAACAGCTCTGGATTTATATAAGGGCAGTATAGGCCACGGCAGCAGCATCCTATGGCAGTATGGCGTCCTATGGGCGGCAAAATCAAAGTGGCCTATACACATAAAAATATAAATCCGGCCCCTGACAAGAAATACTAGTATCTGCTATGCATAATACTGAAGAGAGGTTTAAAACAAAATACTCTGGAACAAGACAGAAACCCGGCGATCTTCCTTTTATCGGTCTTGTTTGCTTCTAATACATCTATCTATAAGCATAAATGCCTTATTTTGTTTCATCTTCTCACATACAAGACAATAACTTTTCTGGTCCTCGCCTGTTTTTCCATTTTCATGAATGAATGATTAAGGATGCATGAGCAACGACGAACGCTAAGAACAAAATATAGCGTACGAGCTATTGCCCGCGGCTTCGCTCGCGTGAAGAAGTATTATTATATACAAATTTCATCCCCTATTTTAACCCCTTGGGGTGAAATTGATCAAAATCCTTTCTTAGCGGATGCCTACGTCATAACATCTGCAACCTGCATGCCAAATTTGCTCGATCCGTCCAGTGGTTTTGGCTGTGCATTGATAGATCACCATGTCAGTCAGTCACCTTTGAGTTTTATATATTTAGATATAGAAGATTATGTAGTTTAACTGTAGCTAGCTAACTTATTTATCTGCGTCGTTATCACCCTTCACTAATAACTATTCTAATCACGGATGTCCCCAGCAGCTAAAAACGCCGAAAAAGGCCCCGTCTAATATTGAGTAACGGTTATGGGGCCATTTGGCAGCGGTTTAAATCCCGCCATTCGTCGGCATGTGCGTAAAATGCCGCCTTAAATTACACCGCGGTCACTTTGGCAGCGCCGCTGCGGCCCGTGTAGGGTTAAAACACGCATATGGGGTCTATATTTTGGGGCTGGAATGTGTTTTTATTTTTTGAATAGCTTTTAAGTCTAGACATTTTGTTCTATAGCATAATCAGCGACAGAGGATCGTGGTTTTGGTTTAACGCTGGAAAATCATAAGAAAAAATTTTCGATCTTCCGATAACCAATTGTCTGACAAGATCACAAGAAAGATGATCACCGCATCATCTTTTCATGTATTCGATGTCTCTCCATGTTGGTAGTCGACTTTTCCACTGACATAAGACATTACAATAGGAGAAGAGCTCCTGCCTCTATAAAACCATCGTAACTAAAATCACTGTGAAAAGCATTATTACCTAATTACCTATGTCAGAATGTTGATCATGTTTTAAACTATAACACCTGTAACTGGTTCTGTAGCAACCACGTAGCAACATGTCCCGGTAACGACCACATTACCACGATCGCCGTCATCTCAAAAGTTTGGGGACACATCCCGGCGATAATCACTCTCACGAAACGTTATAATATTACGTATCAATTAAAAATTAATTGTTTAAATCCTTGGAAATTACTGATAATTTAAGTTTATTATAACGTGGGTGTTTATGTGTCTAAGTTGTTAGAATTCACGGATTTAATATTATGAAGTTATTCAAAGGGATTTTTAATATTTTTCGCTATTTATATCGCAGAAATACTGTATTTTACTAAATTGTTAGAATATACCTAGTTTTGTCTAACAATATGGACATTTTGTCCTTGTAGTTTTAAAATGTTTACCTTCTAAATACGTAATATGGAAATGTGATGTCAGCCACCTGATATTATTTGGTTAGAAATAAAAAATTGTTTTACATTTCAATTGATACTCATTATTAACTTACTCTTATTATTATTTCACCAGACATAGTTCGTATAATATTATATTCCGGGTAAAATATGAACAAACAACCGAGCTAATTAATTGAACGGGGTCCAAAAACCGCATCTATAGATTACGATCTCTCAAACGCACCGCGCGCCGACTACAATGCGCCGCCCGCCCGCCCTAGGCCGCAGGGGAGAGGCGGTAGCGAGTGAAACTTTGTTTGTAATCTATTATTTTTTTTTGGTCAAATAGTTACTTAACATAAGTAAATAAGTATAATTTCTAATCCAATTAAATTTAAGTAAAAAATACTTTTTTAATTGACTTGAACAAAATTGGATTAATAAATAATATTATATAATAATAATCATTATCATAATTTACAACGAAACAATGTAATATTTTATTTTATTTTATTTGGGAATCTTACAGCATTTCAAGACTACAGTAGGTTACATGTTACATAGCGATATGCCAATTACAAGTCTCCACTAGTGTATTATAAGTATGATAATTAAAATATCCAACATCAAATCATGACGAATACAATGGTATGATCTAAAATAAGCTACATACATTTATAAAACTGTCACTAACAATAAGCAACAAAGCTTATTAAACCACAAGAAAAGGATATATTATATACGAATTATAAGCAAGCGCTTACTTATTATACGTTTAATAATATTATTATACTTACGGTAAATAGAACTATTTAATAACTAGTAGATTACGATAAGAACGAAAAGAAAATTAGAGGATTCGGATTTAGACTGTTATTGAGTTTACTAAATAGGGTTAAAATAGGTATCAGTTAATATTTTTAAATACAAAATGAGCCATTGATAGTGAACGAGCTTTTGCTCGCGACATCGCCCGCGTTAAGAAGTATTATTATATGAAAACTTTCATCCCTTATTTTAACCCCTTGGGGTTGGAATTTATCAAATTCCTTTCTTAGCGGATGCCTACGTCATAACATCTACGTTGCGGACGTCATCTAGTATCCTATATCCGTTATAGAAACACAACGCTAAATGCCATAAAGAATAACTTTGTATACAGTATTTTAAAAAGTTACCTCTTATGACTTGTACCACACGTCAACAGAGCGAACTAGTGCAGGAGTGCATCGGGTAATAAATAACATTCGGCATCGAGATACCATCGCCGCACACACCGCGCAACTAATGGCCATACATCATGCCGATTACTAATATTCTAATAGGTTTTAGAGTTAGATTAAAGTCAATTAGGTTTTGGTTGTAAATCATACATTAGAATTATAGATTTCTTTAAAGGTCATGTACTTTTCAGAATGCATGTTCAAGATTCGAATACACGTATGCATTATAATTTTCTTGTTAAAACCTTAACTACGTAAGTCATGAGTTTAAGTGCGCCAAGCAATACAGTATATCTTTTATATTTAATATTATGGTTACTACTAATGTTACAATTTTTCATGCAGGAAAACCTTTACTACTATACATAAGCACAAGAGCGCAAAATAAAATAATTTTGCAGTTGAGCACAATTCAAATACTCTGGAATACTCGTTTACCCTTTCAAAGTTTATCTATGGTTCTCTGTAAATAATTGATCTAAGATTATAAAAGATAAATAATTCACGCATCGCTTGTCCATTGTCTTTGTTCAAGTTCTATCTTTCTGAATAAACTTCGCAGTGGTCTTTGGCATTCACCCCCATCATCCCCCATTGTACCAACTATTGATTCACATTAATTTAGAAGTTGTTTCGTAAACAAGTGAAGTTTTGTTTAAAACTTTGCTAATCCTTTTGTACGATTGAAATAAAATGATCTATTGTGGGATTAATCCATTAATTATTATCATTATTCTTTAACACTTTTGATTCATTTTAATTTCCTGTGGGTGGCTAATGTTCTGTAGTCTGTCGGATAGGCTATCCACAACTTTTTTGACAGAATGTCCATACTCTAGCGGTGGTCGGTGGATAGCCTATCCGGCACTTATCAGGAAGAGGTGACACAGACCCTTACAGCCTTTTGTAATTACTAATTATTTATTGTATGATTTATTTTATTTTAGAGTGGAGTTACAGACTTTCAATGCACGTTTTACGTAAAAGTATACGATATTGATATTAATCCTAAAATTAAATAATAATCATACTATTTTTATGTGACCCACATTTTACATTACCATTCATGTTGCCATCATAGTCTTTAAAAATAAATTTAAGACTTAAGTAAGAACTTAAATATCTGTACTTAATAAATCTTTTCAAGTCATATCTAAGCCACGGCCCTATTTCAGGTTCTACGAACCCCAAACGAACGGGTCGCACGGGGAGGAGTTCCCGCCGCACGCCAAGCGGCCGAGCCTGTTCCACCCCTCGCCCTTCTACCCGCTGCCCAGTAACGCCAGCCTCTTCGACTACCACTACCACGGCTATCAGCCCCAGGAGCCCGCCTTCGAGAGGAGAGACGGTAAGTCCTAGAAGTTGAGATGATAATGATAGCAGAGACTGAAAATCTCTTTCCTTAAGAATTTCTGTCAGAATTCAGCTATTTGTTTTACATTTTGCTTTCAAAGCATGCAAAAACCTTAAATTTAGCCTTTGCCGATGTTACGTTTCAAAATGCTCTTCGAAAATATCTCTTAGATAGCCTATATATATATTCACCATTAATTCTAGTGAATTACCATTCTACCATCTTGCATAATTTATGTTTTTGATAGGATTTTGACCACTTATATTTCACAGGAGGCATCACAGTCCGCGACGTGTCTTCAATGAACGCGCCGTTCTCGGAGCCGCGGCCGCTGGGCTTACTGAAGACGGACGACGAGTGGAAGAACATCAACACCATGCTCAACTGCATCCTCAGCATGGTCGAGAAGACCAAGCGGGCGCTCGCCATACTGCAGCAGAGAGGTCAGTGATGATGCACCAGCTGAAGAATTTTCTCCTAGATTGAAATAATTGAATTTGGTTTCTCACAAGTCACATTCGATATTAGATTCGAAAGCCTACTGCGCAATCGTTGCTGTTTAGATTGTTCAATACCTGTTGTGCGAGGAAGTCGAATTATGCATTGTGTCAGACTCCAGATCAGGGCCCAATGCCCGATTCGACTCGGATTCGGATTCTTCATCCCGCGACATCCAATAAACGCTGATTGACCAATGACCGCACGGTAAAGTTTCCGAATCCGTGTCGAACGGGAATCGTGAATCAATCAACCTGCAGTTCTTCACAACTGTTATTTGACTGATGCTGGTGTTGGACTGAAGCTTTTGTTCTAACCAGGTGTGGAGCCGACCGAGAGCACGGACATCAAGCGGACGGCGAGCGAGATCATGGCGGCCGCCGTGCGACAGACCGAGGAGCGCGTCGCCGAGGTGCGGAGACGAGCCGAGGACGCCGTCAACCAGGTACCTATTAGAGCCACATTCCTGCATCGCGCTATCGAAGTTTCATTCGCGTCGGTACATATACGACAGCTGAAATCAATCACGGGGTTTGGATGATCTAATTTATCAAAAGAGATCGGCACGTTTCTATCAATCTACCGAGATATTTCAAAATTTCAAAGGCTTTACGATGCTCATTATGCTTCATATAACGATTCCTCTTGCAGGTGAAACGCCAAGCCCTACTGGAGTTGCAACGGGCTGTGGGGGCAGCGGAATCCAAGGCACTGGAGCTGGTGGCGGAGCAGCGTGGGAAGGAGAGACGCTCTCCTCCGCCAGGCAGAGAGCTGAGCCCTAACTCCACGGGACAGCAGAATGTAAGTACGATGATGGAAGAGATGAAATAAGTAAGAGATAGTAAGAGCGATAATAGAAGTGGAAAATGTGCAGGCAATATCATAGTAGGAAATAACGTGGAAGCTGCTAGAAGTGCAATAGTATCAAACAAAATAAAAGAAAAAAATATAAGATTAATAACCTAAAATAACTAATTGATAAATAAGAATAATAGCAGTAGGTAATATAACCAAATATTGGATTGACATAATGCAAATTAAGCAAGTTCTCAAACATAAATTATTATATGAGTAAACATAAGAACAGAAAGAGTTAAGAAGGCGAATAAAGCAAAAAAATCAAACATCGTCCTTCTCTCTTCACACTAACGCCCGTCTTTCATATGCCAGGTGAAAAAGAACGACGTGGAATCGACTTGACAATTTTGCTTGGTAATCTTCTGAACATAGAGTATAATAATACTAGCTAAAAGCCGAGCTTTGTGAATGCTCGCATCATAGTTTATTATTCATAGTTTATCCTTAAAGTTTACCAGGAAATGTAAAGGTTGTGGGATATACTAGGGCTCGCTTCGCTCGCCCTGATTATGAAAGTAATATTGCAGTGCTGTTGGAACTGCGGGCGCAAGGCGCAGGAGACGTGCTCGGGCTGCGGCGCCGCGCGCTACTGCAGCGCCTTCTGCCAGCACAAGGACTGGGAGAACCACCACCAGGTACACAGTACACTATCCACGTTACCATGATCAGCAGGGCGATTCACGATTCCCGTTCAACTCGGATTCGGAAACTTTACCGTGCGGTCATTGGTCAACGCCAACGCGGCGAACGTTTATTGGATGTCGGGCGACGAAGTTTCCGAATCCGAGTTGAATTACGCATTGTGAATCAGGGGCCTGAACTTTTTCTAGTTACGACTGATGCTGCAGGCTCTAGTTAAAGAGTAAATATTAGTTTAAACTTTCAAGTTTTTATAACCTGTTGGTGGTACTCATTATTTCAACTAAAACACTAGTAACGTATTTCTTTCTAAAGTTAGCCAATTCATAGACTAAATAATCTGAGGAATTTCATTCTATCCAGGTGTGCAGCGGGCGTGACCAGAAGCCTTCCTCCCTCCTCCGCACCTCCCCACCGGCGCCCACCAAGACTCTCCATCCACCGGAGAGGCGAGCCACGACACCCATCAGCCAGGCCGCGCCCAGCCTGACTCTGACCTCCGGCGCGGACCGAATGACCCTGACCTCCGGCAGCGACCGGATGACTTTGACTTCCGGCAGCCTGACGACCACGGAGCGAATGGCCGGTCCCGACCGGATGACCTCCGGCTCCGACCGGATAGCGCTCGCCACGCTCACCACGGCGCAGGGTCTCCTGTCAGGCATCGCTGGGAAGAAATGACGCAGCAGCCGGGGACTCCTGGACAACATCAAGACGCCCAGGAAGGTGCGAAGATAGAGGACTCCAAGCGCCCTATCAAATGTAGACTCGATTAATTTCTTCAGATCAGAGAAATTATAATTTGATATGTCGACTACGTTCAAGTGTCGTAGTTCGTCATCTGCCTACAATCATTTCTCCGATAGTACAATAATTATTTTACGACTAAAGTTTTAATGAAAATGTTGTTGAGTTATCTCCCACAGCCCACTACATAAATAATTATCTCTTGTAACTTGTAAATATTTGATTTGTTGTATTGCAGCATTTTGTAAGTTATAGAAAACGCATCATAAAAAATGCCACCTCTATATCTAAAGAATTAGTGCAAGTATACTGGAATAGGTTACCTATTTCAGTATACTTGTCCTTTACCAAATACATAATATGATATCTAGTTCTTAAAATCTTCAGAAAGTAAAAAATATGTGTGCGTTTTCGTGCGTTTTTCTTTATCACCGTGCGCTGTGACACACTTCCCTGCACCCTGATGCGTGATTTTGCATCTGTTTTGTAAAGCACACCGTAGTTAATTTAAACTGTATTTATATTGTAAATATTTTTCACTCATAAAAGATACTATGTTTACCTATCGTGCAATATTACTATTAATTGATGTATACATTTTCGAATTTAATAATAATTATTAAATAATGTAAATATTTAGATATTAACAACTGTTCATTCCGTGATAATTTTGCGTCAAATAAATAAATAAAAATATAAATTATTGTTTTATTCCCTCACATTTAATGGCTAAGTAAAGCTAATATTGTTAAAAGCTAAAAGCTTACCGAGACTAGACTCACATTATTAAATAATGTAAATATTTAGATATTAACAACTGTTCATTCCGTGATAATTTTGCGTCAAATAAATAAATAAAAATATAAATTATTGTTTTATTCCCTCACATTTAATGGCTAAGTAAAGCTAATATTGTTAAAAGCTAAAAGCTTACCGAGAAAATATTGAGAAAAAACTTTATTACTGGATTCTTAGAAGCTTTTTACGAAGACAGCTCCAAAAAAAGTATCTTGCTAAGTAAAGATCTTATTACTAATAATAATATTATAGTATCTAAACCTTCTAAAACAATACCTTGCGAGACCCCAGGCGATTGCCAGCCCGCTTACTATTTCCTTTTATCTGTTACTGCATACCTCAAAAGCCTTTAAATAACAATGATGTGTCAAATAATACACTCATCCTAGAGGTATAAATCTATAATATCAATGTTTATAAAAATTCCCTTTTAAAAGGCCGGCAACGCACCTGCATCTCTTCTGATCTTGCGAGAGTCCATGGGCGACAAGTTGCTTTCTATCAGGTGACCCGTTTGCTCGTTTGCCCCATTATTTTGAAGATGTAGCAATAATTCAAACATATAGAATATAGATACACTATCGCATTTAAATAATACTAGCTGTCCCGGCAAACGTTGTTTTGCCATATAAAGTATTTCTGCTTCATCAGTTGATCCAAAATATTCCCCCCTTTTTTTCCCCTAAGGGACAAAAGAGGGGGGAAGATTTTTTATACACTATTACAAATTTATACACCAGATGTTGAGTTGGAAGAAGACAAATATATCTGCGAAAACCGTATGCAAATCGGATCAGTAGTTTTCGTGATAAAGAAAAAAGTTTGATACAAAATCTGACCCCTCTTTTGTCCCCTTAGAGGGGTGGGGGGAATTTTTTTTATACACCAAATGTTAAGTTGGAAGAAGACAAATATATCTGCAAAAACCGCTTTCAAATCGGATCAGTAGTTTTCGTGTGATAGTGGAACAAACATACAGACAGACAGACAGACAGACAGACAAAAAACTAACCACATTTTTGGCTTCTATAGCGATCTAGTGACACCCCCCGCTTATTATTTTTTGAATATCTTTAATGTACAGAATTCACATTTCTACAGTTTTATTATATGTATAGATAAGTATAAGTATATTAAGTATGTATAGATATAGATTATAAGTGCATGTAAAAGTACACCGGTCTGACTGTTACCTCTTAACGCTTAACCTAAACGACCTTTTTTTTCTCTCTGTGGGAAATGCATTACGCATTCCCGGCAACCCGGGGGAAAGGCCACCGGGATATGTGGGGCTCCCCAGGTGCTGCGGTAAAGAGTAACACCCGGGTTTACCCACTAAAACCCACCGGTGCCTCCTTCCTCCGCTACGCTGCCGGGCCACCGGATCCGCCTACGGGCCGGATATCTGCGGCAGCCCAGTTAGCGGTGTCTGCTTGTACAGACTCCTCCGCTGCGAGCTATTAGCTGCTGAAACCTCCGGGGAGCGGCCCGAGGCACCGGGCGCTCTTCTACCGGGCAGGGCTCGTGCAATGGGCAGCGGATTCCCCAATTTCCGTACGGCCGCACAAAATCTACACGGCCTAGCTCTACCGACCTTAACTTCAACAAATTCTATAATCTACATAACGGTAAATGGCTCGGCTGTTTCGTTACTTACTCAGATCAAACTAAATATTCGCATCACTTCCACGATGCGACGGTAGCGAAACGGTGAAGCCACATGCTTAATGTTATGGATATAATATATATAGAATTTGTTGAAGTTAGGTTCGGTAGAGTTAGCCCATGTATATATTCAGAAGCTTGGCTCTACATGAGAAAGATGAGATGATATCTTTTTCACAGGGCAAAACTTATGTGGTCGCCTTGGCAACATTTTACATGTAATGTTTTTGGTGGGATCGATTTTTACGAAATCTAGTATTGACTATTGAAGTACCACCCCAGGGAAAGGCATTAGCAAAGGTTTTGCACGGAATAATGGACGATTTCTACGCGATAGCGGAATTGCTGCCATCTTGTAACATAACATGAAAAAATACAGTACCCTAAAATTTAACAGTCATTCAACTATCTGTTGACAACTTACAAATAAAAAATAAAGATTTCAACGTTCTGCGTGACTTGTGACTCGTGGCTAAACACACGCTTGGCCAGGGTTTTGAACTGACCTCTCTACAATTCTTAGGAAAGAGTTAGAAATAAATAGCAAATTTAAACGACTTTCCTGTTTATTTGATTCCATTATAATAAATCGTAATTCGTCATTATTTCAAAGGTTAAATTATATTAAAAAAAAAACTTATTATTATTAATTAGCTTCTGTTGCGAATTAGGGTGTATATAGACAGCATAGACTTTTTAAAATTAATATTATGGTAATTGGTAACACTGTACCTACTATGAACTAAGCCGGCTAAGATACCCCGTGGGCCACGTTAGGTAGGATTCAAAGTCTCTGGTCGCATTGTCAACGAGAGAGACCCTTAAGCTAAATTTTAAGGGTCCTAGCACACAGCGACGTTTTGTAGCGATGCAATCGCACTTTCTGCGGACGCGCGATGGTATCCCAACCAACGCTTCTTAGTAGCATTTGCAACTCGCGACCGTAGCGATGCAAAAGTGCAATCGGGGAGTAAAACGGAGAAAGAGTTTCATACCTTTGTTTGTTACTGAATCGATTTTGAATCGCGACTGAACGAGCGCCCTTTGTGCTAGGGCATACAGGGCGCTAGCTAGGGACCGTATCAATGAAAAAGCGCGATAGTTTCGTGATTCACGATTCCATCGCTACAAAAAGTCGTCGTGTCGTGTGTCGTGTCGTCGTCGCCCTATCGTGGGCACTTGCCTAAGCATATATTTGTATCAGGCTGTATCGACCAATCTGTATACGGTATACCTCATTTTCATTAATTATTATTATGTATATATACTTGCCTATAATATTCTGAGACATTTTGGCATCAAAGCAGCCATGTTGTCAGACAGTGTGACGTGAAAGCGGCGCCGGCGGGCACATGGACCTTTACATTTTGTGTTCTTTGTCTTTGTTGCTGATCGGCCTCGGGCAAGTCTGTGGACGTCACTGAGTACAAAACGATACTAGATTATAATATTAAAATTCGTGACTGACTTGAAATGCTTTAAGGTGATCTTAGGAACATCCTTGACAGGATAGTAACGCAAGATATAATTATCTTTACAGACACTGAGGTATAAGTACTACGTTTACAGATAATTTTTTAATCATTTTCAAAAAAGAGATTCTTACTAGTCTTTAGTAGTGTGACAAGCAATAGTAATTGGTTCGTGGGTTTATTATTTGGGCAGCGGTCTAGCATAATTATAATACCTAAACCCTGTTTTTTGGCAAAATTTTTCCAAATGTCAAAATACATTCCATCCTAGCAAGTACATTAAAATTTCTGGCATACGGTCGAGTGTCGCTCCAGCTCTGAAGCACCTCTCCCGGAGAGAGGGCCTGAGGGCGGGCGGGGGCGGAGAGGGGCGGGGGCGGAATTGACGCGATGATTAAAGCGGTCGGCGAGTGGGACTCTTGAAGCACTTTTGTGCGCGACTGCACGCGACGGCTGCGTAAGGTTACCATGGTAAAGAAGAAAATGGGACAGTGTGCAAAAGCGTTCTCTTCTCTTATTGATGGAAAAAACTGTTCATTATCTAGTTTTAGCTTGACTTGTGATCGAGATTGTTGTTTGCTTTAATTCATCCTAAAGTTCCTCAGGCTGAAACTGAAAATTATGCAAAAGAAATGCCTGTCTTAGGTTAGCATGTTTAGATAGAGCATGACATATTTTTATTTTAGCGTTTATGCAGTTGAGTCAAAAATATTTAAATAAAACATTACCAAGTAAAGATGACAACATTAAAGTCATCAATAGCAATAATTACTATTAATAACATTATTATGAGAACTCATCAAAGTTATGTTCTTTAGTAGATCATTTAGAACAAGATTGTATTCAGAACTCAACATAAATTAACAGCGACCATATTTTATTGGATGAAACATTACACCACCATAATATTATCATAGCTAACCAGCTGTATCTATATGTTTATCTATCACAAAACTGTGCATATTTTTTGCGATTTAAACTAAACTTTAAGCACTACACAAGAAAACAAGTGATCCAGCACGAGGCAGCTCGAAACTTTAGCGCAATTTACAGATTTACAGCTTATGGGGCCTTGATATCAGAGACAGTGGCGAGACAATGGCGAGACAGTGGCGGACCAGTAGCGAACCGTGGTTTCTGCCAATGCCACTCTACTCGGTATGTGTAATCAAGCCAATACGCTCGGTCTCTCAATTCCCAGCCAGCGTAGTCACCGCGTGAAGTTCAATTTGTCCCGCCGCCGTGACCGCAGCGTGACAACTATTCGCTGTCACGTGGCCGCGGACGAAACTGACGTGACGTTTAAATGAAGTCCGGCCCTGCGCGTGACAGACGTGTTTTAGACCGCGGAGTCCGGCCCTGGACCGGCTTTTGAGAATTAATTAGCGAATCCGATTGCTTTGGTATTTGGCGATGACTGCTTTATACATTACTAGCGAGAGACCAACCAGAGTAGACAGGTAGTTATGTCTATTGCGGTCCAACCGTCAATGGTCAATTTTAACATTTGCTCACGCAAGCTACTGATGATTCAGCGCAATCTTAAGATTAACACGATTTATGAACAAATAGAAATCCCATTTAAAAGGACAATTAATTGCAATTAATAAAACTCCTATGTATAATGTACGCCACACACGCTACGATCTACCGGAGAGGTCTACCTGCAGGCACTGGTCTGTGCTGAAGGTATGCCTGCGCAGGTAGACTAGAACGTGTCTGGGAATAGACCGTGCAGTTTTTTAGGCCTGCGCAGTAGACAGGCCGACCGGAGCAATGCTCGTCTTTCGAAAGTTTGTTCTTCAGTCTGCTATCGGAATCGGACGTCAATCGGAATTTTAAAAATGCCTAAATGCCTAAAAGTGCCGTATTGAGCTGTAGAAATTCAAATAGAAACGTTGGCCTAAATAATGGGCACTTTTCTTATCATTTACGTCACAGTAGCTATAAAAAAGTGGCACGCTCGTTTTCATACAAATGGAGTGACATGTCTTGTCTTGATATATAAATGTCTGTGGTGAGGACAAACTTGAACTTCCTCGCCACGAGCCGCAACTCGCAAGCCGTCTGACTTGTTTGTAGCGGAAACGGAGAGGTGATGATGCAGCCACATTGATATGTCATAATATGACACAGCTAGATTCACAGGAAAATACTAATTCCAAATTAGAGTCATTCAAAATTAGAGTAAACCTAGTCCAACATCGCGGGCGCTATGACCCGTAAGGTACTAATTACCTATGTATTCTGTGCTATGACTATCAATTTAAAGAGTAGTAAAGAATAATAAAGAAAGCTCAGTTTCTAGTGACCCCTCAAAAATGCATCTCAATGCATCACTTCGCCACGTTACAACGTGAACTAAGCCTAACATAACTTTAGGAACTCTACTACAGTCTCTGAAAGTGAGGCCAACCGTGGCGAGTCAAAATAAACACCACTACGACACTACATCACACATTTATTACAATATGTCATAAATACCTAATAATAATATTATAATACTAGGCCTTTGCATCCATTGTGGATGATTATACGGTATTTACAGAGCGAAGTAACCACTCTTTAAATACTGTAGTGCCTGGGACAGGATTTTTAAATGACCGTATGGCTGCCCAAGCGCATACGGCATTCTCGCAACACAGTCGGCCTAGTCCAGAGGAAAGAACTAGTCAATACGTCTGGGACCAGCCATGTGCGGGTTTCCTCACGATGTTTTCCTTCACCGCTAATTAGTAAAACTATGGTTCATATTACTACGGTGAAGTAATATAATATGAACCATAGTTTTACTAATTAGCTGATGAAACCATGGGGAAGTAGAAAGTTGCACTTTCTGCCTCTTAGTCAGATTTCGCGATGACTTCCTTCCCGTCTGAGCTGACGTGTGCGGTGTGACTCATCTATGATTTATAAATACATCGTTGTTTGTAAACCACAACACAATATTATGAGCACAGGCGCTGTATCAGTATTGTTCAGCTAGCAGACTAGTGTACATCATGAGGACTTTGGTGAGTGTCTACTCTATAGTCAGATACCTTTAGGTATCTTCTCGTGTTTTATGTTTACTATGTGTTAAATCCTCAATCTCTATTTGCAACCAAAAGTTTTACGGCCTTACTAATAAACGTTGTATGTGCTTTGAATAGTTAAACAGTGTTTTGTTCCTGTCACACAAGTGACATTTGTAATTGGATTGAAGAAGACAAAACACTGAATAACTATTCAAAGCTTAAACAGCGTTTATTAGTAAGGGAGTTAAAGTATAGTGAGTAATAAAAAGTTCTAGCATGTGATTGGAATCTTATAATTACTGATTCACATCGCAAGACACAGTGAATGTACCTATATTTACTAGATAATCTTCAGAAGATTTAACCTTGTGATGTACAGAAGTCTTATTCCTAAGCCATAGGGTATTCGGGTAGCCAAAGGTAAGGGTAGGGCCTAGCCCCTAGGAGTATTCGGCTGAAGCCTCTGCCGTCCTTACCACAGTCCATACCACATAATAACTATATTCTCTTAGGTATATGATGGGATTACTTACTTTTTATATGTAGTCTTTATTTTTTTATCTCCATTTATGATGGCACAGGCCAGTCCAGTACAGGTAAACTAAAGAAAACTAAATGTTACTATAATAATATTATTATTATGTACTATCCATTGACTTATTAAAATTATTATTCACTCAATAAAGTAGGTAGGTACCTAAGTACAGAACGTGTACTTAAATGAATATAAAAATAGATTTTCAAATGCGTTAGTCGTCCTAAAACTCGAAAATGGCTGAATGGATTGGGCTGATTTTAGTTTTAAAATATTCGTAGAAGTCCAGGGAAGGTTTTAAAGTGAAAACAGGTTCACCGGGAGAGCTAGTTTTAAATATTTTACCATTTCCACTAACTTCTACTAAGCCTACTATGCCTCCTTCATCACCTGAGTCACGTCTTCCAGCTACTACTGGTGCTGGCGGTGGTTCTGCTGACGGCTGTGACGTCATCGCCCGTGGGCCCCTTCGCCGACGTCACAAGCCGCGTCTACCGCAGCCACGGCAGGACGCAGACCAACAGCGTTAAGGGTACTGTATACTTACTAATTTTTTAAATGTTAAAGTGTAACATTTTCAGATCTCAAGTACAATAATACAGACGCGCGTACGGTGAAGGTAAACATCGTGGTTCGTGAGGAAACCCGCACATTATTAGTCCTAGTCCAGGACTAGCCAGAGAAATCTAGGCGTACTGATAATAATTCCTCTGGACCAGGCCGTCTATGTTATCGGATGCAAAGGCCTGAGGGGCCTTAACCATAACATAGACATTAGTTATTACGGACCTATAATATAGGTATATAATATTATGTTACTTTCATGTTATCTTTGAACATTTAATTATTTAATTACTATAATTATTGAGCCGTGACAAATTGTAGACGTTGTTAGTGGTTGAATTCCGGTTCTGCACGTTACTGGCAGACATAACAAGAATCATCAAAACCATCTATAAATAGGTACTCAACCTGAGGCTAGCCAGGACTAAAACGTGATTGTGGCCCGGATCAGAAAAGGTTTAGTACCGCGGCTGCTTTAAAGTAATGAGGTCAAAGGGATATTATACCTACATAGTACATTGTGTACCTACATATTAAGCTTGTTTTTAATTATTCGCATAATACATAGCCACATGGATAGCCAAATAACGACTAACTGCAGGAACGTGCTTTGTCTTAATTTTAAAGTGAAGCCAAAGGTCGAGCAAGATAAGGGACTATTTATTACTAGGTAAAGGTTCAGAACTGTTTTTAAACCGGAGTTTATCTGAGCAATTAGTGTCCTCTAATTAATATTTTTTTTTATTTATTATTATTTATTTATTAAAATATTCAAAATATTACACAAATTCAGCATATTACATAAAAACAAAACATTACATTAGCGTGTACACTTTATAGGAACATTGGCAGCCGTACTAGTAAAGACTGTGTCACAGCTGCCTGATGATTAGGTGGCCACCTTTGCTGTATAATATTTTACATTAGTAAATAGTAGCCTTGGCCATGGTCACCATAGAAGCGGTTACTTTCTACGGAAGAATAGACTAAGTGACAGACAATAGAAATCCACCATTTTATCAATAAAATCTGTCAATATGTCCATTCCTTTCCGTTTCTAATGTTGTTAAACTAAGGGCCTGTTTCACCACTTCCTGTTAAGTGCCGGATAGGCTATCACCACTTAACTTCACAGATAAAGTATGGAGAATCTGTCAAAAAAGTTGTGGATAGCCTGTTTATCAGGAAGTAGTGAAACAGGCCATATAAGCCTGCTGCAGGCTTAAGATTTATTTACATTACTAATTACCGCTAACTTTCCTTCAGGTCAGGACTTCCCTCCCCCTCCCCCCGCGCTGAACCTACGCAAGGGGGAGTACATGTGCGGTGACCGCGTGTGCCGCCTCCAGCCCGGTCAGGTGCCGGAAGGCTGCAACGGAATGTGCCAATACCGACTGAGATGATCATGACAATAGTACTGCTAAGTGATAAGGGTCAATTTATTCTAGCGCAGAGTCGAAACTCATCGAAGCGAATTAACAAAACTGTCAATAACAAATTCAACCTTAACTCCAGGGTGTAACGCACACATTACTCCCGAGATTTTAAAAAGGCGCGCGCATTCTCGCGACTTCGCGCGTTTGCGCGTGATCAACGTTGAGAAATAATGCGTGCGTTACACTCTGGAGTTATTTGTATTTGTTCGAAGCGCTTCGACTCTGCGCTAGTATGAATGGACCCTGACTGGTGATGTCAGAGAAGTTTAATAGGTTACTATAATAGGTATAAGATGGCGGACCTACGAAATTTGGTCGGATTATGATCAACTAGATCAGGACTAAAATTGACTTGACGTTACCCGACCAAGTAACGTGGGTTCGCCATCTGTCTATAATCCAAGCAAGTAGCTTTTAATGTAGTTTTAATATTAGGTTTTTATCGTTATCGTTAGTTTTGCTTAGTAATATTATAGAGAAAGTATACCTCGTAAAAAATACGGAAGATAACGAACTCTTTTTAAAAATAGTTTACAGCACTATGATGCGCAGCATCAAGCATGCTGTCATTCAGTCAAAGACTGTCAAAACTCAGAAATGGTCCAGCCAATAATGTAATATTTACAATATCTGCATGTTACAAACACAAATAAAACAATATTTCCTGTGCTAAGTTTTATTTTTCCTAGCCTGTTCCCAGTTTTTCTGCGACGTCTTGAATGTGGCGACATCTAGTTTGGCGGCGATCAGTCTGCCGTACTGCGTGCTGTTTAGGAGGTTGCTCTTGTCAGCTAGCTCTGTCATGATCTTGATCCTCTGTTCGGGAGATACCACGTCGAAGACTTGCTCGAGAGCGCGCGAGCCGTGCTGCGAGAGCGCTAGAGTTTGGTAGTAACCCTGAAACAAGTACGACAATTATGAAAAAAGTAGTTTTATTAAAAGTGTAGACATGACTAAATTACTTTAGTAACAGACCACAGAACACTAAGAACAACTCAAACAAGACTAAGAGCCTGTTTCACCACTTTCTGATAAAGTACCGAATAGGCTATTCACAGGTTTTTTGACAGATTCTCCATACTTCATCTGTCAAATTAAGTGGTGGATAGCCTATCAGGAAGTGGTGAAACAGGCCCTAATGCTCGATTTCTGAAGTGTTTTTTGTCAGGAGTTTATTTTTTGATAGTGTAGCTGACTGGTTCAGGTTTTGACACTAGCCGATCAAAAATCACATCTCAGCTACTGTCACTTCAGCTGCTCGTACTGTGTAACCTATTCTTTAACGCGAAATAGCATGTTCCCCTACCTTGAGTTTCCACAGCAGCTTGTCCCTGGCCTTCACGCCGACGAACTGTCCGCGGCAGAGCGCGTCCGCCACGTGGCAGCCCTTGGGGTCGCTCAACACGTACACCAGCTGCTCCGACGACAACTCCAGCAGCGAGTTCACCGCTTTCGCCGGACGCTGGAAAGAGGAGTAAACAGTGTTCCTAAAAAGGGTACAAGACTAGACAGAGCGTATATTCCCTTTAAAAGGCCGGAAACGCACCTGCAGCTCTTCTGATGTTGCGAGTGTCTATGGGCGACGATAGTGGCTTTCCATCAGCTGACCCGTTTGCTCATTTGCCCCCCTTATTTTATAAAAAAAGTGTTGGCTTACTTTAATTTAGAATTGCCCGGCGGATGTGCAAAATAATTAAGTATATTAACATCAAATAAACTTCGATGAGTAGTTAGACGCACGGGATTACTTAGTAAAACGTTTCTGCTACCATTTCCGCAATAAATCTATATGTCCTTTCCCAAGTGTTTGTCGTATCCACAGAAATAAATCAAGATAGAACGGCCATACGCGTCCGTTGCTAAGGAATCGCGCGTGTCAATTTTTGCTTTGCTTTTAGATAGAACAAATAACTTACCCGTGGAAAGAAATACCTCCTTTTAACCGATTTACTTTCGTACTTCTGTTTTTACAATTAGACACTGCACAATGAGGCATTTTTGCACAACCCCTCCGGTGTAATCAAGTCGAGACGTGCGCGCTGACTAAATAAACGTTCAACGAATTTTGCCCACTTGTGCAATATTGAAACACGCGTACTCCACCCGCTTAGCCGTTCTATCTTGATTTATTTCTGTGGTCGTATCCATTTGAACTGATCAGCAGCTTAAAGCTACGTATCCACTGGGCACTGGGCAACATTTGGCACGCAACATGTAGCCAACAACTGCAACATGTTGAAAATAAGCTGATAAAAGTTAAGTATTACGCGCGGCTGGATTTAAATTTAACTTGGCGCAGATATAGAGCAGACCACGGGGAAGAAACTACTTTCAATTGCAGGAAAATGCACGGTTTCTGCGAGATTTTATTTTGCGAAATTCGACAGGAACGACTAGTTAAAGATAAAATATCTATATTACTGATATTATAAATGCGAAAGTGTGTCTGTCTGCCTGTCTGTTACCTCTTCACGCCAAACCGCTTTTGCTGAAATTTGGTATGGAGATACTTTGAGTCCCGGGAAAGGACATAGGATACTTTTTATCCCGGAAAAATGTACGGTTCCCTTGTACATATTATATTTTTACTAACCTGGAAGTCCAGGATTGTCTGCAGTATAACGGAGCCGTGGACGTTGATGAAGTAGTTCTGTGGGGGCGGCGCGCCGTCCGCCGGCAGCAAGCGGAGACACTGCACTGCGAACTGCTTGTCCTCGTCCGAGCACTTCAGTGCCGCCTCCAGGTGCTGAAAAGAGGTATTATGTTTTTAAGAAAAGAGATATTAAGATATATTTTAGTAGTGAAAGTACGTCATGAGTAATAAGTACGTCAAGAAGCAAATAATAATTGCTCCTTACTAGCAATTAGCATATCTAGGTCTAAAATTAATTCCTATTCAGCACTGTTGCAGGATTCATCTGCAACCACTGCAGTACTGGTTTTTTTTTCTTTTTCATCAGTCTAAATATAGTCTTATACCTGTATAAACTGCATCTGCTTGGTCTTAATCCGCAGGCAGGCCTTAGCGAGCGCCACCAGCACTCCCGTGTTGCCCGACGCAAGCAAAGCGCTGTACTTTGTTGAGAGCTCCTCAAACATCGGCTCAAACTGAAAGTCACAAATGTTAACTTGCTAAATTATGTGACACGATGCACAATTTCATACCAACTTCAGTAATTTTTTTATGAATTTTAATGCCTCGATTTGGCGATTACACTTTGGTTAAAACCTGAATACACTTTTTTATGGATTAAACCAGGAAAACAGTTAAAAATTGGTGCTTCTCTAGGCTCCTAAGTTCTAGACTACCACAGCTTCCTGGACTTCAAGAAACTTCAACTATCAACAGCCTACTGCTGTTAATACATATTACATAAATATTACAACAACTTATAAATAATTTTATAAAATACGAGCTTTTGCCCGCGGCTTCGCTCGCGTTAAGAAGTATTATTATAATACACAAACTTTCATCCTCTATTTGAACCCCTTGGAGTGAGAATTTATTAAAATCCTTTCTTAGCGGATGCCTACGTCATAACATCTACCTGCATGCTAAATTTCAGCCCGATCCGTCCAGTGGTTTGGGCTGTGCGTTGATAGATCACCATGTCAGTCAGTCACCTTTGAGTTTTATATACAGCATGACTGGTGAGACAATACCGATACTTAAGGAGAGTATTCAGTACTCGATTCTCATTATAATTATGTAATAAAATTAGGTACTTAATTTTTTACCAAATTTCCCTTTAAACAAATGAATCATGGACACTTAGTAAATTACTTGCAGCCGCGCGGCGTCATGCGCCCCCCGCGCCGGCGCGCTACCCCTCCCGCGCGCGGTGTCCATGCGTTGGGTAAATAATTATTTAACTTAAAGCTACATTTACTCAGTCATCAATTGATATTATTTTTTATATATTTTTTTCAACTAATATAATAGCCAAATATCACGTCCTCGAGTATTGAACATGTCTCACCAGTCATGCTGTATATAGATAGATTTGATTATAAACTTCCTAAGTATCTAAATTAACAGTTAGCCTTGTAAGTATAAAATCTTACCTCCTCTTTTATTTTACAGTTGTCTATCAGTCTCTGTACTGTAAAGTTCAACATGGGCATAGCTGCTAGCTGGCCAAGTCGGTTTATAAAACATTTGGCATACAACTGAGTGTACATTTTCTTCTTTGACACAAACAATGCTGCTTCCAATAATCTGTAATTTAAATTACAAATTTAACTAATTTAAATTTAATTAGGATTAAAATCAATATGCATGTTAAAATAAAAGAAAAGTCAAATGTACTACATAACATTATAAATTTTGACACTACATATTAATATATTATAATTATAATACTGGCTGTCCCGGTAAACTTCGTGTCACTTTAAAACCTTCCTTGGACTTCTATGAATATTTTAAGACTAAAATCAGCCCAATCCGTTCAGCCGTTTTCGAGTTTTAGCACGACTAACACATTTGAAAATCCATTTTTATGTATGATAAGAATACCAAGCTTTTGTAAAACTATATTTCTAACTAATAACTATACTGAAATGCATGTATTACCTTGGATAATTACATACCTGACGGCAGATTCGGATTCAAATACAGGTGGCAAGGAACCTGCAGCATTTACTATTTTCTCCTCGCCTTCCTCATAGTTGTCAACATCTATCTTATCTTTTTTATCATCATTACCAGTAGACGTCCAGTCATCAGGAGCAAAGCTTTCATTTAACAGCTTTTTAACTAAACTCTTGGTCAAATCTTTGTCCACATTTTTAACTGCATAAAGCAGTACCTGCAGCAAAGCTGAGGTCATATTTTGATACGGAAGATCCTTGAACTGTGGCCACGCCGACAGCCTGTTTGCAAACTCCTTGACAATCTGTTTAAACTCTTCCGGTACAACTTTGTACTCCATGGTAGTGAGATGGGGAGGTATTCCTTTCTTGTCTTGCACTGTCTCTTTGAACATATTGACTTTGGGTTTCTCTCCGGGCAGCAATGTTATTCCACTGAGACATTTCAAGGAACTTCTAAGGATATAATTTGCTGACTGATCCCACACAAAATCTTCTAAATTGTTCAGTGCATATTTACATATCTTTAGTGTGAAATCGTAGCACAACTGTTTATGTTCGGCTCTATATTTGGACTCCTTCTCCGCCTTCTTTTTCTTTTTTGGCACCTCTTCCTCTGTGTTTTCTTCTTGAAGATGCTCAGTGGCTCGTTGGCAGGACACCCGCAACAGGGTCTCTATGATATGACTTGAGAAGTTGTCTGAGCATAGCTTTCTTAGCTCCGGTGATAATATATTCATGAATCTTTCTAGATGTTCTGCTGACGAGTATGGGAGTAGTAATTCAACAAGGCGACAGCCAAGCTGGTTGCCCACGACATTCAGTTCTTCACCTTTTGTTCTTTCTAGTACATTATTAACTAGAGCCTCTGAAACCAAATTAAACTTGGTAAAGCATTTTGAATACATAATATTATAAGAGCAAAGTGCAAACACGTACAGAACAATAGTAACTTACGTCTCTCGTCTGGATCCGTAACTCCCTCTTTGATTGCGTCGAGTATTCCCACAAAATACTGGTAAAGTTCCTCTGGGACCTTAGTGCCGCGACCCATTTGGCCCTTTTTCGCATATTTCTTGGCATTAGCTATAAAATTCTTTCTCTTTTTCCTCTGCCTCTTTTTCAAGGGATTGTTATCTACAATTTCGTCGCCCATTATAATAAAATACGATTAAAATTCACAAACAAAATAAAGAACACATTTCAATGTTTACAAAGTAAATGTAATATTTTGAGGTTACTAATAGCTGATAATTCAAATGTCAAAGTCAAAACCATTTTTTTTCTTATTATGGCACTTCGGCTTTAACCATGGCCAGTGTCGAGTATATAGTCCGACAAGGCTTTATGTGAACGTGGCGAGAAAAGGAACTAATCGCTTCTATAGGGACCACAGATTAAGTATACATAGATGGATTCTTAGCTCGCCAGCGCGTGGCCATTTTATGCTTGTGTGCAATTGCTGTAGTGTGCGTGTAGGGATGGCGTATATCGATAAAAATATAAAATTAGACTACAGCTATCGACCAAGTCGACCATAATTTTATGTTAAGTATAGATTTTTATTAAACGACATCAAAAAAGGAGGTTATCAATTCGACCTGCATGTTCAATTTAGGATATATTATGCTCATTAAATTAGAAGTCGCTTTCAATTTGGTGAAAAGGTATTTTTATCTATTTATTAAGTGTATGAAAATACTTAAATACAGGGTGCAATTAAACCTTCCTGCCAAATTTTGATATATTGATCCTTGTTCAAAATAAAAATACACGTATTTTTCTTTTAATCTAGTCACTCAGTACTAAAATGTTGAGAAATAGCTTCCGAAAGTTATCCTAATAAACACTACAATTAAAATGGACACTACGCGTCGCCGGCGGGTGAGCGCGCGCGCGCCTCCCCCCCCCACGTCACCCCCGCTCATTCCCACCGCCACGAGTAACCGTTCTGCATCGATTTTAAATGGGATAAAATATGTCATTAAAAAAATAACACCCAATTTTTTTTGCTAAATGACCTCTCCTAATGATACCTAAGCCCTGGAAAAAATTTGGCAGGATGGTTTAATTGCACCCTGTATAAACAAAATATTTAAGTATATAATTACACAAATAGTTAAAAATATACATAATATGTATACTCCATAAGCCACGAAAGCTTGTCCGGAGTGTAATAGCTAATTTCAATAAAATCAACAGTTTTTATAAAACACAACAGAAGAACAAAATATATTAAACTTTATTAAACTTAATTACTATTTACTATTAAGCAACTATTTTGTAGAATAACAATTATTATTATCAAAGAAATATAAGAATGAATCTCAGTCCCACGTATTTAAAGTAATTCCAAAAACGCTTAGGTGCATTTCTTTACCTATTAAAATATAATTATGTAATAATATTTATACAGAAAAAGACTTAAAATAGATACTTCGACGCCCCCTGAATAATGATATTCTAATAATAATAATTAATAACCTAAGTGGGACTCTAGAGTCTAGACGATCAATTTTATTGTGCAATATCACGGTGTGTGCAATCAAAATCATAGAGCACTAAACCAAATATTATTCTTCACTTTCAATCTTATTATCAAATTAATAATTGAAAATAATTATTATCTTCATTATAGGTCTCTCCGTCACCACCATAATATTGAACTCTTCTTTAAGAGCATTCCAATAATCTGAAAAAAATAAATGGTTTAGTGTCAATAAATGTACTATACTACTACATACCATAAAATATACACATAATTCATAATATTGTATACGGGGCAATATGCTTTATGTAAGTTTTCCATGCTTAACCCATCCAGCCCCAAGCGGAACCCAGGTGCCGCATAACAACTAAATATATATTGTGTCTGGAATTCGACGATTGAGGTATTAAATTTATTTTATTAAATGATTATGACTTTAGCCTTATTAAAATTTTACATTTTACTTATTAAAAAAGAGTACCTAATGCCAGGATAAAATTTCAAGAAGTAGCTCTAAGTAACGAATTGAGTACTAACAGTGGGGAGGTGTGAGAGCTGTCGATCATGCAATAATTATTTTACTCTCCGTTACAATTTTACCTTACATACTCAGTAACTTACGTTTGAAAAGATAATTCCAATATTGTGATGCCTTCTTATGGGAGTAAGGATTAAAAACTTGTATGAAACTTGCGTCTAAAATATATTTCTGTTTGTCGTCTATTTTGAAGCATTTTCAACCTGAAAAAATAAATCATATAATCCATGACATTATTTTTATCGATAAACTATACTACAAGTAAGGTGCATCCCTAAAATACACGTAAAAAACTATGCAACTTTTGTAGTCAAATTATTAATTAATGTGACATTTTTAGCACTAATGCCTTACATAACACGAATAAGGGATTATTAAACATAAATATTATCCTTTTTAGCTGACAAAAATACCGATTGATAAGCCCATAAAACGTTGTTGAAAACTTACGTATGTAATGTTGAATCCACGTGTTTGAGGCATTCCTTGGCCGTTTTTATGGTTTATTAAATAGCGGAACTACAAAACGCAACAATATGTTGCATTGAACGTTCACTAAACACTTTTATTACCACTTTTTAAACATGAAATATGCAGACCTACTCCTTTGTTATGTTCTACTAAGTGGGACATAACATTACAGGCTTTTGACGTTTATACACCGATAGGAGCTTTCTCTTTCACCCAAATTACTACATCGTTAGTTAGAAAGAGTAACATTATCAGCTGTCAAAATATAAGGCGGACTCCTATCATATAACCTCATTGATAGGGACCGTGCAGAGCGACGACACTGCCACAAGTGGCGAATAGCCGAAACTTTTACGAAAATTTTACTGTCAAGCTCTAGTGAAGCTACGGAAAATTAGAAGATTTCATAACAAATTCTGAGTATTTTCAAGAATTGAAATGTATTGTTGTATTCCCGGATGTTATAATTCATTCAAGAAATATAAAGGCAAATCGAACGATGTAAAATTTTACTATTTTTCTGTCAAAATATTCACATGGCTTTGCTTATTGAAAAATGAAAGAAATGGATAAAAGGCGGTAAGTATATACGTAAGTATTTAAAAAGTTCCATGAGTGTTATGTGTAGGCTAGTAAAAACACTAAATTTTGTAGATTATAACCGTAAATTCATTTTTTATGAACACAATATGAACATAACCTATAACCATTGCTTTCTTTCAGTAAACATCCAAACTGACTTCCATCATACATAGGCACCGCTCATTTAAGGCATAAAGTTGCATCAAAAGTAAGGATAATTTGGAGAAGTCCTGCCAGGAATTCAACACTGAGGATAGTATTGAACTTGAACCATCTTGTCAAAGTGTTGGTTCTCAAAAGGATGATTCTTCAAGTAAGAAAAAGATTAGTAGTGCAGTCTTTGTGTGTTATTTAAAGAATACATACCTAAATGGTGTTTACACTTATGAGATCCAGACTGAAATTAGTTAAAAATAGTGACAGACAAAAGTTGTGAAGATGGTATCGATCGAATCGCAGAAGGTTGAAATAAAAGCATTTATTTTAGTGAACTTGTTTTATTTTATTAATCCACAAGCATTTTCAGTAATTAATATAAGTATTTTTGAATGGCTTCATTATTTTATTGCAATATTTATCAAGTTTTTACTTTCTATGCTGATGGATGCTATTAATTACTTTTTCAGATATTTTCTTAGTTAACTAGATAAGCTTTATACATTTTTATTCACTCTTCCATTCTTTGTTTACGGGTAGAAAGTAGAAACCCTTAATATTATATTTAATATTATAAAAATATACTTAATATTATAAATGCGAAAGTGTGTCTGTCTGTTAGCACTTCACGCCCAAACCGCTGAACCAATTTTGCTGAAATTTGGTATGGATTTACTTTGAACCCTGGGAAAGGACATAGGATACTTTTTATCCCGGGAAAATGTACGGTTCTCGCGCGATAAATGATTTTTGGCGCAACGGAGTTGCGGGCGTCATCTAGTCTTTAACTTTAATATTTCGATCGCGGATTCTTGGAAATCTGTCGTTGTTCTCGCGGCCGCATGTGGCCACTTGGGAGTGTAAGTATTATATCATTTTATAGTGTAAAACATAAAAAAACACTCATAAACTAGCCAGGGTCAAGGAGAATGCGAAGTCAAAGTCACTCACAAGTTACGTCTTTTACTCGCATCGTGGCGCTGCTGTCGAATTGCGACGCCCTCTATAGTTTCTGCACGGTCCCTATCATACAAAAACGTCATTTTTGACATGTGTTTGACAGTTCTCCTTTACCAGCAGCGCCAATTGACACATTTGACACATTCATATTAAGCCTTGTCGGACTATACCATAGACTTATAATATACTGACGTAAAGACCACCTGACAACCCGAAAATGCGTGACGATTTTCGATCTGTCAATGTTTGCGTGTGCTAGTGATGTATCTTTTACTATCGATAATATAGTCCGTTCCACAGTGTATTTTTTGTCCAAAAAATTGGCCATGCCTTTTTTTTTTTGGAAATCTTGAACAGAAATGTTATGTAAGTAATTTATTAGTATTTACATGTGTTAATTTCTTATTATGAACAATAAAAAAACACTTTTAATTTTTTTTCAATAAAATTAAAAACTGCCATAACTTTTTAAATATTTACTTAATTGTCTTCTTGATTATTCTGATCGACAATAATAAAAAAAAAATACACACAATTTAACCTGATTTACATATTTCATAAATAAGTGTTTAAAGATTTACTTACGATTTATGTTTTTTTTTTCTTTAATTTATTATGAGCGTATTTCTAATTATTTGGATTTTACAGAATTGCTACTTAAATGTACAAGAATTCGTGTAAAAAAATTTAGATCCAAATAATAAAGGGCACTGAAGTTAAAGGCTTCTAAAGTTTTCTTGGTAACTATGGTTTTAGGGTTGTCAATATTTCTGTACCAACATTTTTTACTCATTTGAACTTTGTTTTTTTTGAGCATATAAAAACCTACTTCAAATATTATTAAACTATGTGAACTATGCGGTGACAACCCTATCCAAAATTATATAAAATTGAATAACTCCGATGCCCCGCCTCATTTGGATCCTATTTTTTTTTTTGGGTTATAAGTATCAATAAAAAGAATATTTCAGTCTTAGTTTCAAATCCAAATATGAAAAGACATGACGTTAAAAAAATTAAAACAAATTTATAAAGTCAGTCATAAATACGTTATCTTGAACAAATAAAGCCTGGATGTTTTTCGCTATCGTAGGGCTTTTAAGACACTATTTAGACCAATTAATAAATTCTTAAAAGAATATCAAACTTTTGAGCTATAACTGTTTCTATGTTTTTTTCTGGAAATCATAGAATTTTTTTTCAAGTACTAATTTGCATTCTTCTATAGGAATTGGGCAGTCAGGTACTCTCGTCCTGCATTTATAATCACAAATCCTATAAAATTAAGTAATAAATATGGCATGGCCAATTTTTTGGACAAAAAATACACTGTGCGTTCGAGTTAGTTTACCTGAGTTTCTATGAGAAATAAATAATATACAACTTTGGCAGATTTTCTATTTGAAATTAGGTACCATATATTTTATTTGGCAGAAAAAAAGGTGACGATTGAAAAGTATCTAAGACACACATTGTCGTTTGGGGTGATAATATACACATTATAAAGTTACTTATTTATTACTCAGGTAAAAGCTATCTGAAAAATCAGCCCTTACATTATTAGAAATGCAAATATAATGTTGAAAGTAAACAACACACTTGGTATTTTATTTATTCTTAAATTAAATACATATCATAATACTCTTACACACCTATTACATTTTTAGATTGGTTTTATGTTATTGTTAAATACCGATAAGTATATCGATAAATTTGATTCAAGCACTAGCGTATATGTAAAAAATTTTTATGAAAAATTTTTCTTCAAAAATTGTGTAATTTAAGGACAATAGTACCTTTAGTTACGCAAAATATGAAAGTAAAAGGGAGGATTGATATTATTTTATTTGAAATACAGAACTAAAGACAGAATATAGCAAAAATAAACACATCGTAGCAATTAGGACATGAAGATTAATTACCTGTGAAATGTATATTTTTCAGGATTATTCCTATGATTTACACTGCAATCACTCACAGAACAAGTTATCATTGCTATATATAATAGTATTTGTTAAAAATAACAAACGATTTAAACAATAAATTTCAAATACTGAAAGGGCACAAAAACGCGTGTCGACTTGTGACGACCTGTCAAATAAAAGTGGTTACAGTTCACATTAAACTGCCTCTCTCTTTTCATCTTGTTATAATTCCATAAAGGATTTTCTTCTCTCTCGCACTCTTTGTTCGTCTATGCATTATAGGTTTATGGACTATACTATAATATTATGGCGGGAAAACAATATTTTATAATCAATTTTCAGCATCGTTTTTCCGTATTGTCAGGTCTAAAGTCTAGCCAAAGTCTAAGTAAAAGTGATTACAGTCAGAAAGTCAAGTCGGTCGATTCAGTAAAGTGGTAGACGCTTTACTGAAACTTTTCATGGAGTTTTGGAGGGAACACAAAATAGCACGTTTCTGGATAATGCGTCACTTTCCCACACTTGTGCACGATAACGAATATCTAATGGTTAATATTCTACCAATATTACACATTGAAAACCCAATTTAACACAATTTTAGGAAAATAATACAAAATCACAACATCACTCTTTCACATTCCCCGCCCGACAAAACTCCGCTTATTTTTATGCTTCATCTACAGTCTATAATAGACCACGACTTACAATATACCAATCATTGGACAAAGCACAAAAACACAGTAGGTAATATTATATTATATAATATTTTGTCTGATTTTAAAGAAAAACAGGTTGTTTTTAACCCTTAAAGGCTATAACGGTGCTTTTACACCCGGGTCACAAAATCTTTTGGCTATAGTTTTTTTATGCGCGAACTGATCGCTTCGTGATTTCGTGTGTTCTTCTAAAAGGTAAGTAGCCTCCGAATACGCAGGAAAAACAGTGACTAGCACACGCAGATTTTGGTATACGAAGGTGGACCGGGTGTTTTTACTTTTTAGTGTTCCGTACCCAAAGGGTAAAAACGGGACCCTATTACTAAGACTTCGTTGTCTGTCCGTCTGTCTGTCTGTCTGTCTGTCTGTCTGTCTCCAGGCTGTAACTCAAGAACGGTAATAGCTAGAGATTTGATATTTTCACAGATTATGTATATCTGTTGCCGCTATAACAACAAATACTAAAAATAAAATATAATGAATATTTAAAGGGGACTCCCATACAACAAACGTGATCATTTTTGCCTTTTTTGCTCTATATCAAAAATGGCAACAGGTAGGTACTTGAATTTTTCACAAAATCCTTAGTTATATGTGCACTTTAATATTTAATAATAATATTAAAATAAAATAAAAAATAAGGGGGCTCCCATACAAAAAAACACAATTTATGGCCTAATTTTTCTCTATAATGGTACGGAACCCTTCGTGCGCGATTCCGACTCGCACTTGGCCGATTTTTACAGTGCTTTACACCCGTTGTAGACATAGTGGGGTGTTAAAAGTCGAAAGTAAAATGTTTATTTTGATGCCTAGTTTTATTATTAATAACTCATTATTTAAAAAATCGTTGTTATGTTTCATAATGTTAAGTTATTACGTTATGATCATTTTGTGCTCTGTCCAATAGCTAGTAAGTACTGTCCAATCATTTAACTAGTCATTTAACCCTATTATTCCTTAATTATTATTTATATACTTACCTAAGTAATAAGACCTGTAAATTACCTTATTAGTGTAGTATTTATGTTGATAAAGTTGCTATTGCTATAATCTTTTGCTCTGTCTACGGTTATAAAAACCTTCCTGTAAGGAAATAGGAAGGCGAAACGAAGTTGCGGGTGTTATCTAGTTAGGTACTATCTACACTACTTTCTACAGGTAATCTGTTTCAATATCTAAAACAGTTATACCTATTTTGTGTCGGTAAATAACTGTGGTAAATAACGTTCACATGGCCGTAGTTCTCTTCCCTGCGGCCTGTTAGTGAAAATAGGTCGAGACTTGAGTGGTCCTTACATTTACACCACATTTTTCTAACACGCTCTTTCAACTTTTCGGTAAGATTTATCCCTACTAAAATATGACTGTCTAATAATAATTTCTTTGCCTGGGCGTATACTTAATGCGATGAGCCGATTTAGATGAAATTTCGCATTTGGATCGACTTAAAAGTTCAAACCCCACGATGAGATGGAAAATGATTCTCTGAAAATATAATAGTTTCGGAGAAAAGTGGCTGTGACGTACGGACGGACGGACAGACAAACAGACAGACAGACAGACAGACATGACGAATCTATAAGGGCTCCTTTTTTGCCATTTTGGCTACGGAACCCTAAAAATTCACTGTTTTAAAGTAAATAGACCAACCTAAAGTTAAAGCCGGCCGGTTTTGGTGTGTAGACAGCTTAAAATAATATTTCGAAGTATAGAAGAGGATATAGTTAAACTAAGACGTGATAATACTTTAGGGTGTGTATAATATGTTCCTTAGTGAAAGTAGACGCGATGAAAGAGCAAATTTTTTTTCACTTTTGTATGGGCAAGCGCCCTAGCGTCACGAGTTTTCCCATACAAAAGTGAAAAAAAATTTGCTCTTTCATCGCGTCTACTTTCACTAAGGAACATATACACACCCTACGAGCCGTACGAGGAACACGTACACACCCTAAAGTATTATCACTTAGTTTTGTCACACCCTGTATAATAAATAATAGATAATGTTTTTAATGTCATAATATGCTATTCAACAGCTGCAATATGCCTGCAGTCCAGCAATATGAAATATCCAACATGGCATGAATAGTAATCGTGTTTGACACTAGTCGGCGCCACCAACGCTTTATTATTATCCAACTTTAATAAACTTTTTATGAGCATCTATTATATATTATTACTATAATATTATGATAATATATCTACAAGGGGTCACAAAATAAAGTAATGTGTGTGTGTGTGTGTGTGTGTGTGTGTGTGTGTGTGTGTGTGTGTGCGTGTGTGCGTGTGTGCGTGTGTGTGTATAGGATTCAACCCGCCAAGACACAAGTTTGCACGTTTACCACAAAAAAGTCACCAACGGTCGTATAATATCCTCGTTTTGTGGGCACTTCTAACAATCTCCCCCCGCATTGAGATACTTGACGTGAACATATTGAGAGAAGTCCAGCTCCGATGTCATCTAGAGGGAAAGGCCAAGTTAGCCTCGAAGAAGCTTGGTGTTCTTAACAGAGCGAGACAGTTTTTCAGTCCAAACCAACGCCTACAACTCTACAAGGCGCAGGTTCGACCTCATATGGAATACTGTTCACATCTCTGGGCAGGGGCGCCAAAATACCAACTCCTCTCTCTGGATCGTATCCAACGAAGGGCCGCTCGGATTGTTGCCTGCCATAATGTTTCAAACTGTCTGAGCCCCTTGGAATTACCTACTCCGAGATGTAGGCTTCACTCTGCATCCTCTGTCGGTTGTATCACGGGGAGTGCTCTGAGGAATTGTTCGAAATTATACCTTCTGCAACTTTTCGCCATCGTTTCACGTGAAAAATATACCATCCTCATCACCTTGATGTGTGGCAGTCTTCCACCGTGCGTTTTTCGCGTAACTTTCTGCCGCGCACTGTAAAACTCAGAAACGAACTGTCACCAGCAGTAGTTCCGGACGAATATACTAACTGCAAACCTTCAAGAAAAGAGCGTACTATTCCCTATTAAAAGATCGGCAACGCACCTGCAACTCTTCTAATGTTGCGACTGTCCAAAATACATAGGGTGACGGTAGTTGCTCTCCATCTGGTGACCCGTTTGATCGTTTACCCCCTTATTTTATAAAAAGAAATTCACTGTGAAAGTAACTAATTACTTAAATTAATCGTTATAATATAACTTATAAGTTTTAACCGTCTAGAGTCTAGACTCTAGACTATTAAGTATAGGAAATTGTAATTAGCAGCGTGAAGTTAAAATTAAAATTTAAAACCCACATTTAAACTACCTATCATAAAGATAATATACCTTAGGTATATTAACTTTATGCTACCTATACGATCAATTTCCTTTTTAGGGTTCCGTAGTCAACTGTTGCCCTTACCTACGTGATTCATAAAGAGAAATTCCAAGTTCCAACAAGGAGCAGCCGCGTCACGACTCAAGCCCCAACTTCAGCCAAACTAGTTCTCGGCGGGCAGACGGGAGAGCGAGTCGCTCGCTCGATGTTTTTTTTAATTCGAATTCCGAACGTTTTTTAGATTTAAAGTTTTTGTGGTGAATTAAAAAGGAACGCAGTGTCTTTGAACATTATTTTGAATTTATAATCAAGGTGAAATATTAATGCGGACGTGTGTTTAGTGTGCTCAAACTTGGAGAGGTTGGTTTTATTATTGTTAATTAATGCAGTTTGACAACTACGTGCCATTGACCTCTAGTTTCCCGCGTTGAATTTTTTTTAGTCTAACTTTCTTGTTTAAAACTAAAAAAAAATCTTTAACTTGTATAATTCTTTAATATAGCTGTATACCCTTAAATTTCCAAGAACTGCTAGAGCTAACCGTTGTGAATCCTCGAATCTTCTTCGTGGTATGATTGTAAATAATCTTCTAGTGATGGGCGATTGCATCCTATCAAACAATAATAAAAATATTTAAAAATTGAGAATTTTCAGTTGACCACAGTTCGTTGTCTACCTTTGTTTATATTAATTGAATATAGATAGAGATATGATAATAGAGAATATTATTACTGTCGTCTCCTTGGGTAGAGAAGAGTTTCTATTAATAAATAAAAAGAGGCAAATTTAATTTCTGCAATTATCTGGAATAAGGTTTGTACAATGTACACGTACATTTCATGTCAACTTACTTTTTTAACTTTACAAGGCTCACGGAAACCTGTCTTACCTCTCCTGTCCTGCTGACTGGCTGTGAGCATTTCTGCCATGATTCATCGTCATTACCATTTACCACTCATACAGGCCATGTCGGTGATGTTTGTGGTGCTTATAATGATGACCATGATGAATAATTGGTATTCTATTGCATACTCATAATTTTAAACAAGTATCGTCACAACTCACAGTATAATAAATTAATAACATTGCGATTTGCGACCAGAGTCAAGGAAATGTTATATTACAATAATATTATGTGCAGCCTACAACTCTACACGTTATGCCATAATATATTTTATGCTTAAATTTAATTTAACTCACCGCATATAAAGCCCTTAATACATTACCGTCAATCGATAAATTTGGTCAGTAGATAATAGATATTAGGTAATAGGTACCTATATTATACTTAGTTTGAGCGTCCGTGGCCTAATGGGTAGACCTTTGGTTCGCACTCGCAGAGGGTGCAGGTTCGATCCCGGGTGGAGGCGTGTACCAATGAGACATTTTCTGATCTCAAGTACATAATACGGACGCTCGTACGGTGAAGGAAAACATCGTGAGGAAACCCGCACATGGTTGGTCCCAGACGTATTGACTAGTTCTTTCCTCTGGACTAGGCCGACTGTGTTGCGAGAATGCCGTATGCGCTTGGGCAACCATACGGTCATTTAAAAATCCTGTCCCAGGCACTACAGTATTTGAAGAGTGGTTACTTCGCTCTGAAAATACCGTATAAATCATCCACAATGGATGCAAAGGCCTAGTTTTTATACTTAGTTTGAATGTGGTATATAGTTTTACACTCAATGTAACTTTAGTAGAGCCACCTGTTAAGTTTCGTATTTACTGCCATGTGCCAAGTGCCAACTGCCAACCCCTCAGTTAATTTCTGTGGGTGTTTCTAATGGTAATATAAATAATTATTTAAATAAACATGTTTTCTAATTTAATAGTGTTTAACATACGGGGGTCACGCATCGCAAGAATTGGCGTGTTGAACAAATATGATATTAAAGTTAAATCTATTTAATATAATATATAAAACTCAAAGGTGACTGACTGACATGGTGATCTATCAACGCACAGCCCAAACCACTGGACAAACCACTGGACGGATCGGGCTGAAATTTGGCATGCAGGTAGATGTTATGAGTATGACATAGGCATCCGCTAAGAAAGGATTTTGATAAATTCTCACCCCAAGGGGTTCAAATAGGGGATGAAAGTTTGTATATAATAATACTTCTTAACGCGAGCGAAGTCGCGGGCAAAAGCTTGTCAAAAATAAAACTCTTTCAAACCTTTACTTTTCCCCGCCTACGCGACCGGGATGCATCAACGAGATCACCACAGAACACGTTCAGTCGAAGACATAATTATTTGATTTATTTTCGAGTTAATTCAAAACTTGGTGATAAGGTTCAAATGTTGGTAAAATATATAAAACAGCTTTTAAACTAGGTACATAATTTATTAAAATTGAAATAAAAAAAGTAGAGATGTCTAGAAATAAAAACAAATTCAAATTTTTTATGCATCGCTAAAACTTGAGAATCGCTGAAACGATTGAGCTAATTTTAGTTTTGAAATATGCGCGGAAGTCCAGGGAAGGTTTATATTAGGAGTTAGGACCCAGTGGTACGAAATTCACCGGTTCATTTAGTATACATTATATAATATTATCTACAGGCTACCAAAACTCTTGGTTTCGAGTTTACCAATACGGTTAAAAAGGTATGCCGACGGTCCTGAGCACTGACGTCATCCAGGTTCACAGGAATACCTGCGGAGTGACGTCACGCGAGCGACGAAATCTGCAGTCAGACCGCATTATCTGGACCTACTTTTAAGTCTTTATTAACCTGAGACCCACTTACAAGATAAGAAAGGATGTGTCGTAAGTTTAACAAACGTTCAAAAGCGTGAGAATCCGCCGTAGAAGATAATAATTAATAAATAAAAGAGAAACTATTTAACTTGATATTTGAATGAATATGACCGAACTTTACAAAACAATCCTAACTGCCGCACTCAGAGAGGAATATTGATTACTTAGATTTTGATACATTACCTGCAAACTCTTTACTCATCTTGGCGGGGGCACTCCCGTGCCCCCAGATTTAATTGAAGTTTAAGAGTGCATCTGACCCTAACTTGACTACATTCTTAAACCTAGATCTCAAAATCTGTAAGGTCTAGAAAGCTGATTTTTTTACACAAGTAACTTCAGTTCATGAAGATTAAATGCTCAAGACGAAAACACGATTACTGAAAAAATGCTCGATAGTTTCTTTTTTACAACAAACCTTGTTTTAGACACATTTTTGCTTGGATCTTCGAAGTTCGCTGTCTTTTCTTTAATATTTTTTAATATCTAAAAAGGCATTGATAAAACCTAAATTTGCTCAAAACACTTTTTTCATAATCATTATAGTTCGTCTTTTATTCAAGTAAAACTAACTTGGCGATGATTCCGCGTCGTCCTTTTTCACCTGGCATATGAAAGACGTGCGTGAGTGTGAAGAGAGAAGGACTATGTTTTATTTTTAGGGTCAGTATCCCTTTTAAACTCGCTTTGTAAAATAATCCACAGCCGAACATCGAACCTAACCTCTCTTGTCGGTTATAAGCAGACTTTATGGCAAACTAGATAGTGCCCGCAACTCCGCCGCGCCAAAATTGGTTTATCGCGCCGGAACTGTACATTTTTACTGGATAGAAAGTATCCTATATTCTTCCCATCGAAATTTAGATTTTTCGGAGACACTACAATAATTATATAATAAAGCCTATTACGTTCGCGTCTCGTCTCAGGATACCCAATTCTATTTCCACGATAAAAAGCTTTTATCCACCAAGTTTTTGTTAGCAGCATCGCTGCAGTAGCTCGCGAGTTTATCGCAGCTCTTGCCAGCTATTGATTTAATCTTATTTAGGTTCAGCTCACAGTCTAGGTCATCTGTGTTAGGTTCCAGACTGAAAAAAACGATAACATAAGCTCATTTGCTTTACCTTACACGAGCAAGTTTAATAAGTATTTAAAAAAGTTTTTTTTTATTCTATTACGTTTTTTACGTTGGAAGCGTTCACATTGGGCCCTGATAAATAACCGTGATTGCCACCAAGTTGATCATGTGCAATTATAGATGAAATTAACCAACGTAAAGAAGGCCGCATAATATTTTTTTACTTGATGGAAATTGAAACTTTCCGAGCGTAATTTCTGCCGGGCAGAATTTCAGCCGGGCAGAATTTCTTTTCATAGTAAATGACAGCTCACAAAATTTGATTCACACGAGCGTAATTTTGTGAGTTGTCATTTGTATGAAAGCCCGGCAGAAATTCTGCCCGGCTGAAATCCTGCCCGGCAGAAATTCGCTCGTTTGGCTACACCCTTAGTCAAACCCAGCCGACAGATCACAGCTAACATTGAATTGACGTAATCCGACCAAACGTTGTAGGTTCGTCAACTGCCTATGAATCAATCTTTTCGATAGAGCACATTATGTGCACTCGTAGCGGCTAATGAAATGGTTAGATTTTGCTGAGGTATTCAAACATTAGCAATATTGCCAAGATGTCGTCTTTATTCTTTATTTAATAGGTTTTTTTAGGGTTCCATACCTAAAAAAGGGTAAAAACGGGACCCTAATATTACTAAGACTTCGATATCTGTACGTCTGTCTCCAGGCTATATTATCTCAAGAACCACTGTAGTTCTGAAATTTTGACAAATTGTGTATTTCTGTTGTATTGCCGCTATAAAAAGAAATACTAACATAATAACTAACAAAATAACACTAGCTAAAAGCCGAGTTTTGTGAGGGCTCGCATCGTCACACCTTGACTGAATGATGATATCACATCTACATAATAATAATAGCTCCCACACCGGTTTCGGTGACGGTGGCCGGTTTCATTGAAACCAGGCCAGCTACGCAGGAGTAATTTTATAGTGCCCAAGTATGTGTGCAGTACACAAGAGCACTTTCTATTCCTTTACTCTCATATCCCAGTAGGGCGGAATCGGGAATACCGACACGACCGCCTAGAGATCAGGCGCAGGACCAACTTTAACCTCTCTATAACGGTACGGAACCGTTTGCGCGCGAGTCCGACTCGCACTTGGCCGATTTTTTTCTACTGGGGTAATTTTACAATTTACTTGATGTTTTACATCGTTTTTTTACATTTTACTTGTCATTACCGTCTGAATAATTGTCACCATCTTGTATTAGTTCAGCTTAAGATGACGCCTTGATAATTTGGCTGTAGCGATGTCCATTTTTCTCAGCAATGACTAAAGCTAAGAAATTAAAGTTCACTGTCAGTATTCATCATGTCTTTGTCTTTGAATTACCCATAGCATAACACGATTGGTCAACTTTTATAACACAGAATAATCAATCAAAAAGACCTCTGTAAAAAAGGGGATTCCTATTTTGCCAACAGAGGAGAGTGATATAAGCTTCCAAAATTTGTACATAAATTGGTTCTAGTATACACTTTAATTTGTCCATAGCTTATATGGAATGTATTAATGGTTTTTAAATTACGCGACAAAAACCATTTTGTCGCTACGCCCTTTCAATTTTTTGCTGTTCCATTGCTTGTTTTCTATGAGAGGCCGGGCCAGCCTCGCATAGAAAACAAGCAATCTCAAACACATCCAACACGGTTTTTCACTTTAACATGGCGTCACCTTAAGCAGGCTTTAAGTTAAATTGAACAAGGGAAAGGCGTTGTACGGATTCCGTGAAAGTAGAAACCCCGCTGGGAACTGTCACCATCGCTTATCCGAGGACGGATAACTATAATATTATTAAAAACTTCATTATTCGCTTATATTACTTTTTGTATAGCGTAAATATTATGATTTTAAAATTTTGGGACACTTTTTTATTTTGTTTAAATATGAAGATTATATTATGTTGACTTCGTTTATAGCGCCATAATTTCAAGAAAATCAGTTCAGCAGTTTTATCGTGAAGAGGTAGCAGGATTCACAGACAAATAAACATGCTTTCGCGTGTAATTATTATAAATTGATAATATTAATAGCCATATTCATATTAATATTTATTAAAATAATCCATAATTATTTACACACCAAAACAATGTAGAGGCTGGAGATAGAAACAGGTTATATTAAATTCCAGGTTCTCACCTGACTCGTCTGAGTCTGACTCATATGAAGAGAATCTCTACTTCACTAATTTGAACAGAATTAATAAAAAAAAATTGTCCATAACTCTTAACTCTATATTTTCTTTGTTACTAAAATAATGTGGGTTTAATCACCTGTTGCTAACTAATACCAGTAATTTTAAAAATTACGAACGATAAAAGGCTTCTCGAAATTGACCAAAGTTTAACACAATGTAGTCAATTAAATATTATGACACCACTTTAGACATAAAATAATCGGCCAAGTGCGAGTCGGACTCGCGCACGAAGGGTTCCGTACCATTATAAAGCAAAATTAGGCCAAAAATTGTGTTTTTTTATGGGAGCCTCCCTTAATTTTCTATTTTATTTTTATTATTATTAAAGTAAACATAAGTATATTTAAGGCCTTTGTGAAAATTTCAAGAGCCTACCTGTTGCCATTATTAATATCGAGCAAAAAAGGCCGAAAAATCACGTTTGTTGTATCAAGTATGGCAGCCCCCCTTAATTATTAATATTATTTTGTTTTTAGTATTTGTTGTTATAGCGGCAACAAATATACACATACACAATCTGTGAACATTTCAGAAGTCTAGCTATAGCGGTTCTTGAGATACAGCCTGGCGACCGACAGACAGCCAGACGGACAGACAACGAAGTCTTAGTAACAGGGTCCCGTTTTTACCCCTTGGGTACGGAACCCTAAAAAATTACCTAAGTCAGTAAGTAATTTTATTTTAGGAGAAAATGTAAAACTTACATGTATTTATATTGATTGGTGGTAACAGTTACCGCAAGATTACTTGGTAATGTATCGCAAAAGATCGCAGGTACCTACCAGTTACTGGTAAGGTACCTGCGATCTTTTTTACCGGATACGTTATTACCGGATTACCTATCGTATTTCGGTGCAATATTATAGTAATATTCTAAATGCGAAAGTGCTTCTGTCGGTCTGTCTGTTACCTCTTCTAGCCCAAACCGCTGAACCGATTTTGCTGTTTGATATGGAAATACTTTGAGCCCCGGGAAAAAATAATAATAACTCCCACACCGTGTTCCGGTGACGGTGGCCGGCTCCACTAAAACCAAGCCTGTTAATTTTATAGTGCCCAAATGTGTGCGCCGTACACAAGAGGACTCTCTATTCCTTTTACTCTCATAACATAGTGGGACGGACGACCAATACGACTAGCGAAAGATCAGGCGCAGAACCGACTTTTTACATGCCCATCCGACGCATGAATCATCTTACTTGTCAAGTTGTCAATCAGGTGATCAGCCTGCATTGTCCTAGCCAAACTTGGAAATAACATAATATGTTTCCAACGGGGGAATTGAACCTACGACCTCCGGGCTCCGAGTCAAGCCACACTCTAAATCACTGGACCACGGAGGCGTTACAAAGAAAGCCCCGGGAAAGGACACAGCGTATGTCACTATACTTTTTGTTTTGGAAAAATGTACGGTTCCCGCGTGATAAACGAATTTTAGCGTAACGGAGTTGTGGGCGTCCTCTAGAATATTTTTTTTAGGTTAGTTTTATTTTATCTTATTTGTGAACATTCGATTAACTACTTGTTGAAGATTCTAGTAAACTCTACACGTGGAACTGTAAGATAATAAACAGCAGTGGTATGATGACGGCAGTAACAGTGGAAATAGATCATGCACACAGCACACTCAATATTTCACATTCAAAATTAAACCAGCTGTAACGCGCATATTAAGGGCCCGGGTTACCCTCGAAATTTTCATACATTCTTAATACCAAAATCATTTTCTCATACGAAAATATTTAAAGTGTTTGAGTTATTTTTCAGCTTAAGATAGTAATTACCTAGGGTCCTGAACAAATTTTTTTTACAAAATATTTAAATACTAAAAAAAAATTTTTGTATTTAAATATTTTTTTGTAAATTTAATACTAAATATTTAAACACCAAAAAATAGACAAAAACACTAAAAATATATAAATAAATAGTAAATTTACTACAAAATATTTAAATAATAAAAAATATTTTTTAAAGTTTAAATATTTTGTAGTAAATTTACTATTTATTTATATATTTTTTAGTGTTTTTGTCTATTTTTTGGTGTTTAAATATTTAGTAGTAAATTTACTAAAAAATATTTGAACACAAAAAAATTTTTTTTAGTATTTAAATATTTTGTAAAAAAAATTTGTTCAGGACCCTAGGTAATTACTATCTTAAGCTGAAAAATAACTCAAACATGTTAAATATTTTCGCATGAGAAAATGATTTTGGTATTAAGAATGTATGAAAATTTCGAGGGTAACCCGGGCCCTTAAACACGTCCCAGTGGCCGTACACTAGCCAACGCATATTATGACTGTACGGCTAAACCTAAGTAGCTTACGATGACGAAAGGTTTTCTGTCCGTTTGCACCTCTTGAAGTTAGAACCGATAAATCGGTTTTGATACAATTCCCCGGAATGAATTACAATAGTTCTTAATTCGGGGAAATGTACCTACGCTTCCCGCGCGATAAGCAGCTATAATAATATAATTATTATTATGTATCTTGTGTTTTGTGGGTCTTCATATGAATATGATGTTTAACTACATAGATGACGCCAGCAACTTCGATGTGTTACAATTCGTTGTTTGTGCAGGAACCGTACATTTTTTGGGAATAAAAAGTATCCTTTGTCCTTTCCCGGTACTCAAAGTATACGAAATTTCAGCAAATCGTTTCAGTGGTTTGGGCGAGAGGAGGTAACTACCGTCTACCTTTGCCTGTCTGTTAACAGACAGACAGACAGAAAGACAGACACACTTTTGCATTTATAGATAATATTAAGTAAGTATGGATGTTATCTTTAATCTTTCTCCAGTTATTGGTCAACCAATCTTGATCGCACATTCCTTATAACTTCCTTCGCTTTAGTATATCTGTTCCATTTTATGAACTGTACGTCCACTCTACGGACAGTAAAATTATTTACGGCATAACCTGAGAGCTATGGCTCTAGTCTCTACATCTGCCAGTGTGTTTACGGATTGCGTAAATAGCTCTATAACTGTTTATTCAAATCGATACCCAAATCAACATCAAACGGAAGTCTTTTTTGATCACTCAGCTTCTGATTTTACTTCTTTGATAATTGATGTAGAGAAAGTTTGTTTGATTAGAATTTAGACAAACATTTTCAAATTATGATGTTGCCAAAATGTTATAGAGCACAGGAAATCGTAGTACTTATAAGTTATAGGCCTTATGAAACGCAAGTAACGTATCCAACGCTGTAACACTATGTTAATTTTTTACCGACTTCCACAAATTTTGTATATTTGTCTATTGATTATTATTATTTATGTGATTAATGTATTATGTATCTCAGACCCCCTAAACTACTTACTACCATACAAAATTTCATCAACGTCGGTTCAAAAGGTTTTTAATTGCAAAATAGAAAAATAATATTTGATTTGTAGAGCAACCAGCGTTAGGAGTATTGGATGATATTACCTTTCTTCCCTCTTCACTAGTCCAATATAGCTATCAGTGGCGAAGTCTTGGTAGATCTACTAAGACGAATGTCGAATTTACAACGTGTAACAAAACTAAGTAATAAATAATAATACTTTAGGGTAGGTATGTGTCTCTTATATAGCAACTCCCACAGCGGTTTCGGTGACAGTGGCCGGCTTCATTGAAACCAGGCCAGTTACGCAGGAGTAATTTTATAGTTACCCAAGTGTGTGCGCAGTACACAAGAGCACTCTCTATTCCTTTTACTCTCATAACCCAGTGGAACGGACGACTGACACGACTGACGAGAGATCAGGCGCAGGACCGATTTTTTACATGCCCATCCGACGCATGGATCATCTTACTTGTCAGACAATCAGGTGATCAGCCTGCATTGTCCTAACCAAACTTGGAAATAACATGTTTCCAACGCGGGAATCGAACCCACGACCTCCGAGTCAAGAGTCACGCTATAAACCACTGGACCACGGAAGCGCGTGTCTCTTATATTATGTCATAGAGATCACTGTGAATGTAGCAGCGCTGAAAGAGCAATTTTTTTGTGATTTGTATGGGTAAGTAACTTTTTCAGCGCTGCTACTTTCACCCATAAAACACACCCTAAAGTATATCAATTTCAATTAGTATTACCATTTAGTTTTATAACACTCTGTAGAATACAACAAACTGCTCGACTACATTCTATCAGATGATCCTCTATCAACTCTATTATTACGGCCTGCATTCGAGGGGAAGCAGTTAGCAAGCAATAGACATTGAATAAGAAACTATATCGGTAGCATCCACTGAAGCGTCACGTATCGCGCCGTGATCGCGCCGTGACGATCACGTCACGGTCATAGTTCTACTTCTATACCTACCTTATGCCAAATACATTAGGATATTTCAGAAAATCAGAGGTAAAATAACTGTGAACGGTCGTTAACTTATTTGTCGTTATCGAACTGTTGACCCCTCCCTTCATCATCGAAAATACCAGAAAATGATTGTATTGAGCATTTAACGTTGGAGATCATTATTATAGATCCATGAATTCTTCCAAGTTCCATATCCACGGTCCATAGTAATATTTATTTATTTATTTATTTATATCAGGCTACATAGGCCCATACAATATATACCTTAATGACTACCATACATATAAATTATATTTTAAACTTAATAACTACATTTTATCACGAGTTAACGGCGACGTGACGCGCGCTTCATTCCGGAGTCTCCCCCGGAACCTTCGGTAGACCACATTAGTCGGCCAGAATTCCTCCGCCTCAAAGGTCGACAGAAGATGCGTCGGTACTTTCACCACAAAGGAACTGAAGTTGACCTTGTGGCGAGACTGCAGACGTTCGACCCTCAAGTGGAGGGATGTCTTCTTACTGATGTAGTTCACCACGTCCTCGGCCTCCATGGACCAGTGCAGGCGAGATATGTACAGGGGCGTCGCGGGGACCTCGCTCCGCAGACGCAGCTCAGGTACATAGGGTGCGGTGCCGCGATGGTTGCGGGCGGCGGGCTTCTTCTTCCTCTCCACCAGTATGAAGCCCTCCTCATCGCACCCCCTGCTTTCGTCCTTGCCAGGTCGAGAAGACTTGACCTTGCGGCTCTTCGTAGACTTACAGCTCTCCGAAGCCTTACGGCTCTCATTCTCCCTATTTTTATTTGCCCGCGGGGGAGGCGCGGGGCGACCAGCAACAGTCATGTTAAATGTATACAATATTAAATGTATACAATATTATACATATGTATAATTAATGTCAACAATATTATACATATATGCGAAAGTGTGTCCGTCTGTCTGTCTGTCTGTTACCTCTGCACGCCCAATCCGCTAAATCAATTTTGCTGAAATTTGGTATGGAGATACTTTGAGTCATACGATACTTTTATCCCGGAAAAAAATGTACGGTTCCAGTGCGATAAACGAATTTTGGTGCAACGGAGTTGCAGGCGTCATCTAGTCTACTAATAATGCGATGATACCAGTGTTGTCTGCAGTCTGTCTGCCTACGTGTTGTCTCCTCACTTGGGACTGGACACTTTGTTGAGGGCTTTAATTATTTTTACCATTATTTCTACTCGAAAGTTTCGGAAAACGTCTTGTTATACACTTGAAATAAAAACTTTTTAATTTAACAAATCTTTCTATTGTTTCCTACAGTCAACTTTTGTTGTAATCGTTATAACTTTATAAGTTAATTAACTTAGTTACCATGTCTACGAACGTCGTAGATAATTGAGTAATTACCACCGACCTGAATTCTTCGTTGTAATTACTAGTATCCTTCATTTTGCAATTCACAATATTTCAGACCCAAGAAAATTTACTGGTCGAGTCCTTCTTTTCCCTATACCGCGACCGTCATGAATTTGCTCATACATTATTAGAAAAAGTAACTGTTTCACAGCATGTTACCTTCCCAGCGCAGGCTAAACTCTAAAGTGTTATCACTCAGTGACCTAAGTATTAAGCTGCTGTTAGCAGAATTTACATGTGTCCGTTTTTAGTATCATGGTATCACGTTCCAGTCTTTGTTTTTGTTCAGTGAAACTCAGAAACAAAATATCAGCGATCCGTTGTCATTGTCTGATGCACATGAGATTGTGCGAGAACATTGTTTAACTTTAAAACACTAAACACTAGTATCATGCAGGCTGCAAAATGCATATTAAAAACGTGCCCCTAAAGCTTAGAAGTTCCGGCATCAGTTTAAAATAGTTGCCTTATCCTAGCATGCAAGTGCTAGTGCAACTACATAATATTTTGAAAACGTAACGTAGTATACCTCTATAGCCGTAGCTCTTCCATGCTCTCGGTCTTTATCTCATTATTCTTATCATCAAAATAAAGATGTTCCCGTGACAAATAAGTCGTTACCGTGACATAATAAACAAATGTGTCTGCTTGCTGTAAATTCAGAGAGTCCCAGTTTTCCAGTTATCACCTACCACCATCCTCTTTCAGACGAAGATGCGAGAGAGTCTTCGGCGGCTGGCGTCGGAGGACGGCACCATGCCTCGCCACGTCAACGGCTCCGTCAAGGTCGACCTGCTCAACGGAGAGACCATCAATATTGTCGTTCAGGTATACTGCTTCTTTGGTACCATTAGAGAAATAGATACATAGGCAGATGAGGGTGCCTTCTTTGGTCAGGTTATGCTAATGCAAGTTGCGATCTGTAGGTTGCCCATCATCTGCCTATAATTTCGTGACAGAACACTTGTCTATAACGTAAAAACTACCTTACATCTACAAATGCTCGTATTCACTATTGAGACATTACAGATTAAAGTGTTATTAAAAAGTTATAATGGTATTATGCCATTCCCAATCACTCTAGAGTAGTACTTTACATAAAACGTTGCTTAGACAGTACGATAGTTCCCAAAAGTGCATACATAACAGACTATACTGTATGTAGTTCCAATAGTTTGCTTGAAAGTTGCAACACGTGAGGCGAATTCCTGGCGCAGGAACAAACTGTTCTGCGGCTGCGGTTTGTTGCGTCATGTCTGGCCGTTCATCACCGCCGCCTGTCTAGACTCTAGACTGACATCTACCTAATGTGGTTATAGTTGCTTGAGAAATGACGAGCCTATTTCGTATTATTTACGCTCGATCCACAAAACTACGTCGTCTTAAAGAAAGTGTGAAGCTAATACGGCGCAGTGTTAGAATAAACTAACAGCGCAAATTTAATCCTGATTGAGATTTTTTTTAAAGATGCAAACGTCTTGCCATAGATTTTCTTCCAAGGTGCTCTTTAATTTAAATCTGTCCAAATATATATGTTCTAGCGCAAAGCCACCGGAGCTGATCTCCTGGACCTGATCTGCGACAACCTCGACCTGATAGAGAAGGACTACTTCGGTCTGCTGCACACCCAGCGAGGGGATCCGCGCGTCTGGGTCGACCTGCATAAACGAGTGTCCAAGACCTTTCGCAGTGAGTAATAAAATAAGAGAGATTCAGGCATGTTTCATGACTAGAGCGACAGCTTGCCCAAAGGGCAGTTTAAGGGCGACATACAACTTGCCAGCTTGGCTAAGAGCATAAGCAAGCATGAGCATTTTTGATGGTATCATTTCAACAAGACCCACAAAGGCGTTTCCATCATGAGGGAGATGACTAAAATAAGATTTTTATGACTTGGTCGAAGTACTACTAAAATACAATAAATTTTTAATGTCAGTATGCTAGTACTCAACGTAATAAATCACCAGTAGATTTTACGGCTGTTTATTTTTGATAACACATGGAGCTCGAACTGTTGAAAATCCGCTAAAATTGAACCGATATTTCCAGACGAGCCGTGGGAGGTGCGGTTCGCGGTGAAGTTCTACCCGCCGGAGCCCTCGGAGCTGAGGGATGACGTCACGCGCTACCAGCTCTCCCTGGCGATACGACAGGACGTTGTAGAAGGTATTAAATGAGTGATAAAAGTGTATTAAATCTTTATCGTCTAATATCGTCTGATTATTGCAGTTCGTCGTCATACTCAAGTCATACTGCATTATGTGACATGAAAACATCCCAGTGTTTCCTTGGTTACCCAGGTTTCTTTACGTAGCGACATTAAATAAACAACCACTAGGGTCTTATAGGACACCTGCAATTCCAGGTCGTCTCGCCTGTTCCACCATAACGTACGCGTTGCTGGCGTCCTACATCCTGCAGGCGGAGATGGGCGACCGCGGCGGGCGCGTCAACGCGGCGCTGCTGACTGCACACAACGCCATACCCCTGGATGTGCTAACTCCAGACCTGGAGGACAAAATAGACGAGCTGTATAGGAAACATAAGTAGGTATCATTCTGGTTGTTAAACTATTTTAAGGTGCAATGCCTAGGGAGCTACCCTTTGCTATCTTTGGATTGTAAAAAGATTTTCAAGGTGTAGAGTTATTTCTTAGGGAGCTGCCCTTTGCTGAGTTACATATTATTATGCGGTACAGAGAAATAAAAGTCAAAACAATATGTAGCACGTATATCCTGGTGATACCGCTCAAGAATCTTCGTTTTCCTAATGAAATAACGACTCATGTAAAAAACGACGTTTATCGTGCACTAAGGATTAAAAGGCCATACAGTGCAGGTTTAACTGCTCTGGTAAATTTTATTTTAGTAGACCTATGGTAAAAATCCCATACACTTCCACATCACGATTCTTTAACCCATATTAAAGAATAAAGCTTTTAGATTAGAAGTTCTAAGAAACCCCATTCCGAAGACTGGCCTTTAAGAGATGGTTGGTCATAATGGCACTCTATTATTTGTATCACATTCTTCCAGAGGCCAAACACCAGCGGAGGCGGAGCTGAGTTACCTGGAGAACGCGAAGCGACTGCCGCTGTACGGCGCAGACCGGCATACGGTGAAAGACTCCGATGACGTCGACATCTGCCTCGCGATCTGCGCCCACGGCGTGTCTGTTATGAGAGATGGGTGAGTTTACTGTATTCGGCGACTAAAACAGGGTTCTTTGTCTTGCGATTTGTTAGTTTAATATATTGTATTGCTCTGGTTTGTATAATATCCTTCATTCCCTACTGTCCTCCCTACCTCTGAGTAGAAAATACCAAGTAAAGATGTAAAAGAACCTAGGCATCCCTTGGCTTAGTATTTCAGTCTTTGATACCTTTGGATCTCAGATCTGACTTTTACCTGTGAAGTGCTTATAAACAGTATCTATTTTGTGTGCTTCTGAAACTAAAACAGTATTGAGTTCTATAGCCTCAGAAATCAAAGCATCATTATCTTTAATAAGGGTCGATTGAGTTGATTCAGACCGCAACGCGACGCGTATAGATGCATTTCTAAATTTACATGGATTTGACAGATTCGCAAGACGTCTCGCAATTAAAATCTGTTAAATCCATACAAATTTATGCCGCGCCGCACCTCGCCTAGCCTCGTCACGTCGCGGCCTGAATTGACCCTAAACCTGTTTTCTCGCCAGGATGCTGATGAACCGGTTCCCGTGGGCAATGATTCTGAAGATCAGCTACAACAAGCGCGTGTTTGCGCTGCGGCTGCGAGCGAGCGAGTGTGACGAGTTCGAGAGCGCCGTGCAGTTCCGCACCGCCGCCAGCAGACACAGCCGCCGACTGTGGCGCAGCGCCGTCGAGCACCACATCTTCTACAGGTATACTGCGGCTGCGAGCGAGCGAGTGTGACGAGTTCGAGAGCGCCGTGCAGTTCCGCACCGCCGCCAGCAGACACAGCCGCCGACTGTGGCGCAGCGCCGTCGAGCACCACATCTTCTACAGGTATACTGCGGCTGCGAGCGAGCGAGTGTGACGAGTTCGAGAGCGCCGTGCAGTTCCGCACCGCCGCCAGCAGACACAGCCGCCGACTGTGGCGCAGCGCCGTCGAGCACCACATCTTCTACAGGTATACTGCGGCTGCGTGCTGGCGACTGTGACGAGTTCGAGAGCGCCGTGCAGTTCCGCACCGCCGCCGCGTAGTGTATATTTTCTTTGCCGCCGCCAAAAGACACAAATTTATAGATTATAAAAAAATAAAATACGTATGCTACAAACGGCAGCCAGTCTAAGGTCCACTTGTGACTTGAGTCAATCTGAGCTGGAGCTAGTCGTGAATTCATCATATTGTTATCTCACTCGCTCCTTATTGAAAGAGAAGCAGTATTGAGAAGCTATCGACCGACCGACCCAGATTGACAAAATGGGCCTTGTGTTATATTAACTTGGATTTGATAACTTCCTTGTGTGACTGTGTTTACTGTGCTAGGCGTTATAATATGAATAAACTTATCATTACTGTGCGTTGTACTCAAAGCCGTGCAGTGCTTACTCTGGCAAATTCTTCTACACCATAGAAAGTAGAAATAAAACATCTCCTCCAACGCTGAAAGAATTTCCTTGCTTGACAAACTACTTACCTTCTTTTAATCTTTAAAATGCCTTTTGATTTATCTAAAGGAAACGTTTATTCTCTTCCTTCCAGACGGTCTGAGCCGGTAAAGGTGAGCCGGATATCCGGGTTCCCCCGGCTGGGCTCCCGCCGCCTGTCCTGCCGCCGCACGCTGCGTCAGCTCAGAGACCCTGGACCCATGGAGATATCGGCGAGAGCCTGACATAGGAAAAAGTAGACTCCATCATGAGTCTTAAAGACTGGAAGGCACCAAACCCATTTGTAGATAACATACCATTACCCTTAGTATCTTTTATGCCAAAATCAGAAAAATACCTTGAATAAAAATATTGTAATTTGTAGCATACTTACAACAATAATTCTCAAGAGGCAAATGGCGGATCTTCGTTTTTCGGTCGGCTTATATCAAGTAAATTTTAGTCGTGATCTTTCGACTAAGTTTGACGTAAGTAACTCAATCGAAATACGTAGACCCCTCAAGACCCTGATATATGAATGACATGAATCCATTTCTCGGAATACACAACATTGTTTGTAACATCAATAAATTAAATAGAAGTCTTTGACATCAACAACCTCCTTTGGTTTATAGTAGGTAAAGCAATACCGTTGAACATTGCACGGTTAAAACCAAAAGGGGTGCTATAATAAATGAAATTTTCTTTTCTTCACGTACTTTAATTTTTATCAATAACTGATGAAGATCGGGAAAAAATATCCTTTTCTTGATTATGACCTATGGTGAACAATAGGGAAAATCGAGAATTGACGAAATAACGTAGAATAGCCAGAAATAGTACAGCAAATCGAATACCTCATCCATACCATAAAAATTAAAATACACAATTAATAATAATGAGCTTGTATGTTTTAAATTAATGTTAGTCTAGTTAATAATAATAATAATTAATGTAACTGTTAGAACAAAATTGGTTATATTATAGACATTTATAAATTTTAATAAATAAATATTATGAATAGATAGATTTTCCAGATGTCCACTGAGTCACAGACGACCTCTGTGGCTCAGTGGTGAGCGCGTTGGTAGTTCAAGCCGGGAGTCGCGGGTTCGAATCCCGCCGACGGAACAAAAAGTTTTCAATGATCCCGGGTCTGGATGTGTATTAAATATTATGTGTATGATATAATAAAAATCTTAAATATATGTATAGTATAAAAGTATTAAATATATTTCCGTTGTCTGGTACCTGTAACACAAGTCCTTTAGGTACTTAAAACGGGGCAAGACTGACGTGGTGTGAAGCGTCCATAGATATAATAATATAGATGATAAAAATATAGTCGTGTGCCAACTGCCAACTATAAATAGTTAAGTGCCATTCTAGTTAGTTAATATAGCTTCATTTAATATTTTTATTTATAATTATTATCATCATTAACCCTATCCTCTCCCGGGGGTAATTAATTCTTTTATCTTTTTTAATCGTTCATTACTTAATTTTTTTAACTTAGATTATTGTTTTACAGTGTGGTTTCTCCGGTGCACATGTAATAAGATATTTTAACTGTGGATTTATTTGTAAAGTATGTATTTCGAGTATAAAATATTTTTTTATTTACAATAGTTTTTTTTCTTTGTCCTTTCTTTTGACTTGGTGTCTTTTGGGTGTCTTAACCGCGGTCATTGACACGGCATTAAACTACGAGACGGTATTTTTTAGGATTCCTTACTCCCAAAGAAAATATAAAACCCTTATATTATTATATTAATTCGGAAATGTGTAGAGAAAACTCTACACACATTAATTCAACTGTTCTATGAAGCTATAAAATAATCCAACTTTTATGTAAATATGAAAAAAGTTACAGCAGAAAAAAGGTTCAGATAAGTTTAAATCAATTAATATATCGACATTACCAATGAAATCAAGATCTATAATATTCCTACCTACTTTCATAAGTTTAACAAGTAACGTTTATTACTTATAACAGAAAATTCCGAAAACTGCATCCATCATTTTAATCGAATCATAAATAATAATAATTTGTCCATTGTCTGGCAGTTACGAGTAGTAATCAGAAACCCTTTGTTGAAAGTTGCACAAGTGTCCAAGTGTATGCGCATCGCGCAGTACGCAAGAGCATTCTCAGTTCCTTTACTCTCTCATCATGCAGGGACGAGAGATTACCGAGTACCGACACAACTGGCGAGAGTTCAGACTTCAGGCGTTGTACCTAATTTTTACATGCACCTATCCGAATTCTGAACGCTTGATTCGTCTCTGAATTACTTTAGAGTTTAAACAATCAGATCATCAGCCTCTATATCCTAACCAAAGAAACAAAAAGTTTTCAAAGCGGCAATCGAACCTACGACCTCCGATTCAAGAGCGCTTTAAACCACTGGATCACGGAGGCGAATTCAACGAAAAGGCTCAACAACTATAACATGTCATAATATTAATTTAACGCGTCCTTCAAGAATACTGTGCGGACGTAAAAACCATAATATTAATATGTATAAAGTCGCGGGAACTATGACGGTAGATTCACAGAACATACATTTGATATCACGTCGCTGAGCGGAATACCTAAGTACTCGGTAGTTATGAGTCTACAATCTAGAATACGCAAGAGCGAGAAAAAATTAGGGTCCGGCGTTCACAGTGCAAAGTGACAAGGCGTTTCGATTTTTAAATAAACTAGTGTTTCTCAAAGTGGGGACGCGAAGGAGGAGTTCGCCATTTGATGTCAGGAGGTTCGCGACAAGATTTACGTAATGGTGGCTTGATAATTACTGGCAGACACGCGCGCGCGTGGCACTCTTTTGGAACTTTATGTATAACCTTTATTGTAATAAAAACCTTATTTTCTTCAACAGTCAATTTTATTATTTTCTTGGGGGAGCGGGGGGATTACATTAGTTAGTAAGGGGTTCGCTGTGACCTGGAAATTTTATCAGGAGTTGGTGGAGCCGAAAGTTTGAGAAACCCTGAAATAAACCATTCAGAAAATATATGTGAGGACCTCTGTGGCTCAGTGGTTGAGTGTGTGGCGACTGGCGGCTCATATCATCGTATAATAAAAATCTTAAATATATATGTATAGCATAAAAGTATTAAAATATGTATTTCCGTAGTCTGGTAACACAAGTCGTAACACAAGTCCTTCAGGGCTTACCACGAGGCCAGACTGACGTGGTATGAAACATCCACTGATATTAGGTGAATTAACTGACATTAGGTATTATAAAAATACGCTTTTTTCTTTTTTGTTCCTGTCTACCAGAAATGATTAATTACAGCTCTACATTTTCTTGTAATTATAAAAACACGTCATAAATATTAAGAACACGAGTATAAAATTCTTTGAAGGTCTTTGAAATTCTTCATGGTTTGTACTAAGTACATATTTTTTAAATAGTCACTTTACAAGCGTGAGATCACAAGAGCCCTGCAAAAACTAGGTACATGTCATCACTCATCAACACTCACAAGTCACACTTGACCTTACTAATAGCAAACGTTCTTAAAAATACATGTAAAGAACTACAAAATTACTTAAATATAAGGAAATACTTACTTATTCTACATTTTGATCCTTTAATTTTAATATATTTGGGATAAAGACTAGAAAACTACGATTTTTCTACAGCACCGAGTGAGCTCGTAAATTTTATGAAATATTGCTAAAAATGAGAACGCTCCCGATCATTTCAGATTTGGATAAAAAAAAACTAACCATATCGGTCCACCTGGCGCGGTGGATGCTGCAATAATACGTACACAGACAGACAGAAAAACAGAATCAATAAAGCAACATTAAAGTTATTAGGTTTTGGTCGGGAAAAATGGCTTTAAGCATCATTAAACTTTAAGCAGAGTGAAATCTATTATGATTCGACTAATCGGTTCTCGTAGCAAGCTACGAATTGTCTACGAGCGAGAGGTTAAAACTTATATTTCTTTTTTTTTAATAAAATTAGGAGGCAAACGACCTAATGCATGACGCAATGCGGGCATAACGGGTCACCTGATGGAAAGCAACATCAGAAGAGTTGCAGATGCGTTGCCAATCTTTTGAAAGGGAATACGCTCGCTTCTTGATAGTTTGCAGGTCGTATAGGTCCGGAAATACTGCTGGTGACAGTTCGTTCCAGAGTTTTACTGTGAGTGGCGAACATTTACGCGAACAAGTTACAACGCATGGTGGAAGACTGCCACTCATCAGGGTAATGAGGATGGTATATTTTTTTCTTAGATTTTGCTTTAATTTTAAATACCCTATATTTACTTTGTTTTATACTTGTATTGGGTATAAAATGCTCTTGATTATTCAAATAATTACCATACTTATCGTAATTAGAGCAGTCAACATAATAATAAAATATATCGATTAAAGAAGCACAAACAGACATTTCACTGTAGAGTTGCTGTCTTTATTGTGGCTTCAGACATACAACTTGCATATTCAATTAAAGATACTTGTGATAACCAAGACAAAAGACCGTAAGTTTTTAGGTTAATTTGCATGTAGAGTTATCAAAACTATTTCATAAACTACTTAATTACCTATTACATACACTTAAATTTATTTTAGAATATGTAATTTATTTTAATTTTAGCGAAATTTTCTACACAGAAAATCATAGAAACTTCGGCAAAGCCCACTATTTTACAAGATTTTTTAAAAAGATTTTGTTCTACGACAAGATGAAGATACATTTGCTAGTTCTCTTCTGTATGATATGTACTGCAAATGCTAGAAACTGCCAGACGTCTGAAGAGAAAGCACAGAATCTCATTGGTAATGAAACAGAATATTATAACGATGAACAATGTAAGTATATTGTGTTGCTCTTACTGTCTCTATACAGGGTGCAATTAAACCTTCCTGCCAAATTTTTTCCAGGGCTTAGTTATCATTAGGAGAGTCCATTTAACCAAAAAAAATTGGGTGTTATATTTTTTTTATTCACATATTTTATCCCATCTAAAATCGTTGCAGAATGGTCACTCGCGGCGCGGTGGAATGACCGGGGGTAACGCGGGGGAGAGGCGCGCGTGCGGGGTCACATCACGCGCGGGCTACGCGTCGTGTCCATTAATTGTGGTGTTTTTTAGGATAACTTTCGGAAGCCATTTCTCAACATATTAGTACTGAGTGATTATGAAAGAAAAATACGTGTATTTTTATTTTTAACAAGGATCAATATATTAAAATTTGGCAGGAAGGTATAATTGCACCCTGTATTATTGTAAACTAGACTCCGCTAGCAGTAAATCTGTTCTGTGAAACTAGATGAAGCTAAAATTCGGTTATCGCGCGGGAACCGTAGGTACATAATATTTTGTGGATAAAAAGTATCCTATGGCTTTTCCCGGGAATTGGGAAAGTATCTAAAACGCATCCAAATCTATGCAGCGGCTTAAGATTGAAGAGGATACACATAAAGACAGACACACTTTCGCATTTACAATAATAGTAATTTACTTGGGCAATACTACTAGCTACGTAACTCGACTGATGTTTCAACTTTCAAGTATGGGTCATTTGCTAAAAATAGTGTACTAGGTAATGCAAATATTTATTTCGTCATATTTAATTGCATCTAAGTGATATTATATTACACACGTCACATAATTAGGTGAAGTAAAACACTTGTGACTTATGGTTTGGCTGTGAACACATTGTTGATTTAAAAGGTTGGATATATTGAATACTATAGGGCTGAGTTTATATGTGTCCGCCTTTTTTGGTCCAATGTGTTGACCCTAATGTGTACTGCAGCCGGCATTACGTACTTTTGTATACAATATTGCTAATGTGATGTCGCGATGAACCGCGTATTCGGGGGAACGTACATCGAGCGTAGTGTTAAAACCTACCTTAACAGTTTTATAAAGTTGGTGAGTGTAATATTACCTGTTCTTAGAGGCGTGACAAAAATATACCTAGAACTTGGCGAATATTATATTATTAATTATTATACCATCTAAGATTTGCGTAATATACATATAATAACTTCCTCCTTTTTGGAAGTCGGTTAAAAAAAGGACGTCACAAAAACTACAATGTGATAACAGATATGTCGTGATTTTTTTTAGTCGTGGTTGTAACTTATAAGTTATAAGTGATGTTTTCTAAATGAAAAACAGGTACGTTTTAGCGTTATTCTACTCTAGCAAAATTCTAATTTATTTTTGACTTGAAATATATATTTTATAATAACGGTATACGGGGTCTTGTCATACTACTTTAGGGTGTGTGTATCCCTTGTATAGGGTTCACTGTGAAAGTGCAGCGCTAAAAGCGCAATTTTATTATGATTTTTATGGGCAAGCGCCCCAAGTGACGTTAGGGCCCCGAACGTCAGTAGTTTTCCCGTTTTCCCATACAAAAGTAAAAAAAGTTACTCTTTCAGTACTGTTACTTTCACAGTGAACTCATACAAACTCTAAAGTATTATCACGTCACAGAATATATAATAGTACTCCCTTAGTTTTGATACATGTTGTATATTGAAATTGTATATATTTTGTGACGTCTCGTCGACGCCCGCAGTTCATCTCTGTGCCGTCACAGCTTACAATAGTTTAAGAACTAGTTTTTGCGGTGAAAAATACTTAGAGTCCTCCGCGGATATAATAACATCGAGCGGTCGGCCGATCGTCACATTCATATTTTTGTTTCGCGACAAACGGCTCTGACTTACGGATCTAAAAGTGAGTTATTATTTTACGATTTATGACACTAGGTATAATTTTACTCCTACTTTTCAAAACGAACCGCTTTTCTTTTTAATAAACTAAGATTTTTTTTTTCATCGCTTTAACTCAGGTGGCTCACGAAGTGCTATTATCATTATTGTATTAAATTGTGAACATAAAGACTAAAGTACTACAAAGTTTTCCTTACAAAATTCATAGAATTTTCTTTCTTAAATACTTACTTACCTTATTAATTGTATAATAATTTTGATAACATTTTTTTTTGTTTTGATTGCGCGTAAGCATTTGTAGTGCAAACATTTTGATTCTTATCAAATTCTTAGTAGCGCGAATTTAATTTTACACATTTTTATTTAGTTACGTGCGATGCGTAAAAAAAAAGAGAGCGAACTGAAGGCAAGCTTTCATTAAATCTGAGTATTATTAATGAAGGCATCATAAAATTATCTAGTATTTCCACATCACAAAGGGAAACAAAAGGTAATCGTGTAGCACAAACAAACAGCACATAGGTAATATGATTTGTATGAAAAATAGTTTCCGATTCATATTATGACGCAAAACGTATTGTTTTCCGTAAGAGAAGAGAAATTTTGTATACAGCCGGCCTAGCATACGCCAACGAGATATCTCTCTCTACATGTTTCTCGATGTTTGATAGTTTGTTCATCTCTATTGACCCTAGCATGACAAACATTTTTTCTCGCGTAGATCTATCATCGAAATAACACATTTTTATAGAGTTTTGTCGAGGTAATGTCGAGATTTTGACAATATGAGAAGAGTAGTTTTTAATTATCTCGAGAGTGAGATATCTCATTGGCGTATGCTAGGCCGGCAGAACGATGTGTATTGTAATATCAATAAAAAATTAATTAATAATAAATTCTCTATTGAGAGCTAACTGAATGGCCCAAATTGTTACATTGGTCTTTAAAACTAGTATAATTTAGGAAATAAAATTTTATATTATATTTCTTTATAGGAAATCTCAAAAATTCCAAACATTTTTGATTTCTTACTTCGCTATCTTCTGATGTAACCGGCAATCATTAATTTTAATATTTATTTCGTTTGTATCATGTACACTAGTGATTATTATTTACATTAATAACTCGTTTTACTTCTAAAGTATGAAATACACGGTCGCACAGAATAGATAATAGTACAAGTACAGAAGTCTCACTGCTTTGATATTCACAAATGCCGCCTGTTTATGTGCCTACATAATTATTATTAGCAAACGGACCGCACGCGAGCAGCCGACTTTGAGCTCTCTGATGCCGCGCGAAGGTCGACATTACTCCACACCTTGTCACTGTGTTATCCGATATTCCGAAATAAGGGTTGTCAATACTTTAATTAAATACCTATTATACTATCAGATATATGCTGTTTATAATATTTACTTAGCGGTTGCACTTTTTTTCTGGCTGATTTTTTACACCTTGCGTCCGAAAAACCCAAATATCTTACGGAACCCTACTTTTTTCCAAAATAAAATGTAGCCTATGTTCAGCAGAAATAATGTAGGATTCCAATAGCAAAAGAATTTTTCAAATCGGTCCAGTAGTTTCGGAGCCTATTCAGGACAAACAAACAAACAAACAAAAAATCAAATCTTTCCTCTTTATAATAGTAGTGTAGATTTATAACAGCCTACGACGCGACGGTTTATAAGAAATAACATTTTTGACGGATCTCAAAAAATAATGTGTTTTCTCTCCATGCTGGTATCTGATGACATTGGTAGGTATAGACCGAAAGTAGACTAAAATTGTGTTTTTTGTATGGGAGCCCACCTTAAATATTTACTTCATTCTAAATTTTATTATTAATTATTAAAGTAAGTATAAATATAACTAAGGATTTTGTGAAAATTTCAAGTGCCTAGCTGTTACCATTATTAATTATGTAAACAAAAAGCCCTTAAATATTAACTTTATTTTACTTTTAGTATTTGATGTTATAGCGGCAACAGATATACACAATCTGTGAAAATTTCAGAAGTCTAACTATAGCAGTTCTTGAGATACAGCCTGGAGACAGACAGACAGACGGACAGACATCGAAGTCTCAGTAATAGGTTCCCGTTTTTACCCTTTGGGTACGGAACCCTAAAAATATATGTGTCACTATCCCTTGAGGAGCAACCGCCAGCCGCGCTTCGCGGAGCACTCTTTGAGAATGGGTGGCATACGCTAATGTAACTAGGCTTTAAGTTATAATTATAACGTTCTCCAAAGTATATTATTGGGTAGTATTAGATTTTAAATAGCATTAGTATTCACTTAGACTGTATTTATATTTTTCATTATAGCTGTCGACAACTCAACAGATGTAGAAACAGAGTACCAAGTAAGTGCGCATGTTTGACTTTACAGTGTTGGGAGTTCTTAGGAGCCTTGGCAGAGAGGATATATCTGAAGGACGTGATTTCAGCACTTCCGCACGCTCTGGAATTGCACTTGACTGATATCTAATGCCTTTATCACGCCTAACGAATGGAGAGGCGAGACAGTGCAATCGGCCAAGAACTCGGTGCTCTCCGTCTATCAAATTGGCCGAGAGCACTGTATCGAAACGGTCATGCCACTCTACTCGGTAGTGGTACGCATAATCAAGGCACAAGGCACCTCACACCTATGACCTACCCTACAAGTACTTAGTACTATACTCTATATTAGTCAGTAGACAGTACTATAGTACATTATGTCAATTGTCAGGGTATGGTTAACACGTTTTGAGCTTTCAGCGCTTTCGCACCGTTGTTTGTCACGATGACTTAATCAAAACCGAATAATAATCCGAAAATGTAAATAGAACAGACTGGCCAGTTATTGCGATATTCCGATTCACTGCGGCTTCAGCTAGTAAGCCACGCTTGATTGCACTTTTGTTACTGCCTCCTGCGGGGTGATTCAAGATTTCCGTTCGATTCGGACTCGGAAACTTTACGTGCAATCATTGGTGCTCAGTGCGGCGAACGTTTATTGAATGTCACATGATGAAGATTCCAAATCCGAGTCGAATTACGCATCGTGAATCAAAATCCTGGACTATTAAAAAAAACTATTTCTTCTCCCCAGGGCTACAGCATGTACGGCCTATGGCAGACGCTGGTGGCGTGGGCGGTGCTGGCGGTGACGTACGCGCAGTCGCCCCGCGAGCTCATCGGGGCGGTCAGCACCGGGATACAGAAGGAGATCGTCGCTGTCAAACAGCCCGTTGACGAGTCCATCGCGTACGTGGGGTCTACGCAGTGTGAGTGTTGAAAGCTGAACTAGTAATTCCTAAATCCTAATGGCTTGCTTGATTACATCTACCAAGTAGAGTGTAGTGCTTTCGGTAAATCAAATCGGCAGAGAGCACCGAGTGCTCGGCCGAGGGTACTGTTTCGCCGCTCTACTCGATAAGGTTAATCAAGGCATAAGTGGCAAGAGACATAACATTGCGTTGCGGCGTCGTAAACAGTCGTAGCCGTTGTAGTCGTAAAAACATCAATTATACATGCAATGTATTATGGAGCTTTTAACAATGCGACTGCGTAACGCAGTGGGCTTGGCTAACGTGGCTAACGTATCAAGAGTCATGCCCACAGAACACGTTGCCTATGATGTCATATTCTTCCATGATTGTCCATGATCAACGTTGATTGTACAAGCTATATAGACACTTTGCAATTATAGTGGCAACCGGCCTTGACACGAGCCATGCCTAGGCCTGGATTTATAAAAAGGCCGTATAGGCTGCGGCCGGCGGCGTAGGGGGCGGCAGCGTCCAATGCTTGACAGATTTCGTGGGGCGGCAGAAATAAAGAGGCTACACTTATAAAAAAATCCGGCACTGACCATGGCCAATTATACTATCAAAACATATTAACATTGAAAGAACATTAGCGCAGGCTCGTTCCATGTTCCTCTCAGACTCAGGTCGTATATCCAACAGCTAAATAATGAATGTTCTGTGTCCAGGTGAGAACGCGAAGAAGGTGTTTGGCCTGACGTACGAGCAGCTGGCCAGAGAGCAGGAGCCCGACCTCAACGCCCTCACCATCGTCTTCAAGACCAGGTGAGCTGGCACCAGATTCAATCATATAAATATAATATTACTAGATGACGCCCTGATGGCTCTTGACTCGGAGGTCGTGGGTTCGATTCCCGCGTTGGTAACATGTTTTTTCCAAGTTTGGTTAGGACAATGCAGGTTGATCGCCTGATTGTCTGACAAGTAAGATGATCCATGCGTCGGATGGATGGGCATGTAAAAAGTCGGTCCTGCGCCTGATCTCTCGCCGGTCGTGTCGGTCTGCCGTCCCACTGGGTTATGATAGTGATAGTAAAGGAATAGACAGTGCTCTTGTGTACTGCGCACACAATTGTCGATCTGATGTCTGTCGATCCTGGCGATACAGTGGTGGGAATGTGTGGTGGGCCAATGCTCACACAATTGGGCCCTATAAAATTACTCCTGCTTAACTAGCCTGGTTTCAATGAAACCGGCAACCGTCACCAAAACCGGCGGGGAAGTTTTTATGCTAAGCCTGCTGATAACGACCCATATTCTCCAGATCCGAGACCACAGTGATGAACATAACGCAGGCTCCGGCGCGGCTGCGTCAGGCGCGCGACTCGCACGCCGGTGACAAGTTCATCCTGTACGTGCACGGCTTCACCGACGACCCCACAAAGGACAGCTTCGCCAACATCAGCCAGTCCTTCCTAGAGAAAGGTAAGGAAATGGTCGAACTAGAGTTTTTAAGATAAAGGTAGAGACAGACATAAAGAGTCGTAGAGCTAGGCCTAGGCTTTATTAGAAAACGTATAAGCAGCTTCACCTCAAACCAGGGTATAGAATTGTTTCTATGGGAATAGTATGTAGGGGGAGTTATTAATTGAATATCTACTTAATAGATAATTAGCTACTCTTTTTTAGACAAAGGTAGAGAGAAATATTCAAGAGAGAGATGTTTATAATATGATAAAGAAAAATTAACTTGTATTTATAATAATAAAAATATAATGTTACAGGTAATAAATGTGAAAATAGGAAAGTGTAATTAAATGTATGATAATTATTGATATTGTATTTTGACGTCAAAAAGTGTTGTAAAACCCATTTTGAATAAACATAATATTTGACTTTGACTTTGACTTAGAGCGATAAAGCCTAGGCTGAATCAAAATATGGAGGCAGTTATTCCTCAAGAAAGAGGTAGATCTAGGCTTTTAAGAAAGTAAGGTAACATTAGGGCGGTTATAGAGTGTCCGTCATTCATTATTACTTTACAGTAATAATTATTGTTGTAGATACTGAGAACATTAACACAAACCGGTTGATTACAATATCGCAATTCGCAACCATCTATTGTTGTCGTATTACAGGCAAATTAATTATGTACTTAGTTACAAGTTATGTATTAACGTAATAAAATTATTGAACATTCAACCCTGTAAATCTTCCACAGATTACAAATTATATTGAATCATCATCTCACATTATTTGCCATCTAAAGCAATTAACAGCTCGTTTTCTGAGTTATTTCACAAATAGATGTAATAAGTAATTTTTTCCTTTACTTGCATATAATAATAATAATAGCTCCCACACCGGTTTCGGTGACGGTGGCCGGTTTCATTGAAACCAGGCCAGCTACGCAGGAGTATTTTTATAGTGCCCAAGTGTGTGCGCAGTACACAAGAGCACTCTCTATTCCTTTACTCTCATAACCCAGTGGGACGGCAGACCGACACGACCGTCGAGAGATCAGGCGCAGGACCGACTTTTTACATGCCTATCCGACGCATGGATCATCTTACTTGTCAGACAATCAGGTGATCAGCCTGCATTGTCCTAACCAAACTTGGAAATAACATGTTTCCAACGCGGGAATCGAACCCACGACCTCCGAGTCAAGAGCCGTGCTCTGTACCACTAGACCACGGAGGCGATTATACTTTATTTACTTGCATAATATGGCCGTTATAGTTAAAGTTATAGTTAAAGTAAGTTGATGTAACCCACTCTAGAAAACTTCGATAGCGCGATACAGGAATGTGGCGCTAATTGTGAGTGCCGCCACAAACTTGTGGAGTTTGACTAGTTTCTCAATTTCTCATAGCGATTCGTGGGGATGTGATATCTATTTAAGTAATATTATGTACTCATCGTGATGTTGTCCTGCAGGCTACGCCAGTGTGGTTGCCGTGGACGGCAGCTCGCTGATCAAGTGGCTGTACATCCGCGCCACCACCTACGTCCAGTTCATAGGCCGCAAGCTGGGGGAACTGCTCGCTTCTATGGTTTATGGTGAGTAGAGTAAACTATTGTAAAGGATCGTTAGCTCCGCAAGAGGTTAAGGACTCTTGGACAAACTTTAATTATTACAGGGGGGTTATTATGAGCTCTTATATCCAGCCAGTTTACAGGCCAATTTACAGGCCATTGCATAGACACGGCTTGTAAACTGGCTGGAAACTGGCTGGATATAAGAGCTCATAATAACCCCCCAGTAACATAATATACTTAGCTATTAAGAGCTATAGGCTTGCTTACAAAGAGACAAGCGGTGTAGCTTTAAATGCCACCAAGTAGGCAAATTCTCTCGATGTGTATTGCAATTAGGATATACTTTTAAACATTTACATACACGAAGTTCCTAGTCGCGCGCTCCGGAAGGGGGCTGGCCGGAAAAAATAAGACCAAAAGTTATAACGATACTTTTGAGTTTTGGCTATAGTTGTAAGCCGTGTGGCGTGCGCGTGTTTCTCTGCCTCTCTCTCTCTCTCATAGAAAGCAACTTCGTTCCATCCGGGTTCTTGACACCTCTCAAGCTATTTTTTATTAAAGTTCCCAATTAATTCACCAAAAAAATCCCATCAGAGAAGACCACGGATGGTTCTTTAATACTTATCTAATATTATAATTAAAACCATGGACCAATCATACATGTATGATTGGTCCATGTTAAAACGTAACAAAACATTCGATATTATAATATTATGTAAAATATTTAACAGGTTTTGGTCAACATTATTAATTTTAACCGAACGAAACATGGAAAGTTCCGTGTTTGTGCCATCGGTTTTACACTTGACCTTAACATCGACCTTCCCCACACGGCTGTGACCTCCTGCCGTGGTCATCCACATCTTGTACGGCTTATTTCGCTATATACATTTATGGATGCATTTCCTGGTTCCTATGATGATCTATAAATTACTGTGTAATGGGGCCTGCGACCTTTTATCGTCTGGCATGTGATGCAGCCCCGGATTTATAGTAAGTAGGCCGTAGGTATAGGCCGCGACCTAGGGGCAGCAGCGTCTTAGGGCGGCGGCAGCGTTCATAGGGGGCCGGCGTACATGGGGCGGCGGAAATAAAATGGCCTACACTCATAAAAAAATAAAAATATATTCGGCACCTAGATGTGATGTAGCGTTTTCGCGTCGCGTTGGTCCATCATGGACCAATTTAGGCGATGTTACACGCATTCTTATTCGTATACGGTATATCTGTGAATATCTAGGTACGTCGATTGACGTCGATTATGCAATGTCAGTTCAATTTGTTACACCTTGTGGACAGCTTCTCATGGTTATTAATGCCATGCCACTAGAGGGCCCTTTCATGTTTATATGTTGTTTATATGCATTTATATCGATGCATATTCTGACTCATACGATCTATAAATGACTTAAGTGGCGCCTGGCATGTCGAGAAATTTCCACGGACGCCATGATGTTTACAAGGTGCATCACTTTACATAGCTGCATATAATACCCATCAAATTGACGTCAATTAATTGTTATCTAACTCTCACGGTATTTGCAAACATCGCGTATTTGCGGTTGATCTCTTGCGTATTGTTTTACCGTAACCTGTGACCCTACTCCCTAGTATCTACTACTATTACTACTATCTATACCTACTACTACTAGCTACTTTATGGAGCCCCGAAAATAGAGCCCGGCTTTACCTTCTCGATGTATTAATGATTAATACATAACTTTTTTGAGACTACAAACAAGAGAGACTTCGGACCGGCCTGCTATTAACTAGATATAGTATATAGATAATAGACATAATAAAGGGTTGAACAAATCCCATTAGCATATTATAAGAAAAGTCCAATAGGATTCCATTTTCCAATGACTTTGTTTACATTTAATCAGTCCAAGCTTTCTCTATTATTTATATCGCAATAGTGCCTACAAATCTACAGCAGTACAAAAATAAGTCGCAATAACCACTCACCCATTCCAGAGGGCTTCAACCCGGCCGACCTCCACATGATCGGGCACAGTCTCGGCGCCCACATCTGCGGTTTCGCGGGCAAGACCTTCCGCAACATAACCGGGCTGCTGATGGGCCGGATCACGGCTCTGGACCCGGCCGGACCGTGCTTCACCCATGTAGACCCTGCCATGAGGCTGAAGAAGGAGGATGCCAAGTTCGTGGACGTGGTGCACACCGATGCTGGAGTTTACGGCATCAAGGAGCCCCTTGGTGAGTGTTATATCCGGATGCTAAAAAATGATAAAGTATCTTGTATATGACATGAGCAGTTAGTCGACGCCTTGATAATTTGGCTGTAGCCGGCCGGGCCACCCTCGCATAGAAAACAAGCAATCTAAAACACATCCAACACGGTTTTTTACTTTAACGTGGCGTCACCTTAAGGTGACGCCTTGATAACTTGGCTGTAGCGATGTCCATTTTTCTCAGCAATGACTAAAGCTAAGAAATTAAAGTTCACTGTCAGTATTCATCATGTCTTTGTCTTTGAATTACCCATAGCATAACACGATTGGTCAACTTTTATAACACAGAATAATCAATCAAAAAGACCTCTGTAAAAAAAGGGATTCCTATTTTGCCAACAGAGGAGAGTGATATAAGCTTCCAAAATTTGTACATAAATTGGTTCTAGTATACACTTTAATTTGTCCATAGCTTATATGAAATGTATTTATGGTTTTTAAATTACGCGACAAAAACCATTTTGTCGCTACGCCATTTTAATTTTTTGCTGTTCCATTGCTTGTTTTCTATGAGAGGCCGGGCCAGCCTCGCATAGAAAACAAGCAATCTCAAACACATCCAACACGGTTTTTTACTTTAACATGGCGTCATCTTAAGTAGAGTATAGTAGTGGTGGTTAGAGACATCCGCCGTCTATAGGACAACCGGATTGAATTATTGTCGTTGCAATATTGTGCAACAAAAACAAATTATTGTTTGTTGTGCGGCTGATCAATTACTTTTCTACATCAGGTGTTAGTTAATCGTTGATCGATAATAATATTTAATTAACAGCTGTTCCTTGTAAAAATCATTTCAATCAAAAGAACTGTCTATGATCCAATGTAACCCTGCTAAAAATAAAGTTTATTTTCTCCCGAAGATAATTTGGCTGGTCGACGTTACGTTTATGAATTGTAGGCGCTCTAACCAGTCTCTCCTCCCCAGGTCACATGGACTTCTTCCCCAACAGCGGGCAGAAGCAGCCCAACTGCCTGTTCCAGACGTGTTCTCACTCGCGCGCCTGGCTGCTGTTCGGCGAGTCCGTGTTGAGGCCCGACGCCTTCCCTGCCGTCCTGTGCAAGGACTGGGAGCAGTTCCGACAGAGAAAATGCGAGAAGGAGATTGCGTGAGTATAATATTATTATCATCTTAAGGTGACGCCTTGATAATTTGGCTGTAGCGATGTCCATTTTCCTCAGCAATGACTAAAGCTAAGAAATTAAAGTTCACTGTGAGTATTTATCATGTCTTTGTCTTTGAATTACCCATAGCAAAACACGATTGGTCAACTTTTATAACACAGAATAATCAATCAAAAAGACCTCTGTAAAAAAAGGGATTCCTATTTTGCCAACAGAGGAGTGATATAAGCTTCCAAATTTTGTACATAGATTGGTTCAAGCATACACTTTAATTTGTACATAGCTTATTTGAAATATATTTATGGTTTTTAAATTACGCGACAAAAACCATTTTGTCACTACGCCCTTTCCATTTTTTGCTGTTCCATTGCTTGTTTTCTATGAGATGCCGGGCCAGCCTCGCATAGAAAACAAGCAATCTAAAACACATCCAACACGGTTTTTTACTTTAACATGACGTTACCTTAATAAATCTTACTATCCTACTTCCTACTAATATTATAAAGGCGAAAGTTTGGATGTATGGATGTATGGATGTATGGATGTTTGTTACTCTTTCACGCAAAAACTACTGAACGGATTTTAATGAAACTTTACAATAATATAGCTTATACATCAGAATAACACATAGGCTATAATTTTAACCGACTTTCAAAATGGAGGAGGTGTTATGTTCGTTTTTTTATGCTCAACGATTACTCCGCCGTTTATGAACCGATTTTCAAAATTTTTCTTTTGGTGTATAGGGCATTATCCCAATTTGGTATCATGTTCACAAAAATGGTGACCTGATGAAGGAATCCATGTGTGATCGAGGGAACTCCTCAAAATTCATATGGAAATATGTGGTGACTTTGGTTTCATGAGAAGTATTCCGAGCATATGCTAACAACAAGTAAGATTTTGGACCCAGTGACACCCACCCATGGTTCGGAAGCTGCTGGGAGAACTCCTGATTCTTTATAGATACACGTTTGAGAGTTTCGGCGTTGATTTAAGATCGGAAAGCAGATGCTACTATGCAAATTACATTCGTCATCATCATCATCATCATCACTACCATATTATACCATCAAGCTGCATCGTCCCATGATACATTTCATAGTCTTTTTAGATCGAGACTCGAGTTTGTCAAGCGATTTAAAAAAATATATACTAATATTATAAACCTGAAGAGTTTGTTTGCTCAAACACGCTAATCTCAGGAAGTACTGGTCCGATTTAAAAAAAAATCAGTGTTAGCTCATTTATCGAGGAAGGCTATTTAATATTACTTACGCTAAGACTAATAGGACCGAAGAATCAGAGGAAAATGTGGAAAAAACCGGGAAAATTAATAGAAAGGGAAAATTTATCTCGCGAAGTACTGGAGCATTTTTGATATTATTTGTCACAGATCTCACACACTCTATACGTAGACTACGTGAAGGGACATAACTCATAAGGATTTTTTTGCGGGAAAATGCGGTTTTCGTAAAATTCCTAATTTACGCGGGCGAAGCCGCACGGGACATCTAGTAAGAGATAATTTTATAACTTTGAGCTAATATTATTGATGGAGCCATATATCCGCAGTACGCAGAACTAACCTAACATGCTGAAACCCCACTCCACTGCCTTATTTCTTTTTAAGACATCCTCTAGCTTCGAGGACTTAGGGACTAAAACTCCTTTCCCCGTTATTAAAAAGGAATTGTAAGTAGAGTTACTACTTACAATTCCTTTTTAATAACTTCTTAAACTTCCTCGGAACTAGATTAGGTACCTGATAAGTAATGGATAATATTTTCTACACGTTAAACATGTTTACATTGATACACCATTATATCATAGAGCAGGAATTCGCTGATACTTGCGCCATCTACTATACCAGTATATGCACAGTATATATTATGCTATGTGCATAAAACTTCTTTTACCACAGGTACATGGGGTATGCGGCGAAGCCCGGGCGGCCCGGCAACTACTACCTGCAGACGGGCGAGGAGTACCCGTACGGCCGCGGCGCCAACGGCACCCGCTTCGTCAACAACGAGGCCATCATCACTAACATCGGTAACGGCATCGGCAACCTACTCGGATAGACGCAATAGGACTGGCATACTAGGTGGAATTTTCGTAACAGAAATCTGTCATTCTCATTCAGCATAACATAGCCATAATTTTGCAAATTGTTAGTAATGAAGTTTATAATTTTGATGTATTTTATGAGGCTGGCATTGTCGGGATTCGACACAAGCCTAATAAATAAGAAAAAAAAATAGCCATAATGTTGGCTTCTCACGGCGCGTAATATATCACGAGCCGCCCCACGCCGAGCCGATTTGTACGAGCGAGCACGAGCCAATAGGCGAGACCGCGCTACCCGTTCTCACGGCACGTAATATCACGAGCCGCGCCGAGCCTCTCCTTTGAAGTTACCGACTTAAATCGGACCGGACGCGCCTGGCCACCTCGAGCCACCGCCTTCACACGGCGTGTGGCTCGAGTCGCGTGGCTCGTGATATTACGCGCCGTGAGAAGCCAGCATAACAGCTCAGCTGCGAAATCATAGCTTAACGTTAGGACGTAAAGCCCCAAAAAGCGTTAACTTTAACAGTAGTCGGTGAACGACGACAATTAAAGACTAACGCTCGAATTAGTGTCTTGGCTCTTTCGTTTTTCTTAGGAATGAAACAGAAGACCATATTTTAAGAAGCTGTTAACACTAACAGGCGTTGGTGGAATTGGGGCTTAGCCATGCCGGCCTAGCATACGCTAACGAGATATCTCACTTTCGAGATAATTAAAAACTACTCGTTTCATAATGTCAAAATCTCGACATTATCTCGACAAAACTCTATAAAAATGTGTTATTTCGATGATAGATCTACGCGAGAAAATATGTTTGTCATGCTAGGGTCAATAGAGACGAAGATACAAACTATCAAACATCGAGAAACATGTAGAGAGAGATATCTCGTTGGCGTATGCTAGGCCGGCTGATTTCGCAAGCCATCTAATAATATCATGAATTATATTTGTCATTAAACAAGTCAGTCAATTTAAAAGTCATATTGATAAAGTTAACGAGGTGCTGTCGCGAAAATTCCTCTAGTGGCCGTTCCCTATATCCAATCTATCTCTAGTTTGACATACAACCGATCGCAGCTGACATAGAATTGACATAAAATATATGGAGCTAATGTCTAATGTGAGCTATTCCTATCTCAAGTAAGAGATAGATCAAATATTGGGAACGGCCGTTAGTCAACACGGCCTATATACGCCAGTCTGGGTTCAATTGTTGAAAATATCGTGCCTTCTTTTATACTAGATTTTTTATAACATGATATTTGCAATCTAAAAGTTAACCAAAACGGGGTATATGGGTCTTGCAAACGTATACTGGACTCGAAATCTTTGTATGAATTACTACGGAATTTAGTGTATTGTAACCATTTACATAGTGAAGTCTTAGGGTCAGTCACACAAAAACCAGACGAGACCAGGCGCAAGTTGGAAGTAACATATAACAGGTTGTAGCTTGGCATTTCAATTTTGTATCATTATTATACATCATCGCCTTTTCTTGTCTAGTTTCGTTTTAAATTAACCCTAAATTGTCCCTAAGAGCCCTCTCAGATTCAGAGTTTTACAACAATGTGACCAATAGTATATAATGCACTTAGACACCCACGTTTTAGTGGAAATCTAATTTATAATTATTGTCATTGTCATGAACAGTATTTTAGAAAGATACCTCTATATACATTTAAGCAATATAAAATAATTTATTCCTTTAATTTATATTTTGCAGCTTAGAATAGTGCCACATTATAACCACCAGGATTAAATTAATAAAACGATATGAAACAAAGCATTTATTTATTTAAATTATAACTCGTATAAAGTAATGCATGGAGTGGGAGCTAGAAAAATAAACATCTCAATAAATACGGTCACAACATCGCACTGGGGGACAGAACACCGCGCTAGCGCTGAGCGCATCCAGGGCTTGCCAGTTGCCACACGCGTGTTGCCCGCATGATCAAATGATAGGATGCAGACAACATGCGGACCACCTCATAAACGCATAACAGGAAAAGCGCCCGCACAGGTGTAAGTACCGGGGACTTAGACTGTTATTTTTAAATACACGAGCTCCTATTCTATCCCCAAATGCACTAAAATGAGCACAAAAACATAAATTTAACTCTAATACATAAAAAAGATTAAAAAAACTACACAAATTGTCAAATGTATAAAAAATAAGATAGAATATACCGATTCACAATCAGTCCTTAACTTAAATAAACATCTAGCGTAATTGTACAATATCAGTAGGGTATCCGTAGTATACATCTGTGGGCAAATACATAATTTCATATATTTCCATACTGTAATACACATAACTTGTACTGATAACGATATAGATGTGGATACTTTAAGTAGCCGCTATAGAATACCGAATACGTTCAGAGTATACCCGAGTATGTTCAAGCGAGTCGCTGTGCCCACAGATAACGAACGTACACAAATTAAGCTTAGCCTAAGTTTGTGAAGACCAGTTCTGGAATGTCGGTGAGTGTGGGTCGCTGGATTTGAGCCGAGAGTTAAATTCGAATTGTGCTGGGTGCAGAAGTGCGCCCTGGTGCACGCCAAACGCGCGCGACTGCAACGGTACTTACAGCTAGGTGCTACTCTAAGCGACTGTTCTAAGGCAACTCGATTTAGATCTCACGTACACTCCCGATCGCGCTAAAACAACATCAAAACCGACCCGACGATCTCGCGCGCCGCGAAACATTCAACACGCAAGTTACACCTAAATTAGCACCTTAGTGGTGAAATATATTAGAAATAGCAACATGTAAATATATTACTTTATATCCTGTCCACGCGCCAACATACAAAACCCGACGTTAGACTTTCCGTGACGTTTTAGAAGAAGTTTACAATAAATAGACGGGTGGCCGAACATTTTGTAACAAAAGCGTTATACTAGAACGGTGGTAAAAATTCGTGTGACACGTTTAAAGCTAATCGAAATATTATATCGAGATTATGATCCGAAGTTCCTGCTATGGCAACGTTCACTCTACAAAGCGCTCCTCCCTACTTCTAAGCTTAAAAAATCTATAAGAAGGTACAAATTTCAAAATGCCTATAATTTCCATCGCTCCCGACCTTCTCGTAAAATAATCGTGCGCTTCGACGACACAACATCAATAATATTATAAAATCAATAATTCGATAAAAACATTTATTAAATAACTTATAATAATATTCGCAGGGTCGCTTACGTCTATCCGGCATCCGCCATCTTGTGAAGTCGTAGTATATAGTCATGAATCATTATGTACAGAAACGGCTTACTGTAACTATACATCGCGTAGGGCGAGCTGTATGTCGTTTGACACAGGGGAGAGGCGGCGGCCATCTTGCGTGGCGGCCGTGTCGTGACTCGTGCGGCGGCCATCTTGTGTGGCGAGCACGTGGCGGGCGGACAAGATGGCGGGGCACGCGGCCGCGTTACGGCTGCGTGCTCTGCTGCTGGATCTCAATCTTCTCCACCGTCATGTCCGGGTTCATGGCCGTGGCCTCCTGTATAAAGTGACAAATTTGCATAAGAAAAAAGGCGTACAATAAAGTTAATAAGTTTTTTTAACATATTCCATAATTATAGCTGGGAATTAAATTGATTGAATGAAAAACTTAATTAAATTGAATGATTCATATTTGTTGAAAACATTGAAGTGTTTTATGAATGTAATGTTTATTAAGTTTTTACTGCCCAATTTTTGACATAACTTATATATTCAACAGCGTTGTAATTTGATTCACGTATTTGACTACAGCCAAAAGCACTAATCAGTACATAAGCTCCTGTCAAAAACCTCCTAAATCAGCCATTTATCTCTAACACTTCACCTGTATGGCCTCGGCTAGCGCGCGGTCGTGGTCGATGGGGTCGCCGTCGGACTGGATCGTGATCTTCTGCTCCACGCGCGTCTCCACCACGCCGTTCCGCTCAGTCTTGTACTGGACACATCAATCAATCAATTAACATTACAAATACGAAATTGAGCGTATAACAAATTTGTGCTCGAATGATCACCCGTGCGTTTACGTGAACGCGTATAATATGTAAGATTGTTGTGTATTTTCTACTCTATATATCGTCACCTCCACGGTAAACTTACGAATCTGCCATTTTTTCAAAATCGAGTTTCTAGCAAAAAACTGTCACTTATGTGGTATTACACACCGTGGCAAATTTCCATATTTCTATCTTTAACGGTTACAGAGTTCAGATGGTTCGAATCTGCCTTTTTATGCTCATACACCCATGGCAAACTTACGAAATTGAAAATAGGATAACGTATGTTATAATTCGAGTGAATCTTGCCATTGTAAACTTACGAATCTGGCATATTCGTTAACTTAAACTGGGTGAAGTGAGTAGTGACCCACAGCCCACAGGCCACAGCAAACATACATATCTGCCACTTTCGTTAATTTACTATGGCTTCTGAGTTCTGGACCATTCTTTTATGTTCGGAAACTGGCGGTATATTATAATGTCAGAATGTCAGAATGTTGTCAGACAATTGCGGTAGCCAACAGAAAAACTTGTATGTTGCTGTGACAACTAGCGGGATAATAGACACGATAGATCAATGTCTTTTATGAATCCGGGCACAGTCACATGGAATGCGACTTGGTTCATTCTAAAATTGAAAGGTAAGAATTCAGCTGTTTACACACCAGAAGGATGGACACAAGTCATGAGAATGGCTAGGGTAAATCCTCGTCCATTTAGTGTAACCGTGTTGTCTCATGAGGAGTTTTTTTCCAAGACTGAAGAAGAAGACGAGGCTAAAATCGCATCTAATTGACGCTATCGACGCGATAAGTCAATTAGATGCCATGGCCCATGATGCGGTGACTATCGTAAAACTCATCCTATACTATTCAGAGTGGGTTTTGAGGATAAAAATTGTCACGGACAGAGCTGTAGGTATTAACCTACGGCTGCTGCATTAACTACTTGTCATTTTAACCTTCAACCGCGCAAATTGCATTTTCTGCCTCTCCCAAGTCCTTCCATTCATCCCGATCCAACGCCACTGTCGGCCAGCCTGGCTTGTATGTGTCAAGTTCATCGCGCCATTTTTTTCAAGTTCGGCCACGGCACTTACACGAACAAAATTTCGAGTCCATCCCGCTTGATTTTAAATGCGTAGGTACGTCGATTATCGAAAAATGTAGTCCGCCAAAAAGTGAAGAAGTTAAAAAGTGGCAACATTGTAGTGTCATCTCTTTCAAATCAATCTAAGAAAAATGGGATGACACTACGATGTTGCCACTTTTTAACTTCTTCACTTCTTTGACAGACTATACCGTCGTATGAATCCGACTTGTGCGGTTTAAAGGTTAAAGAATATACGATTAATAACTCCCACACCGATTTCGGTGACGGTGGCCCGTTTCACTGAAACCAGCCCAATTGCGCAGGAGTAATATTATAGTGTCCAAGTACAAACTTGGACACTATAGCACAGTGCACAAGAGCACTCTCTATTCCTTTACTCTCATAACCCAATAGCACGGCTGACCGACACGACTGGTGAGAGATCAGGTGCAGGACTGACTTTTTACATGCCCATCCGAAGCATGGATCATCTTACTTGTCAGACAATCAGGTGATTAGCCTGCATTGTTCTAACCAAACTTGGAAATGACATGTTCCAACGTGGGAATCGAACCCACGACCTCCGAGTCAAGAGCCGCGCTCTAAACCACTGGACCACGGTTATACCATAATATACGATTATACGAAACACCGGCCGTTTGTAGAGTGCAAACTACCAATTTTACAATTATGCACTTAGGATGACTGAAGTAAACATACGAAAGTACCACATTCGTAAGTTTACTACGGTAAAATTTTGACGAAATTTACGAAAGTACCACTTTGGTTAATTTGCCATGGTATCAATAAATACCTTATTATGTATATGTATGAAAGTGCAAATTAACGAATGTGCATTATTTTGTGATTTAAATCCAATAATGAAAATTCATTGATTGTATCTAAAACATACAGCATTATGCAAAGCAAAAATATTAGAGTATTGATTTCAGAAGCGCAACAATTCTTTTAATTATTATTTTAAGGTTTTGAAACGCTCTCCTGTAAAATTTGTTTTTTGCAGATTCGTAAGTTTACCGTAGAGGTGACGATATTATGTGCGTGTATGTACCCATATTTAGTGTGCGTACTTTACTCACGTACGTAACGTTACTCAATCACGTGTATTTTTATTTTACGTGTGTTCAACATGTCCATGGGTGGCGTGTATGTTCATTCAACCTTCGCGATTTGCGTGCATGTGTGCGCAACTGCGTGCTTGTGTACTCACGGTGATGGTCTCTACGGTGCGCGTCTTGGAGCTGATAGTCTGCGAGGAGACCACCTCCGCGCCCTCCGCGCCCTCCACCGCCTCGCCCTCCGAAACCACCTCCGTCACCGTCGGGCCCGTGCTCATCTGTAACCAATGCCGTTAATCAATAACTCAATCAATCAATCGTCGTAATTCATGCAACACAGTTCACACACGTTATATGCAACTTAATTGCTTCTATTATATCTGGAGTTTTAACAATAGTAAGCCTTAGAGCCAGTCCACACGGCGTTACGTCAGCGTTGCGTCAGCGTTGCGTCGACGCAGCGCTGCCGTTTGACGCATAGCCGGCCCGCGGCCACACGGGCGCTGGCCGCTGCGTCATCGCAGCGTTATTACGAAGCAGTCTTAACGTCAACATCCCCTCCCGCTTCGTCTCGGGGGCTGCTGTCGCCTGTCCGTCATGTGTGCATTGCGACGATGCAGTGCGCCGTGTGAACACCTCGCCAGCGCTCTTATAAAATAAAATTAGAACCTAGCTACGCTAATTATGATTTAAGTCATACACATCAGTAGTTTTAGCACATAGCCTGCCAAAACCGTTATTTGCCCTCCCACTCCATCTTAGTAAGGCAGACGAACAGTCTGTAAACGCTCTTGGGTAAAATTGTCTTACCCTGGCGGCGGCGCCGTGCACCATGCTGCCGAATGGCGCGTTGCCCATCACCGTCGACGTTGTCGTCGTCTTGTACGTGCCCGGCTCCTGTGGACACAGAACGTTATATCACAATCTAGTATCGTTGAAATCATACGTGGATTCTGAACGTAGAAACGTTGAACTATAATGATAATCGGTCACAGAGTAAGTTAAATTTCGTCCTTCGGTAATGTCTCTTTTACTTGCACAAGAAAACACAGCTATGATGCTGTTATTGGTCGATGGAAACGAGATAGCAAATATTTTGTCCGCGATTGGAGAGAAGAAGAGGTAAGTCAATGATCGAATTATCACCTGCCCCCCTAGACAAGTGGCAAAACGCTAACGCTAACTCTAACGTTATAAAATGTATGCGATTTGACATAAGTCATCGCTTCGCTAGCGAATACTAATGTCAAATCCCATACATTTTGTAACGTTAGCGTTAGCGTTTTGCCACTTGTCTACAGGCCCTAGTCTTCAAGAGCCGACTTTATCTTCAAGGTGTAATTTATAAATATAATCATCTCTTGAGATTTTGAGATTTCTGATTTCTGAATAATATATGTAATTTCTGAATAATTACTTACATAAAATAAAAGTAAAATAAAAATTGTTTTATTTCAGAGTAGATTTTAAAAAAATGCTTTCAGAACGTTGATACTACTGGTGCCTACCACCGGTTCGGGAACTATCCCGGCGAGAAGAACCGGCGTAAGAAACTCGCACGGGGCCCGCTTTTTTACCAAAAAAGTGAGAAAAAAATTAATCAATTAAAACATAAAATATTATATAAAATACTTACATAGCTTAAATACCATAATAGTTATTTTTACAAGAATACAAATAACAAACGTTTAAAAAATAACAGACCATGCAAATATGCAAAAACTATTCATGCAGTCATGCGCATAGTAGAATGTTTAATGGGTCACAATGGGTGTAAAAATGAGTGTATAGGTATACTGTCATTTCAGTTGCTATTTGAAATATGAATAACCTCCTTTTTTTGAAGTCGGTTAAAAACAGTAACGATAATAATAAAACAGAGTGATTTTTAAAAGTAATTAGTTGCTTCATGTTCATAGAACAAAACATTTGGCATTGTGTTATGGAGTGATTTTAAAATCTTATATTTTTAATGAAAATATTTAAGATAAGCATGCTCACACTGCTAAGCCAAATTCTACATCAAAACGCAATAAAATGCTACAAATACATTAATAATGTTAGAAAAATATTACCTTATCTTTTCTTATAATAATATAAAATGTATATTTTACAAGAATAAGTGTTTCTATTTCAAAGGTACAAAAGGTTAGTTTGTATACATTTACTTGAATACAATAGATATTATCGGTATTACAAACATAATAATTACATATAATTTTCTTGCACTTTTAATATTTACTTTTGTAACTTTATTTGACGGTCAAGAAAGTATTGTTTACATTCGTTTTTAAATTTAGAGATTTTCTTTCATTTCATTATTTTACTCGAGTACCTATCAAGAATTTACAAAAGTACTTATACTATTATTATTTTAATTGAATTTATATATTTTTTTCAATTCACAATATAAAAAATGATAATGTTCCATAGACAACTATAGTACTCTCTTCTTGTCTATGATGCCCTGCCTTCTATAGACAACTACAGAGCTCTCTTCTTGTCTATGGTCCCCTGACGTTGGTACTCACTGTGACGTAATAGGCTGCTTCACCGGCGCCCTCCTCGAAGTCGATCGGCGTGCCAGAGTCGCCGCTGCTCAGGGAACTCTCTGAGCCGCGCCTGGTGAGCTACGGGGGCCAATGGACGGGAGAATGGGGTCGAGAGGGGGTAAAATGGGGTCGAGTAGCGGGAAAATCGAGAGGGAGAAAATGGGGTCGAGTATGGTAAAATGGGGTCGAGTTCGGGAGACCGGGGCGAAAGTAAAAGGAGAAATAGAGATGGATAGGTAACGTTAACACAGATGATCACACCATGCGCACAGAGGAGGAGGAGAAAAGAAAATAATAAAAAAAATTAGAACACAATCAAACATGCGGGTTACGATGAATTTGTAAGAACCTTATGCAATGATGCAATTAGGCCCACTTGCACAGATCTGAGTTACAGGTTAACTCAACTCAGAGTTAACTTTAACCCAGATCTACGCAAGTCCGCCTTAATATATTATGATTGGGTTGCATCGTTAAACCAAATTAACTGACAAGACTTATCTGCCTTGTGAGACGAAGAACCATTTTGGGTTTTTGTTATTCAGAAATATTATATTTGGTAACTTAGAATCTTAACCATGTTAAAAATGTTTTAGATATTGATGATTAGTGCTTATGAAAAGTTAAAATGCCCTAGCGCGCAGATAAGTACGTGTTTGAGTAAGAAAACTTATTTATAAAAAAAAAAACAAAACATGCTAATATGGGTCTGGGGCATCGAGGTTTGGAATATTAAAACCGACAGTGTTTTTATTTTGGCAGCCCTGTTATGTAAAATCGTACACCCGAATATGACATTTGTTAAATAAATGTGGACCATTATTGAAGTATGTTGTCAGGCCTGTGCGTACCTGATCGCCGGTGGTGACGGTGGTCTTGAGCTGCTGCGTGAGGGTGCGTTGCTCGTGTCGCGTGGCGGACGAGGTGAGGGTGTGCGCCACCGTCTTCTCCTCCAGCTGCTGCGTGCGCGCGCGCGTGTCCAGGTCGTGGTGCGTCGTCGCGGTGCGCGTCGTCACGGCGCGGGCGCGCACGTACGGCGACTGCTCCGCCGGCGACAGGCTTTCCGCCTGAGTTAGGGTTACACGACCATGCACTTTACAAGGTTACTACGAAGCTTGAAAGCTCAAAAATAATAAAAAACACGTGAAATTAAAACTGGGTAACATACGAAAATAAAGCAACGCACCTTGTTGGTGTGGGTGGAGAAGGTGACCTCGCCGGTGCCGAGGTTCTCGACCTCCTGCTCGACGTTGTGGGTGACGCCCTCGTCCGTCTTTGTCAGCAGCTGCTTGGTCGTCGTCTTGACGACGACGGGCGGCGTGGGCGACTTCTTGGCCCGCTGCGAGACAGGGATCTTGGAGGAGAGCGGGGTGGTGGAGACGTAGCCCTGGTGGCGCACGTGCTCGCTGGTGGTGTACTCGGTGAAGGTGCGGGGCTCGTCGCCGCGCGCGGGGCTCTCGTCCTTGCCGAACGTGGAGAACTTGTGCGTGTTGACGGTCTGGATGTCGATGTCGGCGGGCAGGTCCTGCGTCTCCTTCTCGATGGTGTAGTTGCCGCTCTTGTCCTCGAAGTGCGAGGGGTCGATCTGCGAGTAGTGCAGAATGAGCTGGCCGGTGACGGGGTCGCGTACGGCGGTGCTAGGGTCGATGTCGCCGGTGTCGGGGTCGATGTCGCCGTATTCGGTGCGGATGCGGCCCGTCGCCGGGTCGATCTTGCCCGACAGCGTCATAGTCTGCGTGACGGTCGTGCGCGCGCCCTTCAGCCGCGGGTCGTCGGGATCCACGTCGATGGTCTCGCCGGTGACGGGATCTATGATCTGGTACACGTACACCGTCTTCGTCGTGATGATGCGGCCGGTCGTCTCGTCGATCGTGCACTCCCTCGGGTCGATCTCCTTCACGCGGCCTTTGTCGTCCTTCTGCGTTATGATGAATATCTTGATGATGATCAGTTTGCCAGTTCGCGGGTCGATCCTGCCCAGCTTGGTGTAGATTTCCCCGGTGCCGGGGTCGACCTGGGAGGCGGAGTACAGCGGCTGGTTTTCCTCGTCCACCTCTCCGGTCGCGGTGTAGATCTGCCCGTTGACGGGGTCCACCTTGATGAGAGCCTTGTCGACGTCGGGCGCGCGCGTGATGAGGCCGGTCTTGGGGTCCAGGCGGCCGTAGATCGTGATGATGTAGCCGGTATTGGGATCGACCTGGCCAGCGGTGTACAGGACCTCGCCGGTGAGCGGGTCCTTCGGCCCGGCGATCCAAATTTGGTTCGTTTTCGGATCGACTTTGACGTTTTTGGGGTCATTGGCGACGATTTGTTTTCCAGACACGGGGTCCACCTTGGTCTGGATTATTCTGAGGCACATCAGCCGGCCGACGTCCTTGTCCGGTTTTCCAGATTTAGGATTGACCTGTCCACTGCGCAGCAGGAACTGTCCGGTGACGGGGTCCACTTTGAGCTCCTTGTTTTCGAACCTGCCGGTCTTAGGATCGTTGTATGTCACCGTGCCCTTGACTAAATCGATCTGTCCATACTTAGTGTTTATAATATTGTTTTCGGGATTCAGTTGACCCGTGCTGCTCTCGATTACGGAGTGCTTCGGTTCGATGATACCTTTCTTGGAATCTAATTTACCGACGAACGTTGTCACCTCCACGACGGGATCTATATGGCTTCCGACTACCAATATCTGTCCAAGTTTGGGATCGATCTTTCCAGTTTTAGGATCTTTTACGCCAGTAACAGTAATCTGTCCATTGTTTTCGTCGATTTGAATCTGCTTCGTGTCCTGAGTTCCGGAAACGTCGGTGACAAACATAACGCCGTTGGACGGGTCGATGACACCATACTTAGTCGAGATGTTTCCGGTCTCCGCATCGACTTTACCCTTCGTGTGCTCCACGATACCATCCTCGATACTAACTTTTCCTGTCTTAGGATCGACCGGGCCAGTTATCGTCGTTATTTCTACGACCGGGTCTTCTTGTTTGGCAACGCTCAAAATCATTCCCAGGTTTGAGTCGATTTTACCCGTCTTGGGATCGACCGCCCCCGAATTGATAAATATTTGACCAGTTTCAGTCAAGATCAAGCCTTCCTTAGTCTGTTTCTGTCCGTTAGAATCGGTGAGAACCATGCTTCCTTTCTTGGAATCGATAACACCATATTTAGTTTCAATAAGGCCATTAGGATCGAGTATACCGGTCAAATGTTCCACTTCAGCCGTGTGGAAGTCTGGTTTTCTCGACTTCGGGTCAATGCGCGTAAACACGACCATAATTTTGACGATCTTCTTCTTTGGCGGCTCGGGAGGAGCCGACGTCGGTTTAGTCGGAGACATGGCGCGAACGGTGGTGACGGGTGATGCCTTTTGAACCGCGCTCACGATGGGAGACGAGGTCCGAACTGGCGACTGGAGCGGCGTCTGGGTCGGTGTCGCTGTAGGAGTCTTGATCGGTATTTGTTTCGGGGGAGAAACGCTAGACCTCTGGGAGACCGGAGTTCTTTTAGCCAGAACATTCTGTTTATCGATTATGTTGATCTGTTGCGCATAGGTGGTATCGACCTTACCCGTCTTGGGATCCACGACTCCCGTTGTGACGATAATGTTGCCAGTTTTAGGGTCAACATTGGCTTGTTTCAGCTCCTGCTTACCAGTGACGGGGTCTTTGTAAAGTATTTGTCCTGATTTAGGATCGATAATGCCGAAGTCTGTGTGAATTTTACCATCCTCCTCGCTGACGTAGCCCTTCGATGCGTCGATTGTTCCCGACGCTGCATCGACGGTTTTCGTTTTAGGATCGTACTTACTAGTGACGATCACCAATCGGACTTCACCCTTCGATGCAGGTTTAGAATACGTCACGACCGGCTTACTGACGATACTATATTGTTGAGCCAAAATTGGGTCAACTTTACCCGTCTTGGGGTCAACAACCTGACTCGTCACAAGCAAGTGTCCGGTCGTAGGATCGATTTGAGATTTCTTCACTTCCTCCTTTCCTGTCTTTGGATCTCTAATAGTAATGAGCCCCGTAGCAGGATCCACCAGACCGAATTCTGTTTTGATTTTACCATCAGATGTAACGGTACCACTAACGGTCTCGACATGGCCCTGGGTCGGATCTATTTTCTTTGTTCTAGGGTCATACTTCGTCGTTATAATGACGAGATGAACCTCTCTCTCCTGTGGTCTCACGCCCTTGTCGATGACGTTTATCTGTTGGCCGAGCGATGAATCGACTTTACCATCTTTATCGACCACACCCGAAGAGATAATAAAGTTTCCGGTCTTTGGATCAGCAACAGCGTATTTAACGACGTTAGCGCCAGTCATGGGGTCGACGGCTTCAATCTTACCGCTCTTGGGGTCCAATATTCCGAAATTCGTGTGGACCTTCCCATCGGCAGCGACGACTCCGCGCGATGTTTCAATGTGGCCATTAGGATTGTCGAGCTTCTTATATTTCGGATCATATTTACTGGTGATAACGACGAGCTGAACTTCTTTTCCGGGTACGGAAGCGAACGTGTCTTTGGGCTTGATAACGACGGAGAACTGTTGCCCGAGAGTAGGATCTACCAGTTTAGTATTAGGATCGATAACTCCCGACGTCAGGAGTAAATTACCAGTTTTCGAGTCGACGCTGGCTTTCTTAACCTCCTGCTTTCCTGTCGCTTTGTCTGTTACTGTTATTTGACCGGTCGCAGGATCAACGATTCCGAATTCAGTGTGTACTTTGCCGTCATCGTCAATCGTTCCTGGGATCGAATCAACATGAGCATTGGATAGATCTAACTTCTTATTCTTGAGATCGTATTTGGATGTAATTATGACCAAATTGACATATCTTTCGGGAACACCTTTGGGAGCCAATTTGTCTACTACTGCCAATTGTTGGGCGTACGACGAATCAGGTTTACCGGTTTTTGGATCTATAACCCCTGATGTTAGTAAGAAGCTACCCGTTTTAGGATCAATGTGTGCTTGTTTTGCTTCGCGCTTGCCGGTCTTGGGGTCAGTGTAGTAAATTTTTCCATTATTGGGATCGAGTATTCCAAAGTTACAGTGTACTTTCGCATCTTTTTCGCTTATTACAGCTTGAGAAGTTTCAATAAATCCATTGGGATTGTCCAACTTCTTATTCTTGGAATCATATTTGCCGGTGATTGCCACAACTTGTACTTCCCGGCCAGGACACGTAGCGAAAGTGGACGTAGGTTTATCTACAATACTATACTGCTGTCCCATTGTGGTGTCGAGTTGTCCCGTTCTTGGGTCAACAACTCCAGACAAAAGAAGAATATTGCCAGTTTTGTGATCAACTTGCGCTTGTTTTGTTTCTTGCCTCCCAGTTTTAGGGTCAGTTACTTGGATGTCACCATTTCTAGGATCGATGATACCGTATTCGGTGTATATTTTACCGTCGGAACCACTTAGCACTCCCTTGATAGAATCCACGTGAGCAAAGGACGGGTCGAGCTTCTTGCTCTTCAGATCATATTTACTGGTAATAACTACCAACCTTACTTCTCTGTTTGCATTTGTAGCATCTTTCTCTACTATGCTGAACTGTTGTCCTAAAGAGGAATCAACTTTGCCCGATTTCGGATCAGTAACACCAGTCGTCACCAAAAGATTGCCAGTTTTCTGGTCAACATAAGCTTGCTTTGGTTCCTGTTTGCCTGTTTTCGGATCTAGGTAGTCAATTTTGCCACTCTTGGTGTCAATAATTCCATAACTGGAACTCACAATACCGTCTGATGTTACGATCGCCTTGGAGACGTCTACATGACCATGAGAGGCGTCCAACTTCTTGTGTTTGCCGTCATATTTGCCAATAATCATTACCAGGTCAACTTCTCTGCCGGGCTTATCGCCAACTTGGTCCTTGGACTTTTCAACGAAACAGTACTGTTGAGCCAAGCTCGGATCGATTTTTCCAGTTTTAGGATCGATAACTCCGGTCGTGAAGAGTATATGGCCGGTCTTGGAATCGACGTGACCATTTTTGACTTCCTGCTTTCCTGTGGCGGGATCGGTGAAAGTGATTTGGCCGGTCTTCGTGTTGATTTGCTCCTTGTCAGTTTGTATTTTTCCGGTGGCCTTGTTTATTGTACCCTTAGTGACGAGGACGGTACCGTTGGCGTCGTCGAGTTTCTTCGATTTGGGGTTGAGCTTTCCGGTGATGATGACGACCTGAATTTCGCTGTCCTTCTTCGGCGCCACGACCGGCATGACTGGGGCCGCCTCGTGGTTAGCTCTCTCGGAGTCGAGGAGCGCTAGGGTGGGATCGATGAGGGACTTGGGAGTCTTCGCCTGCTCCTTCAGAGCCGCCGACTGGACGTAGTCGATACCCGGGGTCTGGAGTTTGCTGAGGTCCTCTGGCGTTTTCCGTTTCTCGGCAGATTCCGCCACCTTCTTGTCCTCTCCGGGGGCGTAGTTGAAAGCGAGACCCGCCTTCCTCGTGCCGGGGCTCTGACTCTCGTCCAGATTTCTCTGTTTCTCATCGGATATCGGCTCCTTTTCGTAGCTAAATGCACCCTGAATGTAGGGTTTTCGCGTCGGGCTACGCTCCGTGTCCGTGTACTCGTAGGGCTTGGTGAAGCCCGGCTTGTCATCGCCCTTGGCGGGGCTCCTGTCGGCCGACTTGTCGAGGTTCGAGCTGTCGTTGGAGATATCGAGCGCGGCCACCTTCGTTTTGGGCTCCTTGTGTTTGGGAGACTTGTCTCGGGGCGGCTTCTCCTTGGGTGACTTGTCTTTGGGCGACTTCTCTTTGGGAGATTTCTCGTGTTTGGGGGATTTCTCTCTCTTGCTACCAAACAACAGGAAGCCTCCCTAGCGGGGTGGAAATGGAAAAGAAAAACAAAATAAGAAAAACACACAAAAAAGTAACTAAAAACATTTTGCGCCGGACACATCGCGTGGCCTATGGCGGACCGATCGGACTCTCACGTACGTGTAGTGCATTATAAATTACAAAATGCATGTCATGCTTTGCTCTAACATGTATATTTACATTTAATATGAAAAAAATCTACCAAAAGACTAGGTAAATATAATACCTACCTACCATGTTTGCAATGTTTGGGAGCAGAACCTACCTTGGACTTCTTGGGCGAGTCGGTGTTGTTCGCCACGCTGGGGTCACTGCTGGCGTCAGTGCCTGAAAATAAATGAAATAAAACGTCTTTATCTCGGTCTATGAACCATAAAGTGTTGTTAAAAATTAAAAAGGAAATTAATAGAAACAATCAGTGATTTTTTCAAAAGAACTGAGGATCTTCTATATAAAAACATTTTCAACTATTTAAATGTCTGGCAACATAGAATATACAATTTCTAAAATCGAATATTCAATTCTACGTTGCCAGACATTTAAATAGTTGAGAATATTTTTAAATGAAATAGGCACCGTTTTCAGCGGGTTTCCGTTGCTCCAGCGTCTTCTCCTCCTTCTCCTTCTTCTCCTCTTTCTCCTTCTTTTTATCCGGCGAGGTGGGCATCACCTTTACCGCGCCCGCTGGAGGCTTCTGGAAATTAAAAAATAGATTTCAATAGACGTGTCTATGAAATAATATCGTAACTATCAACTACAAAATTGCATAACTACTAGCCCACCGAGTGTGAAACTGCGTCAATCTGTGCTAAAGTATGTAGTACTGTCATAACGTTATCTGTTTTATTTCTCGTGTAAACGAAAAAGAAAACATGATAATTAACACATCCTTAACAATAGCACAGAAAAGTGCAATATGGGCATTAGAGTTTACTTAAAAGCGTTTATAAAATACATAGGAAAAGTATGAATTTACAATATTTTCATATATCACTCGGTGAGCCACTCACACATCAAGAAAATAAATACTAACAACTTACAAAGCGTAAAATTAAAAAATAAAACTTAAATCGACTACGGTGTAACACACAGGACGCAACTAAATAAAAATCTGAAAATAAAAATGTGTGAATCTAAAGCCTACAAAAAAACGTAGAAGACGTTAATAAATACACAATTTACTCTGGCTAGGTCAGTGAAGTAATGCAATCAATTGAAAATCTTATCCATATAATCTGTGTCTTAGCCAGATTTGCGCATTATTATTGTCTTATAAAAAGTGCCTAAAAATGAACCGTGCAAAGAGCAGCGGGGAGATGATCATTGGAATAATATTGTACTTTGCTGATTAGCTCATTAATAGAAAGGTATTATACTTATATAATAAGTTATTTTTAAGGACCCTTTTCATAATAGCCTGCTAATATGAATAGCTTATGAGCAAATTTTAATAATTTGCGTCTACTAATTTTTTTACCCCCTGCCACGTACGACTTATGATGATCATTCCCCCGCCGCGTCACTATAAGCGGGTTGACACTAGTCACTATATGCGGTGTATGCGGGGGTGCGGGGGTGCGGGGGTGTGAGGGTGAGAGACCTTGTCGAGGCGCTCGGCGAGGTACTCCCCCTCCAGCGAGCTGGACGACACGCTGGTGCCGCCGGACCGCCGCCGCTGGACAACACCGGACACGTCAACTACCCCGCTGACTTATAGCTATTGACACTAAGGCCCAATTTCACCAACGTCTGTTATGGTAAGGATACACGACGACACCAGACACTAAACACTCAGTGTATACATGGAATGGGCATTTTTCGACTAGCCGGCCCGGCATCGGCACCGGCCTGGCACCGGCCCGGCAGCGGCCCGGCGATGGGTCCCGCCGGCACCGGGGTAGCAAGCTTGAAGCTTCCCCCCGGTGCCGGGCCGACAAATCTGCATGTGTTGTGTACAAATTGTAGTCATTGCCTGTGTGAGCGTGTGTGCGCGGAGGATAATAAGTGTGGTGGAGGCAAGTGGAAAAACGAAGGCCCAGAGCCGGTGCCGTGCCGGGCCGGTGCCAGTACCTGTACTACTGTGTAATGTCTGTGTGTGTACACTGCCGCGACAGCTAGTTGCAGGTGTAGTGTGGACGCAATCGACACTAGTGTCATTTCTGTCGAGTGCCAGTGTCTTCGTGTATACTTAGCGTCAGTGTTAACCATAAAGTTAATATACCTAGCGGAATAGAGCAACAATCTCGAGCTGTCAAATGAAACCGAAATTGGTTTTCATCTGTGTGTAAAAATATGTGTACGTATATACTTATACAAGCATGATTGAAGTTGAAAATGAATTATATGAGATTAAATTGTCAACGTGCCGACTGGATATCAAAAAAGAGTGATGCTGTCATCTATCACACGTCTCTTTTTACCACGCATTGTTAGTGATAGTGACATCTCGCTGCTTGCTCAGGTCTTTGTTTCTCTATTCCGCTAGGTATATTAACTTTATGGTGTTAACAGCTTGTAAATTAATGTCATGTCTTCACTCTTCTCTTTCATTCATATTATGATACTAATTCGAGCATTAACTTTAAGAGTTGTTGGTGAAATTTGGCCTAAAGCTACAAGGATCTATCGGCACGTTACGAGAAACAGAGCAAAAGCCACCGTAATCTTTTCAAGTCAGTTAAAAGTGCCTTGGCCGAAATTGGAACTATTGCTGTTTGAAGTAAACTTTGTCCCTTGTATTATTCAAGTGCCAAAGTGTCAAATCCTTGTAGCAATGCAGTGAATGTTTTGTTGATAGATTTTTGTTAATCGTGGCAATAACTATTAAGTCAAGAATAGGGTGTTATACCTCAGTTTACAATGAACGAGAAATGTTTAAGATATACGCTGAATAGCATTAATTTTTTCATACAAAAATATACATATATTTGTTAAGTTTGCTTCAATTTATTAATACAGTTAACAGTACATACAGTGTGTACCAAAAATAAGTGATAATACTTTAGGGTGTGTACGTGTTCCTTGTAGAGAGTTCACTGTGAAAGTAGCAGCGCTGAAAGACGAAAAGAAAATTTTCACTTTTGTATGGGCAAGGGCCCGAGCGTCACGAGTTTCCCTATACAAAAGTGAAAAAAAAATGGTCTTTCAGCGCTGCTACTTTCACAGTGAACTCTCTACAAGAAGCACATACACACCCTAAAGTATTATCACTTATTTTTGTTACATCCTGTATACATTTATTAGGTAGCAGACATTAGTGACATACTCTCTCCAACGTACAACAAAATTACATGCAGATAGTTATAAGTAAACAAAGTAATATAAATATCTAAATGACATCATAATGATTCGTGTTAGTTAATGACAAAACAATTATTATTTTTCTAAGAAGTCCTAAGAAACAATGATTTGTTTGTTTTCCAAAATAGATTATACATGATAATTATTGATAGTAAATATTATTAGGACTACAGTATCAACAATAATACAATGAATTTTGGAGCTTTCATGTCTAAGAAATTGATACATAGGCTGAAGGCGGACTTTTGTAATTTGATCGGGTTTTGTCAAGCCCAGACTCTATCAACATTGACCTGACATAACTCGACCAAATAACATAGGTCTGATTTTGCTTATAAATAAATTTCTGTCATGATACCTAAACTTTTAATCTACATTACATTTATTTAATGGGTATCATTTTCAGTAATAACTCTGTAAATATCCATTTCATTCAAACAACAAAATAACATGTTATAATGCTATCAATTATGACACTAATAATTTATAGCGAAATATTAAGAAATTATAATATTTTATGTTTAAATAAAATCTGATCTGAACAGAGTATACCTATAGTGAAAGATATAATATGTCCAGGTCGTAGAATTACATCATAGTATGACACCAACGCGCTTGATGATGAATACGGACGAGTCTGACTCACATACTACGTCATGCAGTGGCTGCTAGATTCACAGCAAGTCATAAGTGTACACTACTTCTCAAAGATCTAGATTTAAATGTGCCAATTTGTGAAAACTTGAACCATTTAGTTTATAGTACGATTTGTCATCAAATTATCACTTTTAGGGCCGATTTTTCAATCGTCAGATAACTTTTAACTAAAGAATAAATATGACACGTTGACATTTTTTTCATATAAAATCTGTCAAAACGCCAAATTTATTCCAGAGGTAAAATTTATCTGACGATTGAAAAATCAGCCCTTAGTTTCGTTTTCAAATAACTATTAGGTCAGACTTGCTAACAATGTTAATAAACAACAATTGACCAATTATATTCTTTTGTAGAAAAATGTGTCATGATATCGTGCGCGGTGTTAGAATCAATCGAGATTTTAGAGGACAATCTGGCTTAAAAGACTGACTACTGAGTACCCTATTTTATATATCCTTTGTGATATTTCCTTCTTTATTAACTTTACCCCACTATTGCAGGTATATTGCAGGTCCTGAGGTAAATATTTCATTTCTCTCGCTCCTCGTCTTCATAAGACAAGTCATGATAATATGTTAACACAGAGTTAACTTTGTCTCGACTCAGCGTATGTGGGTCTTAGTCTATAATACTATAGTGTAATGTATAATACCTTCTCCTTGATGGTGGGTCTGGGTGCGGGCTGCGGCGGCATGGTGTGGCGCTTGGTCGCCTCCGTCGGCATCGCCTCCTCCTTGTCGCCCGACGCCAGAGCTGGAATTGATATTAAACACTATTATTATAGAGGTTGTAAGGTAGAATAGAGTATACTACAACTATATAATAGACCGCTATGGTCATGTATATGTAATATGTCTCCCTTACAAGAAATTCAGGAAGCGTCAAATTTGTTATAATAGAGCGATTTTATTAGCTTTATAAAATTTTTAGGTAAACAGGTAGTAGTAACTTAGTATCCCCTAAGAACATAAAAATATGATCAGCTGATGAATCTTCTTGTACACAATTGTTTCGCTGACGGAACACCAGATACAGGCATTGAAAACTTGATAACATTATTATAGTCGCCCCAAATGAGCTTTGTTTACATTTAGATCAAAAAGAATTGAAACGTGTCGAGAGAATCCACGAACAACGGCGATGTTTAATAATAAACAAATTCTCCGTATACAAACACTTTTTCAAGTGGGCGGTGCAAGCTAAATCCGAATTCGCGAAAAACATTCAAGGTCAACGCACAATTTAGTTTTTTAATTTATTTCTGTATTCAAAATTGGCACTGAAGCTGAAAATCATAATTTTACTAGGGACTTATTTTACATTCAGATAATAAGTTCAAGAAATAGCTTATCCAAAAAATTTGTGCTTACTTTATACAGAACATACAGAGACAAAACTTCCGGATAAGCTATAATTTGGCACTTATAGGTGTTATAAAGGATCATTTTAAAGCAGTAAAATAATTTTGACTTCATAAAATAATTTTAAAAAGCCACTTTAACATATTTTTTAGCACCATCTAAACACTTTTCCCTACATCACGAAAACGCAAACAAACACCATAAACACTCACAATCATGTCTGCAGAGACAATCTTTAAACACCATGTTATCTGCTCAAGACGTATCACTAAACTGAGTCTAGCCGACCGCTTGTAAACACTGTATTAATACTCCGAACGATGCGCACGCGCACCATGCGTCACTGTTTACTAAAAACGTTGTTATGTCTACTATACGTTGGGAAGATCTTAAAACTATCTAGACCGAATATGAGAGATAGACTATTTTTAAATCTGACAAAGTAAAAAAGATGAGTTTGTTTATGCGAGATATATTTATTGATTATCCATTTGCAGTTGGCACGAGCACATAATCGTATAAACATTGGGAGTATAAACCGCATAAACTCACGAAATCTCTCGTAAGTAAAATTTATGGGTGTGATCGCATAATGCGGTCCGTTGCAGCCTGGCAAGGTGACAGTGAGTCAGACGCGTCTAATGTATTGAGTGGAAGGTCGATGTATGATATCATTTTTGCAAAATCGTTCTATCAACATTATTATTAGAGTGTGATAAAAATTACAAGTAATTGAGAGTTTTGAGCCAAGTACTGGTGTCATCGCTTTTAAAATCTCGCTTTTCATGTGGTTTGGGCGTATATGTCGGAGTAGTTGGCAACCCCTCTAGTGTATATTGTAAAGCTTAGGCAGGAGAACCAGATGGAAATCCTAATAATTGTGAGTTACAAATTCTACATACATATTTTCAGGCGAATGCTAGTCGCCTATAAATCGTCAATCAGTTAATTGACCAATCTCGTTTCATTCTAGTTTTCTGTGTACACCAGAGATCTCGGTCAAAATGCATTCGCCGATTTGAATAGCGTAGTTAGATGTCAAAAATGTATTGGATTTGACTTAAAGCTTCGTTGAGTGTGATGGCGCTTGAGATGCGCTATGTCAAATTCTAGAGGCTCTGCTCAAATGTCTAATTAATGGTCTCTGGCAGTCTTGCCAGAGTAAACAGATCTAACGAGTAGGCCGACTCAGAAGAGATCTCAAAATTCATACGTTTGACCTAGTAATGTACTAATGCGTTACTCTGCGTTGTGAAACATGTCTAAAGTGGTACTCGCGCTGAACTCGCGTAGATTCGCCCGTTTGTTTGTATTCGAGGTATCTATATATGGTTGGTTATATCTATTGTGTTCTCACCGTCAGCGCTGCGCGAGGAGAGGCGGCGCGAGGAGAGCGCGCGCGCGAAGTGCGGCGGCGGGCGCTGCGGCGGCGCGGCACGCGACTCGTAGTGCGTGCGCCCCGAGTAGCGGAACCGCGACCCCAGCCGCGGGAACAGCGTGCCGCGCGCCGCCGGCTCCGGACTCGTCAGCCTATAAAACAAAATATATCAGTCAGACAACATAGGGTTGATTCAGACACAACGCGACGCGTAGATGCATTTCCAAATTTTCATGGATTTGACAAGATGTCTGACGCAATTGAAATCTGTGAAATCCATACAAATTTATGCCGTGCCGCGCTTCGCCTCGTCGCGTTGCGGTCTGAATTGACCCTTAAGATGACTCGGCAAAATCGGGGGGAAGAGGCGCCAGTGCGCGATTTTTATGTTCCTTTGTTCGGGCGAAAAGTGTGCGTGTCGAGTGCGTATGAAAGATATTGTACACATGCGCCTACCCGAGACCTTGTCACACTAGCCAGTTGTTAGCAAGTTGAAAGCACGCCGAGAGTCCGTCAAGCGTGCTCGGTGAACATGCAGCGAACAGCATTGTCCACTCGCAACTCACTAGTATAATAAGACGTTAATTTTTTTTCGAGCCGGAATATTATGTGCATGACTTATAAATGGGATGTGCAGTGAGCAGTGAGCACGCTGGATCAAGATTAGACATGCTCAATGTTGTGGATTCATTCAGGTCATGCACTCCTTGATCGCTTTGCGAAACTGGTGGGAGCAGATAGCGCTTCAGACTTGAACGAATTTTCACGTAATAACTATCATATTTTCCAAATTAGTAGTTCCGTTTAGGCGACTCACCGGAAGAAGGTGTGATGCTCGACGCAGGTCTTCCACAGCTTCTTGGCGGCGCGGTGGTTGGCGAGCTTGAAGCCGACCGTGGACTCGAACTGCTCGAACTCGCCGGGCCGCAGCTTCACGTAGAAGTTGTGCCGCTTGTAGCTGATCTTCAGGATCTTCGGCCACGCGAAACGGTTGATGCGCAGCCTGCAACACGAACACGTGTCATATGGATTCATCGTAAAATCTTTGAGAGATACGTCATGTTCGCGTAGCCTAAATTTATTATTTTTTATATTTATATTAAAAATAGCAAGTGGGGAGAAGAATAAAATATCTGCACTTTTTGGTCTTCACGTTGGACTCCAGCGAGCGGGGGATGTAGTCACGTGTCAAGTGTCACCAAGATATACGTTTAGCGCTGAGCAGCTTTTCGGTAATGTCAAATTGAATTCCATAGCATGGAGAATATTCTTCAGAAACAGTGTTTCGCTTCGAACAAGATCCGAAAAAAATTTGGCTACAGAAATATCGCCAGCTCCCTCACTCCCCGGCTACACCTACAGGAGCGACAGGGACGGACATACTTCTCTCTGTGCACGAGCAGGCCGGAGGAGCACACGCCGAGCGTGATGTCGACGTTCTCCGAGTCCTTGGCGGGGTGGAGGTCCACGCCGTACATCGCCAGCTTCTTGGCGTTCTCCAGGTAGTTCAGCTCCGCCTCCGCCGGCGTCTGGCCCCTGTGGAATGAAGCCATAGTTCATAACTATACCGTTTTCAATCATAATGTTACACTTACACAGCTACAAATTGCGAGTACGTGGGTGGGAGGAAAACTAGAGGGAAACGTGACAGTAAGTGTGTAATCATTTATGACGTTATACCGACTTTTTATCTCGCAAAAGTAGCGTCACTAACACAGAAAGCATCTAGCATACTAGATGACTCCCGCAGCTCTGTTGCGCCAAAATTCATATATCGCGCCAAAACCATACATTTTCCGGGTTAAAAAGTATCCTATATCCTTTCGTCGGGACTCAAAGTATCCTACATACCAAACTTCACCAGAATCGGTTCAACGGTCTAGGCATGAAGTGGTAACAGACAGACAAACACATTCACGTTTATAATGTTAGTATGGATTGTGTGTCTCACTAGTGCAGTGTGCAGCTGCACCTCACCTGTGGGTTTTGTGCAGCTCGACCACCTTCTCCTCCAGGTCTGGCGTGCAGGCGGCGGGCGGCACCAGCTTGAGCTGCTTGCACAGCCCCGCGCCGCTCTCCGACTCCTCGTGGTCGCCCAGCTCCGACTGCAGCAGGTAGCTCGCCAGCAGCGCGTGTGTCACCGTCGAGCACGGAAGACGACCTGGAGACCAAGCATTTTTTTATTATAAAATAAGGGGTCAAACGAGCAAACGGGTCACCCGATGGAAAGCAACTACCGTCGCCCATGGACACTCGCAACATCAGAAGAGCTGCTGCAAGTACGTTGCCGGCCTTTTAAGAGACAAATTAGAGGAATGAAAAATAAAGATGAAATCTACGGCCACTACTTCTATTTAATAATATATTATAGTTTAGTTAAACAATTTTTGTTCATATTTGTGATAATCGCCTACGCCGATTACGTGATATAATACATGTCTGACAATCATGAGGAAAAAGTGACGAGAATTGTTATTCTGATGCACAAATCCAACGTAAACAACATTCTGTCTTGTTTCATTCGGTGAACGAAGCTGGTGCTGCTAATAATAATCAGCTTATACGGGCACCAGTAATAATATAATTAGTAGCCGACTTACAAAAGGAGCTAACGAAAGAGACAGAAAATTAACCCATAAAGAGAGAAAGAGACGTACCTTCAAGCAGATCCCTGCGGATGGCCAGCACGAGCTGGTACCGCGTGAGCTCCTCCTGAAGCTGCGCCGGCTCCGGCGGGTAGAACTTCACCGCGAACCGCACCTCCCAAGGCTCGTCTGCAACGTTACCATAGCGTTAGCGATCCGTAGACACTCTTGAGAGCGGGATCTTAACCAATCCTTATCTGAGGGTCTTACTGCGCTCTGATTGGCCCACGCTGGCCGCTGCGCTTACAGCGTGTGTTTGCTATCGCGCAGGGAAGTTGTCAAAAGCAAGTACCGCTTTCGCATCATCGGCCAAAATTTGAAACATGAGAACCCCGATCTTCGTGATGTGAAAGATAATGTAAGCTTACCGTTTCATGACGAACAACTAAAAATAAGTAACGCGATCATGCAACGCAAAGTAAAAATAGTAACACTGATTCTTATTCGTTTTTTTTTTATTACTTTAATTTAAATAAATTTATATTCTGTGCTTGGGCATGCTTTATTCGATAGTTTTTATGTTTGTAGAAATTTTTGATAAGGCCAAATTGTATAAGAATCACTCATAAACCTCGTATATCAAAAAGCGGCTCGTCCAGAGATTGTCCCATATATTCAATGACACTTTTGCGCATTTCCTTTTGCCTCAGCCTCTCGAGTTCATTTGGATCCATTTTGCGTAAGACATTATCTAAAAATTTTATAAGATCATAAAAAATGTCATTATAAGTAACAAAAACTAAGATCATTTTATTCCATGCACGATGCAACCTTCAAATATATTATATTCGTAAAGTCGAAGAAAATCCAAAAAACATGTAAAACAAAAAATATTAGCACAAATGACGTTCCTGATTGGGCACTTACCTTTTTGGTGCTTGCTGTGGTGTATAACACTTAGATTAGCACAAGAAACTGTGAAGCGAAATGTTAACTGAACGGACTCAGAAGCACGGACGCTGAAAGTCGTGACCTAGTGTTTATCATAGGGTTAAAACTAGCGTGAGCACTGCACCAACGACGCGACCAAGAACGGCAGTTGACGGTTAAGGGTTCATTTCCATCGAACATGAGCTAAGCTATGCCGCGACTCGCGAGGAACGTGTTTATTGAGAAGTGAGAACCGATAGAATCGTTGCGCTAAGCGAAGTCAGGAAAATGAAGCGATTCTATTGGTTCTCCAGCAGGCTTAGCAACATTAGAAACGGGAGAGAATGGACATACTGACAGATTTGAGTAACAAAATGGAGGATTTCTTTTGTCTATCTGTCACTTTGTCTATTTATTCGTAGAAAGAAACCATTTCTACGGTGACCATGCCTGCGGTAACACATTCCTCAGCTCCGGTGGAAGCGCACGTTTATCCGTCGAAATGAGTAGGTACTCACGTTTGAGCATCTTGGACACCCTCTTCTCGAGGTCAATCCAGACGCGCGGGTCGCCGCGGTCCTCGTACAGCAGCCCGAAGTAGTCCTTCTCCACCAGGTTCAGACTGTCGCACACCTTCGACAGCAGCTCGTGGCCGCGGATCTTCCTCTGTAATCACATCGAAGGGACGGTGAAGGGGGATGCATTTTCTGAACAAGAATATCGCGAAATAACGCTTGAGCTCGGAAGTCAGCTTTTAGCGATGCACTTGCGACTCGTAAACTTCTATCGCACGTAGATCTTATACATGGGTTATCGAACTACATCTTTCAATAACATCGAAATATTTGTGCAACTCCATTTTAAGCTGGTTGTTTTCCTTCTCATCAAAAGTAGGTTATAATAGTAAAAAGGAAAATTTTATGGTTTTAAAGCAAAAAAGCGAGAGAAGATGCACCGGGACCAATTTGTATTTACTCTAGCAGGACTCTATAGCTCTTATGACCCTTATATTATGCAGCATAAAGACTTATTGAGTGCACTCTGTATATTATTACCCTTACCTACCTATAAGTTATACGGTATGCCGTATGCAGCATAAACTAAAGCCTTAAAAGTGCAACTTACATCAGCCTCCAGGTCCATGGTGGAGCCGTCCAGCAGCTCGACCTTGATCCGCGCGAGGTTGCCGGGCCGCCGCTTCGGTGACTCCTTCGCCTTCTTCTCCTCCTTGCCATCCTTGCCGTCCTTCGCCACGCCCTCCGGCATCTTGCCCGATCACGATCTGAAATGATGGGTTAAATTAGAAATCAGTTAACAATGATAATACTTTAGGCGGACAGTTATAGCGAAGCACCAAGCCGATATCTCTCCTACAAGTGAAATAGTAACACGTGGCAGTGCCAAAATGCTGGCCGCTAAGTAATGTTAAATAAAACATGTCACCAAACCACCCCATCTTAATTATTAATGACTAAGCTGTCGCCCCATCGAGTCCGAAAGAATTTAGGAGTCTCTACATAAGTACTGTTTGTTGTGTAGTGTGCACTGTAGAGTAAAACGGGTATAGATAATTGTGAATGATTAATCTCAAATAACTTTTAACCTAACAATACATTCGATCTAAAGACAGTTTACCACTATAAAGGCCGTCACAGACTTAGCTATAATATATATTAATATACCGTACTAAACACACTGAGACCAGAAATATATATTATAGCTGAGTGTGTGGTCACGCGAAAATTGTATAGAAAATATATATTAACATGCCTAGCTATAAACATATTAATATATATTATAGCTAAGTCTGTGACGGCCTTAAGGCTGTGTTTCCACCAGAGATGTGTAGCGAGGAATGCGTTTTTGAGAACCAATAGAACCGCTTCATTGACGTGACCTCGCTCAGCGCAGCAATTCTATTGGATCTTAAAACACATTCCTTGCAACACATCTCTGGTGGAAACACAGTCTTATAACCTGCGCGGTCACGGCTAACGGTATCTATCAAATCAATCACAACAATCAATTAATTGACGAAAGCCGTGAGAACTACACGGCTGTGACGCGCGATGACAGGCTGAGTGCTGCTGAGTGCTGACCCATCACCTGATGATAGGTCGCATAAATTTATTTTTTTATTTATTTATTTATTTAAGCAATACAATTTTAACTTAGATCTACTTCATAATGTACCTTAAACCTGCAAGGTTTGTCTGGTACACCTTAGAAAGTTCACCACGCGCTAATACAGTCATTTTAACTATATCCTAGTTTAAACAGAGTTACATACAATAATCTTTTAACTAATTAGTTAATACATATTTCACGGGGAAGAACAACTAATAATAAGAAGAATAAGTGCAGTACAAACTTAAATGACATACATAATTCTTATTTTAAGTTTAAACAATAGTTATCTACGTTATAATGAGCGATACAATAACTTATCACAATATTATTTTGTCAGCTGTGAACTGCGGACTGCGACTGGACCGGTTTTTATCGTAAACATCAACCCTTCACATACAGGATGTAATCATTACTTACACTGATTTAATTGGTTTTATTAAATTTAAACGTATTTATTAATACACCAATCATTTTAGGATAAGCTATCTGTTAGGTACACTAGCAATTATTATGCCATTACACCCTACACCCTAGCCCTACGATATTATATAATATCTTGGGGTCGGTACTCATACCACTAAGATGCATGCGGGTATAACATAATATATACATTTTACTTGATTCTTATCTGTTGGACAAGCATTACGATTTCTAAACTGACGTTGACGAATATTAGACATTCATGATATTTGAGAGATATGCCTGGCTTCTGATTTTTAACAGCAACAAAACGTTAACTAACCAACTACGCTGTTAATTAGTTCGAACTCCTGTCAAAAAACCTCCTGAACCTAAGAAAAGGTTTTACTTGAGCAATGAATATGAAACGCTACAGAATCGTTAAAGATATTACCGAGTTAACTAACATTTAACGTTACAAGATGTCTCTAATGGGAAAGGGGGATGGGGTAGCGTCTAGCCGCGCTGACGCCAGCCGACTGCCGAGTGCGTCCTTAGCCCATTAACGACAACAATGCTTCACTGTCACATTCATGCCCCTATTCCCGCTATTCCCCGTATTCCCTTATCCCTAGTCCCTACGTACGACTTACGTCTAAATCGAAAACCTATCGGTCCCACCGCGAGATCCTTGCCGCTGATTATATTGTTACAAACTTCCTTAGCCTTCAGGCTTCAGCAAGATTATTATCGATTTTGGATAGATAGGTCACGACTCACGATAGGTCATTTATATTCTCTGCGTTCAGTTTTTTTCGTTTCACGCCATTTTAATTGGAGATAATTTCGGAATCAAAATATCTTTCATCTCCAGACAAAAACAATCCATCTCGCCATTGCATCGCAGGCAAATTAGTCGAAACTCCTTTTTGATTTCACTGCAGTCTGGTAAACAACCTTTTCAGCGTCGGATGCTCCCGGACTTTTCAATTAAAGCGGATTATGGATGGAAACATTTCAAAACTTCCGAATTGCACAGGAACAAATAAAAATGCCGGAGAAATTGTAGTCAGAATATTTGCGTTCGTCCGAGGAAGGCAGATCTTAAATAAATGAGTAATTTTTCAACCTTTTCAATCCTATAAGTATGAAATCTCTTATGAAAAAATCTGCTGATATTAGACTCTGGAACTTTGAGAAATTGGGCGTTTTCACACTGCGACGATAACGACACGATTCGCAACATTCCTTATTATTGTTCCTTAGAAGTTAGAACTTAAAAGTAGTGACTTTTTATCAGAGAATTTTAGTAAAATAGTGACTGACAGGGAGAACAAATACTTAAAAATAGCAGAATATACTTTTTATTGCCGTTCCATTTCCTCTGCTATTTGTATTGGAAGCCGATATGTCACAGAAGAAGGATATAATGAATTCCTACGGAAGCTATAAAGAAGCTAAATTACATAAGACAAACAGCGCCGGATACATGATCACGACATGATGCAACTATCCGCTATAACGATGCCGTCCGACTACTTTAGTACTCATTATATTCACTAAGTATTACCATCGTCGTAAACTAGATTTCGAAGATTGATGTAAGCGTCAGCAAAGTCGGCTATCTACTCTCTAAAGCAGATATTTCCAAAGTGTCTTCTGTAACATTTGAAAGTATTTGTTTGTGCCTTGAGGTTCCATTATCCACACATTTTTAGGACACTTTCATATTACTTTGTTAGCAAAGTTATAACTAATCCATGTGTATTTCGTTATTCGTAATCATTATTCTAGTAACAAGCCGAACTGTTAAGTTGTATTGAGAGAATTTCTATTGGTGGATAAGCAATACGCTTGCCTGTAAGCAACCGTAGGAAATCGTAACATAAATCTTCTGTAGAACATTCTTACCATATCTTTAAATATAATCCTTTAATTTAATCGCAACTTAAGTTATTATTTGAATATAATAACTTTCATTTTTACCGACGACTTAACACGCATAATAATTAATTGTTACACGGACGGTGGCGTCATTAAGTTAAATAATATCAACTTTAACACCGTGGGACATGGGAATTCACGCGAGGCCGGTAGCGGTCGTTGTATGTTATCAACATAATACAGTTGCATCATGAAACTTGTAGAGATTTTTCTAGAACGCTTTCACACTTATCCGGTCGCATATTCGAGGAACCTGTGTTACCGGACACTGGAAATATTCAAGAAATGCCATTTTTATGCAACATGTAACATATTTGTATGGGTATCAGAGGTAAAATTTGAAAAAAAATGAGTTTGAGTTTGAAAAGATGTAGAGCCGAACTCTACCTCTTGTAAACTATTATAGGAATTTATACAGAACATTAACTACTTTTTGATCAATGTGGAATGTGCCAATTAAACAATTAATTATTAAGTACCTAAGTTTCATTTTCGAGAACAACAAAAAGTATCATTAGCTTTTTGCATTCAACGCGGTCTGAAACAATGGATGACTAACTTGGAAGTGCATTGAGTAGCATTAAATCATTTTCCATGACTCATGCGTCTAAGAAAATTGGTCTATTTGAATATAATTACATAATTGACGATATCATAATTCATAACATAAAATAAACATAATAATAGCAAGAAGGCTAGAATGATAACTTTAACGTTTAAACATTAAAACATACAACAACACAAATAATTGACGATATCAGAACTTAAAATAAACATAATATTTTCAGAAAGACTAGAATAATAAGAGTTTAAACATAGAACAATGTACGTTTAAAAACATGGACCACAATTATACTTCCATGTAACACTTCCACAGAAGTGGGTAGCACTTCCAGATCAAGCCTTGAAGCTAGATTCTTTGTTCATCCGAACTGTAACGCCTACACGTGTTGCGAGGTGTCTAACATGTGGCCCCAATGGCCCAATTGAGACAGCTAATGGGCCAGACGTAATCTCTTATCAGATCAGTTGAGCAACATCACCGTTGGGAACACGCGTCATGCAAGAACTCTATGAGATCAGTACTCGAGTTCTGGCTACAAGTATCAATGATAGCTATACTATTGAATGAAAAATTTCAAGCCAATGGATGAGAAATTCTTCTATTTTGGCATCCAAATGCCAATCCAGAACCCCGATTTCCTAATGTAACATTATTGCAGCTTCATTCTCTTTGAACTATTCTTAAAAAAGAGGAAATAACAAAATCAGGTCGCGTAACACAGGATGTATTACAGAATCGCACCTTGTTCTTAATACTTGGCAGTTTATTAGGTCAGGAAACTGAAGCATCATAAATCTGGTTTGTAATTCAGCTCAGGGTTTCTTATTAGGGTCAGTCTTGAGCGTCTTAATTGTTATTAATTGGGGCAATGCGAGAGTCGACAGTCGCAGGTGTCAGGACCGGACCCTTGTTAACGACTTAACGAGTGAGGAATCCTAGCATAAGATCTCTTGGCAAAGATCAGGTGTATCGGTAATACCTGAAATATTAACTCATTTCTAGGTATGCTTTAGAAGTTTAGGTCTCCACCAGAAAAACGTATATCGTGGGTATGTTACTGGCACATTTTGGCATGGATTTCCTTTCAATTTACGATTTAATCCTTGAATCATAGAATTTTCCGATTTCTGGACACTTTCTGCTAATCATAACATTACTACGCCAAAGTAAATTAGGCTAACCTCCTGTTTATATGCATGCCAATCATATTGCGTACGACGGCGAGTTCGTGTTGGCATGGCAGCCCTAACAATATCTTGCCGGACCATTTCATGTTTACAGGAAGGCATTCTTCCAATTCAATTCCGAAAAGTAAAATCGAGACCGGAATCTTCGCGATCGAATTAAAAGTAATTGCCCTGTTTCAGGGAATCAGATGTATGTTTCTGTTATACTTTAAAAAAACTTTACCAGTTTAAATAAAATCTTGAACCATAGTAAACATCTGAAATATTATTATAAGACTGTTATTGAGACTTACGTTTTTTAGGCGCTTACTATTAAAAAGGTGTTTATAAAAATATGGAATATGTTATAATATATTATACTCCCCACACCGGTTTCGGTAACGGTGGCCGGTTTCATTGAAACCAGGTCAGGTACGCAGGAGTAATTTTATAGTGCCCAGGCGTGTGCGCAGTACACAAGAGCACTCTCTATTCCTTTACTCTCATAACCCAGTGGGACGGAAGACCGACACGACTGGCGAGAAATCAGGCGCAGGACCGACTTCTTACATGCCCATCCGACGCATGGATCATCTTACTTGTCAGACAATCGATGATCAGCCGGTATTGTCCTAACCAAACTTGAAAATAACATGTTTCCAACGCGGGAATCGAACCCACGACCTCCGAGTCAAGAGCGACGCTCTAGATCACTGGACCACGGAGGCGTTATGTTATAACTTATAAGTTATAACTTATAATATAGGCGCAAAAATTCGCATGGACCTTAAACTTTCTTGGGTTTATTTGTCTCCAGTTCGATTTCTGTACAACACGAAATACAAATATAAAATGTACCAGTAATTGTAAGACCGAATTAACCGCAACTCTACAATAGCATCGAGCCCTTTGCATGAAGAAATCATCAGGAATCCGATGCCCCATTAGTTCCAAGACTGGAGGTGAGCCAAGTGCCAACTGACTCACTGATTCCATCGAGGCTCAAGCACCCAACATTAAAGACATTAATATATGATTTGTTGTTTAAAATCGAGATTTCTTTTCTGGAATGAGGCCAGACTCCAGACAAACATGTATATTGTATACATAAGTAAGTTATTAGTTAAATTCTCAGATACTACACATTTTACGCTCAAGTAACACGATCCTTGAGAGCACATACAAAATTGGCACTTATAGAGCCAAAATAGCTGTTTGCTAAGGTGCTCTACTAACAGAGGAAAGGAAATATCTCTCACAATGTACATGAACATTCCAGCAATAATCATTTGTATCCTGAATCTTATTAAAATTTTCAGATTCTCCTGCAAATTACGTTTTAAATGAACTTAAACTAGAATATTCTGCATAGATAGTTAATACTCTTTGTATAATAATTAAAATATCTATTTAGATTAAGTGTTCCTTAATGTTAACTTCCTTTCATTAGATTTTTATTTTTAGAAAATTTTAATGAAGAGGATATTCCGATGATTTGTTATTGGAAGCAATTAATTTATTCTGATTATTCGCTTCGAGTATTTAAATAATATTGTAGGTTTCACGATCCTACTTTGTGGACGACTTTGAAGTTACGAAACGAGGGTCCTTGAGCGTGTATTTTTATATTTTTCCAACCTCATTACAGCACACTTGGGAGTTGGGATCGTCATGTTTTTAAAGTTGGCCGTAAATAATATTGTTCACGCTCATTCTTCATATTTATGATAGAGATTAGAGACAGCATGAAATTTTGACACAGGATTATCTAAACCAAAACTGGGGAAGTAGACCCCTTACTTAAGACGCAGGACTTTTTGATCTCCCAGTGCTTCTATTCGCGATCGGCGCATGATTCTGCAAACCGGCTGCTTTGGGAACGTTCATTGTCCACATCGCCAGTTTCACACGTCGGTGACGCGAGCCCTGACCGCCGGCGCCATGACATCATGCGGCCTTCTCAGCCGAGCGTGACATACGCTAACTACACTACCACAATAGCACTAGGTAGCGCTGAGAGTAGGGGTAGATCATGACCAGCTTATACGCTTGTCGCTTTGACCATAATTGTATCTAATTTACATTATCTCACATATCGCACATTTTGTTAATATATTATTATCTCTTGGGTGATATGATTTGACTTTGAGTAATACACTAAGGATTAGTTAGTAAAATTAATTCAGAGTAGTATATTATTTTCAGGACTAACTGAAACTAACTGAAATAACACACATGTGCCCCATCTGTTATGAATATATATGAACCATGTGTTTGGACTTCGGAACTTTACGTCGTAACAACTGGTATGCTAATATGCCGAATTAGCTTCTTTGCTAATTTCTTGATAAATTATTATATATCACCTTGACCGTGGAATGTTGCATGAAACCACGAGAATGGGTGAGGGGGAGGCAGTAGCGATGGCAAGAAACAAATGAGTTTTGACAAGCGGACATTTTAGTTTCCCAAAAGGATACACTTGGTTCGTTGCCAAGCGTATGCATCACATATTATGGGTGCTACTTTCGGTATCTAAGCTAGTAAACAATTCAGCCGTGACCGAGTGCGGATGACATCACGGGTATGACCTCCGCAGTTCGCTCTCGCTGATTTACTGCGAATTGATTACATTTATCAGCTATTTATAGTTGTGACATAATATAAAAAATAGTTTTACATTCATTATTGTTTGCTGAAATAACATAATGTGAAGGTTAAAATAACAATGCAGTTATTTTAAGCGCAATATCATCAAGCATCACCTTCATGGATCACTGTATTCATAAGTTGTGAACAGTGTCGGCCAGTAAGCCTCAAATATGAGGCATTTTCCCCGAAGTTAAAGGAAAAGGAAAGATCTGGACGTATGCTAGCACTTAGCGGCCAGTCAGAAATTGCTCAAGAACTCTTATCTCCTATCAGGATAGTCGTATAAAGTAAATCAACGCAGACATCGGGACTTCGGAAGCTGTATAAAACACTCGTATCGTCTGCAGCACTTGACTCGTGGAGCACTTTATAAATGGCAACTTCGAGCGCTGCCCGCATTCGTTAACGACACACATACATTTGAATATGAATCCTTTGCTAGTAAGTGCATTCATAAGAATACTTAGCATAAATTAAGTCCTAGAGCAGTCTACGGTAAAATGTTAAAAATATTTTTTTCGTAGCATTTCTTGTGTCCTTCGCAACAACTCCTTGCAACTGTAGGGTTCTAGAATCTGGAACTTTCGCAGTGGTTGAATTACGGAAAAATAAGTTTTAGGAGACTAGTGATTACAACCTCATAATAAATATCTTTGTGTCTAGGTACTAGATAGTATAAAAAAATATCCACAGCCGAACATTACATAGAACATCCTCCTTTTTGGAAGTTTGTTAACAAATACATGTAACATCAGAAACGTTTGCATTTTACAAACACAGATAATATATTATAATATATGTTATATAATGTTATACATATATAATATATAATATATAATATATGTATAACATTATAATATTAGGGTCAATCCAGACCGTAACGCGACGCGTAGATGCATTTCTAAATTTGTATGGATTTGACAGATTTCAATTGCGTGAGACGTCTCTGTCAAATCCATACAAATTTAGAAATGCATCTACGCGTCGCGTTGCGGTCTGAATCAACCCTTAAAAGGTAAAATTACACGGAAACTACTACTTAATTTAGTAACCAATATCAGCAACTATATTTAGCTCTTCAACTTGGAATTGAGGAAATGCAATAAAATGCGCGGTTTATTGCATTTCGTGAGTCCGTGAAGTGGTCTCACATAAAATCGTCGTAAACATATTTAAATGGACTCGCTAATATTCAGTTACGGAGTCTGCGACGCGATGTTCGCTTGGCGCCAACAGAAGGGGACATACATACTTTATAGTCATTTAATTTGTAAGCTGTGCAGTGTGCTGGTGATTGTATTTTGTCATGTAGAGGTGCTTAAAGGTACAAGTTGGCAGCGGGCGACATGAAGCGGCAGCAGACGACGTGTCGTCGCGACACTACAGACTACTGGTTTCTATGTATTCGTATGAAATAACCTGCGCAGCTAGCGACACGAAGCTAGCGACACTTTCATTTGCCGCGGCCGTACTTGAGTCTAGACGCAAGTACGGTGCACGAAGCTTCGTGCTATTAGACGATACTATTGGACGATACACGTCGCAGATCGTCCAATGTCGTCTTGCTCAAGCACAAAGCACTACGCATTTGCGGCTGCGGCAATAGAAATACATAGAATCAGTAGTGTCGCGACGACACGTCGCGTCGTCTGCTGCCGCTTCATGTCGCCCGCTGCCAACTCACCGCCTCCACCCCAACGCGCGGTTTGGCGGCTACACCGCGAGATCACGAGCAATAGAATGTAACGATTTAAATATCGGGGTGGTTACGCTGTTATTTACATTCAAATCAAGCAATTGCATGTGATCTCGAGGTATAGGGGGCCAAACCGCTCTTTCGCGCGGACACACATAAATCCAGCCTATGCAGTCTAAATTATATCTGTATGAAAGCATCATGTCATTCATTTTAAAGTAGCCTCACAATTCACAAATGAATTTCGTACAAAGCAGCCCCACCTAGAGTCCCTATTAGCGAGGCAGCACGCGAGTATCAACTGTACAAAAACCGTCCGTTTTAATGACGTCGTAGCACACATAACATGCCATCGGTCGATTTAGCTGGAGTTTTTACTTCTATCACAATTCACAACATGGCGCATGCAACTTTAATTAAAACTTTTCTTTTGTCTACTACCTAGACTCTAGAGGCTCGTGTCGCAACATAGGTACGTAATTAAAATTCGCTGCATATTTTACAGTACTGTAAACATGGCGGTGTGGTTCGTAGCGAAAGTAGAGCACACACATAAAACTTAAGTAAAAACATAATAAATACATATTATGTAAACCACTGGGTGAAACGAAATAACTTAAACATTTTAAGTATGTATCCGAAGGAAGAAATGTAGTCGGAAATGGTACAGCAAGACAGGAAAAACACTATTATAAACCAGCAAGCGAGCAAGTTTGGTGAGAATTAGAATACACCATTCCAGTACTCGTATTACGAACAGAGTTACTCTTGTAGCTAAGAGTAGTAAGAGAACTACTATTATTGGGGTAAAGAGAAATATTCCTTGAATCAGGTCACTGCCCTAGTCACGAAACTAATTCCATTTTTCGCGTAGTCCTCTGTAACGAGTCCCAAGCGGCTTGCCGAAGGTTGGGCCGCTCCTTCGGCAGTCGGCACTGCAAACACACCCTGTTGCTACTCGCTCTCTATTGTATTTAAACTGGATATAATATGACTTCATACTTTGTGAGGCGTTGTCAGACAGATTTTTAACCAAATCGTCATCACTCATTCACTCATCAACAGCATTAAAAAACGTCGAGACAGAATCAATTGGTGTGTCAAAGGAATCTCATCACTTCATATAAAATGTTGACGTGACTGAGGGCCATCAAAGTAAACAATAAATAATTATATAATAATTATGTCATATTATCAGGTGTTATCCGATTGAATTAGGGTAAGAGCGAATCAAGAATCTAGACAATACCGCTGAAGAACCTAAGCTGTGATATTGAAACGTTTCCAGAGGCTAGGTCAAAGGTGAACGCGCCTCGTTCATTCATCACGCTGTAAATAGGGTCCGTAGTTCATTTTAACGGTAATTACTTTCACTCAAATGAATGGATTGTATTGACTCACAAATCACAATTGATTCACGTTAGCGTAACTGTATTAAACGTTTCATTATTTTGTAAAACTAGTAGATTAGAAATTACTCCATTGGCATTTTTCGCAAAGAAGAAAGCACCAAAAAATAGAACACTGTTAGTCAGTGCTCTATTTTTGGTACTTTCTTCTGCATCCGAAAAACGAGCCAAATTAAGAGGACTGTTAAAGGTAATATGAGTACCCTAAATGTTCTAATATGAGGCGTTGGAAGGAAACACGTGTCGCAATAGCACGCTTCATTGGCCGTATGCCGGGCGGGAGGCGAGCTGGAAAATTGCCAGCACCTTCAAAAAACAATTGCTGGGGTCGACGACACCGTATCAACACGTTGCTTCACTTATCATGGGAACAGAAAAAAGAACGAAAAGAGTAACCATGACATGCCTAAACAGAATCTACCGAGGCATCAGAATTCACGAGTCACGACACGTTATGAGTATTATAGAAGAAAGCAGAACGAAAGCCCTACGCGTTAAGAGCAACCATTACAAAAGATGTATGTAGACATCGAAGACTTTCGCTTTACACAGTACACACTAGTCACTACACTATGTGAGTCATACAATCAATCAACCAGGGTCCAGGGCTATCTGATAGTGTTCAACGTTCATGTCGTAACATTAGTGCTGTCCTTGCACCTGACCCTACGACCTTTTCATGTAAATGCTTTCGGAGAAAAAGCAATTTACTGAATAGAGGTAACATTTAGATTTGTGCTGAACTGCTGAAAGATAAATTAGTGCCCTTGACTTACCACCCTTTCATGCAAATTGTTCCGGAAAAAATTGGAGAAACGGAATGTCTGTTTTCACACGAATAAATGCATTGCAGAGCAAATTACATGTAGCGAATATGTTTCAGTTGAAATAGCTGACACATATAGCCGGGCAAATGGCAATAAATAACCCAATTGTGAGGAGCTGACCCGGCGACCTGACCGATCGATGCAGCTCCGGCTCAGCTAATTGTTCTTAATGAAACAGAAATGCGCTCTACAAATTAAATCGTTCGTTAGCTAATAGAATTTAGTGTTTCCTGAACTTAAGTAATGACTAATGACCCCGACCGTTCCGAGAAGACTAATGAGTCTGGAAGAGATTAAAGATTCTTTTGATAATGGCGGACATTGTGCAAACAAGAAGCTTATAATATGCAATACAAGTTTTATTGTATTTAATTCATTTTCTTCCTTTATTCGGCCTTTTTCACCTACAAGTAGCGGATCGAAACGCAAAATGAAACGCTAGTGCCGAAGGTATTTAAACTTTTAAGCATTCATTTGCATGAACATAGATTGGGTGAACTCACTTTAGAGAGCCTAAAATAATGAAGAAGCTGCGTGTGTCATTAATATTCCAGTAGAATACAGGAAACTCACATCGCGAAAAGGGAACGTTTCTCCACGGACCCTAGTTGGGACACGCATCAGCGACAGCGCCCGGAAGCGACCGCGGCCGAAATCGGTTGAGAACCTCCGTGGTTGAATTAATTACTGCCCATCCTATAAACACGAGTTTTTATTATGCAAAACAAGCATTACGATTAGCTACATGACCTAAGTCTTTTAGGATTCAATGAGTTTAATAGCTTCCACATATTATTCCAATCATTAGGTTCTTTAGGCGCAAACAAAGTACTGTTTAGCATTGTTCTTGGAACACGTGCCTTCAATGCAAATGTGTGTTCAGCATGGTCGGTATGTTTGATACCAAAATGAACTCCTTATAAGTCTGTGTATTGACTATTGGCTGAAGCACTACTTGGACCTTTTATGGCGAGAATTTACTAGACGCGTTACCAGCTGGCTTTTAGACTCGCATATCAACGCTTTAATATCACTTTACGAAGCCAAGTAGCCATATAAAATTTTTAGCAAGGGACACATCAGGTGACGATACCTTCTGTCGTATCGTGGTCCTATCCCATACCATCGTAGTCGTTGATAGCAACTTCGCCAAAAGCCATGAAATTAAGTCTCTAAAGGCCAAGCGATATTTGTAGCATCGGTTCAGCGATACTTTTTACACCTCTACTATCGTATGTTGTAGAGTGAGAGCGACCGACGTGCGCCGTATAATTATTCCCGAGGCCCGCGATACATCCTGCAGCGTTCGCCCACGCCAACTTTTAATATTTTAAACATAAGCTCATTACTTATGTACACGTAATACGTCTTCCTGCGAACCTGTTCCCCGAACAGAATAGCGGAATGTAGCAAATCATCCTCAGGGGTACTTAATTATACTATGACTTAAGTTTGCTCAAAATAATATAATATTATAATATTATATCGGACGACATTCGGAGCTCTATTCAGACTTTTATTTGTTGGGCACTTTTCAACCCCAGTCGCGCAATCGACAATATAAAACTACCTACATAAAGGCATCGCAAATCAAAACTTTTCCAATTCACCCCCGTTCCCCTTTTTAATAGAGGGGTGATGTCATGCTATCGATTCACAAAAAAACCTCAATTGGGGTAAAATTTACATATTTTGACGACGCGACGGTTTTATATTCCACGCAGCTACCGATACCATCCGATACTTTATTCAACGGTATTTCAAACAAACACCTAAATACATACAGGTACTGAAATCTGAATAATAAGTTCGTGTTGGTATTGTTTTATTCGAATATAATAATTATGTTTTCAGAGACAATTTACCATATTTCTCACAGTCAGGACAAAGGTCTTTGTTTAAGTACCTAAACAACGTCATATCCTGATACAATATCATAATTGGATTGTGAAGCCGCGGTTCGCCATCAGATATGGTGGATCGATAGTGAAACAAAGAACGCAACCACTCCTCCTATCCTAAACAAACACGGGGCCCTTAGCGCTGCTAGTAATGTTTATGGACGTTTTCCACTAAGACTTTTCGGCGTAATCGATTGCTCAAAGTCGATTGGAGAAGCCTTGTCAATGTTTTTTCCAGGAACTTAGCTTTTATGTTAGAAGCTACTGTACCTACTGCATAGTATACAGGTAGAGTAGTTTTTCAACACCCTCAGTTTTTGGGCTGGCCGCCACTGCTACTTGTGAGCCAGGATCATCAGCGATTGCCAACCAAGATTTTTAGATATATTACCTCAATGATAGACCAGTAAACGTTAAGAATTAAAAATAATTAAAAACTAGATCCAGCTTACAGCAAATAAAAAACTTCATTTGAATGCAGTGCAATTGCAACTACAGTTGGAAAACTTCACGAAACAATACATACACGAAATTATAAACTTATTGTTCCCGTTTACAATAAATCCAGACACAATGTGGCTCCAAAAAAACAACAACGCAGTCATTTCAGATACATTTAGCAGGAGTAGTGGCAAACAAAAGACTCCGTTAAGGTGACGCCATGTTAAAGTAAAAAACCGTGTTGGATGTGTTTTAGATTGCTTGTTTTCTATGCGAGGCTGGCCCGGCCTCTCATAGAAAACAAGCAATGGAACAGCAAAAAATTGAAAGGGCGTAGCGACAAAATGGTTTTTGTCGCGTAATTTATAAACCATAAATACATTTCATAAAAGCTATGGACAAATTAAAGTGTATACTAGAACCAATTTATGTACAAATTTTGGAAGCTTATATCACTCTCCTCTGTTGGCAAAATAGGAATCCCTTTTTATACAGAGGTCTTATTGATTGATTATTCTGTGTTATAAAAGTTGACCAATCGTGTTATGCTATGGGTAATTCAAAGACAAAGACATGATGAATACTGACAGTGAACTTTAATTTCTTAGCTTTAGTCATTGCTGAGAAAAATGGACATCGCTACAGCCAAATTATCAAGGCGTCATCTTAACGTGGGAAGCCTTCTGAGCCTTCTCACAATGGAACTCTTCGAACGATATTAAGCCTTATTTTCCTAGGCTTAGACCCTACAGGAGAATGCTGAGGCACGCAAGTTTGTACCGTAAGTTTGGTGCGTAGGGTGTATTTCCGGTTTCCCTGGAATCTGTACCTAGTGAGGTAGACCGGAAGAGCGGGACCTGTGGAAATGAGGAAATTGAGCGCCCGTCAGCGTCGGGTCGAGTGTGTCGTGTGCCTAAACTTGTTGGGTATTTGGGTATGGCTTGCGTTGATATTAGTGGTGTTCCTAACGGCTATATTTGCCTAGCACGCTACATCGAATAAGCTACATTTTTCAAGCGCGCTATTTTTGACGCTACGTTATAACGATAAAATCAACGTCGTTGTTTTTCAAGCGCGCTAGTTTTGACGCTATACGTTATAACGCTAGTTTTGAGTTTTGACGCTATACGTTATAACGATTCTTGACTCGTTATTTTTCAAGCGCGCTAGTTTTGACGCTATACGTTATAACGAATAACGATTCTTGACTCGTTGTTTTTCAAGCGCGCTAGTTTTGACGCTATACGTTATAACGTTATAGCGTCTTATGCATAAATTTATAGCGCGCGCTATACGCTGTAAAGAAATAGCTTTTTTTTTAAAGCTATACGTTATATTAACCACCACTAGTTGACATCATGATAATATTATGACAATTGACAACCCTACCGATAATGTAAGTGATGTGAAACACCAACCTAAATGTAGTTACATAATATATTATTATAATAATGCAGTTTTTTTTTGAAGTTGACGTCGATTGCAAAGAGGGATGCAGCTTGTCATAATATTTACCTGAAACAACATAAAAGACTATTAGATATTACTGACAGATACATCGAAAAGGAGTAAAATAAAATAAATACCAGCAACATTTTTTTCTTCGAAGCTATTAAAAACCATATTTAAAAGTTTGTTATCATAAGAACTGATAACTCTGATAAGGGACATTACAATATGTTACTATATTTAGTGTTCCAATGTTAATGAACCCATTCATTGGGGCTGATAGATGATAATGAACTATTAATAAAACTACTACGTGATAATGAGTCTGCTTATATGCATTATGCACTAACTACTAAGAATGTTTCACACGCTGGATTCGCTAATGACCTCAAGGTAACCAGAATTGAAGACATAAATGGATAACTAACATTTTGGTACATAATGACTTTTTACTCATTTTTAGGTTTCCGTACCCAAAGGGTAAAAACGGGACCCTATTACTGAGACTTCGATGTCTGTCCGTCTGTCCGTCTGTCTCCACGCTGTAACTCAAGAACCGCTATAGCTAGACTTCTGAAATTTTCACAGAGTGTGTATATCTGTTGCCGCTATAGCAACAAATACTAAAAACTCAATAAAATTAATGTTTAAAGGGGGCTCCCATACAACAAACGTGATTTTTTTAGGTTTTTTCGCTCGTAATCAATAATGGTAACAGCTAGGTACTTGAAATTTACACAAAATCCTTAATTATATTTATACTTTAATAATTAATAATAAAATTTTAATTAAGTAAATATTTAAGGGGGGCTCCCATACAAGAAACACAATTTTTTGCCTACTTTACGGTACGGAACCCTTCGTGCGCGAGTCCGACTCGCACTTGGCCGATTTTTAATACTTAGAATGAGATTGAACAAACCTTGTAAAGTTGTAACTAACCTACTTTAACATCAGGGCTATACATAAAATTTACATTTCCCAGGATCTAAGGCCATTTATGCAAAGAAACCAAAATTTTCAAATCGTTACTTAGCCATTTTATACTCTTTAATAATAATTATTAAAGAGTATAAAATGTATTCACAATCTGTGAACACATCTCGTCTCTCTTTCACTTGTATGCAGATGATCTCCAGATCTATATCCAGTCAACCTTGGAAGATCTCATTAGAAGAATTGGTGAAATTAATAATGACCTCAATTTTATTTTTGAGTGGAGTAAACGCAATGGTATATCTATTAATCCCAAAAAATCTCAGGTCATTATTATAGGAAGTTCTGGTTTAGTCTCCAGAATTGACTGGGTAAATCTTCCCCCTGTGCTCGTTTGTGGTACACACGTGCCCTATTCAAAAAGTGTACGAAACTTGGGTGTTTATATGGATGAGCACTTATCTTGGTCAGATCATGTAGCAGCGGTCAGTAAGAAAGTATACGCGGTATGGCACTCCCTGGGAAGGTGGAAGAATTTGCTACCGATTAAGACCAAGATTTTACTTGCCGAGTCCTTGTTTTTGCCGTTGCTGGATTATGCCGATACGTGCTTCGTGGATCTTACCGAGGACAAGCTTAATAAACTTGAGCGTTTGCAAAACTTGGCTATTCGTTTTGTGTTCGGTTTAAGAAAATATGATCACGTGTCGGAATATCGTTCCAAGCTCTCTTGGCTACCTATACGGTTAAGACGTAATTATCGAGTGCTCTCTTTTCTATACTCCCTGCTACATGATCCCAGAACACCCTCTTACCTAAAAAATAATTTCGTTTTCCGTACATCTAACGATAAAGAATTACGCTCGTCTTCTAAATTATTGTTGGATATACCATTATCTAAAACAAAATTTTTTGGGTCCTCTTTTACAATAAAATCTATTCTGCTATGGAATTCTTTGCCTGTTAATATCAGGCAAGCTAAAAGTGTACACATATTTAAAAAATTTGTCAAAGACCTCTATCTTAATGTTAATAAGTAATTATAATAATATATTTATATATTGGGTACAGTATTTATTATAATATATTATTGTATTTGTATTATATTATGTAGTATATTATTATTGGTATAATATTTATTATAATGTATAATATTAAATATGCTGTATATATGTATAATATATATATGTGGGTATATATGTATGTGTATATGTATTAGTTGTAGTTTGTTTTTGCACACTGCCTATTTGATTTTTATATAAAATAATAATAATTTCCTGCCTACGGTTGCTTGGTAGAAATTGCTGCATAGCAATAAAGCCGCCTTTTGTATTTATTTAATAGTACTTACTAAGTTTGAATTTCTGTATAATACCTATACGTGTGTAAATGCAATAAAGAATTCATTCATTCATTCATTCAATTATTATTATTGTCAAAGTTAAGGGTATATAAGGCAAAGTAAAATATAAATAATGTACGGCCTATGTTTACTTGTTTACAAACATCGCCTCGATGACCTATTTCAAGGACAGAAGGCTAAAATTGCCTTGATGCCTTGATGAACCTTTGTTGTCAAAAGGCAGTAGCGGAGCATGACCTAAATTTCATGTGGGCGAAATCGCGAACGCCAAGGTTCTTAAAGATCCTTATTTTGTATAATAATATCATCTTCATGTCTAAAATTATTATAATATTTTCAACGCATATTTTTTATCTTCAAAGATTCCTGGGAGGAGACTAAAATAATATAATATTTGAAGTCTAGTCGGTGTAACGCTGAGTCATAGCTAATTAAAACAGAGGTCAGATATTATGATGTCATTATGTCAGCTATAATATGCTAAATATACATCGTCAGCTTGTATTTCATACACATTCCGAGGGAAAAAGGTCAATGTTGAATCTGGTTACTGGTTACTGGCTTATCTTCTCAATTTGAGGTTGAGAGGTTTTGAAATCATTTGGGGCCGGTAAACTTGTGAACTGAATATTCAGGCTTTAAATGCATACAGCATAAGGCTTTCTTACGCGGCATTTTATCAGTTTGAAAAAAAATGTAAGATAGTCTTCGTGATCTCCATAAACTACTACCGTATAATTAAACAGTGAGTGTCTTGCCGGTATGTCAATACTAGTATTATTTATAAATATGCGAAAGTGTGTCTGTCTGTTAACTCGATTACGCCCAAACCGCTAGACCGGAGGTTGGCGCAACGGAGTTGCGGGCGACTTCGAGTAAATGATAATCCTCAAGAAACGTTTTAATTACGAAACACAAACGGAAAACATGAACTAGGCAAATGCGCCAATTTTTCGACTGTTTGTTACAACTCACAGGTACATTCGTATTAAGTAATACATACTGTCAAATGTCAGTGGATGTGTTAGTATGTGTTGAATGCATCATCTACGCTACCTATAGGAAGTTGGCAGGCGATCGGGTTCATCGACCTGTTATCGCATACGCTCGTCGCCGACAATTAGTATTCACGGCACGACTCACGATGTATCCGGCTGTCTAAGAGATTATCGATGTTACGAGTTCAAAAGCACTGGCTCTGCAGGTTTCCAACATAACAGGGAGTATTACGCAAAGGTCGGAGCGGAGGACGCTACTAGCCACTAGTGACTAGCCAGTAGCCAGTCAAATAGCTATCCAACCAAAATCCGACTTGTTCCACACGTGAGCGGTGAGACACGTCATATCAGAATATTGACAGAAACGTTACAAACATCGACCAAACTTTTTGTTTACTATGTGCTGGTGCACCTTGGTGTTGTCTCTAGAGTGAAAACATGCATTAATTATTATTGATATTGTATTATTCTATTATGATGATCATCATCAAGAGTTTGATATGTGTTGTACACATACTTCTTCAAAATTTCACAAGTTAGGAAGCATCGAAACATTTAAAAACATCGCACTTCTGCAGACGAAGTATGTGTATTGTGTACGGTCGATTCAACGGCGCTGTTAAGCATTCCTCATCTTATGTCTGAAGCGAAAACTTCCCCGATAGTAAATTAGAAACATCATTTAAGTACTAAAGAAAATAATTAAAGTGAAAGGTACTCTACTTTCACTCTACAATTCCTAGTCTGGATTATCTCGTTATTAAATGCGAAGAGCGAGATAACATGATATATATTAATTAATCCACGATTAAGTTATCCTAAGCAAGTGGATATTCGAAGTCTCCGAAGTTCTGTACTTCATTTAGTAGATATCACGAAAGGATATCTTCAACAAGTTGGCGAGAATACTATGTGTACTATACGGCTGGCTGGCACCGTGCCAATACGTGGAGTGGAATGCCATGTTCAGTCGGAACTCGGACCCAATAAGTAGGAAGTATCGAAAACAGATAAGAGCCTGTAGGCTGTAGCTGAATTTTTACAAATATTAGTTCGGGGAGAGTACTGAGAACTAGGAGGAGAGTACTGAGAACGGAAGAGTATCTAAGAACTAGAACTAGGAAAAGCCTCCTTTTTTATTCGGTTAAAAAAGGTATCTACTGTAACTACTGTAAGCCTAATGCGTATTTAAGTTTGCTCCGGAAAAGTACTACCTTTACCGCAAACTAGCATCGTTTTGTTTGAAAATTGCATCTTTGTATTCAGAAGCAACATGGCAACGTGGCTGAAAATTCTACTTTTACAATGTTAAACCAATAAAATATCCACAGCCGAACACAGCCTCTACCTTTTTGGAAGTCGGTTAAAAGGAACCAGCATTTTGATCCCACATTTCCTCAGAACTCCACTACTCGGTAAGCCGATGCCCATTCCGTGTTACAACACGGACGAATTCCGCGGTTCGGCCACATTACCCGCACGTCACAATCGCACCGAGCGCGTGAGACCGCGGTGGCTCTGACATATCAGATGCCATGGTTTCTGTTTATTTATCGACCAAACATCACAAATACTTGGTGGAACTCTCCTAAAATTAATGCTATGTTTAAATGTCTTAGGCTGGATTGAGTACACTACCTATGCGCGGTTTGGCCAACACCGCGAGATCACAGACTTTAAGATGCGCTTATACGAGCAATAATTTCTCGGCGACACGAATGGACCGATCTGGATTCTGGACCAATAAGTGGAGCAATATGTTATATGAAGCAATTTCAATAAATTGCGGCAATTATTTCGGCGATATTGCTCTATTTCATATCGCTCAATGTCGCAGATATACGAATTGATGAATATCCGATGACTGTAATTGAGCAATTTTAGTTGCCCGTATAAGCGCACCTTTTTAAGTAACGATTTATTTAAAAAGCGGCGTGGTAGTGCTGTCATTTACTATACATTTGCTTGTCACCTCGCCAAACCACGCGTTCGCACTGAGGCATATATAAATCCAGCCTAAGTGCAATTTGGGTAGAATAACCAAACACGCATCCTCTGACAACAATAGATGCTGCAATAGTTTCCAAGCTTGTACACAACTGTGTTTATGCCAGCGAACCATAATTATTGTTGTCTGTAATTTAGTTTGTGGGCGACAGATTCACGGTTAACTAAATCTGTTTTCCGATTCTGCTAAAATAATCCAACATTAACACAGCTTCGATCTCGTCCGGACTCCGGGCCTTATCAAATACTGAAATAGTACTCCGATACGGAAAACAAGCGTCAAACGACCGATTACTTTTGGTTTTTCTCAATCGTTCGCGGTGGTCTAAAATTTTACTGTAATTGCGTTTGTGCACTACACGGAATTTTACCGTCCTGCTTCATAATTTTCACGTTTGCCATATCAAAACCAAAGACTTTATATATAGATTTTTTTTTCCTAGCCTCTGCTGTCCCACTGCTGGGCAAAGGCCTCCCCCAAGGTCTTCCATCTATATAGATAGGATAGGAGTCTTTGACCAAAACATACAATGCCGTCGCCGCCAAATCACGCGTTCGGGCGGACGCGTATAAATCGAGGCTAAAAGCAGTTTGTAGTTTCATTATACCAAGACTGCATCAAAATCTAATCAAAGGTATCTATTATTATCAGATTCTATAACAGAATAGAGCTACTGATGTCAAGTTTACATCTTCAGTCGAGCCGAACATCCCTAACAAGCTTTATATTGCATTTGCCGAGAAAATTACTGCTTCAGACGCGCCGTTTTAATAACATTATAGACTTTCTATCGCAAACTATGCAGGCAGCGTAGCAGGAGTCAGGATAAACTAAAATTTTTGTAATAGGGAACATTACACAAAGATCGGAGAGAAAGCGCTAGTCACAGACATAGATAGATTACCAGGAGTCTTGATCTATATTATATATCTGCGGCGCTAGTACTAGCAAGTAGCACAATAACAATATTATGTACAGTAAATAATCCGACCAAAATCCGACATGTTCACACGTTGAAGAATATTGACATTTAAAACGTTGCCACACATCGAACAGAACTTTTTGTTTACTGTTTACTGTTTATGCTGGTGCTGCCTGTAGCGTGAAAACATTGCACTTTATTATCCTCTATCTTTGACATAATTCTAAATCCTATATCAAGTCAGAAGCTTCAATTCACAAACAATTTGGGATCAACTCAATATTTTTCTAAACGAAAAACCACTGTGATGCCATCATTTTATCACATTATTCGCCTTAACGCCTCCGTGGTCTAGTGGTACAGAGCGTGGCTCTTGACTCGGAGGTCGTGGGTTCGATTCCCGCGTCGGAAACATGTTATTTCCAAGTTTGGTTAGGACAATGCAGGCTGATCACCTGATTGTCTGACAAGTAAGATGATCCATGCGTCGGATGGGTATGTAAAAAGTCGGTCCTGCGCCTGATCTCTCACCGGTCGTGTCGGTCTGCCGTCCCACTGGGTTATGAGAGTAAAGGAATAGAGAGTGCTCTTGTGTACTGCGCACACACTTGGGCACTATAAAAATACTCCTGCGTAGCTGGCCTGGTTTCAATGAAACCGGTCACCGTCACCGAAACCGGTGTGGGAGCTATTATATTATATTATTACATTATTCGCCGTGCAATAATGCACGTATTTGACATTTACTCTTTTATTGACATCAGGGTTAAAGGGGATCTGAACAAATACAGCCAAACGAATCAACGACCTAAGAATCTAGATTAGTGTTTACACATTAACGTTAAAGTCTCGCCACATGTGTAAACGGCATTCCACACAATTTCGTAACCAACATTTTTACGACAATACGCGCAGAGGAAGGAGGTCACGCAAATTCACAGGAAAATAAGCTTTTAAGCCTGATTGCGTTCACACGTAACATTTATTTATAGGCACATTATTTTGCACGTATCTTGAATAGGGCATAACAAGTTTTATTTTGCATCTACCAAACGTGGTAAAGCTTAGAGGTCTTTTCACTTTTTCCATTGTTACCGCTGGCATTTCTGCGACTATATTTTCTGTCCACTTTCCACGCCCGACTACTGTTTTACAAGCACTTTATAGGACAAGGCATTTGTAAAGTAACAGCGGACGAGGTTACAATTGTAGAGTAAGCGATTGTTCCGCTTCTTGAACATTAGGGCTATCGAGCCTCTTATCGTGTGAGAAGCAAAACCGTCCAACTTTATACTTCTGTACATTTCTACATTTACCTTAAAAATATATCCACAGCCAAGCATATTTAAACCTCCTTTGTTTGGAAGCCGGTTCAAAACTTGGCGAATTATGCAACGTTAAAATACGATAGAGATTATTTTTTATTTATTTATTTATTATGACATTCTTACAACTATCATTACAGACTGATATCCAATTCGATAGCGTAGTAAATAGCTTATAATTTATATTACTTTTTTTTATTTTATTACTATGCATAACATATATGATATAACCGATAGTGTCACTTTTGTGAACTCACTCAAAGGACATACGAATAGGTCCAATTTGATGCTCACTTTGTTTAGTATTCGGATTGCTTCTACGATGGGCTATTTTAATAAGTTTGTTCTAGAGTGCGGCGTCGCGAACAGCTCGGGAGACCGCCTCCGCCACACATACCTATCAGGGACGTTCAGATATAAATTATGATTTATGATATCCCAATTCCCATATCCCTTCCGTGACAGCGAACACGCGACGGCGCATAGTGATGGGCCGAGGTATCGTGGTTTAGGGCGATTACGCCACTCCGTGACGTCACTGCTGATGGGTAAAAATAAACGTTTGTTTACGTTGCTAGGATAGATTTAGCATGAGGTTTTGGGGTTTACATTAGATCGGCAATCGGCTATAACACCGGCGATGACGAACTTCTGCCTTAATTACACCTAGCGGGAACATTGGCGAGACAGTGCCCTCGGCCGAGCACATCCATAATAAACATACCGAGTGCTTGGCCGAGAGCACTGTCTCGCCAATCTACTCGGTAGATGTACGTACAACGTACTCGAGTACTCTGCGACTGCGTCAAATCGAAAATAATTGGTTCCGCACGCACTCGCGTGTTGTTGTCCATTGAACTCCTCGAAATGCTAACAGGTTTACCTGAGGTTTTTTATCAGTATTTGAGTAAATAAGGTCCGTTTTGCTCTTTTGAATATAAATATTATAATAATTATTTAATCTCTACAAAAAGTCTCAAAGAAGTATAAAATAAAGTTGAATCTTACTGTCTGAATCGTGTTTTTCCTCTACCAAAGGACGAAATGGCAGCGTTTGTACCCATTTAACCCTTGTCCCTTCAGGCTTGAACCACCACTCGCACTCGAGTGTGACAGCTGAATAAAAATGAGCACAAAGCGAGCGAGTCTAAATCTTGCGGAGGGCCGAGGGGACTTTCACTCTTACATAATATTGTTCGGAAAAAGTTATTTTCTGTGGAACGTGTGAAACTACTACCTTACTTCTAAATTACAACACGTAACTATAATGGCCTCTCCTAGTGATGACTGATGAGAAAAACTGGTGTTGGTTTTGGTCTTGCTTCGATCATCACTAGCCGCTCCGTTGGTCCACAACATGAACAAAATATACGCGATTACGAACTTGAAAAGGGCTGAAACTAGCTGACCCGGCAAACATTGTTTTGCCATATAAATTAGGTTTTTAACCTATTCTCAGGCCTAACGAATGTACTATCTGAGAAGTTGATTCCTACTTCCTAGGCAGATGGCGGACCTAAGTAATTTAAGGTCGCGTTAAGTCAAAGTTTTAAACCCATCACAATTCACAGCTAACATTGAATTAACATAAGCCGACCAAACAACGTAGGTCTGTCTACTGCATAGGAACCAATTTCCTCGGGTATACATACAAAATTTTATTAAAATCGGTTGAGTCGTTTTGGAGGAGTTCGCACTTCGCGCACAAACACTGTGACACAAGAATTTTTATTAGATTAGGCAAAGGTCGGAGCAGAGGACGCTACTGCCACATAATATGTGCATTGTGCAGTAAATAATCTGACCACACTCATATCAGAATATTAACAGAACCGTTGTCAAACGTCGAACAAAACTTTTTGTTTACTGTTTATGCTGGTGCTGCCATGAGAACATTACAGTAATCATGGTTTTCCATCACGATGTACGTGTAACGTAGACACGGTCCAAAATATTGCAAGTTGTAGGATCACAGGACATCGAGAACCCAAATTGAGACAGTACAATAGGTACTTACAAGTTACAACACTACTCCCAAAGCCCAAGTTTAATAAAACCCTTACTCGGCATTTATGAATAACCCATGAGATTACTATTGGGGAAATCAAAAGTGTATATTTTATTTGGGTAGGTAATTTAAGTTGAAATCTTTGCGAGAGGGTCCATTTTCACATAAAGGAATAAGGTTATAAGATTCTACTGTCTCCTCTTTACGCCCAAGCCGGTGAACCTACTTTGATGAAATTTGGTATGGAGATACTTTGAGTCCCGGAATAGGACATAGGATACTTTTTATCCCGGAAAAATATACGGTTCTCGTGCGTTAACGAATTTGGCACAACGGAGTTGCAGGCGTCATCTAGTTTTTAGGGTTCCGTAGCCAAAATGGCAAAAAAGGAACCCTTATAGATTCGTCATGTCTGTCTGTCTGTCTGTCTGTCTGTCTGTCCGTCCGTCCGTATGTCACAGCCACTTTTCTCCGAAACTATTAGAGCTATACTATTGAAACTTGGTAAGCAGATGTAGTCTGTAAACCGCATTAAGATTTTGATGCAAAAATGGAAAGAATATTAAAAATTTTAGGGGTCCCCATAGGTACAACTGAAACAAAAAATTTTTTTTTTCATCTAACCTATGCGTGTGGGGTATCTATGGATAGGTCTCCAAAAATCATATTGAGGTTTCTCATATCATTTTTTTCTAACCTGAATAGTTTGCGAGAGAGACTCTTCCAAAGTGGAAAAATGTGTGTCCCCCCCCCTCTGATTTCTAAAGTAGAGGCATGATAATTCTAAAAAAAATATATGATGTAGATTACTATAAAAACTACCAACGAAAATTGGTTTGAACGAGATCTAGCCAGTAGTTTTTTTTATACGTCATAAATAGTAAAGTACAACTGAAACAAAAAAATTTTTTTTTCATCTAACCTATGCGTGTGGGGTATCTATGGATAGGTCTCTAAAAATCATATTGAGGTTTCTCATATCATTTTTTTCTAACCTGAATAGTTTGCGAGAGAGACTCTTCCAAAGTGGAAAAATGTGTGTCCCCCCCCCTCTAATTTCTAAAGTAGAGGCATGATAATTCTAAAAAAAATATATGATGTAGATTACTATAAAAACTACCAACGAAAATTGGTTTGAACGAGATCTAGCCAGTAGTTTTTTTTATACGTCATAAATAGTAAACCTTAATCTAAATTTCATTAAATCGACTGAAATATAAAAATAAATCAAAAATTTTTAATTTCATAAAAATAAACCTTATTGCTGCTGCGGAACCCTCCATGGGCGAGTCCAACTCGCACTTGGCCGCTTTTTCATAAAAGAGTACCTTTTTGTCATAAAGAATGCAATGTCATGATTTAAAAAGCCATTACCACTCCAGGATAAGTAGATCCGCAAAAAGTAATCAGTACTCTAGAGTCTATACTGTAGTTGATTATAGTAATTCATACTTATTATAAAACATTGCATGCTGTGTGTCCTCGTATACTCAACATTAATGAAATACATTTTGTACATTTTTCAACAAAGTCACATAGTTTCATAGTCACTACTCACTGATGGCGTGCCGTTTTTAATGGCATTAGACACGAATGTGACTCACATCATTACTATATTTTATAGCTTGAAATCATTGTTAAGCGCATATTATTTTTAAGATTACATTATTTGCCTTATTAAGAGTAACAAAGATTTCCAACATTTAAAACAATTTCATCAATAGTCACTAACAAAAGTATGATACTTTTAACGGTGTAACGCCTTTCCCATGCTATTGTTTTCACGATCAATTGTTTTACAAGATTGCGATTGCTAGCAGTCGTTTTTGTGGCATCAAAATCTTTATATTAAAAAGTAATTTAGATCCATTCAAAGTGTAACCGATGTAAAGCTGCGGTCGCAACGTCGTTACTTGTGGAACCAGTTTATTATCTGTCGGCCAAAAACCACCAGCGTACGTGCCGATCATTTGTGTATTCTGCCAAAAATACCAAATGAATGAGAATGAAAATGACTATGAACAGTAATTTGAAGGCGCAACGAAGAAATTTAATCAAATCCAAGCAATTATTAGACAGCAGTCGTTTTGAAAATGTTTTGCAACTATTATTGTGAGGATATTGCTCTAATAAAATCACCAGATAGAGTCAATCCCAACCAGCTCAGACTATAAAACTAATAACAAATACTAAAATTACTGGAGGTTCATCTACGCAAACTGTTTAGGAACCTTTCTGGTTCCTTACCAAATTCACACAATCGTAAAGTTTAGAACCACAAAGAACAGCTCCAAGTTCCGAATAAGATGAATGAGCGTGCGACGACTGACGAGGGGACTCATTAGCCTTTTGTCCGTCAATCTGTTCATCAAAAGCTTTCGAGGGCATTACGTAAGTGACCGCTACTCACTTTCGTACTCGACACCACCGCCCATCCACCGTATTCGAATCCGCATTTATTATCATATCAAATTCAAAAGATTTTTTGCTTGCAGGTCACTTAACGGTTCGCTGCTTTTTGTTTGAGTATTTCGACATCAGATTTTAGTTCGCTAAGTAATAGAGACTTCACGCAAATGAAAAGATATAATATATAATACTTGAACGTTTTTAGAATTTGTGCTGGTGGTGCAATCAATGCCATCCAAAAATTGAATAAGTATTTCCAATTCCAATTGTTCCGCCCATACTTTTACGCGTTTGTCGTTAAGAATCTCTGCACGTAGACATCGAAACTTTGTAATCGGCGCTTATACATGACATCACCGACCGGACCGGTCCGACCGCTCGCTGCTCCAAACTGAATTAGATTACTGTCCTGAGGCGCCCTCGTATGTTTTTGTACCAACAGCTCGACATATTTGCAAAAGTTTTTAAATTGCAGCTTGCTGAGGCTACGCGTCTATTCCAAACAATTAAGGACGAGTGAAGATTTGTTAAATTTACCGTTAAATGTAGCTGAGCTATTATTATAGCCCCTTGCTATCCATTTAAAATGCTAACGCCTTCTGCTTTCTGTAGTTTACTATTTGAAATTGTTAGAGATTTTACCTCCTGTGCAATGTGCATTAATTAAATCTTGGGGCATCGCCGAAGTCAGCTTTAGCCGCTACGTGACCTCATAATAATTTGTAACGTACACCGATAGCGGACCAGCCGCATCCACGTCTAGACTCGACTTATCTACCATTACGGGTATCGAGGTCACGAGTACTAATTCTGATAGTAAATGCTGACCTTCAGAATCGAATGCACCGTACGTTTAGGTGCGCTATAAGTATTTCAAGAGTCACTGTCCTTTTTAGGGTTCCGTAGCCAAAATGGCAAAAAAGGAACCCTTATAGATTCGTCATGTCTGTCTGTCTGTCTGTCTGTCTGTCTGTCTGTCTGTCTGTCTGTCTGTCCGTCCGTATGTCACAGCCACTTTTCTCCGAAACTATTAGAGCTATACTATTGAAACTTGGTAAGTAGATGTAGTCTGTGAACCGCATTAAGATTTTGATGCAAAAAATGGAAAAAGTATTAAAAATTTTAGGGGTCCCCATAGGTACAACTGAAACAAAAAAAATTTTTTTTCATCTAACCTATACGTGTGTGGTATCTATGGATAGGTCTCTAAAAATCATATTGAGGTTTCTCATATCATTTTTTTCTAACCTGAATAGTTTGCGAGAGAGACTCTTCCAAAGTGGAAAAATGTGTGTCCCCCCCCCTCTAATTTCTAAAGTAGAGGCATGATAATTCTAAAAAAAATATATGATGTATATTACTATAAAAACTACCAACGAAAATTGGTTTGAACGAGATCTAGCCAGTAGTTTTTTTTTATACGTCATAAATAGTAAAACTTAATGAAACAAAAAAAAAATTTTTTCATCTAACCTATGCGTGTGTGGTATCTATGGATAGGTCTTCAAAAATCATATTGAGGTTTCTCATATCATTTTTTTCTAAGCTGAATAGTTTGCGAGAGAGACTCTTCCAAAGTGGAAAAATGTGTGTCCCCCCCCCTCTAATTTCTAAAGTAGAGGCATGATAATTCTAAAAAAAATATATGATGTATATTACTATAAAAACTACCAACGAAAATTGGTTTGAACGAGATCTAGCCAGTAGTTTTTTTTATATGTCATAAATAGTAAACCTTAATCTAAATTTCATTAAATCGACTGAAATATAAAAATAAATCAAAAATAATATAATTTCATAAAAATTAACCTTATTGCTGCTGCGGAACCCTCCATGGGCGAGTCCAACTCGCACTTGGCCGCTTTTTTTGGTCTCTAATTATACTAGCTTCAAGACGACTAAGAGTAAAATTAATTGTCTGAGTGCACCAAAAAAGAATGGCATATTGGCGCCTGGAAAGCTTATAATGATGCACACAATAAGACGGTGCCGGCGCGTCTAGACTCTAGACTCAATATTTATATGTTTTCTTTGGTCGGCTACCGCTTTCGTTTTATGGGATTAAAGTCATAAGCTGCGTGGATCGTTTTAATTGTAACATAAACAGATCATGTCTTTAACTTACCGAGTAGATTTATGGGTTTGTTCGATCTTCCGGACACACGTGGAGTGTGGACTAGCATCATCGTAAATAGCTGCAGTTAAATAAAACACCAACTACAAGAATAATATTTGATCAGGAGTTGTAAGAGACTTAATTATCATCAAAGAATACTTTAAAAATAGCGTCATGGTATAAAAATATAACAGTTATTATTAAACATTGTGTCAATATTTGAATCATAAGTTATCGGTATAGTGACCTTACAATCATCATGTTATTATAATGTGACATCATCATATCAGCCTATGTTCGTCCACTGCTGGACATAGGCCTCTCTCAATGAACGCCAAGATGACCGATCTCCTGCTACTCGCATCCAACATGGACCCGCGACTAAACGGAGATCGTCGTCCCACCTAGTTGGAGGTCGACCTACACCCCGTTTTCCCAGCCTTGGTCTCCATTCCAGAGTAAGTTTACTCCAGCGATCGTCTGTTGTTCGAGCTATGTGACCAGCCCAGTTCCACTTCAGCGTACTGATTCTCTGCACTATGTCGGTGACTTTAGTTCTTTGACGAATTGTTTCATTTCGAAGCTTATCCGCCAAAGAAACTCCGAGCATAGCGCGCTCCATAGCACGCTGAGCAACGGAAAACTTACGAGCTAGCCCTGCTGTGAAAGGCCAGGTTTCCGCCCCGTAGGTCATAACGGGAAGCACGCATTGATCGAAGACTTTCGTCTTCAAGCTCTGCGGAATTTGCGACGTGAGAACTTCCTGAATGCTGCCCAACCCAACTGAATCCTCCTATCGGTTTCTCTCTCGAAGTTATGTCTACCTACCTGCAGTATGTGCCCCAAATAGACATATTCCGTTACGACTTCGAGAAAGGCACCGTTAACTACAACCATCATCGCTAGTAAATAAAATATATATTTTAGGGTTCACCTTATAGTGTCATTACTCATTCCCTACTGTATATTCATTCCCGCCAGGACTAGCTCGCAGGAACAGCTGGTTGCAAATGCAAAATGCCATCTATGATCTAACTACGTTTTTTGCTGAAGATACAGGTTTTGACCACCAGAAACTCTTAGCAGTTAGTTTTATATTATATTGTTTTTCTCATCACGCACCACTCGAATTTTAGTATAGAATTGCTATCATACAGGAAAACTTGAACACTTTGCGCAGTGTAATAAATCTGCTGCCTAAAATAGCTTGATTGTTATTTAAAAGGTCACAATTTGGGCGTCCCACGCGCTCGCTAATTCCATGTGGGCGGATAGACTGGCTTATCATACACTTGAGTCCCTTCCTCGTTAGGCCCGCCTGGACCCGCAAATGGCCTGTGCCGAACTTTACTCATTATTCAGGACATGATGCTGTTGTGTTAAAACAGTACCATTTTACGGCATTTCACAAACTATTTGGTACTAGATTACCCGGTTAACATCGTATCAATTTCCTCACAATTTCAACGGGAAGTATCACCATTGTTGGTGATACTTTCCTAGGGCCACCGGCCAGGACATCCACGAACATTTCCCGACTAAAATTAGCCAAATCGCTTCAGTCGATCTCTAATTTTAGCGATTAACAAAATCTAAAATTCATTTTTATTTACAAAATATTACTATAGTTGTAACATATTATTCGTGTACTATGCATAAGCAATAACGATTGTCCTTCAACGATATCACTATGAACATGACAGGAAACATTTTATTTATAAATACAATTATATATATAGGTTTTCCGTTAACTGCACTCAGTTTCCTCATCTATTCATTAACTTAAATACTATAACAACTCTTATATTAGCTCGAACAGTTAACTTGAGCGAAATTAAATTTGTTGGAGCCTGCAATGAAGTCCGCTCTACTGTATATTAAATATAATAACCACGTTACATATAGAGCTGTATAGCTCTGCCGAGTGCCAACGGAACTAGGTACCCGGATTGTGATATTTTAATCCACTCGGATACTATTGACCAGCAAATTAATTTTCTCTTAAACTTAAACGTTTACTGACTTGAACGAACTACTGACTTTCGGAATAATAGCCAAACAAAACGCGTTCGACGTTTAGTCATTCTATGGAAATACCGTTTTGTAGTTTCACCGAAATCAAAACCAAATCAAAGCTATGTTGGAGCAAATGTTGGATTGAAACACCAGAATCGTGTTGGCTACTTAGTACTCCGAAGCGATTCGACTTAATATCTCTACGACGCGGCGCTTGGTACTACTAATATAATATTATATTCTGTGGCGCGGCTAGGACCGATGCCAGCTCTACAAGTTATGTTTTAACTTATAACCTACATAAATCGATGGTATCGGCTAACGGGACACGCCGCGTCCACGCCATATAGGGGCTGCATCGATCAGCCAGCCCCGACACCGACAGACGTTTCCTCAACCCAGGGTACAGGTTTACACTGCATTCCTGTGCAACGGGATTTTAAACGCACCACTCTTTTAAAGATACATTGAACTGAATGTATGCAATAAGACTACATGCTAAAACTCACGTGTATTTGAAAAGAAAGAGATCGACCCAGTCTGGTGTTTTAACGAAAGTATGGGAATTGGGAAGTAAGAGAAATCTAAATTTCTAAATTTTTTAGAAAAATTTCAGATGAAGTGGACTGTTTGTTTTTCTATCAACTTTTATTAAACACTCAAAGATGTCGCTTAGTCACACAGACATTTAAACGCTAACTAACAAAGATCTAATTGCTAGAATGGCCTTGAAATAACATTAAATGCCTCCATTTTCGTTAATAGTTCATCAACGCTCAACTCGATGATCCTTAAATTGTACAAACACTGTACACATATTACGTACTTTGTCTAGTAAGCTTTTAAAATCCTTGCAAAATCTTTAATCTTTCTGGAAAAAGACGCACGCAATAGAGATCGATTCCCTCCTAGGCTCAAAACTTTAAAAGAATATTACAGTAATTAATAGTTGCGTGTGTACGGTAAATTATACGGCTATTGCTGAACCAAAGATTTCCTTTGGTAGGATTGGTCCTTATGACCCTAGGATGGATTTAAGATGTGGAGCCACCGCGATTTTTGATGTTAGTTTTTTCAAATTTTAGCAGCTTCTGCTCTGGAGGAAAATAGAGTCTCAATCTGTATCTAAGAGGCATTAATTATGGTACTATTCCAAGTTCGGCACCATATTCGGATGACTTAAGAATGCTAAATTCATTTTAGGACTCATATTTGCAAGATAAAGATGGTAAACAACGTAAAAAGAAGAAGAAGAAGAAACATTATTTAAACGCGCTAATCTTAGTATAAGTCAGTAATTACTGGTTCGATTTTAAAAATTCTTTCAGTGTTAGATAGCCCATTTATCGAGGAAGGTATATGGGTCGTTCTATTTTTTCGGTCCCATTTGCTTTCAAGATCAAAATTTGATATTTACGAAATGATTTTTTTCGATCAAATACTTTTAAAATGTTAAGTCTATAGTGTTCTACTTTGCCACGTATTGTGTATTTCCGTAAGATAAATAATCAAAAAGATATTTATCATCAAATAGCCAAAATTTCATTTCCCTCGACTGTACACTCCCAGATTTCTTAGCTTAGACACAATTTTCTAGGAGTTTTCGTAATAAATCTTATTATGTTTTTTACTGGAACATTAGCTTAAATACTCATATTGACCTTTTTAAACATAAGAATGAACTCGGGTATCTGCAACATTGAGAGAACGTAGGTTTTAATTTTGTCACGCGAAATAATTCATTTCTTTTCAAGCAAATTGTTTTTATGTTTTTGACCAAATCTGCATCTGTAGATCAACGTGCAAACATGTTTCGCAACCACCGTGCCCATGTCTGCCATACATTATAGGCGAGATAAGATGTGCGCATTGCTTCTCGGAGAAAATTTAATTTTTAGTTGCAATTTTTCGTTTTGTCACGGGTAAGCCTGCATTACCATTCGTTGCCTATTTAAATGACTTTTGTTACTAGTGATTTTTATAATACATTATGATAAAGGCTATTGAAATACCTTCTAAAGATATGTCGCATGGCTTTTGAAATATACAAGAATACAACAAAAATTTAAATTAAATGCCAAAACTTCATTTCCATCCACTTCATTTCCACCCATTTCTTCCGATTTTTTAACCAATTTTCCGGTGTTTTGGTATTATTTAGTATTTTTATAACAGATTTTGTCCAAATTCTATCTATATATTACATTACATTTTTAATATTTCTTGCTGCGAGTCATTTTGTACCAAATTACCGGTAATCTAAAAAAACAGAGAATGGATTGCTTCATCATCAGTTGGTTCACTTGAACGGTTCTATTTTGGGGGTTCGTTGTCTGTCTCATCACTGTTATCTACTATTAGATAGAAAAGGGGGGATTAATTACGTCGGAGACAATATTTACTTAGGAGAAGTCACTGTCATTCAAAACAAAGATTTTTACCTAGCTTGTGGATTGTGTAACTCTATATAGATATTGTAGATTTACGCCCTGTCAAAGAAATGCTTCTGGAGCCTTCAATAAACCGACTAGCACAAATTACTGACAAATAAATATGAAAAATATATCTCCGAATAGTATTATTCATGTTCATCTCATAATGAAACTAAATATGTGATTATTTTCAAATTCACGTCACACACGGATAACCCGGTATATTTTCCTTTTAATAACTACCTATCTTCGTAGTACTAGTCTAGCTAGTACTTTATAATTAAGTGATTAAACTTAATATTTGAGATTTTAAAATGTTTTTTAAGAATTTAAGACTTTATTAGTTACTGGGACATTATACATATTTTTGTTGCTAAGCATCACTATATCTAATGCTTGTTAATGTATAAAGTGGTGTGTAACAAATTGAGATATTATTTTCAAGAGTTTACTAAAGTTCACTAAACTTGTAGGCGCAAAATTGCATAGAACTGCGATTTGTGAGACTATTTCCTAAAATATTGTTTTCTTAAAAAATCTAGTAAGTTAATAGATAGGTAAAGCCCTCCCGATCTCCCATGCAGGGCCAACGTCCGGTCAAACCTCTCCCTCCCCTCCCATCGCTCCAATTTCTACTCCTATTCCTTTACTGTTCATGCTGTCAGATTGTGGAACTCGCTCCCTCACACCATCCGTGACAGTCCTACCATTGCTGTTTTTAAACGTCGATTGAAAGAGCACTATATTGAATCTCTATCCATTTAAGTACCGGTATTATATATACATATAGTATTTATTTATTATAGTTACGTACATTATTATATTTTATAAATATAGCATTTGAATTATTTTATTATTTATTTGTTTTGTTATTTTGTATATTATAATTATATTATATTTCGTCGTTTTAGTATAGTATTAGTTTAACTTTTAACGAGCATATATTATGTATATTTTTATGTAATCATATTCGTGCACGTCCTATCTGCTGTTTTAATCCTATCTCTCTCCGTAGGGCTGCTGGAAGAGATTTCTTTTTAGAAATAAGCAGATCCTTTGTGTCGTCTTTCTGTGTAAACTGTTATATTGTTATGTTCTCCTGTGCACAATAAATTATAAAATAAAATAAAATAAAATAAAGTGCATGGAATGTTGATTGTATACGATTATATAGTAGAAGTAAAGATTGCTTGCATTTTTTAAATAAAATAATAATGTCTGACTTGTTTCTTACTTTTTAACAAAATTCTTATATTTTAATTTATTTTTAGTAGATGAGACTTAAATTAAAATACTGATCTCATTACTCATAAAAATAAAACAATAACAAGTATTCTGCTTATAACTAACATGAAATTCCTTTTTTTTTTCGCTTCCATATAACTATTTTTCATTTCCATCCAATCCTTTAAATTTCCATCTTATCGATTTTCATTTCCATCTGTTGCATCATTACCATCCATCTATTTATATCGTAAATATAAATAGCAGACTAAGGCAATTCAGGGATCAGAGTAAGTATACGTACACAAGCCTAAATACAAAATTTTGTCGAAATATCTTAAAAAAAAAACGATTCTACGAAAATGGCCAAATGGGACCGAAAAAATAGAACGACCCATATACAGCATGACTGGTGAGTCAATACCGATATTTAAGGAGAGTATTCAGTACTCGATTCTCATTACAAATATGTAATAAAATTAGGTTCTTAATTTTTTTTTGAATTTCCCAAAAATTTATAAATCATGGATACTAAGTAAATTACGCGGCTAGGCAAGTAGGCATACTATGCGGCCGGTGCAGAGGCGTGCGCTACCAAAGAAACACCACACAACTACCCTTCCCGCGCACGGTGTCCATGCGTTGGGTTGGTAATTATTTAACTTTAAGCTACATTTACTCAGTGATCAATTGGTATTATTTTTTTATATTATTTTTTTCCAACTAATATAATAGCCAACTATCACGTCCTCAAGTATTGAACATGTCTCACCAGTCACGCAGTATAGGCTATATTTTATTACGCTAAGACGAGAAGAAATAGAGGAAAATGTGAAAAACACGGGGGAAATTATTTGAAAGGGCTTATTTCACGAACTACTGGAGCAATTTTTCTGTTATTTGGCACAGATTAAAAGTAGGCACGTGAAGGATCATAGGCTATTTATTGTGGACTAATTTGTCTGTGAAATATCTAATTTACGCGGGCGAAGCCGCGCGGAACGTCTATTAATATTATAAAGCTGAAGAGTTTGTTTGTTTGAGCGCGCTAATCAGGAACTACTCATCCGATTTGAAAGAATCTTTCAGTGTTTGATAGCCTATTTATCGAGAAAGGCTATAGGCTATATTTTATCACAATAAGACCAATAGGAGCTAAGATACAGGGAAAAAGGTGAAAATAAAGCTGAAGAGTTTGTTAGTTAGTTTGTTTGTTTGAGCGCGCTAATCTCAAGAACTACTGGTTCGATTTGAAAAAATCTTTCAGTGTTTGATAGCCTATTTATCGAGGAAGGCTACACGCCATATTTTATCACGCTAAGACCAATAAGAGCAAAGATACAGAGGAAAATGTAAAAAAGCGGGGAAAATCTTTTGAAAGGGCTAATATCTCACAGACTACTGGAGCAATTTTTATGTCATTTGACACAAATATATATAGTAGCCTACGTGAGACATGGGTTATTAATTTGTAAAAAATATACGGTTTCCGTGAAATTCCAGATTTTTTATTTTATTTTATTTTTACTATATATTATCTAAATATTATTCCAGAACTGGCATTTAAACATTCGATTCAATCGAAAATGATACCAAACTCGACTTTATACCTAAATCCTACGCTACCTCAGACTTTGTTAAAGCTAAAAACCCCCCCTACCCCACCTGCATGAAATATTCAGGTGGCTCCACATCGTAAACCCATCTTAGGGATATAAAGATCAATCCTGCCAAAGGAAATCTTTGGTTCAGCAAAAGCCGTATTCCTCGTTTTTTTGTCGTGTACGCACACGACTATAGGTAGTAACTCTTGCAGAATAGTAACAGTGAGCAGTAACGATGCATATTTAAAGTGTTCTAATGCTTTTTAACTAGGGCGGATACCTTTCCTCATCTTTGAGGAGTACTGATCTAATGTTGAGGGCTGAGGCGTTGAAGTATATTTTGCCGGTGTAACGCCTCGTTTCGAGTAGATCTGCGTGAGAGATAGGCCGTAGGTCCAACTTCTCTCAGATAAGGCACGACTTTACGGAAACTTCGACGTTCAGCGTTGAACTTTCTTAATTTAAGGCTTCTCAAACTCTCTTATTTCAGGCATCTCAAACTTATTACAGGCATTCCAAGTCAGTGCTCTTGTATTCTTTTAACTGTAGCGTAGGTACACTGATTTATGGATTGCCCCACTTTGCGACTTTTAAATACATTCGATAGTCTGATTTCATTCTCTCCAGAAGATTTACGGCCAGCAGTAGACACGTTGGAACTCTTTTAACAGCGTATTTATTAAGTAATAACTCCAGGCATGTGTTATGTGACTCATGATTTGGCATGGCATTTCGCCAAACCAACGTTCGGAACAAACACGGACCACTTGGGCATGTTGGGCGGTTATTAACGCCGTAAAAACGCTCTTGTAAATCAGCGGGAACGTAAATTCCGGGAATTTTCACACTGCAAGTGGTTTATGCAGGGCGTAAAATTATTCAACATCGAGAGCACGTTTCTTGAACATTCGAATGTTAGAAATCTAGAAATATATCACTTACTAGATGACGCCGTTGCGCCAAAATTTGTTTATAAGTAATATATTATTAATACAAATTACAATGTATCCTATATATTGTCCTTTCTCGGGACTCAAAGTATCTCCATACCGAACAGCAAAATCGGTTCAGCGTTTTGTACGTGAAGAGGTACCAGCACATCTCTATTATTATACAAGTACACTGTATAATAGAGATCAGTGGGTAACAGACAGAGTACAGACACATATATTCGCATTTATAATGGAATATGGATTCGAGAACACGACGTTTCTTTAGCCAATCTTTAGAAAACTAGAAAATATCCTTTTAAAAGGTTTCAAAACTTTTCAGAGACCATAGAGGTCACACTGCGCAAGAAGGACCTAGACCAAGGACTCATTAGGAATTACAGTAATTGTGATGTTTGATAAGGGCGCCTAGTATCGATCGTCAGCACGGCCCCCGCACGAAAGTCACCGACGCACCATGCGTATCGCCCAAACTCAACTTCGAAGGTCACCACTCTGAATCACAGGGCTCCTCCGTCTGTTACTAGACGTTACAAAACATCTAGGCCGAATACTTGGTGTTTAAAATTGGCCTCAAAAAGTTTTGGGCGCATAAAATTATTCTAAAAGTAGAAACTAAAAGTTGTGCTTTACCCGGTCACTTGGAAAATCGTACGCTTTGATACTTAAGTAGGTCAACTCGGCTATAAACTTCGTTACGGAATATCAAGGCTCGAAGTTTAACAACTTTCTATCGTATTGTTACGAATGCGGACACGTAGTGTCATCTAGCGGCAACCAGGCGAAACCATCACAGACAGCGTAAATCCCCTATTCAATACCAGATGCCGCTACTTGTATGTTTTTGTTACCTGCGCGTACCCGCTCGAGAATTTTCCCACGGTTGTTTACATGTTGTGGAATATTCTCGTAAGGTCTAGAGCTCGCCCCGTCCCGTATAAATACGCGGCTGGACGAGCCGGCCAGTCAGTCTTCGAATGTTTTCGAGTGAGCGATAATCAAAGCGACTTCGGAAGTGAGAAACAAGTGACTTAGTGAGTGAACCAGTGATAGTGCTTAGTGTTTGAACTTAGTGCATAGTGTTTGAACCTAGTGCTTAGTGTTTAGACATAGTGATCTAGTGTGTGTAAGTGTAGTGTAAGTGTTAAGTGTAGTGCAAATAAAAGTCTTCAAGAGAGTCACCAGGTCTTTTCCTCCAAATCATCGAACCTTAGCACGTAACAACTGGTGTCGGAAGTGAGATTTGGAGATGCCATTGACTCCGAGAGAGGACTTCAAGGGGAGTGTCAGGACAAGGGCACAGCGAGCTGCTGCCATCGACTCCGAGAGAGGAGTTCAAGGGGAGCGTGAGGACAACGGCGCAGTGCCAGTGACTCCGGGAGAAGACTTCGAGGGAAGTGTCAGGACAAGGACGCAACAGGCTGCGGAGGCCACACCCACTGGGGACCAAGCTCCACCCACTGCGGGGCAGGCCTCACCCACTGGCCCCGCCCACCGGGACCCGCCCACTGGCCACGCCCCTCAGGCCCCGCCCACTTTGGGTGTGGCCACGCCCACTGGCTCCACCCACCAGGCCACGCCCACTCAGGCCACGCCCACTGGCTCCGCCCACCAGGCCACGCCCACTGGCCCCGCCCACCAGGCCCCGTCTGCTCAAGCCCCGTCAACTGGCTCCAGCCACCATGCCTCGCCCGCAGTTTCTACGGCCCCCCAAATGGCTCCTCAATTGGAAAGCATAATTGGGTTAATCCAGGCTTTACAAGAGTCACAAGACCGCAAGCTCAGCGCTTTGCAAGAGGCCCAGGAACACAAATTCGGCGCATTGCAAGATTCTCAAAGGGCTGACATTCGGGCAATGATGGAGTCTCAAGAGCAACAAAGGGACCTCCAAGAAAAAGCGCTATTGGCAATAAAGGATGTTGGTGACACGGTGACCAAGCTTCGGAAAGATGTCGACATAATGGAAGAACGCATCACCGGGCTAGGAATGGATATGGAAAATGTGAAAAGTGGCCTCACAGAACTACAGAAGTGGAAAGTGCGCCTGGAAACCACAGGAGTCGCAACGTCGAGTGGAACTACCGGAGTAGTGGTACAAGGACCAAAAGTTAAAGTGCCACCATACGACGGTACTACTTCTTGGAACGCTTATCGTCAGCAATTCCAGACGGTTGCTACTGCCAACGGATGGACTGAAGACCAATGCCTGACCGCTCTCACTGTTGCGCTCAGAGGGCAAGCTTTGTCGGTCCTGGAAGCACACACAGGAAATGGGTTCCAAGATCTGATGGAGGCGCTTGAATCCAGATACGGGGAGCGACACCTGGAGCACGTGTTCCGTGCCCAACTTCGTGACAGAGTCCAACGCTCAGGGGAGGGACTACAACAATGGGCGTTGGAAATTGAAAAACTGGTCAAGAAGGCACATCCAGGAGCAGACTCCAAGATGGTTGACTCAAACACTATTCAAGCCTTTGTCGACGGAATCAGGGATCTGGAAGTCCGAGCTGCAGTAAGGCTACGTCACCACACCTCGCTAAAGGAAGCGTTGGCGCATGCTCTAGAGGTCGAGGCTGTCCGGCGTGACATACGGCAGACCTATAAAATCCGCGAGGTCTCGGAGGAAGTGAAGGAGGTCAAGGCTCCTACGAGGAGAAGTTTTGGAGCCATGTGCTACAAGTGCGGCGAAAGGGGCCATCTTCAGCTCAACTGCCCGCAGAAGGATACCCAGATGGCAAGAATGAAAAGGCTTGAGGAACAGATGGAGGAGCTGAAGAAGCAAAGGGCTTCGTCCCCTGCCCGGGAGCAGGGAAACGAATAAAAGCCAGGACTAAGGGGCGAGTACTGGCTGACACGGAGGAAGCCCCAGTAACTGTTGTCTCCCAAGCAAGCAGCGGGAATAGTCTTGTGATTCAGGGGACTATTAACAGGACGGATTGCAAAATGACTCTAGACACAGGAGCCTCTAGAACGATAGTGAACCCAAATCTGGTAAAGGCCGCAAGGAGACATAAGAGGAGAATTAACTGTCGGCTTCTTACTGCCTCCGGTCAGCCAATACCCGTCCTTGGAGAAATTTCAGTTATGATTAATGTAGGGGGGTCCTCATACCCTCATGACGTTATCGTGGCTGAAATAATGGATGATTGCATCTTGGGCTTGGATTTCATGAAGAAGCATAACTGCAGGATTAATGTCGCTGACGGAGTTTTCAAGTGTGGCGAAGAAGAAATTTTCATCCTTGGAGGCGCCTGCGGGAAAGTCGCATGTGTAAAGGAAGTCCTTATACCTGGACGAGCGGAAGCCCGGGTGCTGGTGAAACTACCGCCAGCTGGAAAGAACAAGTCTAACAGATGCGTGTTGATCGAAGACACACCCCCCAAGATATCAGCACGAAAACTAATGACGGCAAGAACCCTTGTTAGAGGAAGCAGTCACGCTGTGGTCCGGGTTTTGAATCTTGGTGAACGCGAGATCCGCTTGAACAAAGGTGACGTCATTGGAAAGTGCGAGGAAGTTGTCTGGATGAGAAAGTGCAGTTCGACGACACACGCAGACCCAGCAAACAGCAGCAACAATGGATTAGTGACTGAGCTACTCAATGACTGCAAGAGTAATCTGACTTATTCGCAGAGCATGAAAGCTAAGAAGTTTTTACAGCGCCACGCGAATATCTTCTCCAGTCAGGAAGGTGACCTTGGAAGAACGTCGATGGTTCAGCACAGGATCGATACCGGAAACGAGAACCCGATTCGTCAACGAGCAAGACGGATACCAATTGCAAAGGAGAAGGAAGTGGAAGGCCTTTTGGAGGACATGAGAAGGCATAAAATAATTGAACCGTCTGCAAGTCCGTGGTGCTCACCTGTGGTATTAGTGAAGAAGAAAGATGGCAGCACAAGATTTTGTGTGGACTACAGGCGTCTCAATGATGTCACTAAGAAGGACAGCTACCCATTACCTCGGATCGACGACACTCTGGATACCTTGAGTGGCATGAAATGGTTTTCGACCCTGGACCTGAAATCTGGATACTGGCAGGTGGAAATTCATCCAAAAGACAAGGAGAAGACAGCTTTTTCCACCGGTAAAGGTTTATGGCAGTTTAACGTCATGCCCTTTGGATTGTGCAACGCACCTGCCACATTTGAGCGACTCATGGAGTGTGTACTGGCAGGCTTAGTTGGGGAGGCTTGCTTAGTCTACTTGGACGACGTCATCATTGTTGGCCGCGACTTCGAGGACCATTTGCGAAACTTAGAACGAGTTTTCGCCAAAATAGAGGGGGCCAAGTTAAAGTTGAATCCGAAAAAGTGTCGTTTATTCAGGAGTAAGGTCAATTATCTCGGCCATGTTATCTCCAGTGATGGAATCCAGACGGACCCGGAGAAACTGGAAGCAGTTCAAAATTGGCCAACCCCTAAGAACAAAACCGAAGTGCGAGCATTTCTCGGCCTATGCTCCTACTACAGGCGTTTTGTTAAGGGATTCTCGGAGATAGCCAAGCCATTACACCGGCTGACAGAAGATAAACGACAGTTCATCTGGGACGAGACTACTGAAGATTCTTTTCAGAAACTGAAGAAACATCTGTGTGAAACACCACTCCTGGGGTATCCACAACCTGAAGGTCAGTTTATAGTCGACACGGACGCAAGCAACACGGCCATTGGAGGGGTGTTATCTCAAAAACAAGGTGAAAGAGAAGTTGTGATTGCGTATTTCAGCAAATCTTTATCCAAGCCAGAGAGAAACTACTGTGTGACAAGAAGAGAACTCTTGGCTGTTGTAAAGACGCTACAACATTTCAGCAAATACCTCATCGGCAGACAGTTTTTACTGCGAACTGATCACGCAGCCTTGAAGTGGCTACTGCAATTCAAGAACCCAGAAGGTCAAGTAGCACGATGGATTGAGCAGCTCCAGGAGTACGACTTCAAGACCGAACACCGCAGCGGAAAGTCGCATGGGAACGCCGACGCACTCTCACGAAGGCCGTGTTCAGAAGACTGCAAACATTGTGTTAAGCAGGAATCTAATGAAGTGACAATAAAGTTAACGAGAACAAGTCCTTTGGGCCCATGGGAGAATGATGCTATGAGAGAGGCTCAAGAAACAGATGACGACCTTCGGCACATCATCACATGGAAGAAACGGGGTGATGTAAAACCAATCTGGAGTGAGGTTGCACCCACGGGCGCTGTCACTAAGGCGTACTGGGCGCAGTGGGAGAGTCTGGTACTTCAAAACGGAATACTCTACCGGAAATGGGAGAAGACTAACGGCAGAGAGTTCCATCTTCAGATAGTTGTCCCAAGAGCGAGAGTACCAGATATTCTCCGTGAAATGCACGATGGCGTATCAGGAGGTCATCTAGGTGTCAAGAGGACGTTAACAAAAGTGCGGGAACGATTCTACTGGTTGCATTGTCGAGATGACGTGCAGGATTGGTGCCGCAAATGTACTACTTGCGCTGCAGTGAAGGGACCACAGACCAGGAGCCGTGGGAACCTGCGGTTGTATAACGTTGGCGCACCGTGGGAACGAATTGCAGTTGATGTAGCTGGGCCATTTCCTGTAACGGAGTCGGGAAACAAGTATTTCATGGTCGTCATGGACTACTTCACCAAGTGGCCTGAAGTGTTCGCCATACCAAACCAAGAAGCTACGACAGTTGCTTCTAAGCTTGTGGAAGAAGTGATATCTCGCTTTGGTGTGCCTCTGGAAATCCATTCCGATCAGGGCAGGAATTTCGAATCGCAGGTCTTCCAGGAAGTGTGCAGAATCTTGGGAATGCATAAAACGAGGACCACCGCGTACCATCCACAGTCTGATGGAATGGTTGAGAGATTTAACCAGACCCTTGAGAGGCATTTGGCGAAATTGGTAGATGAAAAACAAAAGGATTGGGACAAGTACATACCGCTCTTCCTTCTGTCGTACCGTACCGCCGAGCATGAGAGCATAAAGGCTACCCCGGCATATGTCAATTACGGTAGAGAACTACGAGTACCAGTAGACCTCTTGACAGGAGGGTCACCAGAGGAACCAAAGACCGTACAAGACTATGTCTGCGATTTGAGGGAAAAGATGCGCTATATACACGCCATGGTTCGGGAGAATGGGTTACATTCAAGTGAGAACATGAAGACCAGATACGACCGGAAATCGAACACGAGCGGCTTCGAAGAAGGGACACTGGTGTGGCTGCATAACCCAACTCGTCGAAAAGGGAAATCTCCAAAGTTGCAGACCAAGTGGGACGGCCCATACAAAGTGGTTACCCGATTGAATGATGTGACTTATAGGATTCAAAAGCAACCAAGAGGGACATTCAAAGTGGTACACATAGACCGTCTGGCGCGTTACCATGGCAGTAACAATGATGCTCGGGACGAGCATCTCTAAGAGGGGAGTAGTGTTACGAATGCGGACACGTAGTGTCATCTAGCGGCAACCAGGCGAAACCATCACAGACAGCGTAAATCCCCTATTCAATACCAGATGCCGCTACTTGTATGTTTTTGTTACCTGCGCGTACCCGCTCGAGAATTTTCCCACGGTTGTTTACATGTTGTGGAATATTCTCGTAAGGTCTAGAGCTCGCCCCGTCCCGTATAAATACGCGGCTGGACGAGCCGGCCAGTCAGTCTTCGAATGTTTTCGAGTGAGCGATAATCAAAGCGACTTCGGAAGTGAGAAACAAGTGACTTAGTGAGTGAACCAGTGATAGTGCTTAGTGTTTGAACTTAGTGCATAGTGTTTGAACCTAGTGCTTAGTGTTTAGACATAGTGATCTAGTGTGTGTAAGTGTAGTGTAAGTGTTAAGTGTAGTGCAAATAAAAGTCTTCAAGAGAGTCACCAGGTCTTTTCCTCCAAATCATCGAACCTTAGCACGTAACAGTATTAAGCTTCACCCGCTTCTTCAATAAGTAAGCAGCAAAAGTCATCAGCTTAGCTCGATCAATTTACAGCCTCTATATTGTGTGCTTTTACCGTCGTCATATACATATTCCAACCAACTTTAACCCTCTACTACCTGACCCTTATTTCTCATACGTAACTACCTACCCGGAGTCTCTCAGACTCCCGTATTTTGAACTCTTAATATACAAAAAGTATGCTATATGAAAATCAATTAAAAGAAACTTGTTATAGCTTAAATACTTCTTTATTTATTAAAAATAATAAAAACACTAAAACCTTATGTCTTATACTTAAAAAGTACACATTTTCTCAAAATGAACAAAATTTTTTCAAAATTCTTACAGTTTTGCTAAACGAAATATTTAAAAAATATTAACAAAAAAATAGGAACTTTCTTTATAAATTATTTAAAGATTAGTGACTAATCAACATAATGTGACATTCATATTTGGTAAAAAAGATTTTTTTAAATAAAATTGCAAGGCTCGAACTTTACAATTTTTCACGGCATATTGAGCACGTCGTGTACTGCACTCCAGGCAGGTAGGCTTCTTACATATGAAGCAAAATATTGTATTGTCGTCTGACGAAGAAGAATCTAGGATCGAGCCTAAGGGTTGCGATGAAGCACTCTCTTCTACGATTTCACCATCTTCGATCTCTGTATCCGATGCAGAATCACAAGAAAGGACAACATTTTCATCGATATCTGGCTCGTTTTCGCTGCATTGTTCATCAAAATATTCCTCTTCATTCGAAGAAAGGTCTTTCTTCAACCAACGCTCAATATTTTTATTATTTGACGTCATTTTCAACTAAAACAAAAAAGAAAAAGGTTCTTGAAAAAGTCACGTAACTACCTACCTGGAGTCTCTCAGACTCCACGACATAGTTTTTTACTCACCAAAATGCACCAAATGCGCGTGCGACCTCGACGAGCTGAAAAGCGGTACTCCAGGTAGAGAAGCGAAGGTACACAGACGCACGACCGTCAATGGACCTTGCTTGTAAAGATATGAACAAAAATAGAACTGCTGGAGTCTGAGAGACTCCGGTCAGGTAGTTAAGGGTTAACTCTTAACTTAAAGTTAAATAACTATTTACCCAACGCATGGACACCGCGCGCGGGAGGGGTAGTTGTGTGGTGTTTCTTTGGTAGGGCACGCCTCTGCACCGGCCGCATAGTATGCCTACTTGCCTAGCCACGTAATTTACTTAGTATCCATGATACATTTATTTTTGGGAAATTCGGAAAAAAATTAAGAACCTAATTTTATTACATAATTATAATGAGAATCGAGTACAGAGTACTCTCCATAAGTATCGGTATTGTATTGTTTCACCAGTCATGTTGTCATACATCTTTCTTTAGTATTCTTTGCACAGCATTCATTGAAAAATTCTGTGTCATTGATAAGATAACTGTGATAACATGACAATAATTACTTTACACACAACTCACAAGCAACAATATTGACTGGTAGGTATTATTATAAATATAATCATGTACATGTAAACTCCCTAATCCTCTTTTATTGCATACAATACAACAAATCATTTTTTTACTTGTGACAAAAAGGCATAATATGTGCCATGTATTCTATCTAGTCTGTCACATTTCTAAATATATACCACTACATTTGCTGGCGAGTGTATTCTATTTGACACAGTATGTAACATATTACATATAGCTCGGCTGTACAAACATTATGTGTGACATTTATATTGTTAAGAGTTGATTAGAACTGGTCAAGGCAAGAATTAGTAAGCTCTTGGGCTTAATAATTTATTTAAAGTGAATTTTCGTTATAATTGTATTGGCAATGAAATAACTAGAAACCTTGTATTTTGTCATCCAAAATTGTCTTATTTAAAATTATTTTTGTGTATTATTTGAATTAAAAAATACAATTTACTACTACTAAAATTTTATTTTTGTAATTAATTACAAAAATGATAAACCAATATGCTGCTGTGCTCTTTTTAGCATTAACACAAAAAGTAATAAAATGAATGAAAATGTAATAAAATCACATATTCTACAAGACAATATTATTTTACATGTTAAAACTTCGCAAGTTTAAGCAGTTACAATGATCCATAGCTGCTGATCAAATAGACACATAACATTATCCAGTCAATTGTCCCAATTGACATGGTCCTTGTGTCGTGATGTCATTTCGGAGCCGAGAATGGTTGCAAGTTATTCAATTCATCAGTTAACAGGGTGATGTCATGAAGTCAATTCGGACACAATTATTAGGGGTCTCGGCCATACCTGGATGTAGTAATAAAGTTTTGTTAGGTAATAGGTAAGTTAAATGTGTTTTCATGTCAACTTACAGTTGGGATTTAACACTCCCCCGTACCAAATCCACACTGAGGAACCCCCAGTTTTGGAGCTACTCACCTTTGAAATTTTCGGAATCCTGAGGAATGTATTGTGACGGTCGCCGACTGCTGCCGTAGCACAGTCACAGTTATAACCTAAACTACTTTTGGACTTTCTGGATTGTGTTTGTTGTTATTTTGGATGGGTTGCAGCGTCCCCAGAGCCCCCCTTTTATTTTGTGACGGTCGCCGGCTGCTGCCGCAGCACGCTCGCTGCGCTCGCTCGGCTCCCTCTGTGTTGTGGTCTACGTTCTAACCTAACCTAACCCACTTTTGGCATTTCTGGATTATGTTTGTTTTTGTTTTGGCGCCCCCCGCCCCCCCCGCTTCGGTAGGTACGGAGGCACTCCCTAGTAAGTAATACATAAACACCAGAAAACAGATGACATTATCTCAAGATTACGAAAATTTCAAATGTAAATTTCTACTAAATGGGGGTTGGGGGGGGGGGGGGGGGGGTTCCGGGGGTGGAAGTGGCACGAGGAGGTTTTTCTCACCCAAAACATCCTCTCTCAATCCATGTGACCACCAAAAAATTGGGGTAGGTTTGGAAAGCTTAGCCATTACCAGGGAATCATTAAACCATAGGGTATGTATTATATAGGTAGGTATTTATAATGAATGGACTGTCGTTACGGGCGCGCAGGTATTCGCAGGTAGAACACGTTTGTGAAGTTCACATGTGAACTTGGCATTTGTGTTGTGAGTTGTGACACGCTTGATGCTACCCAGAAATCACTAGCCTCCTTCAAAGTAGGACGCGGTGCGCCGCGCCCAAACCTAAATTAACTACAATTTTTCCATTTCATTGCATTGAAAGGTCTAAATAAATAGAAACTAGTTATTTTATTACGTCTATGCATAATATGTTGATACGTTTAGAAGCAACTTAAGGAAACTTATAAGAATTTCTGTACTTCTAGACAACCGCTACGATAAAATCCGCGAAAACCAAGTTTCCGTTATGTTATTGTTATTGAGGAAGTATTCTTACCTTTTCTATCAACAAGATCCCATTAATTAAACAATAATTGTATCGGCTATAGCTTGAAGATTACTATGCTGTGATTGAGTACGTAAACATTTGTAAGTTCACAATTTTTGTAAAGGAAGAACTGGTAAAAACACTTGTAACCACGAATCCACCTTTGCACATTCACTAGCACTTATTATCAAATGTCTATTGTTTCACAATTTACACGATAGTATCCACCGTAAAATTTATCTTCATTCATGACAAAGTGAAATCATTCGGGACGAGCAGCAGTTTTCGTTGCCCAACCGAGTACAAATTACAAAAAGCGGGTAGCGACTAGTGGGGCGTGAGGTAGCGGACTGCGGAGGGCGCCCCCCCCCCCCCTCATCACTCGCGTCATCCGCCATATTGAATGGTTACGTCATCCCAAAAACATGCATAAACTTTTTTTAAAGCTTTTAGAAATTTAATTGTTTTATTTTTTAATAAATTAACGATAAAAATTGTATACAGGAATGATTAAGGTATAATAATGATTAATGATAATAATAATAAAGGTATATTTTGGGTATAATTTTATAAACCGATCCAAAATGACATCTTATTTCTTTGTTAGAACTTAGCAAAAAAAAATCAATAGTGACACCATAATGACACTGACGTTTGACATATTGGGCGCGTTCTACTTGGCGTTGAAAACGATCAAAACGCTAAAAATAGGAGGCATTTTCAGCGTTTTCATCGTTTTTAACGCCAGGTGGAACGCGGGGATTTATTTATTTATTTATTTATTAATAAAGTACCATTATAGGTAATAGGTTAGTAATAATAAGTCCATGGCTGGTAATAGGAGTGTGTTCTTAAACAAATCAGACATCAGTACAACAGACTGTACATGTAGTGTAATTTGACGAGATTTGATTGGCTTCTGAGACGTCAGATCTTACTAGCTTTGTACTGGGTCTAGTTAAAGAGCGCCCAGAACTCAGAACACAAGAACACTGATCTCGAGATCAATGACTCAGAAGTTTACTTTATACTTCTAGCTCAGAAGATTCAATTTTATGTCATTTGTCAACAAGGGCCATAGTCCTCCGCTGTCTGTGCAAGGGCCAGGGCCCAAAACAAATAAATTTTATATTTTAACCATCGATTTATATTTTAACATAAAACAATAACTTTTGCGTTTAATTTCTCATTCCGTTCAAGTTCAGTGTAGGTGGTCTAAATATTATTTGAGTACTAATCTTATTTCTCGTGTTGTGACTTGTGACTCTTGTTTTGAATTGTGATTTGTGACCACTGACCGATCACCAACGATGCAAGGTGGGTACCTTTATTATTCATCATAGGAATTTATTTAATTTCAAAGTGAAGCGTGTGGTAACATTTTAGAAAAATAGTGACGAAAAAACAGAAATACAACAACAGCTGTATACTTGTACTACATGTAATCAGAATTTTATGTATTTATAAATGTCTTTGTTTGATTACAGACACAAGGCCCGAGTTATACGAGGAGGTAAAATTATACAGAAATGCTCGAGAACGTGAAAAGTAAGTAAATAATATACAAATACTCATCAATAAATAAGGTCTAGACTCTAGACACACACAGATCATAACATTTCTTATATCACTTATCAGGCATGACAATATGGCTGAACTGTATGCTGTGGTCAGTACACTGCAGCACCTGGAGAAAGCTTACATGAGGGACTGTGTCCGAGCTCAGGAGTACACCGCGGCCTGCAGCAGACTCCTTGTGCAGTACAAGGTGGCCTTCAAACAAGTGCAAGGGGATGAGTTTCCAACTATCGAGTCATTTGTTACCAAGTTTAGGGTGAGTTCTTGTTTGACTGGCAAAATTACCTAGACTGGTACTAATGGGATGTTTGTCTGTAGCTAATTGTGGATATCTCTATTTTTTTTTTAATTTTATCTTATATTTGGAAAACTTAAGGCGAAGTCAAATTTGGAAGTTGTGAGTCGCAGAATTTCGATTCGGCAGATTTCTGCTGCATTCGGTTTCATACAAAAGTCCTGTTTGATTCACACAAGCGTAATTTTGTGAGTCATGATTTGTATGAAAAGATATTTACGCGGCAGAAATTCTGCAACTCACAATTCACAAATTACGCTTGTTTAGTTTTGCCCTTACAGCATACAATTAGATTAATTAAGGTAGGGTCGCCTAAGAGCGGATGTGCCACAAGACCGGATACATAAAATTTTGCACGAAATAAGCGACATTTTTCACGGCTGGCAACATAGTTTTGTTCTCCATTTTGTTCTGCCCCTCCCTTCATTCCGCGAACGGCGTTGTTACAGACAGGACGCGTGCAACGGAGCTTACAAAAAAATGTGCCATTTTTCGTAAATTTTTGGCGATCCGGTCTTCAATCCAAAAGTTTTTTGCAAAATTATGGTGAGTATTTATCATTTTATTGCTTTTTAAGTAGAATCCTGTGTAGAATTAGCAAGTGCTCTCCAGGATTGTTTACTTGGTTTACGCCTAGGACGTATGTAAGCAAAGATCCGGTCTTTCCTCCCATTGCCAAAGTACGGACTAGATAGTCCGATCTTAAAGCACTAAATAAAAATGCAGTGGTTCTCAAAATTTTCAAATATACAATTAACTTAAATTATTATCCAGTTTATTAAAATTAAGTCGATTCACTATAACAAATTGTTTTTAAATTGTCGGTTTTGGTAAGTACAGCAAAAACTTATTTACCAACGCATAGTATCTTCTTTTCTTAACACCTATTAAGTATAAAACTTCTTAAAAGGACAATTATTTTTTTATTCAGCTATTGTATGTTTTTGTTACTAACGCAGTTCACTTGAGGCCAATTTTAATATCTATCCATAATAAAAGATAAACTTATCCTGGTTACTTTATTCGCTACCATATTTTATAAGAATGAAGTGAGATTAAGAATATTAGGTTAATTTTTGTTTACAGATTAAAATATGCCTGCAAAATATCAGAGGAGCACACGAGCGACCGCCTATACCGAACATGATTTACGAGAAGCTGTGCAAAAAGTTAGAAGAATAATAAAAGTTTATTCAATAAAACCTTCACTTTTTATTTCATTTTTTATAGTATGGTTTGTGACAAATTTTAATTAAGGCGCTGTGAGTTCAGCACCACGCCGCTTTTGAGGGGGTGAGGTGAGGGGCGCGATAGCAGCGGCGCGCGGAGCCGCCCGCGCGCCGCGTCTTCACGCATCCTTATTCTGGTGACGTCCCTATTCTGATTGGAAAAATATTACAGTCCCGGAAGTCCCGGGATTTTTAAAGCTTTATGAAATTACTGATGTTATATCTTAAGATATAAAATAAGATTAGTATCATAAATATTTTGAAACCACTGATGGAAAATATGCTAATCGATAGAGTAAATTTAAACAAAAAATATCTAGTGACAAAATTTGTTGGGGGTATCGTATAGTCCCATGTGTTCAAAAAAAACAATTTTCTCATTTTTATGTGCCTGTTTTATGACATAATGTCATATTTTGACACAAAATAATTTAAAATGTTCACTATAACTGGACTCTGGAGTAGCATAAAAATCCATATTTTTGAACAAGTACAGAATGATAGTCAGGGAGCCCTAGATCAAATTTTTGGTCCTAAAATATGATTGTTCTATTTGTAGGACAATGTTACTCTTAAATTATATAACTATTAACCTACCAATATACAAAAATCAGCTGGTTAGGGTTCCGTTTTAGAGTACCGTAGTCAACCAAGATTTGTTGATTACAGAACCCTAAGACGGAACCCTAACGAGCTGATTTTTTGTGTATTGATAGATTAATAATCATATAATTTAAGAGTAACATTGTCCTACAAATAAAACAGTCCATATTTTAGGACCATCAATTCAAAGTATGAAATCCTTTCTATCTCTGTTAGCTACCACTTTCGAAATTTTTCGCAAATAAAAATGTTGTTAGTCTCATCAAAATGAAGCTACTCACAAAAAATTAGCTTGTTAGTAATAAAAAAAATTGTTCTAGGCCTCCCGTAGTAGTAAGTATGCCAGGCTCTATACAAAAATGTTAGAACCCTTTTTCGCTTTCAACATATCTGCATTGAAAAAATGCTTTTTGAATATAATTAAAGGCTTTTTGAATATAATTATATTCAAAAAGCTTTTAAAGTATACGGAAATCCCCGAAATTTTTTCAATGCAGATATTTTGAAAGTGAAAAAGGGTTCTAGTCATCCTGCCGACCGCTCCTGGACTGCCGACCTACAACCAACCGTTTTTTGTATAAAATAAAATACTAGTAGGTTTTAGCATTTATTTGGTTACATAAAATAATCCTTTTTAACATAAAAACTTCTATCTTTTAACATAAAATTAAAAAAATTGATATAAATGGCTAAGAGTCGCGTAAAGGCATACCGCGAGCATTTCGGGAATCCACTAATTCGGGTATCATATGTTTTTTGTAAAAACTTATCAGCTTTTCTTCCATTTTTTCTTTCTGCCAAATTCTGCGAAATCTGCCAAAACTGGACGTAGTTCTATAAAAGTGTTCGTATTTTCTGGAGAATTTTCGTTTTCTCTGAATCTGAAAGAAAATCATATTATAACTGCTGATTTAACACTATAAAGTTTTGCAAGATATGTAATAGCGTATTTGAGAAGGAGTTCAAACCAAGATTCCAAAGAATTGCTTCTTACTACGGAATATAATCCCGGACTTTTTGTCAATTCCGGGATTTTCGTCCCGAAATCCCGGGATTGAAAAAAAAAAACTTAACACTATAAAGTTTTGCAAGATATGTAATAGCGTATTTGAGAAGGAGTTCAAACCACGATTCCAAAGAATTGCTTCTTACTACGGAATATAATCCCGGACTTTTTGTCAATTCCGGGATTTTCGTCCCGAAATCCCGGGATTGAAAAAAAAACGAAAATAAGAAGTAATTCTTTGGAATCGTGGTTCGAACTTCTCAAAGTTTCGGTTAGCTGTTAGTGTGAAGAGCCGGGAAACTCCGGTACTGAAAATCCCGGGAATCTTTTGCAGGAAATCTTTATTATTATTTACTAATTATTATTATTTATTATATACTTTGATCCAACATAATACGAGAAGTAAGGATAGGGGTTATTTATAAATTTCGATAACCGTAATAATGAGACACGCGTTATAAATCTATGTGTTTTATAAGGATTCAATATAGTAATATATAAGTCTATGTTTACAACAGTAATAAAATATGTAAGTTTTTACGTACGATTCTGGTGACGCTGTATTTACTTCTTTCAATAAATTTCCAGTACCAGAAGATTTTTGCCTGAAAAAAAAGAAACGAAAAAAACTTTGTATTACAATATACTGACTTTTAGTTCGCTCTTTGAGTACCTATAGGTTTGTAAGCTTTTGTAGAATAAATTCCTATTTTTGTAGCAAAATAGAAGAAAATTATTTAGTACTTACTGTTTGATATTTTCAGAAATTTTTTTGTATAGTTCTCGTCTCGCGAACTTTGACAGTTTCTTTTTTCTTTTATTTCCCATTATACACTTATTATACTTATTACTAACACTACACCACAAAGTTATCTTAATTATTTTACAAAAATATATTTACAAAATACGTTCACTAAATTTACAAACTTATAAGTCAACTTCACAAATAAAGTACCTATATTTACAAAATACTTCGAGATGTTCGAAACGATCGCGCAGCGCAAACTTTGGCACAGGTCCAACCTCAAAGAGCACCGCAGCGCGACTGATCGGCTGAGCGTCGCGGACTCGAGTTCATTTTTTTAGTATTAATTTTCCTGTGTTTTTGTTTTTAGTATTACATAAATCAAATATATCAAATAGTTTAGGTTATGTTATGACAAATGTACTACATTTTTTGTTTTTTCTAGAAAGTGTGTAATTTAGCCATAAAATGATTTAATTTATGAAAAACAGCGATAAAAGAGTCATCTTTGAGATTTTTTTCTATCGAGCCGAATTTTACAAATTGTGTACTGATATATCAATTCGTGTAGTAAATTTTCTCAATTATAAAACGGTATTTTTTTCATACTGAAATAATGACATTTCCTTAGGAAAAAACAGTATTTAAAAAACCCATTTTACGTAGTTGCAACGATCACTGCGCCTTAAGTACCTACTACCTAGCAATAACCCACGCAGGTAAAGAATAGCACTGGAATACTATACCTGTCAGGCAGCCATTTTTACTTCCATCATTTTTAAGCATGGGTTCTAAATTAGGTATATATAGGTAGTGTAATTTATCTATGAGTTTAGTTCAGTTCAGCCCTATTTCAGCACATAAGTAACTATACGTCCGGTTTTAAATCTCTATCTTCCGAATGCTACATTGCTACCCGAGGCTGACTGAATGAAGTTTGAGAAACTCAATTTTGCTCACATTCGCCTTGGGAGGGAAGATCGGACTAAAAAATGCCAAAAAAAATAAAATTACCTGTCTTTGCCACACCACGCAAATTTACAGGACGATTTTGTGGTATGTTTTTTTCAATTTAAGATCGGATATTTTCCTTTTGTGCACTCTAATGCCACAGCTTCAAGGGCGAAATTAAGCAGTAGTCCGAACTTTGGCTTTGCCAGGTTTTTTTTAAAAGTAGTCAAGAAAACTATTGTGTCACTTTGAAGGTGTGTCTCACATAATCTACAGCGTGTATCGAATTAAACGAAAAGTGACCAGATTATTTGTTTTATTGCTAATAACTTCCTCTAGCAGTCCATTTGTGAAATAGTTATAGGAAATGATAAAAGCAATGTTTTTTAACACGGTCCGAACTCAACAAAAAAGCGTCCGATCTTAGGCGACCCTACCTTACTTAATAAGAATTTTTAATGCCTATTAAAAGTTTCCAATTATGATTTTATTTGTATGTATGACATCGTAAAGATCCAATATGGGCACATACCAAATCTGTGTTTTATTGAAGTCAATTATACTTGTATATGGAATTTATGACTCATCATTCAATTAGGCAGTATCAATTAGAGCGACCGCAAACTTACAATTTCAAGTTGTACAACTACAGTCTGTCAAGAAAGTCATGACAGGCGGGAAAATTTTCTAAACGTAATCACGCTTAAAAGGTGTATTGTTTTCTTTGTATTTTTACATAGAATGCTTATTACATTTTAAATATTGTCACCTTGCACATTTTTATCTCAAATTAATAAAGTTCTCATATTATTTTTTTCATTTAAAAATTGTATTTGACTGTAGTTGGCCAACTTGAAATTGTAAGTCTGCGTTCGCTCTGTTGAGTTGAGTGCTTGAAGAAATCCTTTCTGGAATTACATGCAAATTGTAACTAAAAAAAGAGTATCAGATTTTTTTTTCAATTGTCATAATATTATCATTAAAAAAAATTATAATTACTTAATTATTCCTTAGAATTTTTAAAAGGTGGATATTATTTGCTAATATTTCAAATTTGAGGAGCTGGCGAACAAAACCGGATTAGTCCACGAGAAAAAAGCGGCCAAGTGCGAGTTGGACTCGCGCACTAAGGGTTCCATACCAATATACAGCATGACTGGTGAGACAATACCGATACTTAAGGAGAGTATTCAGTACTCGATTCTCATTATAATTATGTAATAAAATTAGGTACTTAATTTTTTACCAAATTTCCCTTCAAACAAATGAATCATGGACACTTAGTAAATACTAAATTACTATGCGGCCGGCGCGGCGACGTCCGCCTCGCGCGCCGCGCGGTACTCCCGGGCGCGGTGTCTATGCGTTGGGTAAATCTCAGTGATCAATTGATATTTTTTTTTTTTTCAACTAATATAATAGCCAAATATCACGTCCTCGAATATTGAACATGTCTCACCAGTCATGCTGTAGAGCAAAAATAGTAAAAAAATGTGTTTTTTGTATGGGAGCCCCCTTAATTATTTATTTTATTTAAATTTTTTATTAATTATTAAAGTATTTTCAATTTTGTGTGTACATTTCAAGTGCCTACCTGTTGTCATCATTGATACCAAGCAAAAAATATAAAAAATCACGTTTGTTGTATGGGAGCCCCCCTTAAATATTAAAATTGTTTTGGTTTTAGTATTTGTTGTTATAGAGGCAACAGAAATACATAATCTGTGAAAATTTCAACCCTCTAGCTATTACCATTCTTGAGTTACAGCCTGGAGACAGACGGACAGATATTGAAGTCTCAGTAATAGGGTCCCGTTTTTACCCTTTGGGTACGGAACCCTAAAAGATTTACACAGTGGCTAAAAAACTAGTATCAACTCCTACTACGACTACTGAACTAATCCAGTTTTGTTTGAAATTGGACTTTTTGAAGCCTTTTTAACTGGTTTCGATTGAAAATATTAAGAGGGATTAACGCAAATGGGTCAAAAAAAGACGATTCGAAAAGAAATATACTTTCGCACTCTGTGGACTTGTCCGGTTTTGTTCGCCAGCTCCTCATTTAATATTGGATTTACTTAAAATAATAATATGTTTTTAACTGTTTAATTCCATAGCTGGACTGCCCCGCAGCACTGGAACGGATCAGAGAAAACAAACCAAACTTGATCAAGGATGACAAAGGAAACACAAACAAATACATTGCTGAAATTGTATCGGTATGTTAATTTTTTAGGGTTCCGTAGTCATTAATTATTGTAATCCATACGTGATACTAATACTATAAATGTGGGAGTCTGTCTGTCTGTACTCTGTGACCTCCTCACGCCTGGCCCAAACCGTAGAACCGATTATGTTGGAAAATGGTACTGAGATACTTTGAGTCCCAGAAAAAATATTATGTATAAACAACCTTTGGGTGTGTGTGTGTGTGTGTGTGTGTGTGTGTGTGGAGTTGCAGGGGTCATCTAGTTTATAATAATTCATTTTAACAAAACCGATAAAAATAACATTAATTGCTCTTTTTTGTCCAGAATTATAAGAAAAACATTTGTTTAAAAAAAAATTGACTTGTTATAGTATTGTGTGAGAATTATATTATATCCAAAAATTCTGTTCTTTAACATTCCTGAATTTATTTTAGGCTTTATAAAGAATTTTTAACTTCATAATGCAATTAATGTCTTAAAAAAATTTAAAAAAATCGCATCACAGAAATGTATCAAGATGAACGGCGATGCGCGTGCGTTACCTAAGAAATCGCTCGTGTCAACTTTTGCATAAGCCACGCCCCCAATGTAATAATAATCTTGATACATTTCTGTGTTCTGCATCTATGGCCAATTTTTAGGGTTCCGTAGTGTGTTACATAATAAGTATTTACGCGGCAGAAATTCTGCTACTCACAACTCACAAATTGCGCTCGTTTGGCTTCAACATAGTAGTGTCATCCCTTTCAAATCAATCTAAGAAAAAAGGGATGACACTACGATGTTGCCACTTTTTAATTGCTTCACTTTCTTGACGCACTATAGCTTAGTACCTAAGCCTGTTAAAAAAAATACATAATATTTAAGAACATTTTGGTGCCAACCCAACAGGATGTGAAGATAGAATTTCTGTTGGTGTTGTAATATTAATGAGATTATCATTATTTTGTCAATATGATTTGATAAGAAAATAAAAATACGAAAAAATGTTTCCGCCCGGGATCGAACCGGGGGCCTTCTGCGTGTTAGGCAGATGTGATAACCGCTACACCACGGAAACTATACACGACCTCGCTAATTTAGCGTAGATAATGTAATACATGAAGTCACGTGACCTGATTTCGTAAATGACGCGTTTTATGCCGGAAATGGGGATATATTTTATAAAAATCAATCGACGATCCTTTATAAAATTATATTAATTAATTGATTTCTTGCTATAGTCTTTACTCTTAACACATAATGTATAGCTCAATTTTCTATTTTTGAGGCTGGCAATCGCCATTTGAGCTGTGTTTTCAAAGGTGAACCGTTCCCACCTGAGCTCTGAGTAATTAATACGCCTAAGCTATAACACTCATCATTATCTCCAGCTATTCATCACCCTCATGGACAAGCTGCGGCTGGAGTTCCGCGCCATGGACATGATCCAACCGGAGCTGCGAGACCTGCGCGACACCATGGACCGCCTGCTCATGCTGCCCGATGACTTCGAGGGCAAGCTCAAGGTGAGATGTCAATGCTTAGCTGGACGATTAAAAAATTTATGACGTGCGCGTGTGATTAAGCCCGGCCGAAACATTATCCAAATTTCTGATCAGAAAAATTCAGACGCCTCGCCAGAACGTACTCTGTTCATACATTTTGTTATGGACCCTGCATACTATCAGAATATTGACGTGCCAAAATGAGTGAGCATCCGAAGTTTTCTGACCAGAATATCTGATTAAATGTGCGGCCGGGCAGTGCGGCGCGGCGGGCTAAAAAAACAAATTTGAATTTAGAACTGCAATTGCGTTATTAGGCTGGGTCTATACGCGCCTGAATTGGTTGGAAATGAGGTTGCGGGAAAATTCTAAGCATTATTTGAAATAAATAAGAACTGTGTGCATATACGACAGTGCTAAAAACAAACATTCGAGTGTCAAATTGTTTTCTATATCGCAATTTGAGTGGAAATTCGATTTTTAATTCTAATAAATTAACGCAAACTTCTAATTTCAAACATTTCTTTCCAAATCTCCAGTATTTCTGTGTTTGTAGTAGCTTTAAAATTGCGCAGGCTAGATTATCAAAGAACAACGAACCTATTGGCATACCTATCGTATTTTGGTGTACACCTATGAAACATACGCCAATCGAAAGAGAAGGATGTTTACAAACAATAAAATATATTCTTTGACAAAATGTCGTAAATAATATAGGTAAGTACTTTTTCATTTTTGTAATATACTTTGAAAATGTATAAAATAAATAGCATTTTAGGTAAAGAACCTGAAATATTTTAAAAAGAAAACATTTACGACATTTTTTCAAAGAGTATTAATTGTTGCTTGTAATTATTGTCTATCGATTGACGTATGTTTCATAAGTGTACACGAAAATATACCATTTTAAGTACTTGAAACTAATTAGCCCCGCGTTCCACCTAGCGTTGAAAACGATCAAAACGCTGAAAATGCCTCCTATTTTTAGCGTTTTGATCGTTTTCAACGCCAAGGTAGGTAGGTAGGTAGGTATGCCACGCAGCACGCTCCATACAAAAAGGTTCGAACTTCTTTGGTACAGATTGTAACTTTTTAATTCGAATAGTTTTGAACTATTGTGTTTTTTAGGGTTCCGTAGCCAAAATGGCAAAAAAGGAACCCTTATAGATTCGTCATGTCTGTCTGTCTGTCTGTCTGTCTGTCTGTCTGTCTGTCCGTCCGTATGTCACAGCCACTTTTCTCCGAAACTATTAGAGCTATACTATTGAAACTTGGTAAGTAGATGTAGTCTGTGAACCGCATTAAGATTTTGATGCAAAAATTGAAAAATTATTAAAAATTTTAGGGGTCCCCATAGGTACAACTGAAACAAAAAAAAATTTTTTCATCTAACCTATGCGTGTCTATCTATGGATAAGTCTCCAAAAATCATATTGAGGTTTCTCATATCATATTTTTCTAACCTGAATAGTTTGCGAGAGAGACTCTTCCAAAGTGGTAAAATGTGTCCCCCCCCCCTCTAATTTAAAGTAGGGGCATGATAATTCTAAAAAAAATATATGATGTAGATTACTATAAAAACTACCAAAGAAAATTGGTTTGAACGAGATCTAGCCAGTAGTTTTTTTTATACGTCATAAATAGTAAACCTTAATCAAAATTTCATTAAATCGACTGAAATATAAAAAAAATCAAAAACCTTTTAATTTCATAAAAATAAACCTTATTATATTATTAAATAAACCTTATAACGCTGCTGCGGAACCCTTCATGGGCGAGTCCAACTCGCACTTGGCCGCTTTTTTTATTTTCAACTTCCCAAAAAAAAAAGTGTGACGTTTAACTTTTTTAATTTCCCCAGGTCCAGGAGTGGCTGGACCGGCTGTCGGCGATGTCGGCGTCGGACGAGCTGTCGGAGTCGCAGGTCCGGCAGCTTCTGTTCGACCTGGAGACCTCGTACGGCGCCTTCAACAAGGTGCTGCATAAGGACTGATCGCCTGCCCTGCTAGCATAAGGTCAGTAGACAAACGAAAGAATCTAAATTTTGACAGTTTGCCCGGAAAAACACAGGAGAAAATGTTTCTTCCGTTTCTCGATTTCTTCCGCTTTTGAAAATCTATAAGTCAAGCATGTCGACCATTTTTTATCCGCTTTTGACATTTAGTTTCTTTATTCTTTTTTTATTTTTATTATGACACTTGGCTATAAAACCATGGCCAGTGTCGAGCAAATTCAAAAAATCGATGTATAGCAACCCTGTCTATAGCCGGAATTACAGTTTTGATCTACAAAGTACAAACTACGAATAATAAAGTTCAGTTCAGACAGTTGCTACACGTCGATTTTTTTAATAAAGTGATAATACTTTAGGGTGTGTATAAGTCCCTCGTACAATGTACTTATTATAGAATTCACTGTGAAATTAGTATCGCTGAAAGAGTAACTTTGTTTTAACTTTTCTATGAAAAAATTCATGACGCAGCGGCGCTTGCCCATACAAATCACAAAAAAAATTTGCTCTTTCAGCTGCTACTTTCACAGTAAACATTAGCAATTTATCAGTAAGTTTTGTTACAACTTACAACCTGTATTGTGGTCAATGAGCGCGTAAGCTCTCGTATCTGAAAAAATGCACATTGTAAATAAGGCTAACATAGAAAAGGGCTTTTCTACAGAAGACATAGATAAAGTGATTGACGAAAAAAATTTAATGAATGAATGAATGAATATATACTTTATTGTGCACACAGAACTTACAAAAATAACACACATACGACAAAAACAAATAAAATGACGAGTACACAAAGGCGGTCTTATTACTAAATAGCAATTTCTTCCAGACAACCTTTGGAAGAAAGGAAACAAACAGTTGCTAGAGAAAGGGCGTCGTGCTTAAAGTATAATATTCTAATAATTGTAATCAAAAGTAAAATATAAAGCTTAAAGACTTAACATTAAAGCATTACCTATATAATATAATATAAATACTATCCTATCAAACCTAAATCCTATCAAAAAATTTAAGTGAGACTGTAAGGACAAAGTAAAAGATAAAATATGGTTGTTTGTCTCGAAGACGTGTCAGTATTTATATTAGTTTCTTTCGCTTTTTTACCGTGGTAGACAAATCTATTAATGGAATATTATGATTTTTTTATTTACTCAATATTTACTAAACATACATTTTCTTGTTACAGATTAACAAAGGAGGCTCTAACCAGCGCGTCGTTTGGAGTCCACTGTTCATATTTAAATGTACGATGTGATTTATTCTAAGAAATTAATGTAGATCTTTTATATGTATGGGATATACGTAATATATATTACACTATTATGCTTTAATTTAATTTTGAGATTCGTTTATCTGTACGTGGACTAAAAGAGCCAGATTCCGGAATGCACTCAGCACTATAGTACTTTAGGGCCGGTATAAATAGTCAGTACTTAAGATGCGACCCGCTCTCAAGACGCGGTTTGGCTCTGTGATTGGTCCAAATTTTGACAGCCAACCAATCACAGAGCTGAACCGTGTCTTGAGACCGAGATGCATCTTGAGTACTGACTATTTATACCGGCCTTAGTTAATAACAATACATAATATTATGAAAGTCGAAGTATTTTTTCCTACAGTTGAAAGGGAGACAATTCGATTTTTAACTATTTAAATTTTATCAGCCCATAATGCTCTATTTTCTGTATTCCTGATTTTGCTACGGCGTTTGATATTCCTAATTTCTTAGATCCAGCTACAATACAATGGATATTTACAAAATTATTAGAAGAAATAAGTGCAATAAGACATAATCAAATCGAACTATTCTTAGATCCTACAAAACTTTCTAATTGATATTGGTTGTGTTTGAAAAAGACTGTACTCATCAGTTTAGCACCGCACATATCCGCAGTATGACGAGTAACGACGCGTTTCAGACGTGCGCGTTTTCTGAAATCGCCGAATGACGCAAACTTTGTAGCAATTTCACTCGCGCGGTATATTCGCGCGAGCAGAAAGTGCGTACGTCTGAACGCACCCTAAGGGCGTTTGTGCACTACACGGAATTTTACCGTCCGGCGTTCATAACTTTCACCGTTCACGTTTGCTATATCAAAACGGGACGAAAGAAGAAATCGGGAATCGGGAAGAAATCGGGATGCCGCGCCGGGCTGGATGATAAAATTCCGTGTAGTGCAAAAACGCGGGCTAAGGATAATATAAGTAGAGTATCTCTTCAGAATTCAAATTTGTGAGCGATTTTGAATGTGACATAAACACACACTAGCTTCAGCATTAAAAAGGTTTTGTACACGCTCGTTATAAAAATATTAAGTTTAATAAAAAATATAAAACCCAATGTTTGCTTTTATTAAACTAGTTAGGTATCTGTGAGACCGAGTTTCACTGAGTTCAAAGAAAGGAAACATGTGCATGGGTCCCTACTTCCCTAGGGCTAGGAATTAGAATTAGCCGGATAATATTTTGTCTCCCGAAAAACTACTTACCCAAGTATTATCGAAAATTTTGACAACCGTTGCCGTAATATTATGTATAAAAATTATAAATAAGTACAATATTTTCTTGTGAGTATATAAACAACCAGAGTGATAGTTTTCGTGGAACCAATTTAAAAATATATTATGCTGTTAGCAGTACATGCTCGTAAAAGATAAGAGTAATAATTGAAAATGTATTTTTCAAATAAAATTAATCGAAAAATTAATTACGAACTATGGCGTGGCTTCCTTTCTGTATACCGATTTTTGTATACAATATGTAATTATTTATGTTTTCTTCAGTAGAGAAGAATATTTTGCTTCTTATATTTTATCTTTCGTTTGTAAATGCGGTAAGTTTGACAAAGAGTTGCTGATAAAGCAATAAATGTTTAATTTTATACCTAATTGACTGATGAACTTCCACTAAAATAGAAGGATCTGTATTAAGCAGACAAATTCTTTACGGCCGCAACGCCAGGGTTAAGATACAATGCCAATTCTAAGGTCCACAACCAACTCACCGAGGCCGAGTTGTATTTTCTGTATAAAGCCTGTCTTTCTCTCGACAAGAGTGATCTTAATCCATACTTACATCACGTATGCTCTTCTCGGTATGAATTTTAGCAAAGCATCGAAACTTTTAATGTGGAGGATCGGTACCACCTCGTGAACGAGACGTATGTAACGGCGCGCACGCTGTTCCTCGCGGGGCGCGCCTCCTACGACGAGCTCAAAGACAGGTCTCGACGCGCAATGGACACGTTCCTGGACCTCGCGCGGATCTTGAACGAGGAGATGGCTCGTGACGTCAGAACGGCCGTGCTGAAGTACTACAGAGTCAAGTATTTGCTGGACTTCAGTAATTACATCGTCACTTTGGACGAGGTTTGTCTTTATCTCGACCCAGCAAGAGAGACACTTGTTAAGTATCTTTCTTATAATTGGGTTAATTATTTCTCGACTTTTAAATTGTCATGATATATGGACGGTTATTTTAACACTTAGGCCAGAAAATTGCGATGGCCAGTGAGCCGAAAAAGCCAATGCGGAGTCAATGAAGGCCAATTATAGTCCTTATGGTCCTTCCCGTCCTGGGGTAACCAGTAACCACCCCACGACAGGTACCTATAGAAATTAACTCACGAGCAGATGGCAGACGGACCTAATTACCGTATTCCCCAGATGGTGGACATAGTGGAGCACTGCCTGATAGGTCCAGTGGAGAAGATGGCCGACATCCGCAGCCAGTTCCACGCCGTCATCACCAACTTCGAGGACGTGCGGCACTTCGAAAACGTGCACAAGTGCAGGAAAGAGCTGCCGGACGAGGTCGCCGCCGCGCACTGTATACTGCACCGGACTGTTATGTGATATGCCCAGAGTTATCTTCATTTATAACTAACTCGTTGCTAGTTCGAATGGGTAAAGTATGAAATACACGGTCGTCAACGGGTGTTGACGACCACGCAAAATCTATAATGAAAAACTGGTTGACAACCGTGTGGCTGGCAACGCGCATACTATTTTTTGCTGTTGACGACCGCCGTTGGCGACCGTGTATTTCATACTTTAGAACTTAGAAGTCAGTCAGGACTTAGAAGTGATCTATAAGAATTTAATTTATCGTAAACTAGCGGCCCGCCCCAGCGTCGCACGGGTATAAAATAGGTAGGTAGTCTGAGGCATAATATTTTATGATTTTTGAATTAATGTTAAGCTTGGTGCGACATGCCTCCGACTGCAGTTTCTAGTCCACTTTCTTCTTCTACATTTTTCTATGTAGCCTTCTATTCATTCTGGCATGAAACTCGTAAGCAAGAGCCGTATGCCTCCGGCAGAATTAGGTCATGTTTCGTTCTTTTTAGTTAACCTTTTTTGCAGGCGGGTTTTTTGATTTTTAATTAATTTATTACTTTTTAGACTTATTATATTATGTGGCAGCTGGAGAAGACGTCGTCTTTGATTATAACTGCGTATGTAATGTTATCCAGTTTCAACGAGACAATGCAGGAGAGTCTACTGTCGATAGTGGAGATCAAGACGCGGCAGCACGTCCGCCGCATCAACCAGTCTCTCTACGACGTGCAGGACTGCCTCAACCACATGACGCCCAACTTTTTCGAACAGCTGCTCATCGATTCCTACACTGGTAACGTTATTTGCCCAATTTTATGGCCCTTTTGTAGTACCTAGTACGGCTGAGGAAGAAAAGTTAAGATTAAATAGTTTTAAACGTAAGAACTACATTCATCGCTGTCTAGTGGGTGTAGAGTGTATTGGCGTGTGTTTTATTTGTTTTTATGTATTATGTATTTCGGAGGCAAAGGCAATTGAGCAAACCAATCGTCTAATACTCAGACCAGCTGGGACTTGTGAGAGAGTGGTAGATGCGTATTGCGTAACCAGTAGGTACTATAGGTAGTAGGTACCATAATGGATTCTATAAACTGTTTTCTTGTAACGATAAATGTAGAGGTATGTAACTGTAAATACTGATGATTGATAACGGTGATTGTAATTACTTTTAAATATATGGACGCTTTACATTTCTAGGCACTTGTGGTTTCCTCAAAGTCATAGATATTTCTGCGCGAGACCTCACGAATAACAAGTGGCACACTCCGCAACACACAAAGTTCTTATTTAAATGGCATCCAGTCGTCAGTGCGTTAGAGCAGAGGTAACACTTTGTGGATAGTTTATTAACATAAAAATATAACGTAAGACAATGTAAGAAATAATTAAAATTTGCTTGCAGGAAACAATTGCCAAGAAACACCAAACTATTGCTGCTCTCTGCGTTGCGGACTGCTATTTATTACAATAAGCAATATACAGAAGGATTTGCTGGAGTAAAAATACCAAATATTCATAAATATGCATTTGTTATTTATTCATAAAACTCAATACTTTATTCTTGAAAAACTTTATTGAATTTGAAATCTGAATGTAAAATACTGTGCTAGGCTAGGAGCACAGTATTTTAACCACAGTATAGCAATTTATTATAGGGATATTATATTGCTATACTGTGATTTTAACAAAAACAACTTGTCATCTACCTCAATGTCATCTACTAGTTGTCAACTGATTGTCTTTGGAATTTGTCAATGTCAAGTGTCAATTGTCATCAAATCAAAATAAAGTTGAAGGAAAAGCGCGGGAATCTCCAAAGAGGGCGGTCGTGTTTTTCTCGGAGAAAATAATTTTTCGAAATATTTATTGTTAATATCTTAGTTAGTTAGTTTTCTTTTTATATTTATTTAGTTTCTTTTAGTTTTTATTGTTTTCTGCGCATTTTGGTAAGTCTTGTATATAGTATTTTGTAAATATGGATGTGGACCCTTAATAATAATACATCTTCAAACCGCAAACGCCCTGCAACATCTAGACGAATTTGCAGAAAATGTAATAAGAAAATTAAGAAAAATCCTAATAAAACTAAACCAGATATCAACTGCTTGTGTTTAAGTGATACAGAAAACAAAGAAAGCTTAAATAAAATCCAAGAAACACAAGGAGTTGGTATTATAGAGAAACATCAGGGCTCGACTAATCCCCGTGTTAGTCGTTTATTGTACACAGACACCGACTCTACACCCTACGTAGTACATATTCAAAAAGAGATTTCAACTTCTAACGGGAATTGCTCTTTACACCCTGTAGAATTTGGTCGTTTTCTTAAAAATAATAATATAAAAAATGTGGAGAACGGCAGCCTTAAAAGGATTGGCAGAAATAGATTATCGTTATCCTTCTCATTATTTTCTGATGCCAATAATTTTATTAATAATGAAAATTTAAAACGGAATAATTACAAGGTTTTCCTTCCTTCTTTCCAAGTTTGCCGAGTAGGCTTGGTTCGTGGTATACCAGCAGATTGGACAGAGGATGACATTTTGGCTAACGTTACTCTGCCTTATGGTTGTGGGGAAATTTTAAAATTAAGGCGTTTAAAGAAAAAAAGCGTTGTAAATAATACTGCACAATTTGTTAATACTGAGTCGGTAGTTTTTACATTTGACGGCCAATCATTACCCAAAAGAATTTTCATATGCTACAACTCTTTGCCTGTTGACTTATACATTTACCCTACCATACAATGTTACAATTGTTGTAGGTATGGGCATGTTAAGTCACAGTGCAGATCGACTCCCAGATGTTTCCGTTGTGGTCAGGGTCACTCGGGTGACAAATGTTCAGTAGATGAGGATTCTGTGTTTTGTTGTTTATGCCAAGCTTCCCATATAGCTACTAGTAAGAATTGCCCTGAGTTTCACAGACAAAAATCAATTAAGGAATCCATGGCTCATAAAAATTTATCATATGCTGAAGCTTCAAAACTCCACCCTCCTATTACAAAACTGTATTCAACTGTTTTATCTTCTAGCAATTCTCCTCCATCTTTCATTAACCAACAAAAACAAAATTTACCCAACAACTCTGTAAATAAAACCACAGAATCATACAAGAAAACTGTGTTCAGACAACCTAGGACTCCACCTAAAACATTAAGTGGATACGATAAAACAGCTCATTTTAATTTAATTAAAGACTATAATCCACCAACTGGTTCAAATGGCTCAGCTTTAATAGCAAACAGCGACAAGAACATTTCAGTACCTGAATTAATATCAGCTATATTAAGTTACTTAACGCAATCAAATATTATATCCACATCAGTCACACCGTCCAACGTAGCCTCTATTAATAGTACCAAGCCTAATACCATCTCCCATTATGGATTATCTGATCCAATGGAACTGTCGCAGTGCAGTCAGCAAAAAAAGTGAAATTATTCATTTAATAAACAAATATAAACCAATCGTCTTTGCTCTTCAAGAAACATGGCTTAAGCCAGATTCTCTTTTTAAGATTCCTGGCTATGCCTGTATAAGAGAGGACAGATCTGATGGGTATGGAGGCACCGCCTTACTCATCAATCATCATCATTCATATGTACATATTTCACTTCCATTACATAATCCCAATGTTTCTATAATAGCTGCATCTGTAAATAACATCTGTTTTGTCTCATTGTATATACCTCATCCATCATATTCAATATTTTTAGAAATTAAAAATTTAATTAGTTATTTACCAAAACCTTTTGTAATTCTTGGTGATTTTAATGCTCAACACTTGTCTTGGGGTAGCAGTAATAATAATCAGTGGGGTTTTGAAATATTAGATTTATTAGACTACCACAAGTTATGCATTCTCAATACGGGGTTTCCAACGAGGCAAACTGCACCCAATGAGGGTTATAGTGCCCCTGATTTGTCTATTTGTACTACAAATTTATCTTCTCTTTTACACTGGTCAGTTCTATCATCTAGTCACGGTAGTGATCACTTCCCTATTCTCTTGTCTCTCCCCTGTAAACATAAAAAGCAAAATCATTCTTCTATTTCATCATCATTAAAATATCACTTAAAAAATGCAGAATGGGAAAAGTTTCATCATGCACTAAAAAACAAACTATCCCATCTTCCTAGTATATCTCCAGGTAATGAATCTGTTTGTGCTGATGCTCTAGCATCGGCCTTGATCGAATCAGCAGATGAAACTCTTCCTATTAAGAAAACACATAAACATTACATTCCATCACCTCCTTGGTGGGACAATGACTGTTCACTCGCGATAAATAAAAGAAAACAGGCTGAAAGAGAATATAACAATAATTCTACATCTGAAAACTACACTATATATTGTGAATCAGTTAACGACGCGAAAAAATTATTTAAGAAAAAGAAGTCTGCAAGTTGGAAAAGGTTTTGCGAATCTATCTGTCCAGACACACATGCTTCTATAGTTTGGAACAATATTAGAAGGTACAGATCTGCATATAGGCCCCCATTCCATCCTATGCCAGATTCTCTAGCCAATGACTTTTTGAAGAGATTAGCACCTCCCTCTGTGTCACTTCTCCGGCCATCACCTTTAGGCGAAGTTAACCATAAAGACCTTAACTCGCTTTTTACTCTACAAGAGTTAAAAGGAGTTGTCGCAAATTTAAACGACTCTGCTCCGGGCATTGATGGAATACCATACTCTTTTTTTAAACATGCTTCAGATGAAATTTTAACTTACTATTTGGATTTGGTTAATTCAATGTTATTATCGGGTAATATTCCAATTTCATGGAAAACACAGAAGGTTATTCCTATTCTAAAACCTGGAAAACCTCCTTCTTTAGCTTCCTCCTATCGCCCCATAGTCTTATCATCAGTGTTATTAAAGATTGCAGAGCATCTCGTAAAGAATCGTTTGGAATGGTATATTGAAAAACATAACCTCCTAGCCCAAAGTCAATATGGATTCCGAAAAGGAAAAGGTACAATAGACAATATTGCACTTTTTACCACGGATGTTCGTATCGCTTTTACAGAAAACAAATCTGTTTTAGCGGCTTTTTTAGATGTAAATGCAGCATATGATAACGTAAGAATAGATATACTCAAACGAAAGCTACATTTATTAGGTGTTCCCATAATATTAATTAATTTTATTATAAACATACTACTTGAAAGATTTATTGCTCTGCCTTTGCAAAATGAAACGCAAAATGAAACGTCAACAGAATTGCGGGTTGTAGATAAAGGGCTTCCCCAAGGCTCAGTAATAAGTCCACCTTTGTACAATATTTACACATCAGATTTAGAAGAAGCAGTTATTGGCGAGACTTCAGACTTAGAATCATTTACGTTAACAGATATAGAATATGTAGATGAAGAATCATATCTTTTGCAATACGCCGATGACTTAACAATTTATGTCATAGACCAATCCATTGAAAGGGCCTCTATTCGATTATCGCGCTGTCTAGCAAGACTAAAAATATGGTTAGATGCAAATGGATTAGATCTTTCAGTTAATAAAAGTACTGCCGTTCTATTTACTCGTATGCGCTTACCTCCGCCTGTGGTAGTAAAATATAATGGATTGCAAATTCCAGTCGACAAGGAGGCAAAGTTTTTAGGGGTAATTTTAGATTCAAAACTCAATGGTAATGCTCATAACGAGTATGTTGCGTCAAAGTGTGAACGCACTTTAAATATAATAAGGTGCCTATCAGGAGTGTGGTGGGGATCCCACCCGTTTAACTTAAAATTACTGTATAACGCATTGATAAGAAGCGTCTTAGATTACGGAACATTCCTTCTTGAACCCTGTAATGTAGCTGGTTTCAAACAGTTAGATAAGATTCAAGCTAAAGCTATGAGAATCATTTGTGGAGCCATGGCTTCCTCGCCAATAAATGCATTACAGGTAGAATGTGGTGAACCACCGCTCTACCTCAGGCGACAATATCTGGCTGACAAGTTTTTCATTCGCTGTTTGCAATTTTCAAACCATCCTCTTATTCCGAAACTGAAAAAACTGTTAGATTTAGTAAACAAAGATAATTATTGGCTACACAAATCCCGCCCTTGCTTAGTAAATAGTTATGTGCGATACTCATTCCTTGAGGCCCCTACACTTAGATTATCTGTGTATCCTTTGTTTCAATCTTCCTTTGAATCCCTTGTTTTGAATCCGGATATCCGTTACGACATTGGTATAAAAAAATCAGATAAGTATTATGCAAGACCATTTTTCAATTATTTAACAACCAATAATTGGGAAGGCTGGCATCACATTTATACAGATGCCTCTAAAATATCAATCGGTAATAATAATTGTGTTGGAGTTGGTATATACCATCTCCAATACAACATAGTCCAAAAAGTCAAATTTCCGCCGCAAACTTCCGTATTCACTGGAGAATGTTATGGCCTATTTAAAGCGGTCGACTACATTTTACTTGCGAAACTTAAGAAAACAGTCATTTTTACCGATTCTTTATGTGCCCTTCAAGCATTAAATGGATTCACGTTTAAGTCAAAATGTTTTCCTATAATCATTCAAATTAGAAATCTTTTGCAGAAATGTATTGTTGCTAATTTATCTGTTACGTTTGTCTGGATACCGAGTCATTGTGGCATTCTTGGAAATGAAAAAGCAGATGCTTTGGCCAAAGATGCTGCTTTTAGTGGAGATGTTTTTCCATATATGAATTACTGTCATGACTTGCCTTCCCTTGCTAAGAACTTTCTCCAACAGGATTGGAGTAAGGACTGGGCACGAACGAGTCATAAAAAAGGTGTACAATTTAGGCTAATACAACCTGAGATTCAGTTCAAACCTTGGTTTTTCAAAATTAAATTAGCAAAAAGCACAACTTCTTCTATAATAAGAATGAGGTTAGGACATGTACTTACTCCGGCCCACCTAAAAAGGATACGTATTCGCAACAATGATGCTTGCGATTGCGGTTTGGAAGTGGGTGATTTGAATCATATAATTCTTTCCTGTCCTCTGTATGATCACTCCTGCCTTTATGATAGTCTTTCCTCTATGTCTATACCCTTTCCTACTTCCGTACCAACTTTATTAAATTCATGTAACAAATTAGTTTATTCATGTTTATCTCAATATTTACGTACCAATTCCATTAACCTTTAATATATTATTTTTATACCTTGTAGTGAAACTTCCTAACTAGATCCGAAATCCTAAATTCCGTACTTATTTTGCTTTTCCACCGCCTATTCCCTACCTTTGTATATGGCAAAGTACGCCGTCGGTGTCAGTGCCAAAAACCGAAGAAAAAAAAAAAATAAATAAATAAAGTTTATAAAGTTCAGTATTTTTATCAATATTACTTTATTCTGTAATTTTTATGTTGTTGTTTAGTTTGAACACAAATTTTCTTTTTTGTGATAAAATCTCTTCTGTAGACTGTAAGGAAAGTTTTCACTTTTCAATGCCTCAAGCAGTAAAAGAAATGCTCCAAAATGGGCGCTCGTACGACGAGCCCGATCGAATACCGAGAAACATATCTGTTAGCAATTTAGACTTGTTCATGTATGTGGTCGCTATTGTCGGGCATTTCGTGGATTTAGGAGTCGACATCAATGTCGCAGTAAGGTATTATCTATCTAAAATGATGGCGGAGTTCGGGTGGACCTTAGGCTTTATACTGTTGCCGGCTTTTGTCAACACAGCGGTCTCAATACGGATGTAAGTAGTGAGTGAGTCATAACTCATAAATAAACACTGAGGTTAATTATCAGTAAAGTTCAATAACATTATGATTAATGGCTTTATGTTTTCTCTTACTACTTTAACCTCTATGATGATTCCAGGTATTCCCAGGATAAGCAACAAGATTCCATTACAAACGAGTTTACCAAGAGAAAATGGCTTAGGATTTTTATTCTTGTGCTGCAAATGGCTCCTATTCTACGCTTTACAGATGCCTTAATGTAAGTTTTTAGTTACTTTATCATTCCTACTTGTGTCAATATTTAAATTCATGTAACCCATTTAACTATTACTGTTTTAAATATAATTTACAGATATGCAATCAAGTCGAGACAGGCAGCAAAGAAAAAGGATCCGTCTTCACAGAGGATGTACTATTCTTTGATGTTGAAAGAGGACTCTGATGCTGCGCTATTGAGAATCTTTGAATGCTTCCTAGAAGCAGCACCGCAGCATGTTCTGCAAGCCAGTCTACTGCTTAGAGAATATGGCCACCTTGAAAGTAAGAACTTTTCGGGGTTTTAAAGTTACATAGTCAAAAAAATAATAGTATTTGCTTCTGCTAAAGATAAACAATAAGTACAATTTCTAGGGAATTAAAGATACACATTTACATATAGACACAAGAATCAAAAAAATATTTCATAAAGAACTCTTTCTTAACCTGTGTGGTTTATTCTTCCAGTTCATCAAGCTCTATCAATATTATCATCAGTGGTGGGGATGGGTTGGTGCTTAGCAGCCTACCAGAGAGCAATAAGGTTTGCTCAACAAGACAAGAATAATATCACATGGACAGGCACCATCTTACAGACGCTCTGGCATTTTTTGGTCACATGTAAGTTTTATTATTGTATCAATTTAATTTTAATACTTAACATTTGTAAAACTTTTATGTCCAATACAATATTGCAGTATTTTTTTTATTCTAGAGTTTAGTATAAGCTTTGATTACTTTAGTGAAGTTTAGTGCATGTAAGCTAATGATTGCATTCTCTTTCAGTGAGCCGAGTTATATCCATATCAATGATTGCATACCTGTACCCACATTGGACTATCCTAGCATGTTCAATACACATTCTCGTGATGGTGGCATGGCTTCAAATCTTTGACCGGTCCCCATTCTGTGCAAACAACAAAATTGGAGATATTGCCTTCTCTTTTGCACTCGGTGCTGTTTACCTCTTCACTTATATTCTACCGATTGAGGGAAGGACAAGGTATAGGTACACAGTCTATTACATTTTAAGTTTCATCCAAAATTCAATATGTGCAGTATTATGGTATACATCGAGTTATGAGAGAGAATCAAAATATTTTTACCCTATGCTTATACTGAGCATTGTACCTTTTGTGATTGGTATTTGTTTTATGTTGATATATTATGCTTTCTTCCATCCCAAAGTGTCCAGAAGGGTGAGTGAGGCTCAAGTAACTTTCAAGGTGGATAATAATATTATGGAAATAAGTTAATAGCACGTAATATGTTTTTACAATCTAGATAATCTTTCTACTGAACCAATACTCTTACTTAAAAGTTAAAAGTAAGAAATAATATTAGTGTCTATTTTTATATGAATTTCCTTTGTTAAAAATATGTAATCAAAAGAATCTCTGCTTTACTATGTATTTTGGTATTATAACTTTACCTACAATATTAAAACCAAAATACTATAGTGTATACAATTTGTGTATTGGTGTTTTTTTACTTAATTTACAGATGTAATTATTGTAAGGAAATAATACTTAATAGATTTAAGACACATAAAAGACTGATTTAGATAATTATAGTTTTAACCAAGTTTTAACTTGCTTCATACAAGAGTATTTAAAATGTAAACTAATGTATGTTCAATAAGTAAAATGCATAGCACTATATTTTGTAATTTTTATAACTACCTTTATATTAATTAATCTAAAATTTTTCTAAGATTAATCAAACAAAATTCTATGCACCCTTATTATCTTAAACCTACTTTCAACCACCAGAACTCATGTGCCAACAAAGTATTATAAATTAATTATTCATTATTTTTATTGGGTGCTAATTACTGCTAATTACAGATTACTATTTTTATTATTTTTAATAATAAGTAAGGTTTTTGTATGACATTCTGTTAAAATCAACTCAAGTTAAAATTAAGCTCTCTATTTATGAAAACCGTCTAAAAATATTGCATTTAATTAAGGTCATAATTTTGTGTTATAATGCTTTTGATACTACTCAATTTTTGTGTTGATAAATATTTTTTTACCAATAAACATTTTTTTGGTACAAGTACATTTGTTTCATTAACTTATTATTCATTGATTTCTGTAAATAGTAGCCTAACATCAACAGTTAAAATAATCGGCCAAGTGCGAGTTGGACTCGCGCACGAAGGGTTCCATACCATTATAGAGCAAGATTAGACAAAAAATTGTGTTTTTTGTATGGGAGCCCCCTTGAATTTTTGTTTTAATATTATGATAAAATATTAAAGTACAAGATGTATAACTGATGTAAGATGCATAACTAAGGATTTTGTGGAAAACTGAAGTCAATTGATATAGAGCAAAAACTGAAGGCCTTTTTTGTTCTATATCAATAATGGCAAGGTAGGCTGTTGCCATTATTGATATAGAGCAAAAAAGGCTAAAAAATCATGTTTGTTATATGGGAGCCCCCTTAAATATTTATTTTATTTTGTTTTTAGTATTTGTTATTATAGCGGCAACAGATATACACAATCTGTAAAAATTTCAACTCTCTAGCTATTACCGTTCTTGAGAGACAGACAGACGGGCAGTCATCAGCAGCAGTCTTAGTAATAGGGTCCCGTTTTTACCCTTTGGGTATGGAACCCTAAAAATGGATATTGGATAAGTGTAATAATATTGTTTTATTACTACATATAATACAAATTACAAAGTGATGGTATGATAAGGACTTTATACAATGAAATACAATAATTACATAGTAATTAGTATAGCAGTTTATTGTCACCATATGAATGGTGCTCTTTCTCTTAATATTTTCAAACCATATTTGTTCCATTCCAGTTGGTTAATCCACAGCTCCAAAGCCGACTCTAAGCAGGACATGACAGCGGCACCCTTCCAAACAGTGCTCGCTGGATCTATGTCCTTTGGGGATGTGACTATTTCTAACTGCTCAGTCTTGTAAGTATAAGGTATTTGCAGAGCCAGTCTGTTCTGCAGCCAGTTATTCAAACCATGGACCTTCACACCTCCTCCCACTATCAGTATGCTGCTGTACATCTTCCTCTTCAATTCCTCACTCGGGCATCTATCTATACTCTGCAGTATCGCTGCATCTAAGCTCAGAACTTGACCTGGAGCTAACGTCACATCTCCGGGGCCAGTCTCCAAGGTGTCTACCACTATGTCCTCATCGGGGTTCGTAGATATCTGCTGGTCGGGGGTTACCTCACATGGTTGACCTTCCACAGCCGCTGGGTCTGCAGCTTCCCTTTTCCTGCCAGTCTCCCTCAGAAATTCTGCATCAAACGGATCTTCCGGGTCACTGGCCTGACGATTTTGAATTTTAGTACTTTTGAGGCCTGTTATTTTGAGTAGGTCAGTGTAGAATAATGACAGGGGTGATATGATACACTCATCACCCACCTGCAATGTATACTTGTTGACTATGTCACCTGGGTGATCAACGAGAAATGTTTTCTCCTGAGGCCCACACACATCTAGATTGACATGGCAAAAATCTTCATACAGATTGCGCATAAGAATGACGTCTCTTGGAATATTCTCATTCCAATTTTTATACGGGAAAGCACTCTTGTGGAACATCCAGGACAGGGCCTGGCAAATGTCCCCAGCTCCATAGTCCATTCGTAGTCTTGTGGATTTGTGAGATATACCATCCTCTACACAGGAGATTGCAGTCTTCTGATCACCTATGTCTACAACACACGCTGAACCTATTCCCGCGCCGAACGTCGCTCCCACGCTCTCCTGGACGAGAAAACAGTGGCCGAATCCTAGGTCCTTTAGCAGGAGGGTCATGAGACATTTCAAGTGGTTTCTCACATAAATGTCCGGTATTAGGAGTACACAACGATATTTCACAAGTTCTATTAGAGGTATTCCTAATTTAAATTCAATAATGGAACTCCATATCGTGTACAAGTCATTTAAAACTGATGATATTGAGCCGCCGATTTCCGAGTGCAGGTTGAAGTCTCCCCTGCGGTAGGGGAAGTGTATGTTGTAGGGCAACTCGGGGTCGATGTCGAGCACCAGATCACCGACGACGATGTCGCACTGCACCTGCGGCCACGGCTCGCCGTCGTTGTCGACCTCGGCCAGAGACCGTCTGTTGAAGGCGGCGATCTGCTGCGGCGGGGTGGCGTACCGCCGGGCTCCGTTCGACTGCATACACGACTGAAGAGTGTGCGAGATTTGTAGCCGACATTCCTCCAATTCCTCGATCAATTCCTTAGTTTTCGGCACGCTCGAGGGAACGAATGAATCCCGGTAGATTTTGCCGCCGTGTCGACGTTTTCGGGCTATACAATGCAGCTGTTTGACTGGCAGCAAATCGGACGCCCTTCCGATTCTCACGTAGAGCGATCCGGGGTGGATTACGATTATTCTATTAGATGGAAACTGCTGAAAATGTTCCGGACCAGGATCGTAAGCTTGTGTACTCATTTTAACTTACCATTAATGCAAGGGTCAAGGATCACTCAAGGAATAATTTAAGTTATTTGGCTTGGCCTCAGTTAAACTTAGGCATCGCTGTGCTGATAACATATAAAAAAGTACTGTGTGGCTAATAATAAACCAGTTGCAATAAATCTAAGCAAGAAAAGCCCACAGACTATTAAGGGCGCGGGTAACCCGGCCGCTCAAATCAAGCTCGACACTAGCGCCACAAGTTTTATACATATCGCTGTCTCTATTGCGAGGTACCCCGCGCCCCGCGTGCACCTCACGCTCCGCACGGCACCATTCAGGGCATAGACTTATAATATACTGACGTAAAGACCACCTGACAACCCGAAAATGCGTGACGATTTTCGATCTGTCAATGTGTGCGTGTGCTAGTGATGTATCTTTTACTATCGATAATATAGTCCGTTCCACAGTGTATTTTTTGTCCAAAAAATTGGCCATGCCTTTTTTTTTTGGAAATCTTGAACAGAAATGTTATGTAAGTAATTTATTAGTATTTACATGTGTTAATTTCTTATTATGAACAATAAAAAAACACTTTTAATTTTTTTTCAATAAAATTAAAAACTGCCATAACTTTTTAAATATTTACTTAATTGTCTTCTTGATTATTCTGATCGACAATAATAAAAAAAAAAACACACAATTTAACCTGATTTACATATTTCATAAATAAGTGTTTAAAGATTTACTTACGATTTATGTTTTTTTTTTCTTTAATTTATTATGAGCGTATTTCTAATTATTTGGATTTTACAGAATTGCTACTTAAATGTACAAGAATTCGTGTAAAAAAATTTAGATCCAAATAATAAAGGGCACTGAAGTTAAAGGCTTCTAAAGTTTTCTTGGTAACTATGGTTTTAGGGTTGTCAATATTTCTGTACCAACATTTTTTACTCATTTGAACTTTGTTTTTTTTTTGAGCATATAAAAACCTACTTCAAATATTATTAAACTATGTGAACTATGCGGTGACAACCCTATCCAAAATTATATAAAATTGAATAACTCCGATGCCCCGCCTCATTTGGATCCTATTTTTTTTTTTGGGTTATAAGTATCAATAAAAAGAATATTTCAGTCTTAGTTTCAAATCCAAATATGAAAAGACATGACGTTAAAAAAATTAAAACAAATTTATAAAGTCAGTCATAAATACGTTATCTTGAACAAATAAAGCCTGGATGTTTTTCGCTATCGTAGGGCTTTTAAGACACTATTTAGACCAATTAATAAATTCTTAAAAGAATATCAAACTTTTGAGCTATAACTGTTTCTATGTTTTTTTCTGGAAATCATAGAATTTTTTTTCAAGTACTAATTTGCATTCTTCTATAGGAATTGGGCAGTCAGGTACTCTCGTCCTGCATTTATAATCACAAATCCTATAAAATTAAGTAATAAATATGGCATGGCCAATTTTTTGGACAAAAAATACACTGTGCGTTCGAGTTAGTTTACCTGAGTTTCTATGAGAAATAAATAATATACAACTTTGGCAGATTTTCTATTTGAAATTAGGTACCATATATTTTATTTGGCAGAAAAAAAGGTGACGATTGAAAAGTATCTAAGACACACATTGTCGTTTGGGGTGATTTTTCAATCGTCGGATATGTTATGACATGAGGTTCTTATAAGGGTAAATAATATACACATTATAAAGTTACTTATTTATTACTCAGGTAAAAGCTATCTGAAAAATCAGCCCTTACATTATTAGAAATGCAAATATAATGTTGAAAGTAAACAACACACTTGGTATTTTATTTATTCTTAAATTAAATACATATCATAATACTCTTACACACCTATTACATTTTTAGATTGGTTTTATGTTATTGTTAAATACCGATAAGTATATCGATAAATTTGATTCAAGCACTAGCGTATATGTAAAAAATTTTTATGAAAAATTTTTCTTCAAAAATTGTGTAATTTAAGGACAATAGTACCTTTAGTTACGCAAAATATGAAAGTAAAAGGGAGGATTGATATTATTTTATTTGAAATACAGAACTAAAGACAGAATATAGCAAAAATAAACACATCGTAGCAATTAGGACATGAAGATTAATTACCTGTGAAATGTATATTTTTCAGGATTATTCCTATGATTTACACTGCAATCACTCACAGAACAAGTTATCATTGCTATATATAATAGTATTTGTTAAAAATAACAAACGATTTAAACAATAAATTTCAAATACTGAAAGGGCACAAAAACGCGTGTCGACTTGTGACGACCTGTCAAATAAAAGTGGTTACATTTCACATTAAACTGCCTCTCTCTTTTCATCTTGTTATAATTCCATAAAGGATTTTCTTCTCTCTCGCACTCTTTGTTCGTCTATGCATTATAGGTTTATGATTCAGGGTAATTTTATTGAGTATACAGCAGCTGTGTGCGTGCGAGGTCATTCAACACGGGCTCGCGCGGAATTAGAAAAATATTCTTGTACTTAGCTTCCTTTGGAAACATAATGTTTTTTCAAGACATTGGAATCCTACATTATTTCTGCTGAACATAGGCTAAATTTTACTTTGGAAAAAAATAGGGTTCCGTAAGATATTTGGGTTTTTCGGACGCAAGGAGTAAAAAATCAACCAGAAAAGTTACTTATTTTGCGTACGCTGCCTAAACTATAAAAGATAGAACCATAAAATGTTCTAAGTAATTGTAGATCTTATAAATATCTACAAAAAAGTCCGCGACACACTATACCTATCTATGTCGAGTTAGGCACAATAACCATTTTTTTATTTAAAAATCTTGAATTTTTTTTTTACTACATTTGAAGGCGTTTATTTTACTTATGCTATTAATCCTTATCAAAATAAATTATTTCATCACTAAGTACAGTTTATGTAGATAATACTTGGTCTTTGAATGATTAAAATCGGACGTTTAGTTTTGAAATTATGGTGAAATTAAAATATTACGATAGTGGGCGTCACCAAGGCGGGGCGTTTAACACGAAAAGTACTGATCCGATTTGCATACGGTTTTCACAGACATATTTGTCTTCTTCCAATTCAACATCTGGTGTATAAAAATAATCCCCCCCCCCCAACCCTCTCTGGGGACCAAAGAGGGGGTCAGATTTTGTATCCAACTTTTTTCTTTAGTGGACTTACTTCATATTATTATTAACTGTGTTTTCCAACTTAACATCTGGTGTATAGCATTATATATTATATAATATGATAAAGCGGTTATTTGTTTGTTTAAACGCGCTAATCTTAGGAACTACTGCCCTCTTACCATGAGCTCTTATAGCAGTACGACTTACGAGCTTTTGCCCGCGGCTTCGCTCGCGTCAAGAAGTATTATTATATACAAATTTTCATCCCCTATTTGAACCCCTTGGGGTTAGAATTTATCAAAATCCTTTCTTAGCGGATACCTACGTCATAACATCTACCTGCATGCCAAATTTCAGCCCGATCCGTCCAGTGGTTTGGGCTGTGCGTTGATAGATCACCATGTCAGTCAGTCACCTTTGAGTTTTATATACATAATATATTATATAGATTACTTTAATATTAGGTACTTTTGAATTTCGCATAAACAAACATGATCTCTATTTATATAATCATAGCTATGTTTTTTGTTTGTGCGAAATCTGAAAGTAATATTAAAAATACTGCTATAAGAGCTCATGGCTGGTCCGATTTGAAAAAAATCTTTCAGTGTTAGATAGTCCGTTTATCGAGGAAGGCTAATATTATAAATGCGAAAAAGTGTCTGTCTGTCTGTTTTTTCATACATGTCTGACGTATTTTTTTAGGGTTCCGTAGCCAAAATGGCAAAAAAGGAACCCTTATAGATTCGTCATGTCTGTCTGTCTGTCTGTCTGTCTGTCTGTCTGTCTGTCTGTCCGTCCGTCCGTATGTCACAGCCACTTTTCTCCGAAACTATTAGAGCTATACTATTGAAACTTGATAAGTAGATGTAATCTATGAACCGCATTAAGATTTTGATGCAAAAATTAAAAAAGTATTAAAAATTTTAGGGGTCCCCATAGGTACAACTGAAACAAAAAAATTTTTTTTCATCTAACCTATGCGTGTGGGGTATCTATGGATAAGTCTCCAAAAATCATATTGAGGTTTCTCATATCATTTTTTTCTAACCTGTATAGTTTGCGAGTGAGACTCTTCCAAAGTGGTAAAATGTGTGTCCCCCCCCCCTCTAATTTCTAAAGTAGGGGCATGATAATTCTAACAAAAATATATGATGTAGATTACTATAAAAACTACCAACGAAAATTGGTTTGAACGAGATCTAGCCAGTAGTTTTTTTATACGTCATAAATAAATGGTAAACCTTAATCTAAATTTCATTAAATCGACTGAAATATAAAAATAAATAAAAAAACTTTTTAATTTCATAAAAATAAACCTTATTGCTGCTGCGGAACCCTTCATGGGCGAGTCCAACTCGCACTTGGCCGGTTTTTTCATGCAAGTTTAGAGCGCATACGCGATAGGTTATAAAACTTTAAAAATGCGGCCCGACGAGATTTTACGAGAAAATTCGCGCACATTGTGAGTTGTGACGGAATGCATCGGCATTCAGTCACAATGTGCGCGAATTTTCTGCTATATATAATTAATTATACATAATATGTATAATATTGTAATTTATTAAGTATCTTTTTTTTATTTATATATAGAAGACTAAATGAAGGGGAATTGTGGAGACCGTACATTTTCTCGCAACAAAAAATAATATTGTAACCTTTACCTATATCCTTTCCTAGTCAAAGTATCTTAGTAAATAGTACCTTTCATCTCAAACGATTCAGCCATTCTAGCGTGAAAAGATAACAGAGTACAGACAGACAAACTTTCGCATTATAATATATTTTAGTACATCTTATAGGTATATATTATATAAAATTCTCGTGTCACAATGTTAGTTACGTACTCCTCCGAAACGGCTTTATTGATTTTTACCAAATTTTATACGCACATTCAGTAGGTCTGAGAATCTACTACTGGGTACTTTTTATATTGATAAGTGCATTAATTGTTGAATATATAATAGTATGTAAATTATTACAACTCGAGACTGGCGGCGACCATTGTTTGTGCGACGGGATAGCGATGGACGTTGCCATGGTAACATAGGTACTTATTTAGTCACCTCAATAAAATAATATGGGCGAAATACTTTATAATTTAAAAAGCGGCCAAGTGCGAGTTGGACTCGCCCATGGAGGGTTCCGCAGCAGCAATAAGGTTCATTTTTATGAAATTATAATATTTTTGATTTATTTTTATATTTCAGTCGATTTAATGAAATTTAGATTAAGGTTTACTATTTATGACGTATAAAAAAAACTACTGGCTAGATCCCTTTCAAACCAATTTTCGTTGGTAGTTTTTATAGTAATCTACATCATATATTTTTTTTAGAATTATCATGCCTCTACTTTAGAAATTAGAGGGGGGGGACACACATTTTTCCACTTTGGAAGAGTCTCTCTCGCAAACTATTCAGGTTAGAAAAAAATGATATGAGAAACCTCAATAATATGATTTTTGGAGACCTATCCATAGATACCCCACACGCATAGGTTAGATGAAAAAAATTTTTTTTGTTTCAGTTGTACCTATGGGGACCCCTAAAATTTTTAATATTTTTTCCATTTTTGCATCAAAATCTTAATGCGGTTCACAGACTACATCTACTTACCAAGTTTCAATAGTATAGCTCTAATAGTTTCGGAGAAAAGTGGCTGTGACATACGGACGGACGGACAGACAGACAGACAGACAGACAGACAGACAGACAGACAGACAGACAGACATGACGAATCTATAAGGGTTCCTTTTTTGCCATTTTGGCTACGGAACCCTAAAAAGGGTGTAACAAAAATAAGTGATAATACTTTAGGGTGTGTACGTGTTCCTTGTAGTGAGTTCACTGTGAAAGTAGCAGCGCTGAAAGACCAAAATTTTTTTCCCTTTTGTATGGGGAAACTCGCGACGTTCCTTGCCCATACAAAAGTGAAATTTTTTTTTCTTTCAGCGCTGCTACTTTCACAGTGAACTCACTACAAGGAACACGTACACACCCTAAAGTATTATCACTTATTTTTGTTACACACTGTATTATGGCAAAGCAACGTTTACCGCGACAGCTAGTATTAGTATTTATTTAAATTAGTAAACATTTTACAGTTAGGATTTAGGAGAAGTCTCGTAATGTAATATTATTATGTCGGCCTTCTAAATAGTAGAAAAATACCCCATCGCTATTCCTGACCTGATCGTTATTTTCAAAATACTCTAGATAAGAAAATTCATAATATTATGATATGAGACGTGGGAGAGCCATGCTTCGGCACGAATGGGCCGGCTCGACCGGAGAAATACCACGTCCTCACAGAAAACCGGCGTGAAACAGCGCTTGCGCTGTGTTTCGCCGAGTGAGTGAGTTTACCGGAAGCCCAATCCCCTACCCTATTCCCTTCCCTACCCTCCCTTATTCCCTTCCCTACCCTCCCCTATTCCCTTCCCTTCCCTACCCACCCCTATTCCCTTCCCATCCTTACCCTCCCCTATTACGCAACGCACCTGCAGCTCTTCTTATGCTGCGAGTGTCCATGGGCGACGGAAGTTGCTTTCCATCAGGTGACCCGTTTGCTCGTTGGCCCCCTTATTTCATAAAAAAATATATTTTAAATTATAATATACTTACTGTGTGATACATCCCAAGCCCCAATTCCCATCTTTCGGTATCCATTATTACTTATCCATTATTATTTTGTTCAAGCAATTATCTTCAAGTATCACAAAAAACTATCAAAACAACATTATAATAATTAATATGCAAAACAACAACAATAATAATATTCTCTCGATCGCGGATTCTTGGAAATCTACTGTTATCGCGCGCGCGGTCGCATGCGACCGCTTGGGGCTTGATAGAATAATTAATGTACTTGAATACACACACATCACGTGTACCGGTTACCCCACCCCGCCGCCCGCGCTTCCCGCCGCCGCGCTCTGACGTGCGAGCGGATCGGCACTATACCAGGTTGGAAATTATAGAGAAATTGCGCCGCGTTCACGAATACCAAAAATGATGAATGAAAATTTATTATATTGCCATTATTTTGAAGACATTCTGTAACTACACAATATAAGCTAAGGTCCCAGAAAAAATACGTAACGATTCGATGAGTTTTTAATATAAAACAAGTGTGCGGAAAGTATGTCGTTAATGGCGTCAAAATGCATGAAATGTAATCGCTTATATTTTTTAGTGTATAAATATTTTGTAGTAAATTTTTGGCTAGGACCCTAGGTAATTACTATTTTAAGCTGAAAAATAACTCAAACATGTTAAACATTTTCGTATGAGAAAATGATTTTGGTATTCCGTTTGTATGAGAATTTCGAGGGTAGCCCGGGCTCTTAAGGGATACTACGTATGAAAAGCCGAAAATCGAAGCAGTAAAATCAAAAGACCATGACTCAAAATGTAAACATAACCTTTTTCTACTCCTCCTTTTCTCTGCAAAATAAAAAATATGGATTTGCACAAGGCTGACATTTGAAAAGGCGTCATTATTTTCGTTCAAACTTCAAAGATAGAAAAATAAAAATTTTAGGGAGAATTTTAGGGTGAAGCCAAACGAGCGTATTTTCTGCCGGGCAGAATTTCTGCCGGCTTTTCATACAAATGACAGTACACAAAATTACGCTCGTGTGAATCAAATAGGGATGAGATGTATTTACGATACCAGGTTTTAATACCAGGTTTTCACTTCAAAGTACGGCGCCCTGTTACGAGCAGAAAATACTTGCAAGATAAAAGTACGCGCTCAGGCGCGAACTTGAAACACAAAACATGGAAATACTTGCATAGGAAAACAATCTCTATCGTAATGGGAATAAGAAATACAATCGCATTTATGAGTAAAAATACTTCGTTCTTTAAAGTATTTTTATTTATTTAAACGATTTTGCTCCTTATTTCCATACATTTACGGATTGAATTTCTATGCCAGTATTTTCAGGGTGCCTTACGAGTTACGGGGCTCGGCGCGTTTGCGAGTCGCAACTTGCCCGGCCCGCGCGGCGCCCGGGGACGGGTTGCCATTTTATGGTACTTGATACTTCATACTACCAAATACTTGCAAGTATTTTTAATACCTGGTTTTCGACCCTGGTATTTTTACGTACTCGTACTTCGAAGCCCTGGTATTGAATTTTGCAAGTATATCCCATCCCTAGAATCAAATTTTGTGAGCTGTCATTTACTATGAAAAGAAATTCTGCCCGGCAGAAATTACGCTCGTATGGCTTCACCCTTATCATAGTAGTAGTATTAATTTTATTATGAAACATAATTAAAAAGCAAAAACATGTATTTAGTGCCATTTGCCTAAAAATGTTTAAGAGTGCTCCAACCAGGTCGGTGTCTGTCAGTACGAATATCGACGTTAATGACATTAGAATAAGATTCATATTAGCGCGCCTTGTACAGTGGCGGGTACGAATGGTACGATGCTCGCCGCGTTCTTGATAATTATGGCGAAAATGTATGAAAAAATTTGAGAAATTTTCCTATTTTTCTTATAACTGGAAAAGTTGTTTATTTTTATATAAAATTTTTAGTGGACTTTATAGAGGACAATTTTTTTGTATAATATTTATTTTCCTCAGTTCAGTGTATTTAGATATTAAGGTACCTAATCAGACCCCATTTTTTTCATATTATTTTGCAATTATTGTGATGTGATGGTTAAAACGTATTTTATGTGAAAATTTTGTATGCGGCTATAGAATTTTTATGGTACAGTCGTGGAGATGAATATATATCTTTCATTTGAAACCAAAATATCCTCGCAGTTTGACTCCTAATTCTTTAATAGGGTACCGGAAAATCGCTGATATTTGTAATAGCGTCCTTAATAGAGATCAGTGCTAAAAATATTGTGAAAAATATAGTGGTAGATGAAGTAAGTCCCCATAAGATATTTTTTGCTCTAGCACTGTCTATAATAAAAAAAATATGTGACGTTTACTGTCAGTTGCTTTGGTCAGTACCATAGACTTATAATATACTGTCGTAAAGACCACCTGACAAGCCGAAAATGCGTGACGATTTTCGATCTGTCAATGTGTGCGTGTGCTAGTGATGTATATTTTACTATCGATAGTATAGTCCGTTCGAGTTTCTATGAGAAATAAATTGTATGCAACTTAGATTTTATATTTCAAATAAGGTATCATAAATATTTTATTTGGCAGAAAAAAGGTGACGGTTGAAAACTCGATACATAATTATTTTCGTTTGGGGTGATTTTTCAATCGTCAGATATTATGTTATGCCTCCTCTAGATATCGGCGGACGCGTCGGCAGATGCATCCGCAACCATATCTGCGGATAAATTGCGATCCGTCCACACATCTGTGAGTTAATCAGTCTGTGCTCAATCGTGAAAGATGTAACTCGTGCCGCAAAAAATGGATATATAAAGACAGTAGCGGCTGCTTCTACATACATACTTATATAATTAGCACCTATAATTATTATTACCTAAGAGTGCACCGCAGTCCACAGTAGAGTTATAAAAAAAATGGACCAAAAGAAGGTGGTGGATGCTGTCTATACACAAAAACGAAAATATATTCGAAATAAATATTTTGGCAATATTAACTTATATACCTAACTAGCTGTCCCGGTGAACTTCATGTCACTTGAAAACTTCCCTGGATTTCTACGAATATTTTAAGGCTATAATCAGACCAATCCGTTCAGCCGTTTACGAGTTTTAGCGCGACTAATACATTTGAAAATCCATTTTTATTTAATTAAGATAATAACATTTATTTAATTTTGATTAGGGGGCGAGCATGGAAAAGCAGCTTGCATGTCATGTTGCAGCCATTTCGACGACAAAACTGAGCACATACAATAATCATGTCCACTCTCACTAAATTTCCGTCGAATACTGATGCATCGGCAGACGTGTGGACAGGCGCCGTGCGTCCGCACTCGATCCCTTTGATCTGTGTCGAAAAACCGACACCAAACGGATACGCGGCAGATGCATCGGCCGACGTCAAATATCTACCACAGACGAGCAAAACCCGCCGTCTACACATCGGCGGACGCATCCGCAGATACAATCTGCCAACGCGTCCGCCGATATGTAGAGGGGACATAAGAAGGGTAATTAATATGCACATTATAAAGTTAATCATTTATTACTCAGGTAAAAAAAACAGCTAATTCAGCCCTAAAGGTATGCTTATACGGGCAACTAAAATTGCTCCACTCCAGTCAATTCTCGTCAAGTTTGACGTCACGACTACATCAAGCAATTTTCGGCAACAAGCAGCAATCTTGCGCAATACATCGCAATACAATTGAGCGATATGGCGCAACTTTATCAACTATAGTAATTACTATCTGGCAATACTGTCATACACGAGCCCATCGGATATTCGTCAATTCGTATCGACGACTGAGCGATATGAAATATCTGGAGCAATATCGCCGAAATAACTGCCGCAATTTATTGAAATTGCTCCATATTGCTCCACTAATTGTGTGTACAGGAGATGTGTGAAAAGTTCAAGACCAGATTTAAAAGACCATCGTAATGATGTCACTATGGCATACCTATAGCAATAATTTAATTCAAAGTCTAATAAATAGGGTAAATAATAAAAAATGTAGAAAATTAAGTACTACGACTAAATATAGCCAAGAGTGACGTAAGTTTGCTCTGACTATACATTTTTATATCCCAAGAGCATATCATTACTTACGACAAAAATGTCTTATAAGACAAAAATAATTGCTTCCGTAACAAAACAGTATGTCATACTTACTGGTACAAATAAAGTTGGGATAGCTCCTTTAACTAAAACAGTATTTATTCTATTTTTTCTTTTAAAATTATCAATAAAATGTTTGCTGCATATTGTGGAATTTTTGTTGGGATTCTAACCAACACGCCCAATTAGTGTTAGCCATTTTCCCCTAATTAAAGGATCTTGAGGGAATCTATAAAACAATTATTAATGATCATGATGTACTATGTATATGTACTATGTCAAAAGAATTATTTAATAACACCCCTCTTTTTGGTCGGGGGTTAAAAATAATAAGATATTATGTACTTCTTAAGGTGATAAACATAAAGGTAAAGGATTTTTAGATTAGTTTTATGTTATTGTAAAATACCGATAATCATATCGATAAATTTGATTCAAGCACTAGCGTATATGTAAAAAATTTTGATGAAAAATTCTTCTTCAAAAATCTTGCAAGTTATGAACAATTGTACCTCCAGTTACGCAAAATATGAAAGTAAAAGGGAGGATTGATAATATTTTATTTGAAATAGAGAAGTAAAGACAGAATATAGCAAAGATAAACACATCGTAGCAATTACGACATGAAGATTAATTACCTGTGAAATGTATATTTTTCAGGATTATTTCTATGATTTACACTGCAATTACTCACTGAACACGTTACCATTGTTTTCAGTAAAAGTATTTATAGAAAATAGCTAACGATTTAAACAATAAATTGCAAATACCGAAAGGGCCATAAAACGTGTGTCGACTTGTGACGACCTGTCAAATAAAAGTGGTTACAGTTCACATTAGACTGCTTCTCTCTTTTCATCTTGTTATAATTCCATAAAGGATTTTCTTCTCTCTCGCACTCTTTGTTCGTCTATGCATTCTAAGTTTATGGTCAGTACTCGTGTCAGTGTACAGTGTCATGTGTCAACTGTCATCAGTCATATTTTGTGTTTAGCAGTTCTCATTTCGATTTTCTGCTTGCAATTTGCAAAATATCGAAATGTTATAAATATTATTAATCATTTTTTACTTATTTAATGTAAAAAGCACATTAGAAAAAATAAAATAACGATGGTATCACGAAGTTTAACGGAGGTGTTCGTTTTGATGCGAAACAATGCTATACATAGTCGACAAATGTTTTCCGACCAGGTATTTTTATCTTTACCGTATCGATTTTATTATTTCATTCTCAAAAACCTGCTATGTAACAAACATACTTCATAAGCTGTAAATTGCCAACTTAATTCAACATGATTATTCATCTATTTGTCTATTTTCTACAAGATGTAATATTATGTAGATAAAAACTAAGCAATGCTTAGGCTCTGTTTATACAATTCTGAATCTTCTCATCTCGCTGTCATATAGTAAAGTTCAGCAGAATAATGCCTTCGTAAGAAATTCGCAAAAGCGTATATGAAAAAATATTTTGTAGGCTAGCAGCTCAGAAAGGGTAATGTTGATGCGTTCCAACTCTCATGATCTGGAAGCTGGAGTTGAGCTGAGGTCAGAATCCAGTGCTCCACCACCATGGAGTGATGTTTTGGAAGAGGCTCATTACATCATCACCAGGTATACTTATTATTATATTAGGAAGTTAGTTACTTAGAATAAATAAGTTAGAAAAAATAAGTTATAAAAGTATCTTAGGACTGCCACAATATTTTTTGTCTATATCATTTTAAGTTACAATGACTTCTATCTGATTTATAAAACTATGTTTCCAGGTTGAAAACAAAGTTATCCGAGTTGCAGTCTCGTCATGAGCGGCAGATTAGAAGGCCTGCCCTGGATGACAGCACTGAGCAACAACACATAGACAGATTAAATGCGGAGATCACAAGACACTTTACACAAGCACATTCTCGTCTCACTGCTATTAAAGCTCAAGTTAGACACGGTAAGATTATTAATTAATTATTTACTGTTATATTTTTATAACTATTATTGTTTATCAATATTTAATTAATTAAAACGTTTACCAAATAATTACACAAGTTCAGAAAAAACATTGTGAAATATTTTGTTCTTATGGTTTTCAGGTAATAAAACTGAGCAAAAACTAGCGGCAAATGTTGTTTTAGCTTTGGTTACAATATTACAAGATCTGAGTATTACATTTAGGACTTCACAAGGGAACTACTTAAAATCCATAACTTCCAGAGAGGAGAGGTCTAATGCCTACTTTGATTTACCTAATTTTGAAGAGCTAAGCTTAGAAGACAATGAACTCCTGCCCGGCCTTACAAACAACCAAACTGATTTGCTTTTCTCCTTACCGAGTTCATCAGGTGCTCAGAATTTTGAAGACGAAAATATAGACAGCATGTTCCAGAAGCCAGCTTTAAATCAAAAGCAGCTTCTTCTGATGCAGGAGGAGAACACCAAAATGATAGCCGAGAGAGAGGAGGAGGTGAACAAAATTGTTCGTTCCATTATGGACTTGAATGAAATTTTCAAAGACTTGGGTCAAATGGTAAACGAACAGGGTACAGTGTTGGACCGAATAGATTATAATATAGAACAAACGCAAGTCCAGGTTCATGAAGGTTTCAAGCAGCTGCAGAAAGCTGAGAGATATCAGCGACAAAATAGAAAAATGCATTGTATCCTAATCCTAGCTATTACCTGTATTGTAATGGTTATTTTACTGATAATAGTTAAAAGTTAGCTGGCCAAACGGATAAATATTTGGATACTGACTATTGGTTCAGCAAACTGGACTGTTGTAGGTAGTAAATACACTGTTTTCCGAATTGCTTTAACAACATATTTAAGGTACTTAATTAAATAGACATAAAACATTCCTTAAGCATAAAATTTTTTACTGTTAGTTAGGTACATTACACCATATGTGCCCACTGCAGTGCCTATTTTAGGTATGAATAAGATGGATTTGATTTTTGAAAGTGCCCGAAGTGGTCACTAGTCGGTGGCCAGCCCAGACTGTACCACCCACATTAGTTTGTAGTTTCAAACCAGCAATGGGTTGCAGTGTAATACTAATCTTTTTGCTCTATATTATATCATGGACTTGTATATACTAGTTTTTAGTTAAAGTAACAATGTAACAATGCCCGGCTGCTGCCTTGAATCATGTGGTGTGGTGGCATGGTAATTTAAATCGGCATTATGGCGGTTAAAAGAAAAATTGTACTTTAAGGACGCTATTACAAATATCAGCGATTTTCCGGTACTTAGGATTAGGAGTACCGGTACCATTATTACCGGTAATTAGGAGTCAAACTGCGAGGATATTTTGGTTTCAAATGAAAGATAATATATTCATCTCCACGACTACCATAAAAATTCTATAGCCACATACAAAATTTTCACATAAAATACGTTTTAACCATCACAATAATCGCAAAATATGAAAAAATGGGGTCTGATTAGGTACCTTAATATCTAAATACACTGAACTGAGGAAAATGAATATACAAAAAAGCGGCCAAGTGCGAGTTGGACTCGCCCATGAAGGGTTCCGCAGCAGCAATAAGGTTTATTTTTATGAAATTAAAAGGTTTTTGATTTATTTTTATATTTCAGTCGATTTAATGAAATTTTGATTAAGGTTTACTATTTATGACGTATAAAAAAACTACTGGCTAGATCTCGTTCAAACCAATTTTCGTTGGTAGTTTTTATAGTAATCTACATCATATATTTTTTTAGAATTATCATGCCCCTACTTTACTTACCACCTTGAAAGAGTCTCTCTCGCAAACTATTCAGGTTAGAAAAATATGATTTGAGAAACCTCAGTATGATTTTTGGAGATTTATCCATAGATACCCCACACGCATAGGTTAGATGAAAAAAAATTTTTTTGTTTCAGTTGTACCTATGGGGACCCCTAAAATTTTTAATAATTTATCCATTTTTGCATCAAAATCTTAATGCGGTTCACAGACTACATCTACCTACCAAGTTTCAATAGTATAGCTATAGCTCTAATAGTTTCGGAGAAAAATGGCTGTGACATACGGACGGACAGACAGACAGACAGACATGACGAATCTATAAGGGTTCCTTTTTTGCCACTTTGGCTACGGAACCCTAAAAAATTGTTGCTTATTTAGTCCTCTATAAAGTCCGCTAAAAATTTTATATAAAAATAAACAACTTTTCCAGTTATAAGAAAAATAAGAAAATTTCTCAAATTTTTTCATACATTTTCGCCATATTATCAAGAACGCGGCGAGCATCGTAACCGCCACTGTACAAGGCGCGCTAATATGAATCTTATTTTAATGTCATTAACGTCGATATTCGTACTGACAGACATCCGACCTGCTAATTCTCCGGTTGGAGCATTCATAATAGATAGGCTTCTTTGTTATTTATTTGGGTCTAATTAGAATAACTTGTATTGCATTATTCTAGTCCAGTGAGTTTTTTTTATTGTTTTTATAACCCTTAATTTAATTTGAATATTTATTATTGTTGTATGTGATTGTAATCATTAATTAAATTGTGTGCGTGCCAATATTGGCATATGACCACAAATACAAAATATAATTATAATATGTACCTACTGAGTTTTCAGCACTGAAGTTATACTTACATTATTATATTATTTTATAACTTATAGGAGTTATTCCATGTATTTACTAATTATTTACTTATATTGGCTAAATTTAAAGATCAAACTTACTATGTTGTTACTAGCCATGAACATAGAAAAAAAGGTGGACGGAGTCTTATTATACACAGCACTGTGTCTTCAGAGTCGGCCACGCACACGTTCTTACGCCAGTCCGGACTATCGTAATCCATGCATGTAAGCCTGACCGACTCTGAAGACACAGTGCTGTGTTATAATAAGACTCCGTCCGCCTTTTTTCTACATTCATGGTACTAGCCTTACAGAATTATTAGAACCATGTATTTTTACTTTTACATTTTTGCTGTAAATATTGTTTAATAGGATTAATGGATAGCAAATTAAGACATTGTTGACTGTTGTGTTTGTAATTTTGAATGAATATAAGATATACAATCATATCCTAGAAATTTCATTGATCGGTCAAATAATAGTTGCAAGCTCTAAAAAATTATTGTTTCTGTTCTGTTCATTATCACCTAACTCCACAACCAGATCACATCTTACACTGATTATGAACTTCTCTAGAATCAATATTTTTCATGTCACATGAAAGATAGCAGAAGTTTGCATTTAATAATATAGCAGTAAATAAAAACAACGAACTAAATTGAACTAAATAATTATATTTGTCAGTGTTTTTCAGATAGACATAATACATAACTTCAAACCTTGGTGGCAAGTGGTTTAACACCACAATTCAAATAATTAATTCATTTACAATCATTTATTTTAGAATACTTCTTTAAATAAACATAATTTATATAAGACATGATACAGGAGATCTCCGTCGGTGTTCGCTCCTCACTCAAACAATCAACATAAGTTACATTAACACAATAAGTCGAAGAAAACATGTAATTTAACTATGAATCTTTGTGTTTACTATAAAAATCGTCTAAATATTTCTTATAAGCGGGCTGGTTGGGCCACAGGTACGAGGCTTGCTGATTGAGAGGGCTCTGCGTGTTGGGCTCGGCGAGCAAGCTCTGTATTGACAATAGAATAGTACGTACGTCGTACAGCGCCGTCCACTTATCCTTTAAAATGTCTAAACATATTAACCCGCAGGTATCTACGTTGGGATGAAAGCAGGGGGTGAGGAACTTAACTACCGGCGGGGCGTACGGGTAAGAATTGGGGAATTCTAGTGACAATTTGTATTTGTGCCCCGCGTACACCGTGTCCTGTGGACCGTTGATAGTCCCGATCCATTTGAACAGATTTTCACTCTCTGGAAACGCGGATATCCCTTTGTCTGCGCATCGCATTAGCTCCATTAGTTCCTTCTGCAACCTGGAAAGTAAAGGTCAATTATTACACTCCGAGTAGGGTGGATCTGAGTCTCTCTCGCCGTAGAAAGCATAAAATGCTTACCGTTTGCTCACAGCATGATTGTCCTTCAGTTTTATCGTATCCTCATTCTGTTTCGCAGGGTTGGACGAAGATGCAAAGTGAGGATTAATATTTTGAGCCATAATATAACAAACGATCGAAATTACTTATCACTAGTTGTCTGTTGTAAGAAGACGACTTCCTGTTAAATTTTAAAAAGCTCCAATTTTATTGGGCATTCATTTATTTGACATCACAGCAACAATGGCGTCAATTTCTTTTTTTACTATATTCTCAGGACTGGGTGACGGATACGAGCTATTTGCTTTTTATTATCTAGTATCTACATTCTTATTTCTTCATAACGTTATCGAATAGCAGAAAATATATCGTTACGTACCGTTATTTTCATAATGGTAGCCAGATAACGGTAATTTTTTTAACGTTATCTAGTAACATAACCAAAAAATATCGTTATAATATAGCATTTACCGTTAATAATATCAAATTTTACCGTTATTTCTAGTATATCGGATATTTTTGATAACGTTATCTTTGCCCTTGAAGCAGTAACGTTATGAAAAAATAACAATATTTGAAGCCCTGCATTCTACATCTACAATAATTTAAAAAAACTTTTAGTTCCATCGGTCCGACCAGGCTTTTCCTTAATCTGTGGAACTAAACGATTCTCCCCGCGTTCCACCTGGCGTTAAAAACAATCAAAACGCTGAAAATGCCTCCTATTTTTAGCGTTTTGATCGTTTTCAACGCCAAGTGGAACGCGCCCTCTATCATACACAAACGTCATTTTTGACATGTGTTTGACAGTTCTCCAAGTATTATTAGCACAGATTAAGTAATTAGGTACCTCCTCTTTGTACCTCAATGACCAGCAGCGTCTTTTGACTTTTGACACATTTGACACATTCTTACGTCCCGGCCGCATCTGCGTCTATCGTCCGAAGCTTCGTGCAATGAGACGATACTATTGGACGATACACGCAGATCGCCCAATAGTATCGGCTTTAGCGCGAAGCACCACGCATATGCGGCCGCGGCATAATAAAGCCTTGTCGAACTATATAGTTCGACAAGGCTCTACATGAACGTGACGAGAAAAGGAACTAAGCGCTTCTATCATACAAAAACGTCATTTTTGACATGTGTTTGACAGTTCTCCCTTACCAGCAGCGCCTTTTGACATCATTGACACAGTCATAATTATAAAGCCTTGTCGGACGGATTGTGCAATCATATACAATCCTAACGGCCCGGCCGCACCTGCGTCTATCGTCCGAAGCTTCGTGCTATGAGACGATAGTCGATACTATTAAACGTTTGTTGAGTGAAAGAATTTTTTGATACTCAAACTTTTACTTATGTACTATCAGGGATGTTGATTCCTAGGCAGACCTACGTAGTTTGGACTTTGGTCGTGTTGCGTCAAACCTAGCCGACAGTTCACTCCCACCAAATGACGTTGATCTGTCAACTGCCTAGGAATCAATTTCCTCGATGGTACAAGAATTTGAGTAACTAATCTCGTAAATTCTTTAAAAATTCCTCGTTGTCCAAGGCGCGCGAGTCCCTCGGACCGCGAGGCCGTGGGTGGTCGCCCACGTGTGTCGCCTACGCCTTAAGGCTCCATTCCACCGCGGCGCACGTTGTGCACGGCCACGCGCACGCGTGGACGTGCACGGATTTATTTCTTTGACTTGAGTCAATTCGTGCGTAGCGTGTCCGTGGGTTGCAGTGGACACAAGTCACAATATTATGTTATATTATTATTTTCTTACAAAGCGAAGCTTGACGCACGTGCGTAGTCTCTCCGTTCGCCGCGGTGGAATGGAGCCCTTACACCGCGGCGTAACCGCCACTGTATGTAAAAATAAAGATAATAATAATATTATTTGATAATATTTAGTTATTTACACTGTGATATTATTGTTACGGATACGGACACGTAGTGCCATCTAGCGGCAACTCAGCGAAACTATCGTGGAAACACAGACAGCGTAAATCCCCCATTCAATACTAGATTTCGCTAGTTGTATGTTTTATTTATACCTGCGCGCAGGTACGCGCAGTTTCTAAAAAAGTTTGTTTACTTGTTTACGTGAATCGGGCAAGGAACCTTCTGGAACTCATCTCGCCCATATAAATAGCCGGGCCGTCTGGCGGCAATTCAGTTTCCAATGAGCGATCTTCAAGGCGACTTTGGAGTGAAAACAAGACTGTTTAGTGATCAATAGTGAGTGAACCAGTGAAACTCACGACTTGGTTACGACCTAAGACTGTGATAGTGCTCAGTGATTTGGGATCTAGTGCTTATAGTGCTTTGTGTGACCTAGCGTTTCGAATAAAGTCTTCAAGAGAGTCAGCAGGTCTTTTCTCTCCAAATCCTTGAACCCTAGCACGTAACAATAGGATCATTTGTTGGTCTTTATTCTTTATTCCAATTTCCAACGGAATAGTAATATTAACGCCTTACGAGTTTCAACAAAAACTTACAAACCAAAGTAAAAGTATTAAACATCAAAAGGGTACAAAAAGAAGGCCACACTTTCACTTTCTTATTAACTAGAATTAGACTGCAAATAGACCATGAAAATACGCAATTGGAATAATATTATTTTATAAATAGTAGGTCCTGCAGTGCCTATGGCTTTGGCGAGTGGCGACTTGATTAATATAATATAATATTAAGATACGGTTAACGAACGGTTATACTATTTTAATTAAATAAACTTACCACAGTAGACTGTAAATTGTAGAAAGTGAAACTGTTTGCTAAGTGAAGTGAGTTGATAATAAATAAAATAAGATCAAAATGATACCGTGCCACATCTATAAAAGGTTGGGGTACTTTTGTTCCAAGTTCAGTATTACGTAAACGCTTTTACGGTTAATCTACAAATTGAAAAATATAAGTTTTTTCATCTTCAGAAAAATGTTTAACGCTGTAAGTAATTTAAATCTTTTCGAATTTATATTAATTTATTGCCTTATCTCTATGATTTGTATACTACCTATTTGTCTCTTAATTTTCCAATCCCCGATTCGTAATTTCTTTGGAGATTTCAGATTATTTCTACTTGCTTTCGAATTATTGTGTAGTGTAGTTTTAGTAGGTATTTTTAATCTAGGTACCTATTAATATTATGTTTATTGTGTACTACATGAGTAGGTATACACGGTACACCAAAGTTTATCGCGCAGGAACCTTTCATTTTTCCGGGATAAAAAGTATCCTGGCAGTATACTATACCTGGCTATGTCCTTTCCCAGGACTCAAAGTATCACCTTACCAAATTTCATCAAAAACGGGTCAGCGGTCTGGTGTGAAGAGGCAACAGACAGACGGATAGACAGACAGACAGACACACTTTCGCATTTATAATAATACGAGCTTTTGCCCGCGGCTTCGCTCGCGTTAAGAAGTATTATTAATTATTATATACACATCCCCTATTTGAACCCCTTGGGGTTGGAATTTATCAAAATCCTTTCTTAGCAGATGCCTACGTCATAACGTCTACCTGCATGACAAATTTCAGCCCGATCCGTCCAGTGGTTTGGGCCGTGCGTTGATAGATCACCATATCAGTCAGTCACCTTTGAGTTTTATAATATAACTAGCTGTCCCGGCATACGTTGTTTTGCCATTTAAAGTATATTTTCTACATCATCAGTTGATACATATTTTACCCCCTCTTTTGTCCCTTAAGAGGGGTGGGGGGGAGGAAATGTTATACACCAGGATGTTAAGTTGGAAAACACAGTTAATAACTAATATGAAGTAAGTCCGCTAAAGAAAAAAGTTGTATACAAAATTTGACCCCTCTTTGGTCCCCAGAGAGGGTTAAGGGGGGAATGGGCGGGGAGGATTTTTATACACCAGATGTTGAGTTGGAAGAAGACAAATATATCTGTGAAAACCGTATGCAAATCGGATCAGTAATTTTCGTGTTAAAAAAAAGCTTGATACAAAATTTGACCCCCTCTTTTGTCCCCTTAGAGGGGTGGGGGGAAAAAATTTTATACACCAGATGTTAAGTTGGAAGAAGATAATTAATAATATATCTGCGAAAACCACATTCAATCGGATCAGTATTTTTCGTGTGATGCTGGAACAAACATACAGACAGACAGAAAGAGTGACAGACAGACAAACAGACAGACAAAAAACTTACCACATTTTTGGCTTCTATAGCGAATTAGCGATGTAGTGACAGAGGTGTAATTTCGGGTGTCATTTCATTCAGGATTTTTAAATAAATAAATGGTAAAGGCCGTCACAGACTTAGCTATAATATATATTAATATACCGTACTAAACACACTGAGACCAGAAATATATATTATAGCTGAGTGTGGTCACGAGAAAATTGTATAGAAAATATATATTAATATGCCTGGCTATAAATATATTACTTTAAATATTATAGCTAAGTCTGTGACGGCCTTTATTGTGCTTCACTCGACATAGATAGGCATAAGTGTGTCGCGGACTTTTTTGTAGATATTTATAATGTCTACAATTACTTAGAGCATTTTATGATTCTATCTTTTATAGTTTAGGCAGCGTACGCAAAATAAGTAATTTTTCTGGCTGATTTTTTACACCTTGCGTCCGAAAAACCCAAATATCTTACGGAACCCTACTTTTTTCCAAAATAAAATGTAGCCTATGTTCAGCAGAAATAATGTAGGATTCCAATAGCAAAAGAATTTTTCAAATCGGTCCAGTAGTTTCGGAGCCTATTCGTCCCAAACAAACAAACAAACAAACAAACAAAAAATCAAATCTTTCCTCTTTTTATTACTGTGTAGCTCGTCAGCTTTTGCCCGCGGCTTCGCTCGCGTTAAGAAGTATTATTATATACAAACTTTCATCCCCCATTTTAACCCCTTGGGGTTGGAATTTATCAAAATCCTTTCTTAGCGGATGCCTACGTCATAACATCTACCTGCATGCAAAATTTCAGCCCGATCCATCCAGTGGTTTGGGCTGTGCGTTGATAGACCACCATGTCAGTCAGTCACCTTTGAGTTTTATATATACTATAATATCCCTGTGTCCCAGCAGTGGGACACAGTGGGCCAATAATAATAATAATAATAATAATAATAATATAATATTTAGATTAGTATGGATATGGATATAATAGAAGTATGTATAGGTCTACGGTAGACCTATACCGTCTACCAGAATCTGATGGCAAAAAGTGAGAAAATAAATTTATTCTAGCAATACCGGGGTAATAGGAATAAAACATTTACATCCTTTTTTAGGGTTCCGTACCCAAAGGGTAAAAACGGGACCCTATTCATGAGACTTCGATGTCTGTCTGTCCGTCTGTCTGTCTCCAGGCTGTACCTCAAGAACCGCTATAGGTGCTATAGCTAGAGTTCTGAAATTTTCACAGATTGTGTATTTCCGGTGCCGCTATAATAACAAAATAATATACTAAAATAAAAATAAAATTAATATTTAATTAAGGGGAGCTCCCATACAACAAACGTGATTTTTTTGGCCTTTTTTGCTCGTAATCAAAAATAATAAGAGGTAGGCACTTGAAACTTTCACGAAGGTCTTAGATATGATTGTACTTTTATAATTAATAATAATATTTAAATAAAATAAAAAATTAAGGGGGGGCCCCCATACAAAAAACACAATTTTTGGCCTATTTTTGCTCTATAACGGTACGGAACCCTTCGTGCGCGAGTCCGACTCGCACTTGGCCGATCTTTATTATTCCTTTAGCGGCTTATTTTGTGTATGAAACATGCAAATATAAAAATTAATCCAATGAATAAGGGTGAAGCCAAACGAGCGTAATTTCTGCCGGGCAGAATTTCTGCCGGGCTGAAACATACAAAAGTCATGTTTGATTCACACGGCGACTCAAAATGAGTTGTCATTTGTATGACAAAAAATTCTGCCCGGCAGAAATTCTGCGGCTCACGAGTCACGACTCACAAATTATTACGCTCGTTTGGCTTCGCCCTTGGGATATATTTTTTTGAAAATCTGCTGTCAAAACCATCAGATTCTTTTGCGTTTGACGTTTGCTATGCTGTGCAAAAAAAAAGTTGATGTCATTGTGATTGACAAAATATGACATTTGTTGCTAGGTACCTACCTACGCAGTACGCAGTCCGCAGAAATTTGGCAGAAATCTTCTAAATCAAAGCAGAAAATTTTAGAAATACCAAATACCAATACCAAATACAAGAAAAAGTTTAGTGTTTGGCTTTGTGTACCTTTTGCACATAGTATTGTAAAATTATTTTGTTGTTTTAAAGTATATTCTGCTCTGTACAGTTATCGAAATAATATCTAGTGATTTACATTGAAAGCAATCAAAATGGTTGGTAACATATATTTTGAGAATAGAATTCTACCTAACACTGTTTACACCAATGTAATGAATTTAAAGCAAGATATAGCACTGCAGTCTGGTATATCCGTAACAGATCTGTATGTAACCTTCAACGGTTTGCTCGCCAAAGATGATCTCGTCTTGGAAAACTGCGATAAAGTCGTCAGAGTGTTCACCCGACTAGTCGGAGGGAAAGGTGGTTTCGGGTCCATGCTGCGTGCTATCGGCGCGCAAATCGAAAAGACCACGAATCGAGAGGCCTGTCGTGACCTCTCTGGGCGTCGTCTACGTGACATCAACGAGGAGAAGAGGCTGCGAAAGTGGTTAGATGGACAGGAGGACAGGGAGCGCGAGGCAGCTGAGAAAAAACAGAAGAAATTGGAGAGATTGTTAGCGGAGCCCAAAATTCAAGTGAACTTGAGTTCTGATTACGAGAAAGAACGTCAGGAACTACCAGATCGAGTCAGCGCTGCTGTGGATGCGGGCTGGCAGGCGGCGGGCTCGTCTAAAGATGCAGTGAAGAGAAAGGCATCCGACGAAAAACAGGTGAAGGGCAAGAAGAAGGCAAAACTTTGGATTGATGCGGAACTGTCGGATTGTTCATCACTCAGTGAAGACGAGGTGGAGGAGCCTAAAAAAAGTACAGGGCAGGCTTTGTCCACAGACAGTGGCAATGAATCCGACTGTGGATCTGACAGTAACAAGGCTAAATAAGTTGTACTCTTTTATTTCTGGACTTACCATGTTTAATAATTGTGTTGAAAGTGTTTTAATGTTTAAAGAGTAACAATAATAATATTATGATACTTTGTAGTATGTATTGACTTCAGTTCGAAATTAGAAAATGTAGATCAAGTTAGTACTTTTACTTTTGATACTTTAAAACTGCAAATTGCAAAAGAATATAATTTTTTTTCTTGTACTTCATGTCTTTTAAACTTAGGTTTAAAATTTTATTTAAACCCTTGATCGTGGATTCGTGGTAATCTATTGTTTATGTGGTCGAATTTGACCGCTTGGGAGTTGAAGCATTAATATAAGGCATTACTGTTGTAGAAAATAAGTAATATTAACATTGTGGTAATTGATAAATTGTAATAAACCCTTTACATACTTAATGATTATTGTCAAACAGTAATGATATTATTATAAATATAATTATTTGGATAATATTGTGTGAAGAAATTGTTGGTTTTTACTGTTAATTATTATAACGGCCTGGCCGCATCTGCATAGACGCAGATGCGGCCAGGCCGTCTGAAGCTTCGTGCTACGAGACGATACTATTGGACGATACACACAGATTGTCCAATAGTATCGGTTTTAGCACGAAGCACCACGCATATGCGGCCGCGGCATAACTGCAAAAACCTTGTGAAATTAAAATAAAATTACCACAAAATTTTTGTATAGTACCTATTTATTAAAATTAAACAATAAACTACAATATTATAATATGACTGTATAAGTTATGCAAGAATGACAAAGAATAAATATTTTTTGTAACTAATTTCTTTTAATTTCATAATATTAGACCTACTTATGACATAATTTATTTGTTACTTATACAATAATGTATTTCAATAAACAAAATATTTAAAAAATAAATATTTATTATTCTGTACACACAAAATTGTTTATGTGTTCTGCAAGTAGTTTGTTTTCTGCATTTTTAGATTTTTAACCGACTTCCAAAAAGGAGGAGGTTATATTATGTCCGTCTGTGGATAAACTGGATACCTATACAAGATGTTAGTGTAATTTACACCGTTATCCTTGAAACCATCAAATGAGCCCGTCAAAATGAACAACTTTCTATGAGAATAATGCTGGGAACTCAAAAAAAATGCTGTCTTCATATCCATATGGATGCCCGGATCGGTAACTTGTGTGAAAAGGTTAATGGTGTTTAGACTAACACACTGTATAATAATATTATAATAACATTTTTAACGCCTCCGTGGTCTAGTCAGGTATAGAGCGCGGCTCTTGACTCGGAGGTCGTGGGTTCGATTCCCGCGTTGGAAACATGTTATTTACAAGTTTGGTTAGGACAATGCAGGCTGATCGCCTGATTGTCTGACAAGTAAGATGATCCATGCTTCGGATGGGCGTGTAAAAAGTCGGTCCTGCGCCTGATCTCTCGCCGGTCATGTCGATCTGCCGTCCCACTGGGTTATGAGAGTAAAGGAATAGAGACTGCTCTTGTGTACTGCGCACACACTTGGGCACTATAAAATTACTTCTGCTTAGCTGGCCTGGTTTCAATGAAACCGGCCACCGTCACCGAAACCGGTGTGGGAGCTATTATTAGTAGGTATACTTAATATAAAAAATTGTAACAGCTAACCTATTTTATTAATTTTCAGCGAATCATGTTTAGCGTCGTTTTCGCCACTTGTCTTGTGATGGCGAGTCTAGCGCGGCCTCAGGAGTTCGAGGACGAATACGACAGCCCCGCCGGGGACAGAAAAGGTACTGTCAAGCATTTAGCTTAAGTAGAGTAACTTTCGTTTTAGGGTACCCTAACCAGCAGATTTTTTGTATATTGATAGGTTAATAGTTATATTATTTAAGAGTAACCTTGTCCTACAAATAAAACAATCCATATTTTAGGACCATCAAGTCAAAGTATGAAATCCTTTCTATCTCTGTTACTTAGCTACCACTTTCGAGATTTTTCGAAAATAAAAATGTTGTTCGTCTTATCAAAATGTAGCTACTTACAAAAAATTAGCCTGTTAGTAATCACAAAAAAATTTGTTCTAGAGCACCCTGACTATATTGTAAATGTAACCAGTGGCGGCGCAAGACCAAAATTTTATGTGGGTTAAATAAATTTTGCGAGGCCCCCTGATGGATGATGCAAGAAGACAGATTTTGTTGAAATATTTTTTTGATACTCGTAAATCCTAAAATAAAACGCGCTGTCCAAGGGGTGTGAGACCCCTAGGACCGCGAGGCCGTGGGCGGTCGCCCACACCGCCCACGCCTTACGCCGCCTCTGAATGTAACCCCTTAATAGAAAAAGACTACACGCCGCGCCGTGGCTAATGAAAATTATTAGGCGTTGAGAGTTTATCAAAATACTACCTATTCATTCAATTAATTAATTAAAAAAAAATCAGCGTTTGGCTCATATTATATTTGTAATAAAAAATCACCGCGCGAAGTAGAGCAATTTTATGTGTATGTGTGTGTAATGTGTAACCGTAAATATAATGCCTGCCTGCCTAATAGCAAAATGTTCTATATCCTGCTCTAGCTTTGATTTTCATTTAATTTGAGGCTGATGTATTAAATTAAATCAACAGACATGAAAATATATAGGCCTTATTTAATCGTTTTCAGATGATGTCCAGCGAGTCCAAATCAAGGTGTACCGCGGTCCGACTAAGCACGACGGGTACGCGCCTTGGGGCTTCTGGGTGAAACAGCCTTCTGACGACGAATAGACGCGGCACCTAGCTAGAACACAAGAACTTAGTTAATATTTTAATAATGATTATTACCTAAACTAAATTTAAATTCTATTATTATGAAACGATACCTAGATATGCATCGTATTGATATTACATTACATACTTGCTATGTTAAAAAACTTAGACCCGATTTCACCAACGAGTTAATACTCGAATTAGTATTACATTGCATCTTTAATTTTTCATATGAATGAAAGAGAAGACATGACATATTAACAAGCTGTTAGTGGTTAACACTAACAGACGTTGGTGAAATTGAGCCAAGTCTTACGTACCTATAAAAAATAGCTGGCTGTAGTCACGATTATCAGTAGAAATAAAGTTGCTTACGCAAATTACAAACCAAAGAACGATATTGTTATAGAATAAAATAAAAATGTTATTATGTTAAAGCTAAATAACTGGTATTATTTATCTATTCCAATATACCCATGTCCCATAACCTGTAAGTACATATTTTTGTGGTACATATAACCATAGAGTAATAAATAGTTGTATGATTGGTCCATGATGTAACGGAAAAACTATCACGCCTATTGAGTCGTGCTTTAACCATGGCTTTAACACATTATTTTTTATCTATACATCTATAGTCATATTATATTAAAACTGTAGAAATGTGAATTCTGTACATTAAAAAAATAATAAGCGGGGGGTGTCACTAGATCGCTATAGAAGCCAAAAATGTGGTTAGTTTTTTGTCTGTCTGTATGTTTGTTCCACTATCACACGAAAACTACTGATCCGATTTGCATACGGTTTTCACAGATATATTTGTCTTCTTCCAATTCAACATCTGGTGTATAAGCTCCCCCCCCCCTCTAAGGGGACCAAAAAGGGGTATGATTTTGTATAAAATTTTTTCTTTAATGGACTTACTTCATATTATTAACCGTATTTTCCAACTTAACATCAGGTGTACACAATTTTTCTCCCTACCCCTCTTAGGGGACAAAAGAGAGGGTAAGATTTTGTATCAACTGATGAAGTAGAAAATTACTTTAAATGGCAAAACAACATTTGCCGGGTCAACTAGTTTAATTATGTAGATAATTGTGTTTAAATCATAATTCATCAGTCAGCCAAGGTTTTATATAAGTATGTAGATTGTAGATGTGCCGTCATCAGTCAGTCACGGTGTGACGACGCGAGCCCACATTTACATAAATAGGGATGCGACTTGCGAGAACAAAAATAGACAATATTTCGTCGCTAAGCCACGTGGCCAACCATTCATCAGAATTATAAACAGAATCATTCACTATTCAGGTAGGTACCATCGAGGAAATTGATTCCTATGCTGCAGTTGACAGACCAACGTCGTTTGGTCGAATCAAGTCAATTCAATGTGATATGATCTGTCGGCTGAGTTTGACGTAAAGCGACCAAACTACGTAGGTCCCCCATCTGCATTGGAATCAACTTCTCTGATAGTACATAAAATTCGTATAAATTTGTACCTGAAGTTAAACTGCTAGGCCCGAGTAAATAGATAAACGTATTGAAAGCAAACGATAATGCGATATCTAATCAGTTTGCCCAAGATAAGGGACTCAGGTGGACGTGCCCTGTGGTCCGCACAAAAATTAAAAAAAAAAAGTGTTAAAAATACCGCGCTGTCAAAAAAGTGGCGGGAGATAAAAATGTAGATTTTTTTGGTAGTACGTTAAGTAGGTAAGTGATGACTGATTGTGTTATGATGTAATTGCGTATAAATGTCGTGATGGGGCTTAAGGGCCCCCGAGACGGTCAAACGGTTTGATTCAAACCTTACGTGTTTGATGCAACCGTTTGATGTCGGTTTGAATGGTTTGTCAAACGACACTGCGCAGTTTAATTCAATACGCGCTGTCGAGTACACATCTTGTGATGCAGACAAGATGCTCTAGAGTCTAGAATCTAGATTCTAGAACGAGGACCGCGATTTTCTTATGTTTATAACGTCAATGTCCTCTGTCGAAAAATAAAAAAATCTACAGAAAGTGCTAGAAACTACAGCTTCTTTCTTTTTTTTCTTCCAAGTTTGATCAAACGCGTCGGAACACGATCAAACGGCGCGTCAAACAAAACAAAAATATGAAATTTCATCAAACAAGCTTCAAACACGTAAATGTTTGACAAACCGTTCAAACAAGCTTTGTAAACGATCAAAATGGTTTGAGTCAAACCAAAATTTACGTGTTTGAATCAAACCGTTTGATCGTCTCGGGGGCCCTTTACAGTGGCCTAGTCAAGGCCAGTAGAGTAGCTTACTCCCACAATACAAGGCGCCCAAAGACACTGCGCCGTAATTATTATTAAGTAGCTTTTTCAAGCAAACGTCCTATTGTTAGTTCACTTTATAAAAATAAAGTCTGTTTACATTTGTTTGAGAATGTTTATGTATCTGTGCTTGTGTATGTACCTGCTAAGTGAAAAGTACCTTACTTGGTTTACATAATATTAATATACATACTTATAATAGCTACTGAGCTTGCTAATTTGCTATATCCAAGTATAAGTACTACTTATATAACTATTATACGACACTTTTTTTACTCGACACATAAATAAGTTATAACTTATAAGTGTCGATTAGATCAGGAAGTTTTTTGCCGATGATTTCATATTGTGCGACAGAGATAAAGTCATTCGATGCTTATTAGAATTGTGAAAGTGTGAAAGGCTCTTATACTTTATACAAATTACAATATACAATGATTGTTGATGAAGTAGAGAAATAAGAATAGAAGAAATAAAAATAAATATAAAAGTGTGCAGTGAGATGCAAGTACATAATATTATTATGATGCACAGAAATAAATCAAGATAGAAAGGCGACGCGCGCGCGCGTGCGTTGCTAAGGAATTGCTCGTGTCAATTTTTGCTTTGCTTTTAGTTAGAACAAATAAATAACTTACTCGTGGAAAGAAATACCACCTATTGACCAACTCACTTTCGTACTTCTGTTTTTACTATTAGACACTGCATAATGAGGCATTTTTGCACAACCGCTCCGGTGTAATCAAGTCGAGACGTGCGCGCTAACTGAATGAACGTTTAACGAATCTTGCACACTTGTGCAATATTGAAACACGCGTACTCACTGATCTCTATTATACAAGTACGCTGGATAGCTGATGCAGACCTGCTTTGTGTGCCTATTTGAAGCGGAATCAGCGCCCCCATTATTCGGGTAGAGAACTAAATTTGACGTAACCACAACCAATAACAACAGTTGTCATCACTAGTATTAGTTCCAAATACTCTCACTACTGCTATCAGCGCCAATATGGCGGCTTTCAAACGTCATTTTTACGTCAGATTTAGTTCTCTACCCGAATAATGGTGGCGCTGATTCCGCTTCAAATAGGCACAAAAAATAGCTGTCATTTCAAAGGCTATCAGCTATCCAGCGTACTTAGAGATCAGTGCGCGTACTCCACCCGCTTAGCGGTTCTATCTTGATTTATTTCTGTGGTATGATGTCTTTAACACTAGAAAGACCGGAATTCTGAACTTCCTAGAAAGACCAAGAGCGGTCAAATGACCCATCGTATGTTTTAACGTTTTTTGTGTGTCTTACTATTTTGATTTTGCATTTTATTGATCATGTAATTATTTATGAATATAAATAAATTAAATAATTATAGAAAATATATTTAAAAAAAATATTTAAAAACGCGTTTTATAGACCTACTACTGATATAATGACATTATAATGACTCCACAGGACTTATTAGTTTTGATTCTGTGTTTGAGCATAAAACAAAGTTTTCTCATAATATTTTTTATTGGCTCATTTTTTTTTTTTTTTTTTTTAATCTTTATTAAGGGTTTAATCGCAAAGCGATTATGACACCCGAATTCACATACATACAATAAAAATCAACAAATAAACAAACAGGAAGTTATAACAAAAACAAAACAACAAATTTACCAGCGCTTAATTAGCAATAATTTGTACAGTTCTCTGGCCGTATCCGAGAAAGGATCGGCCAGAGTACTGTTACAAAAACCTACATCTGTCGACCTGCAAGACCTCGAGCTCCCAGTACAGACACACTCCATCAAAACATGATATATATCATCGACTACATTACATCTCGGGCAATCAGGTGAAGAAGATTTACCCATTAAAAAGGCGAATTTATTTGACGAAATGTGTCCGGACCGAAGCCTCAAAGCAGCAATTAATTCAGTCCTACTTAATACAAACTTTCTATTGTCAAACCAAAGAGATTTAGGCGGATGCGATTGGATCGTCCTGTACCATATTCCTTTCAATTTAGAAACTTCATCAAAATACTCCCTCCACATGTCATAACATTGTTTTTTAATAACGCTAATAAAATCGCTATATACTGGATACATCGAGCACGGAATACCATCGGAGATCGCCTCCCTAGCTAAGCCGTCCACTACCTCATTATAGACTAGACCTATGTGTGACGGTACCCACTGCAGAATAATAGATCTGCCTTGAGATGCCAGCTTATTAATAAGGTTCAAAATATCGTAGGCTGTCGGTGTTCCTCGAACGGTCGAGGTACACCGAGCCAAATGTTGAAGAGAGCTTTTCGAATCAGACAACACGACTACTTTATTATAGTTGTTTAATTCCACATACGAAAGCGCCTCTTTAATTGCTAAAAGTTCAGCAGACATAATAGAACAATTTTGATTTAACCTAAATTTAACTGAGCTATTTGAACGGGTATCCAAAAAAGCAGCACCAACTCCGTAGGCATCTTTAGAACCATCTGTATATAAGGAAACAAAATCCGAATACTTGGAAGCGAGATACTCCGTACATGTGCTCCTTAACCTTTGAGCATCCAACTGGCGCTTCGGTTTATTTAGCCTACCAATATTTAAGCTGATAATCTGAGATAAGTCAATGTTTGTAACCCAGGTGCTTAAAGAATATATTTCCAGTTTATTGCTTATGTGAATAGGAAGGCTACTAAATGATTCATGAATTGAAACTAACAACGGTTTACGTTTATTATTCCAAAACCGATTATGACAAAATCCAGACAGCTGATCTACTAATTCAATACTAATTTTATTAATACTTTTACTTTTAAGCCAAAACTTTCCAGCAAGGAATCTACGACGCAAAAACAAAGGTTGAATACAAAGTTCGCTTTCCATGACATATTTTGGAGTGCTTTTAATAAAACTACCGATAGTTCTTAAACATAAATTTTGAATCACATCCAACTTATTTAAATTCGATTTGCAGCTATTGTCATATAAAAAACTTCCGTAGTCAAGTCTACTACGGACGAGGGAAATATATAGTCTTCTTAAATGAATTGGATGGATGCCCCATCCCGAGCCGGACAACACTTTAAAAATATTAACAAATTTTAAGGTTTTTTGCGACAAATCTTTAATATGCACACCCCACCGAAGCGAACGATCCAACCACATCCCCAAGTATTTGACAGAATCGACAACTTGTAATGTACTACCATTAATTTTTAAATCTATACTATTTCTATGGAAACCTCTTTTAAATATACAAACACTACTTTTGGAAATTGATATATCTAAATTCAAATTGCAAAATTTTTCGTACAGCAAATCTAAAGCATTCTGTAACTCTAATGTGGCTCCTGCTAAACTCTTCGTTGTTATATAAATTACAAAGTCGTCTGCATATTGGCCGAAATAAACGTTAGACAATGATCTGCAAACTGGAATTGTCCCAAAATTAAATAAACAAGGTGACACGGGGTCACCTTGAGGCAAACCACGACCTGTACTTCTTTGACATATATAATCCGCCAATTCAATAGTTAGTATACGTTCATTCAAAAAGCACCATAAATATTTACAAATTTTAGATCCTACCCCGAACCTATCCAGAGTCAATAATAAGGAGGTGACGTCAACATTATTGTATGCATTTTCTATATCCAGAAAACAACCTACAGTATATTCATTTTTTGAAAAACCAATCTGAGTTCTTGTAATAAAAGTGGCCAAACTATCCATGCCAGAATAAGCTTTCCTAAAACCAACTGTATTATTAGAGAATCTATTAGTTTTTTCGAGAAACCATTCCAGTCTATTCTTTAAAATCATGTGAAATATTTTGCACAGACAGGACATAAGCGAGATAGGTCGATATGAATTATCTGAAACACTCGATCCTCGCTTAGGAATTGGAATCACAGAGATAACACGCCACTGAACTGGAACAAAATTATTATTTAGAAAAAGATTATATAAATGCAGCAGAAGTCTGGTACCACTCTCGGGTAAGTTTTTAATCATAGAATAGGAAATTCCATCCGATCCCGGGGCCGAATCTTTAGCTTTGATACACCTAGTCAGCTCTTGCAAAGATATAATGGATTCCAACTTGTGATTATGCGAAGTAAATGTGGGCTGGGGAGGAAGAGTATAATCAGGAGTTAATTTAGTAAGAATATCATTGGCAGTGTTTTTATCTACAAAACCTCTCGGTTGCCTACAACCCTTAAACCACTTCATTTTATGCCAAACGTCCCGAGCTGAAACTGATTGATCGAGTGACGAACAAAACCGGTACCAAGACTCACTTTTAGCTTTTCTTATTAATCTCTGAGCTGTTCGAATCTTTTCTTTAAGTAAACAGTGATTATTAGGCGTAGGATTTTGTCTAAATAATTTCAAAGCTAGTCGCCGTTCCGCTACTGCCTTGGACAGACTCGGAGACCAATAAGGTTTAGGATTAAATCTATTACATATATTTTGGTTAATTTTATAAAAAGGTATACTAAGATTAGCCGCTTGATTTAAAATATCCGTAAATAAATTATAACGCACCTGAAGATCTCCCGACATCTCACATTGACTAAGCAACGTCTCGATGTTTCGACTATATGAATCCCAATCGGCCGCTTTAAAATTCCTTTTAGTTTTAAAAACAGATGTGTAATTATAGCATTCGGAGTATGAAATTTTAATAACAATGTGATCACTACCTAATGACTCTTTTGTTACACACCAATTAAATTTACAGGCAATGTCGGAAGACGCTAGTGAAATATCTGGAGATGACTGTTGAAGCGAGCCATTAACTAACTTGATACGCGTAGGTGAGCCGTCATTTAAAATCACGAAATTACTGTCTACAATAGCATCAAACAGTTGCGTTCCTCTCGAATCGGTTCTATTCGACCACATCGAATGGTGCCCATTGAAATCACCTAAAACCAACGTATTTGCGGAGAACGGGGAAAATAATAAATCCCAATCGGCCCGAGAAGTGCGAGTCGAAGGCGGACAATATATTCCAAGTATGTTCTGTAAAACATTACAATTTAATATTTTTAAATGAATAACCTCAATACCGCCTATAAGATTTTGAACTGGACAAGTCATACAGTGAATCGAATTATGAACCACTATAGCGACGCCGCCATAGGAGTCTTGTCTGTCACAGCGAAATATTTTATAGTCTTTAATTCGAAAAATTAAGTCAGGAGCCAACCACGTCTCGCTTAACACAGCTAAATGAATTTTTTCTTGAATAAGTAAATGTTCAAAACCTAAGGTTTTAGGTAGAATACTCCGTGAATTCCATTGCACAATGTTAAAACTACTAAACCTAACCATTACCACTAGATATTAAAAATAACTCACCAAAATTTTTTCCTATAAAAGTTATCACCCCATTACATAAAAACTTAATGCACTTAATTATTTTGTCTTTTATCGAATACCTGCTATTAAATATAATTTCTTTTAATTTTTTTACAAAGTTACCAAAAGTAGAATGTCTCTTTGATCGTCGATTCTTCGCCTTACTTGAGCCACTCTCTGAGCCATTAGATACTTCACTAGCAACTGAATCTACACTCATCTCCGATTCCGACCAGAAAGATGTAAAACACCTACTGTCTTCTTTTTTCTTCTTCCGTCTTTCAGATAATTGCTCTGCCTTATTTTGAGAAGTCTGTGATGTCTTTTTCGCTTGTCCGGGTTTTTCTTTAAGAACTTCCGCATATGTTGGAGAATTTACTAGATTTTCTTGTTGAGTATTATTATTCATACTTGATGTCGATGGCTGAACTAATTGTGATTGTGGCCTCAACGTTCTAGTGTTTGTATTTTCAGTTGGAGACAACGGCGGTACGTACATAGTGATAGCCTTCCTGTAGGAACAGTTGAACTCCGACATAAGGTTCCTTAATTTGCTTTCTTTCTTGTAAAGTGGACAAGTCTTTGAAAGAGCTAGATGATCTCCTGAACAATTAATGCACTTAAATTCATTCGTCTCGCAAATTTTGTGTTTTTCACCACATTTTGGACAGAAAAAATGAACCGAAGGACATCTATTGAGAGTGTGACCGAAGCGCCAACACTTGGTACATTGTGTTACAGGATATCTATACGAATCCACTTTGATTTTTAGGTCGTAAATAGTTATATAACTGGGCAAAGATGTTCCTTCGAAACCAAGTCGAATAGTTTCGCTGGGAACCCAACCCTTTTCCGATCGTCGATTTAAGCGATGAACAGTTTGGACTTTGATGGTACTAGATATAGCTTCCAAAATTTCTTGTTCCGATAAGCCTAACTCCACATTTTTAATAATTCCATAGGATAATAAAACTTCAAAAGGCCTGTTAAAACGCCATCCCTTCTCCTTAAAAAAATCTGAAGATGATAACTTCCTTGCACTATCTTCATTATCCATATTGATAAGAATTTTATAAGGACTTATGTACTTTACTCTAGTAATATTCATGATATTCTGCTCCTTAAACATTTTCGCCAAAGCAAACTGTTTGGGAAGTATTTCTTTACTAGTAATAAATATTTCTATTCTTTCCACAGCCTGTTTTTTTCCTGACTTCTGTACTAAATGCCAATCCTCTCCTTCTTCGTCTTCATTGCTTTCACGTCCTCTCTTACTACATCTCCTGTTGGTCTCCGTCAAATCACCTTCATGTGTCCTCGAAAAATCTAAACTCTCTTCTTCACAAGGATCATTATTCTCCTCTTCAAATCTAACATCATAACAACTTGAATCTTCCGTCATTATCAATGCAGTACCGGCAGGCTAACCCGCAAGCGGGTTAGCAAAATAACAAACCGGTTTCGCTATCGTTAAACGCAGAATATTATGCACCCCGTACGTAAACGACCTACGTGCAGCGATGCGCACGCGCAACTGGATTGTCTCATTTTAGAAATACAATGTTAAAGTTACTTGTATGTACAGTAAATCATGTGAAGAAGCCATGATCATCTAGATGAAAATACCCTATTGGAGGTCAAAGAAATTTTTTTTCGTACTTATAAGTAATATTTTTGGTCACATCATGAAAATCTATTATCACTAAAGTTAAAAAAGTATGAAAAGTATGCTATAGATAAGTAAGGTATACTTAAAATTTACATAAAATATATAACAATTTTATCAAATTTTCATAGAACTACAATGCTTAACCTTTAGTTTGTCATTTGCTTCGTTTGTATAGGTAAAACAAAAAATAAAATAAACTCAGTACTTATAAATATTTTGTTTCAATTCGTCCTACTAATAAACCCTGGCTGTGTTAGGCCAACTCAGGGAACAATACTACGAAAATTTACACAGATTTTTGTAGTAAAGATAATGCTTCTCAATAAACATAGTTTCAATAGGTTTAATAACAACTTTAATATTTTCACGTTTAGGTTCGCTATAAATAGAACATTACAATTAAAATTATTATTTTTAAATCTATGGTGAACAAAATATGTAAAGTCTTAACTCTTTTGCTAGTAAAAAGATCCATACTGTTATTATATATTTATTAATAAAGTTTTTAAAGCATTATTTGACCGCAATCAACAGTTAGGTACCTACTATCTACTAAGAGCTAACAAAACTATAAATTAGACAATAATAACTAGCAAATAATCTGTAAAACTGTATCAGAAATAAATAAATAGTTAACATGAAAAATATTCATGTAATTTTTCAGAATATCCAAAATGCGGCGTAGCGGACGACGGAAAACAAACTACCTTTTGTTAGTTGGTGAGTAAACAACATTCGAGATAAATGAATTTTAAAAGACTTCTTTGTGACAGGCTAACCAGATAATTATTCAATTTCTCTATAGAGAGAGGGCTTTCTATCTCTACTTCACATTATATTATTGTAAGTATGCCCCGCGCTGCTAGCGAGTTCAAGTTCGGTCATTTTTGACTGTGATAACAGCTTCAATTAACATCAATTATGTTGAGGTTAGCTGGGTAGTTAGACAACTTGGATTCGGTAAATGATAATTTCGACAGCGACGTTAGAATTCCACAATGGTATGATTTGGCAAAACGCGTCGCTTGACGCTCGCGATGTCTTGCGTTAAATCTCATACATTTTATTTCTATGTCGCAGTCGAAATTATCGAATGCAAGTTGACTAATACCCGTGAGGTTAACTCACAGAACGTTGGGTTAACCACATTATAAGACCATTAAACTTGATTTGCGATATAATGATTTCCACTTCCCGCCACTGCGACTGTATTAAACGGCCATTAACTAATTGATGACTGCTTTTAAAATTTAATTAACGTTGATTAAAAGCATTTTAAACGTCAAATTATATTATTGGAACTAATGTATAGTAGAGTATACGGTGTAGACATTAATTAATGGTATTTTCAAATTACCTCATTTATGGAGGGGATAGTTGGAGACTTGCCACATTCTTACTAGTACACACCCACTAACTGTGAAGACGGTCTTGCCAGAGTTCTTATTCTTGTTAAAAATATTGAAACCGTCGATACTTTAAAGTGAGTGCTCCACTTTTTATCGTAAGAACGAAATCTACGAAGTATTACTCACCTCAAACCTGCAAAACAATACTCAAGTGTCACCAAAAACTTGTCTCGCCTTAGATTACAGTGGAAATGATAAGGATAAGTACACAATGAAGTGGATCATCGCACAATCCTGCATCGCTCTATCGAGACTATCGAAGTTTCTGTGGTCGGCAAAACATACATTAAGTATAGCAACGTCTGAAATAACGTCAGTGGGCTTCGGCCTGTCCGAGCATGCTATCTCGCTTGGAAGGTCTTCCTTTGCGACCACTACGCATATTTCAACAATATTTAAGGCACATATTCTCAGTTAATCTATTATAATGTGGCTAAACCTGCCTGCCGGTTTTGCAAACGAATAAACGGGTCATCTGATGGAAAGCAACGACCATCGCCCATATGGAACTCACAACATTAGAAGAGCTGCAGGTGCGTTGTCGGTTGTTTACTCTTATTCTAATGCTCACTAGTCTTCCAACGTTCATTTCAGTGCCGCGTCGGAAAGGCGTGACAGCACGCTTGCTGCTGCTGGTGGTGTCAGCGGCGGCGCTGGCCGCGGGCTGGGCGCTGGCGGACAGCACGGCGACAGCGCTGCTGTACCCGTTGCCAACGAACACCCTGGATCATCTCCGAATGAACAGAAGCTTGAAGTCATACTTGGATAATATGTGAGTTAATGGAATCTAGGACCTATTTTTATGACGCAGGGGATTGGGTGCCCCGGGTTGGGTATGTGCAGTTAGCTGAAGCACCCTGGGGATGAGTGAGACCGGCCGGCGAGAACCACTAAGCCTATACCCACTAAAACCATCTACGATTTGCCATCAGCTGCAGTATACGGAAGGATGTCCTAGACCTGTCAAACGTGGACTCCCTCTAAGACCGGCCGGACTTCAAAGGGTTCAGCTAGACCTGCATGAACTAACAGTAACTAATTCAAATGCTTTGCCCTTTCAAGCTAGAGCGGCTGATACAACGACGGATAATATGTCTAATAAGGCATTGCACTATCTACCATTCCTAATCCATGTACTGCTATTCATATATCAAGTACTTTTATCGTTGTTTCTCAATGTTGTTATCGTGTCTGGGTTTATTCGTTTTGTATTGTTATGTTCTAAATTCTGTACTTATAAATTCCAATTGTTGTTGTGTAATGTCTTTTTTGTCAAATAAACTTTTATTTATTCATTTATTTATTTATTTAATGCTACCTCTAGAGTCTAGAATCTAGATATTAGCGAATCTATATTCTATACTTTATGTGATACTTTGGCATAACCACTAACATCGTCAAAAATTTAATATATTTTCTACCTAGTAGTTGGATATTTTCAATAGGTATATTATGTCTAACTTAAAAGTTGCAAAAATGATTATTTACATGAGTTAATAATATAGAAACTATTAGAAAAATGTGTTTTTAACGTTAATCAGATGCGAATAACGAAGTCAAAGATCAAGTTTTAACTGAAAACTGTAGCTAAGTTATTATCTTGCGTTTTGTATAAAAACTTATGAACAAAATCATCTATCTACACTACTATTATAAAGAGGAAAGATTTGATTTTTTGTTTGTTTGTTTGTTTGTTTGTTTGAGTCGAATAGGCTCCGAAACTACTGGACCGATTTGAAAAATTCTTTCGCTATTGGAATCTTACATTATTTCTGCTGAACATAGGCTACATTTTATTTTGGAAAAAAGTAGGGTTCCGTAAGATATTTGAGTTTTTCGGACGCAAGGTGTAAAAAATCAGCTAGAAAAGTTACTTATTTTGCGTACGCTGCCTAAACTACAAAAGATAGAACCATAAAATGTTCTAAGTAATTGTAGATCTTATAAATATCTACAAAAAAGTCCGCGACACACTATACCTATCTATGTCGAGTGAGGCACAATAACCATTTATTTATTTAAAAATCCTGAATTTTTTTTGGACTAAGTACATTAAAACGGATATATTTTACTCACGCTATTAATCCTTATCAAAATAAATTCTTTTATCACTAAGTACAGTTTATGTAGATAATATTTGGTCTTTGATTAAAATTGGACGTTTGGTTTTGAAATTATGGCGAAATTAAAATATTACGATAGTGGGCGTCACCAAAGCGTGTGCGGGGAAGACAATATTCTGTTGTAGAAATGAAAATTCTGTACTTAGAAGATATGAAATGACACCCGAAATTACACCTTTGTCACTACATCGCTATAGAAGCCAAAAATGTGGTTAGTTTTTAGTCTGTCTGTCTGTCTGTCACTCTTTCTGTCTGTATGTTTGTTCCAGCATCACACGAAAAATACTGATCCGATTTGAATGTGGTTTTCGCAGATATATTTATCTTCTTCCAACTTAACATATGGTGTATACATTTTTTTCCCCCCACCCCTCTAAGGGGACAAAAGAGGGGGTCAGATTTTGTATCAAACTTTTTCTTTAACACGAAAACTACTGATCCGATTTGCATACGGTTTTCACAGATATATTATATTTGTCTTCTTCCAACTCAACATCTGGTGTATAAAAATCCTCCCTCTCAACCCTCTCTGGGGACCAAAGCGGGGTCAGATTTTGTATACAACTTTTTTCTTTAGTGGACTTACTTCATATTAGGTATTAACTGTGTTTTTCAACTTAACATCTGGTGTATGACCTTCCCCCCCCACACCCTCTTAGGGGACAAAAGAGGGGGTAAAACATGTATCAACTGATGATGTAGAAAATATACTTTAAATGGCAAAACAACGTTTGCCGGGACAGCTAGTACATAATATAATAAAACTGTACAAATGAAAATTCTGTTAAAAAATAATAAGCGGGGGGTGTCACTACATCGCTAGAGAAGCCAAAAATGTGATTAGTTTTTTGTCTGTCTGTCTGTTTGTCTGTATGTTTGTTCCACTATCACACGAAAACTACTGATCCGATTTGAATGCGGTTTTCGTAGATATATTTGTCTTCTTCCAACTTAACATCTGGTGTATAAAAATTTTTCCCCCCATCCTTCTAAGGGGACGAAAGAGGGGTCAGATTTTGTATCAAACATTTTTCTTTAACACGAAAACTACTGATCCGATTTGCATACGGTTTTCGCAGATATATTTGTCTTCTTCTAACTCAACGTCTGGTTTCTTTCCAACTTAACATCTGTTGATAAATTCCACCCCCCCAGCCCTCTTATGGCCGTTCCCTATATTCAATCTATCTCTAGTTTGACATACAACCGATCGCAGCTGACATAGAATTGACATAAAATATATGGAGCTAATGTCTAATGTGAGCTATTCCTATCTCAAGTATGAGATAGATCAAATATTGGGAACGGCCGTTAGGGGACAAAAGAGGGGGTAAGATTTTGTATCAACTGATGAAGTAGAAATACTTTAAATGGCAAAACAACGTTTGTCGGGACAGCTAGTATATTATATATATGTAATAATATAATAATTATTTATTAGAAACGAATAAAAAAAAAATTATATAATAACATCCTTATACCTATTCTATTATAGTGATGAGGTCACAATAACAAAATAAGGTTAGTGGGTTAATTTGTGTCAAGTGGGTCAATTAGTGGGTTAGGTAAGTTTTAAGATATTTACAGTTTAGGATACTATTAAAAAATCTCATCAATCGAATAAACACTTCTTTTCAATTAATTCGTTTATGCTGTTATAGTTTTCCTAACTTCCAGCACACTCCTTCTGGAGCCGTCATCATCATGCGCGGGCGCCCCCGTGGTGGCGGTCGTCACCTCCACGCCGCACCACTTCGAGCAGCGCATGGCCATCCGGGAGACCTGGGGGAGACATCTCCCCACGTACTTCATCCTGGGACTTAATGGTACCGCTGTCGAGGACCTATTGGTGGGTACGTTTTTACAGTGTTTTGGTTACTGGTTGGCTTTGCTTTGTGTTAAAGACCATTGACAATGCGTAATTCAACTCGAATTCGGAAATTTCGTCGGCCGACATCCAATAAACGTTCGCCGCGTTGGCGTTGACCAGTGACCGCACGGTAAAGTTTCCGAATCCGAGTCGAATGGAAATCGTGAATCGCCCTACAGATTTTTTACTTTACAACAAAAAAAACCTTTTATGTGAGCCCCTGAAGCTGCACAATGCGAAGGGTTTGGTAATTATGTAACGTTCTACTGAGCACATTCGAGCATATTTTTGGCGATATAATTTTTCTGGCTCAAAGTATCTCCATACCGAGATTTATACAAAACGTTTCAACGGTTTTAACGCAAACTTTTTACGCTTAAATTGCTCGTATGTATTTGAACGGACGGAAAGACATACTTTCGTATATTTTATAATAATATTAATATATACAACATAATATAACGATTTCCATTCTAACCATATTCCTCTCCAGGTAGACAATTACATAGAAGCCAAGGAACACCGTGACCTGCTGGTCTACCAGTTCCGCGACCACTACCAGAACCTGACCATCAAGACGGCGCTGCTGGTGCGGTGGGCGGCATCCGCCTGCCCCGGCCTGGCCTTCCTCTTCAAGGTCGATGACGACATCCTCGTCAACCCATGGATCTTGAGAGATGTTGTCAATAGGAGCAGGGATGCTGATTTGATAGGTAAGTGACCGTTTGACGTCTAAGGTTACACGATCAGTTTCTCATCAATCTGACCCATCAATCTGGTAAAGATTGACGCGAAACTGAACATCTAACCCACGGATTGATGGACTGATCATTTTTTTAATATGTATTTTTCATAGCTGGCTGGCGTCTCTAATCGATGGAAATTCTCGCCTAAAGAGTAAAGGCCAATTAAAATTTTGGATGGCTCATCATGGTTGGGCATGTAAAATGTCGATCGTGAAATTTACTCTCTTGTGTGTCGCCCATCCGTCCTACTACTTTATGAGTAAGGGTCAATTCAGACCGCAACGCGACGCGTATATGCATTTCTTTTGTACTGAATTGACAGATTTCAATTATTGTGTGAGACGTCTCGCAATTCTGTCAAATCCATATAAATTTAGAAATGCATGTACGCGTCGCGTTGCGGTCTGAATTGACCCTAAGCTGCCTTAAAGGAACAGAGTGTCCTTCTGCAGTACAGTAAAATACCTCCTATATTGCTTGACAAATGGGTCAAATGGCGACGAAAGTATGAAATCGGCCAAAGATACTGAAATGGGTGTGGGTTGTAGATAGGTACTATATTTTATTTGCACTCACTCAGCCTGCTCCAAATTATTCGAATGCCTGATAAGATAAAAAAGCAATAACGCTTTGTCCGCTAATCCTCTACAATGGCCTGCCTTTATCAGTATGTTTACCTGTCATTAGTCAGGTAATATTTACTATTTACACGGGTAGATCAAAAACCATGCGACAGATGAACCGGTCAGCGGCCTCGTTTAGTTGGTCAGAACTCAGAACCCAGGTATAACCTCAGGTATAACTTATAGGGAAGTAGTTTTGTAAGGCTGTTATTGAATTGTTTGATTAAAATATGCCTTGTTTTGAATCACTATGATCCGTACCAGGAAGTCTTACCTAAATTCATATAAAATGTCGGTATGAAAAGTTGTGATGATGAATAAATCTGACTCCGTCCGCGCTCTTCACACACCCTGCACTCTACATCTAAAACTCACAGCGGGCAACGACAAGTGTGTGTGGAAATGTGGAGAGTTGACCACACCACACAAATTTTCTTAAAGGTGCTCCCTCACCGGAAACATTCGCATGTAATGTAACGTTACAGAGTCTAGCATTACATCAGTGAGGGAGGAGAACCGAGTATTACAATGCACACCTTGTAATGATACCACTTGTAACATCAATACTACGACCTACGTGTAACGTGACAGTGAAATCAACTAGCTATGGAATGCTCAAAGTCAAATCACACACGTTACATTACACGCGAATGCTCTCAGTGACTCCTGAACATATTTTTTTCCTAATATCTGATGGATTTGACAATATAGGGTACCGCAAGGAGAACTCGTATGTCCACCGCGACGAGTACAACAAATGGTACCTGCCGCGCTGGCTGCTCCGACCGGACCTCGTACCCGAGTACCTGTCCGGTACCGCCTACCTCATCAACGGTGAGTAAAATATAGTTAATCAGGGTAAGTTCGGTTTGCAATTTCAGTGCAGTATGGGCTATGGCGTATATGCACCGTAGCGCCAGGCAAAAAAAACACTGAATAATTTACTTCTTGTGTCCGAACTTACCCTGATTAACCTTAGCTAAAATAATAGAGGGAAAATCTGAGAGCCAGCGATTACTGTTGCTGCTGTGACAACTTAAGAAAACTTCGCTTTATGTCACACATATAACGAGTAAGGAAGTGAGTCAGTTTACCTATAATATGTCCATCTGTTTGCTTGTTACCGTTTAAAGCCGATTTATCGGCATCTAGTGAGCATGTACGAAAAACGCAGTAACGTTGTTCTTGCAGTGCATCCTACTACTTTTTTTTATTAAATAAGGGGGCAAACGAGCAAACGGGTCACCTGATGGTAAGCAACTACTGTCGCCCATGGACACTCGCAACATCAGAAGAGCTGCAGGTGCGTTGCCGAGGATTGCCGTTTAAGAGGGAATACGCTCTCTTCTTGAAGGTTTGCAGGTCGTATAGGTCCGGAAATACTGCTGGTGACAGTTCGTTCCAGAGTTTTACTGTGCGCGGCAGCCTAAAGTATCACCACTACTACTAGCTACGGCTACTTGCAGTAACATATCCTTTTTCCATAAAAGCTTCTTCGTTTGCGCAGACTTATACTTTTCGGGCATCATTATTCATAGAAATAATATAATTTTCAGGTCGCCACCTCACCTCCATCCTCAACACCGCATACAGCATTCCCATGATCAATTTAGAAGACGTGTACTTCACCCACCTGGTGGCCAGCGAGTTGGGGCTGACCCTGGCCCACGACCGCCGGCTCAGCCCCTACAAGCCCTGGGCTCCAGCAGCCTGCCTCTACTGGACCCTGGCTTCGGCCCACAGCCTGACTCCCCAGGAGATGACCAGGGTTTGGCCTAGTCTGAGCTACCTGGGGGAGCAGTATGATACAGGCCAAAAAGTCTGTGGATTCTACGAAAAGTATTTGACGAGTGAACTGTTGTTGTATTAGGGTCAATTCAGACCGCAACGCGACGCGTCGATGCATTTCTAAATTAGTATGGATTTGACAGATTCGCAAGACGTCTCACGCTGACGACATCTGTCAAATCCATACAAATTCAGGTCGCATCGCGTCGCGCCTCGCCTCGTCGCGTTGCGGTCTGAATTGACCCTTAGGGTACATTTGACAAGGCGCAGCGGGGTGGGCCGCATTTTCCGTATTTATATATTTTATCTGGCTTATCTTAAAAAGTCCTAACCTATTATAAAATTCATCTTATGAAACAGAAAACGCAGCCCGCTCCGTCGCGCCATAATAATGTACCTTCGAGGAAATTGATTCCTAGGCAGTTGACAGACCAACTTCACTTGGTCGAATCATGTCAATTTAATGTTAATTTTGATATGTCGGCTGGGTTTGACATAACACGACCAAACTACGTAGGTCCCCCATCTGCCTAGGAATCAACTTCTCTGATAGTACACGTACCTTTAGGGCCTGTTTCACCACTTCCTGATAAGTGCTGAATAGGCTATCCACCACTTAACTTGACAGATGAAGTATAGAGAATCTGTCAAAAAATTGTGAATAGCCTATTCGGCACTTTATCAGAAAGTGGTGATACAGGCCCTTAGATGCCCTTAGTGTTTTATGTTACATTATGTATGAGTTAAGTTATAATATTGTTTTAACTGTTAATGCAGGTTTATTGTTGCTAAGATACTTTAAAAATCGAAACGCGGGGCAAGACGAGGTGAAGACGAAAAATTGAAATGTTATGCTATTGAAATTTTGTCATTTTAATATTTTTGTTTTCTATAGCTGTTGTCTCGTTGCGTTTCCGATATTGATAGACCCTTGTTGCCAATATTATTTAAATATCCCATATTATGTAAAGTAACAAATCGTAAATGAATATGACCGTCTTGTGGCAGTCGCGGTCGTTTAAAAACTAAGGTTGTGTGTGCCAAGCATAGACTTATAATATACATGGTGTCAAGTGCCATGTTGTGCATTTAAAATAGTATTAATAAAGTGCTGCCTCTAATCATGCCAAATAATATATTAGTACTTTATTATTTAATTGACTTTAATTAAGCAAGTAGCAAGATAGAAAAACATGACATATTTTAAGAAATGTTTGTGATGCTGTTTTTGACGAATGTAAATAATAATATTTTAATAATATAATGTTTATTAAAAAAATTTATGTTTTTTTTTACTTTCTTCTTAAATATTTTGAACACTTGAGTTCCTTTAGCCAAGACGTTTTCCTTATCGCTTCTTTATAGAATCACCGATAAAAATGTATAAAGTGCAGTACAACAACGCTTTTAGAATGCTGTTGCGACTGCCGTGGCGATGTAGCGCATCAGGAATGTTTGCCGAGGCCCGTACTGATGGGTTTCACGCTATCATGCGCAAAAAAGCCGTCTCATTGATGCAACGCGTTCGTAATTCTAGGAACAGCATTCTAAAGATGATTGCCTGCAGACCAGATTGCCCTATTCAAAGGCACTGGGTGGAAGTAGCACTGGGCATAAAATAAATTAAACATTATGTATTAGTTACTAACAACACTAACATAGGTTAAGTTACTGATTGTTACTAACACATTTACTAATATTTTTATGGGCCGTTAGCCTGAAATAAACTTATTTATTATTATTATTATTATTATAAAGTGTCGGATAGGCTATCCACAACTTTTTTTTGACAGATTCTACATACTCTGTCAAGTTAAGTGGTGGATAGCCTATCCGGCACTTACCAGGAAGTGGTGAAACAGGCCCTTAGCCCAGCCGACAAATTACGACCAACATTGAATTGACATAACCCGACCAAATTACGTAGATTCGCCATCTGCCTATGAATCGATTTCTTCGGTGGTACAGGTTCGTGCTGTGTCCTAACTCCTAATGTCGTTGAAACTGGGTGGTGAGCCAAGATATTTTCATTATCGCTTCTTTATAGAATCACCGATCAAAATGTATGGAATTGACATTAGACCAATCGAACGTCTTGACGTCATATTAACGAACTCTTATGTCAATTCCATACATTTAGGTTTGCGAGTTGCGACTCTATAACGAAACGATGACTAAAAAGTTTTGGCTAAATGGGGCCTGGTCTACTAAGGTGCTGTGCATTCTGTGCTAAGGTCGAATTCGTCGAATTCGAATTCGACCATTGGGCGATCTCTAGTGTTAAAATTATTACATAGAAACTAGAATATCTTGTGAATTGCGCAGCCCCTACACTAAAAAACTCTTGTCCTGTATACAGGACAAGAATTAATAAAGTATTTTAGGGCGTGCATGAGTCCCATCTATATAGAGCTCGTAAAAATTGCAAATATATGGATAATGGGGGTTGTTATTTCTTAGTCAAATGTCCTACTGCATGGTTATATAAATAGCCTACTGGTTACATAACCTCCGGAATATTCGGCGCTTCTCTCAATATGTCGGCGTCCATTGTACGGCAGGTGCGCCGATAACGATTGATTGCGTTTCGTTTTATTTGCGGCATGTTGTGGGTTATTACCGATGACTAACAGGTCTGGACTCTAATTAACTCCAAAAATTGTTCTACTTAGACCATCAGATAATAATAATTAGCCTGCACCGTTTGGTATCTTAGCATCGAGTAGTCTCATCATTAACCTTAAAAGAACTTTAACGATCATTAGTTAATACTATCATTATTTATATGGATATCTTAGCGATGAAGATATTTCTGTTTTAACGATACCATTAATATAAAAAATAATTTATCGACTACTCTAACACTCAAAACCTATAATGGCAGATATACAAAAATAGTTAATATACATTATTAATAAAACTCCAAGTTTCTTCAAATCCGGACCTCGATTATAAACAATCTTTTAAACAGTCAACGAAGCAAAAAGCTATATAAAACAGTGCTCTGGGCAGAACACTACAGTCTCGAGCACCAATAAGCCATGGAATTCAAACTGGCGCTGGTCTTACTCCTCCTTGTCGCCCTCGCCGGTCAGCTCGTATACGCGGGTAAGCATAGTAGCAGTAATAGAAAGATAAGATAGAATAGAGGAGAAAGACAAGATAAGGCAGAATAGAACACAATCTTGGGTCGAGCTTTTGAAGTTACTTAGGCTTCAGTTTGACCGAGAGCAAAGAGGAGTTGGAAGATCTTCTTTTGGGGGTTGCAATCTGTTTCCACATTGATGGAGGACAGAAGACGTATATTTGTGGATATCGTCATCGTCATGTCTTTAAGTTTAGTCTCAGCTTCAGGCATCAGCTTCAAGTTTTAGCTTTCACGACTTCTTATGAGGTCCATGTTCAGCAACGCTTTTTAAGATACATAAATGATAACTTATCCTTTAACATGGTCGAGTAATATGTAGATTGTAGATCTTAATAAAGCTGCAAAAAGTATAAGTAAATATCAATATTCAAGATATGTATTACGACCGCTTTTCGGAGCGTGCGAAGGAGGTGGCCGGTTCCAATTTCAAGTGCTCCCCTGGCACTACCACCGTGAAGATCTTAGCTATCACGCGGGCGAGGGAATCAGAGTCGGAGTCGGAGAGCCAGGAGATGCTACGCACCCACATGAACTCTGGGATAGAGGAGAAGCGCTGCTTGATCTGCGTCTGCACCGTTGACGGCACGGAGGAGCACTGCCGGGGCCGGCCGGCGCGCAATGTCAACGAGTGCCTGCGCCTCGACTCGCTCAGAGCGGAGATGGAGCGCGGCCTGCCCTACGACCACGAAAGGATCCTGGCATACCGCATCCGCCGAGGTTCGCACACTGGAGCAGTTGAAATACACTCAACAGGCCACTCTAAAACAGATCACATACGCATTCTCACAAATACGCGCTAAAGTAGGTCCGGTAGGCGAATTCATGCATGTTTTAGAATACATTCGACGACGACGGTACATTTGACAAACACGGAAATTCTATCGCAGATTATATCTGGCGTTACGACGAAATTCCTTACGAGCCTAGAGCGCGGTGCCGGCGGGGCACGTCGTACTACACGAACCACGTCCAGCCCAACAGCACTACCAATCACCATCCTCGACCACGCCAACCGCACCTCTCTGCTAGACTACGCCAGCAACAACACCTGCTTCGCCTGCGTCTGCTCCGTGTTGGGGCGGTCGGATGGGCTGCGTCGCCCGCCCGGTCTGGTACTGCAACTACTACCGGGTCATCGCCCGGCCCGGGTACATCAGGGCTTGGTACAACCGGCTGCTCGGCCGGCCCAGCCCCGGACACGTCGCGAGCCTGTCCTACAGGTTGAGGCGGAGGATGGACGCCGCGATATACGATCTGCTGGATCTAGGTAGGGTTTTGGGTCGCGTCGCTCGTGTTGTATCTCTGTTCTGTCAGGTCGGAAGTCGAAGCCCGCAACCAATCTTTTGTTTAAGCCTGTTTTTTAAATTTAAGTTTTTTTTTCTTCGGTGCCTGAGGGAAAGATTGGTTGCAGGTGGAGACGCGCTGTGCTGCGACCACCCCAGCGGCCACCGGCGGAATCTGCACCTGCGAGTCCGGGACAAGCTGCGCCAGCTGCGGCGGAAGGTGCCCCGGGAGAACATCCTGGGAGACAGTCCTCGCGGCGACTACGTCGACTTCATCGTCAACAATGACTAGAACACAGAATCCCTGAACTTCAATACTTGGACATAGAATCAAAATACTTTTTTTATATTTCAAACTAGTTTCAAAATAATTATTGTGGTTAATTTTCTGTTACATCAAAGTGACGTTTTACACCTTTTACTGTGAACTGGATTTTTTTTAAGCTGTACTCAAGGATGTATCTTTATTTTTTAATTTTGTAAAATGTTTTTAATAAAAGTTATTGCGCGAACTATGTTTTAGTTATTTGAAAATTCAGAGATTCTATACTATCCCGACACACGCACTGCATACTGCACAAAATATTCACTTTCACTTTTTCACTTTTTTTGCACTTTTTTGGGCGACTATTTCAACTGCACTGGTGTTTTTTTTTAAGTACAAGAATTTATTAATAACAGTCTAAATATCTTGATAATAATAAGTATTCACTTTGAATTTGATTAAGAAACGAACATTTTAGTCTTGCAATAGGTTTTAAATATTTAGTTTATATACAAAGTAGTGTTTTGCCAAAATAATTTTATAAACTAAGAAGCTTTCGTTCAAATGGGGTTGGTAATATTTAATAGCAAGCAATGCAAAATATTTTTATTTATTCGTAAATCCAGTCTGTAATCTCTAAACAAGGCCTTCGCATCCGTTGTGAATGGTTAATACATAATTATTAATTTAGACATCGGATTATATGCACGATCAAAGTGCCGAAATATGCATGCAAATATGCACGAAAAATGGCTGAAATATGCACAAAATATGCACAATCAAAAGCCCGATATAAATAAATAAATAAAATAAATAAAAAAAAAATAAAAAAAGTCACTTATACTACGTTTTACGGTGTAATTGCCCATAATAAATGCGCCAATTTCCATAATTCCATCAAATCCAGGATTTTTTTCTTCTTTTCGATTTCAATTTTAGTGCCGATGGAACTGATGGAAGTTCATTCCTACTTTATTCTAATGTTGCTAACTACAAAGAAACATTTTGTTTCTAGAAAGATATTGTACCTATCGGGTGCATTGCTGAAGTCTTTAAACAGGGGTGGGGCCACAAGTATTTTGATCTATCGTACCTCTGTTTCGTGGCCTCGGTGTGTATTATGATAGCTAGTTTGGAGACTACGAGGGCAAAATATGGCCGAAATATGCACTATCAACGGAAAATTGCCAAAATATGCACTATCGCCTAAAAAGTGCCATTATATGCATTTGCATATGCAAATATGCAAATGCATAATATAATCCGATGTCTAATTAAAGTATTTTCAGAGCGATTTAACCTCTCTTTATAATAATTATTATCGTACCGTAGTGCCTGACACAAGATCTTAATTCTCAGGATAGATTAATAATAATTAATGTTAGCGTAGTTGTTTAACGGTTTTGGTATATTCCAGTGGGTAATGTGAATGGTTCTACACAGTGTACACCGTTCGTGTCTGAGTACGACGATTGTACGGAGGGTAAGTGTGTCTTATATTGTATTTTGTGTTATATTTCGTTTACTGTCTACACCCCAATTCATGACGCGGGGCGCTTGTGCCTACAAATAACAAAAAAAAATTGCTCTTTCATAGCTGCTAGTTTCACAGTGAACTCTATACAAGGGACTCATACAAACCCTAAAGTATTATCACTTAATTTTGTCACACCCTGTATAGGAAAACTGATAAACGAGTAGCGATAGTAACGAAGTTGCAGCATAAAATTGCTGGGATACAAGTTCTATTGTTTATGCAGAAAATCAGTGCTCCGGCTGCACTCGGTGCACCTGTGACAAGGACGGCAACTGGGAGTGCAAGAACGTGGTCGACTGTGCCGCTGATAATGATGATGACGAACCAGTAGCACTGGACGTTACCCTGGACACCCTACTTGAAGGTTTGTGTTACGTACATTCCCCTGAACGTTATTGAGTTGTAGCGACTAGCGAGAAAAAATATCTATGAAGAGACAAAAGTGGGGTCAATGATTTTTGAACTTAATTCTTAATTGCAAGATAATAGATGATTTACTTTTATTTTACAAATAAATACATATATTCCCGATATGCATAAAATCAGATTTCTTAGGTACTGCAGCTGTTATAATACGTGCAACCGAGGATCAGAGCAGACAAACTCTGATCGTAATGATCAAGGCAAAATGAATTTTGTGTCAATTTTAAATTATTTTTATGTTTTTCATTTAACAGAATTAAAGGAGAGAAAGAAAAACCGAGTGTTAACGCCAGCACCAAAACCTAAGAGTGATGTCGTAGTTGGTAAGGCATTATTTACAATGGACAGCAAAGCATTATTTTGGTCAAAGCTTACTTTATTTTTACACATTTTTAGTAATCACACAAGCTTTACTTTTCTTTCAGGTTATATTATTGCTATCTAATCACGATGCACCGATGTTCTTAATAAAAGTTACACTCGCACTACTGTTTCATTTGCACCTTGCACGGTCTATGGCACGGGTGGTAAGTACTGTTTTTTTTACTAATTAAAAGTTGCTAAATATTAACTCCAAGTAATGTTTACAGGAAGAGCCACGTTTGAAGATTATTTCTCGCTACCACCCAGGTTAAAGAGGTCGATTGACAGTGATAGTTTAACAAGTGACGATCCTGAGAATCGAACAATAAAGTTTTATAATACCGGAAATGAAATTAACGAAGGTAAACATGTTATAAACTTGTATAATATTGTACGGAACGTAAATAACTGCAACTTGCTAAAATGTCGAACGTTTTGTTGCAGATACATTAAAAAGAAATACTAACGACTCTGGAACTGTTAAAGCCCACAAGTTTGGTATAGATGCTGTACCAAAAAATGCAAGGCGGACTTCGTCGAATCAAAACTATAGCAAAACAATACATAATATGCTGCATATTGAACCGACGCAAAATACAGAATTCGAACATGGTGGTGAAAATAAAATAGAATCTTCAAATAATGAAAAAGTTTTACAAAATAAAAACATAGTTGGTAACTACTCTCAGAGTAAAAAGAATGCAGAAATATCAAAAGTTGTTGCTAATGAATTAAAAGATGGAATAGAAATGATAGGAGTTAAGGGTTTAAATCCAGTGTCTAATATAACGTTCACTTCTGAAAATGATACAGTAGTGGCAATGGCGTATGTTGCAGGAAATCTTTTAAATAAATTATGGGAGATGGAAAAATATAGCGGATATGGTTCGATGGAGGCAGACACGCTTAAGCATGAAAAAATTAATGAATTACTAGATTTATTTAAAGAGCCTTTGAGCATAAGACAAGAAACTTTGCTAAAAAATGCACTAGAAAAGTTAGCCAAGTCTATTGTTAAAAATAAAAATATTAATAACTAGCTGTCCCGGCAAACGTTGTTTTGCCATTTAAAGTATTTCTACTTCGTCAGTTGATACAAAATCTTACCCCTCTTTTGTCCCCTAAGAGGGGTGGGAGGGGGAAGGGAGGGGGGGATTTTATCAACAGATGTTAAGTTGGAAAACACTGTTATTATTATGAAATAAGTCCAAGAAAAAAGTTTAATACAAAATCTGACCCCCTCTTTGGTCCCCTTAGAGGAGTGGGAGGGGGAATTTTTATACACCAGATATTAAGTTGGAAGAAGACAAATATATCTGCGAAAACCGTATGCAAATCGGATCAGTAGTTTTCGTGTGCAAGAAAAAAGTTTGATACAAAATCTGACCCCTCTTTCGTCCCCTTAGAGGGGTGGGGGGAAAAAAGTTTATACACCAGATGTTAAGTTGGAAGAAGACAAATATATCTGCGAAAACCGCATTCAAATCGGATCAGTAGTTTTCGTGTGATAGTGGAACAAACATACAGACAGACAGACAGACAGACAGACAAACAAAAAACTAACCACATTTTTGGCTTCTATAGTGATGTAGTGACACCCCCCGCTTATTATTTTTTAAATTTCTTTAATGTACAGAATTCACATTTTAACAGTTTTATTTTAAGTATAGATTATAATCGAGATAAATAGAAAATTGAATACCCATCAACGAATTTTCAATCAAGATCTTTTTTATACAATAACATAAAGGGAGTGCCTCCGCTGCCGGCGCCGGCTCCCAAAAATAGCAGTATTGGGAACCGGCGGTAAGTATACTGTCGGCAGCTGAGATTTAAAACAACAGCTGCCGATGCCGGCACTCAAAATGGGAGCCGGTCAGTCTTTTGGTCGCCTTTTTAACGCCTTTAACGTAACCTGTAGCGTGTTTTGTGAAGGTCGCCGGCTGCTGCCGCAGCACGCTCGCTGCGCGCGCTCAGCTCCCTCTGTGTTGTAGTCTAAGTTCTAACCTAACCGAACCTACTTTTGGACTTTGTGGATTGTGTTTCTTTTTGTTTTCCCGACTGCTGCCGCAGCACGCTCGCTGCACTCGCTCGGCTCCCTCTGTGTTGTGGTCTAAGTTCTAACCTAACCGAACCTACTTTTGGACTTTCTGGATTGTGTTTCTTTTTGTTTTGGTGGGGGGCTGCCGTGCTCCCCGAGCCCCCCTTTTATTTTACCGACTGCTACCGCAGCACGCTCGCTGCGCGCGCTCGGCTCCCTCTGTGTTGTGGTCCAAGTTCTAACCTAACCGAACCTACTTTTGGACTTTGTGGATTGTGTTTCTTTTTGTTTTGGCGGGGGGCTGCGCCCCCCGAGCCCCCCTTTTGTTTTCCCAATGCTGCCGCAGCACGCTCGCTGCACTCGCTCGGCTCCCTCTGTGTTGTGGTCTAAGTTCTAACCTAACCAAACCTACTTTTGGACTATCTGGATTGTGTTTCTTTTGCTATGGCGGGGGGCTGCGCCCCCCGAGCCCCCCTTTTATTTTGCCGACTACTACCGCAGCACGCTCGCTGCACTCGCTCGGCTCCCTCTGTGTTGTGGTCTAAGTTCTAACCTAACCGAACCTACTTTTGGACTTTCTGGATTGTGTTTCTTTTTGTTTTGGCGGGGGGCTGCGCCCCCCGAGCCCCCCTTTTGTTTTCCCAACTGCTGCCGCAGCACGCTCGCTGCACTCGCTCGGCTACCTCTGTGTTGTGGTCTAAGTTCTAACCTAACCGCCGAACCTACTTTTGGACTTTCTGGATTGTGTTTCTTTTGTTTTGGCGGGGGGCTGCGCCCCCCGAGCCCCCCTTTTATTTTGCCGACTGCTGCCGCAGCACGCTCGCTGCACTCGCTCGGCTCCCTCTGTGTTGTGGTCTAAGTTCTAACCTAACCGAACCTACTTTTGGACTTTCTAGATTGTGTTTCTTTTGTTTTGGCGGGGGGCTGCGCCCCCCGAGCCCCCCTTTTATTTTGCCGCCTACTACCGCAGCACGCTCGCTGCACTCGCTCGGCTCCCTCTGTGTTGTGGTCTAAGTTCTAACCTAACCGAACCTGCTTTTGGACTTTCTAGATTGTGTTTCTTTTTGTTTTGGCGGGGGGCTGTGCCCCCCGAGCCCCCCTTTTGTTTTGCCGACTGCTGCCGCAGCACGCTCGCTGCACTCGCTCGGCTCCCTCTGTGTTGTGGTCTAAGATCTAACCTAACCGAACCTACTTTTGGACTTTCTAGATTGTGTTTCTTTTTGTTTTGGCGGGGGGCTGCGCCCCCCGAGCCCCCCTTTTGTTTTGCCAACTGCTGCCGCAGCACGCTCGCTGCACTCGCTCGGCTCCCTCTGTGTTGTGTGGTATTTAAATAAAATAAAAAATTAAGCGGGCTCCCATACAAAAAACACAATTTATGGCCTATTTTTCCGAACCCTTCGTGTGCGAGTCCGACTCGCACTTGGCTGATTTTTTGTAAACATGGTATGAAATTGAAGTTTACAATCTACACAACAAAAAAAAAGAATTTTGACAATCGGACCACAAACAGCAAAGTAAACATTAACTCCTTTTTGGAAGTCGGTTAAAAAAGTATCTAAGATGTTGACTGGCGATGTAAGGTATCACCTGGTATCACCATGCCAAATTTCATTTAAATCGGTCCAGCGGATTCCGAGATTAGCCTGTACAAACAGACAAACAGACAGAGAAACAAAAATTTCAAAAACAGTTAAGATTTGTGTTCTATTACACTTCTTACATGCCCCTGACTCGTTTTTTCAAGTTTATTTTCAATGTACAAAAATTTTACCTCTACGATTTTATGATATGTATGTATAGACACAGAATATATAATAGTACTTGGTATAGATAATAAGATTGATTTAATGTATCAGGCACCGGTGCCATCTACCTAAAATGAAACGTACTTACTTATTTTCGTGAGGGATACTGGCGCCGTTGTAGTACATGCTATGTATCAGAGATGGCGCTTTATGTGAAAAATGATATTCCCTGTTTTCCTGCTTTTCTCTTGAAGTTTTTCCTGAATTTTTTTCTATAAACCTCACGGAGCCCGAGACCTTTCCAACGAATGCAAAACCGTCGAAATCGGTTCGTGCGTTCTGGAGTTATAGCGTTAGCAAGGAAAACCTGACTTATTTTTATATAGTAGATAGTTTTATTATTGATTTCTTACAATTATATCAAAATATTGTCATCCATACGTCATTACATAGCTGTCATTTGCGTTTTGTTATTCCAAATCTGATTCTTTTTGTTATAACACGTTTTATAGTAACTGACGTTTCATGTCAAGTCACACGGGAATGCTGTCGAACGGGATAAAAAGTATCCTATGTCCTTCTCCTGGCTCTAAACTACCTCCCTGCCAATTTTCAGCTAAATCGGTTCAGCCGTTCTTGAGTTATAAGTGGAGTAACTAACACGACTTTCTTTTATATATATAGATGTATAGACACAGAATATATAATAGTACTTGGTATAGATAATAAGATTGATTTAATGTATCAGGCACCGGTGCCATCTACCTAAAATGAAACGTACTTACTTATTTTCGTGAGGGATACTGGCGCCGTTGTAGTACATGCTATGTATCAGAGATGGCGCTTTATGTGAAAAATGATATTCCCTGTTTTCCTGCTTTTCTCTTGAAGTTTTTCCTGAATTTTTTTCTATAAACCTCACGGAGCCCGAGACCTTTCCAACGAATGCAAAACCGTCGAAATCGGTTCGTGCGTTCTGGAGTTATAGCGTTAGCAAGGAAAACCTGACTTATTTTTATATAGTAGATAGTTTTATTATTGATTTCTTACAATTATATCAAAATATTGTCATCCATACGTCATTACATAGCTGTCATTTGCGTTTTGTTATTCCAAATCTGATTCTTTTTGTTATAACACGTTTTATAGTAACTGACGTTTCATGTCAAGTCACACGGGAATGCTGTCGAACGGGATAAAAAGTATCCTATGTCCTTCTCCTGGCTCTAAACTACCTCCCTGCCAATTTTCAGCTAAATCGGTTCAGCCGTTCTTGAGTTATAAGTGGAGTAACTAACACGACTTTCTTTTATATATATAGACTTTACGTTTTGTGAAACTTTCCATATTAATGATAATAATGAAATGTCTTCAAGTGACAGCGAGAGCAGCGATGAAATTGATTTTCAATTTAAAATAAAAAATAGAGATAGTAAACCATCGTTGACAAAGAGAATAGATTCAAATAGAAAAAGAAAGATTAATACTTTATCCAAAATGAAAAATATTTTAAATTCATTAAATGATTTAGAAAAAGTTCAAAGAAATATTGAAGATGTGGGGAGATCACCGGCTATGCTTAGTTCGACAAAACATGAACATTCTGGTTCCCCAGCACCAGACACTATTAAATCTTTTAGAAATGTTGTAAATAAAATCTCTAAGCTTCTAATGCCAAAGACTAATGCACGAGGTGACAAAAAGGGTGATATCAAAAATGATGATCATATGACGGTCAAAGACCAGCTTATATTACAATACATAAAACTCATAGAGAGTAATCCAAGTTGTTTGCAGTTCAATAACAATTTAGATACAGAAGCACAAACGTCGATTTTAAAAATTGAGGGAAACATCCTCAATAACATTTCAGAGTTTCTCAAAATAAAATCTTTTGAAGATCTAGTGAAAATATTGAAAAAAGAGAGAAAGGTAGACCCTATAAGACAAATGATTACAACGACTGCAAAATCTGAGCTCAGAAGCGAACAGGGTAAATTAATCCCACGTGAAGAAAAGATAACTAAAATGAAAACTGTTAAAGATAACCTCAAGAAACATTTAAAAGCAATAATTGACGATTTGATAGAAATTCAGAGTGAGAATAATAGTAGCGAAGTAAAAAAGATTAACATAGCTCAAGCTCTACCTTGCATTTATGGTTTACTGAATGAAAAGAAGCCCAATTTTACCAATCCAAAAAATACAGAAGCGTCTATTCAAAATATAAAAACATTATTTAATGATTTCAAAGCAGATTTAAAAACCAATAGCTCAACTCGAAGGCAACATTCGCCTGAAGCATCATCGCAGTCTATAAAAGTTTTTGAGAGAGTCTTAAAAAGTATGGATACATTGCTGAAGCAAAAATCTCGCAGAAACTCAATTCAAACTAAACCCAAGACAGTTGGACAAATTGAAAGCATGATCGATAAAGCAAAATTAACTCATAGCTTATTTGATAACATGAAAGTGTTATCAAACATTACTGAGAAAGATCAGCTCATGTTACTCAAAGCTATAGAAGCTGAAACAAAGAAAAAAGAAAGTATTTTAACAAACTTAAAAAAATCTATGGAAGCTATTACGCAACTACCTGCTGATAAACAAAGTGAGATACAGGATTTCATCGAAGCTACTAACAAAAATATCGAAATGGGACACAAGGTGCTCGAAAATATTAGAAAAACAATAAAAGTTAAAGAATTGACAACATCAGCACCGCAAAATACAGACAGTGAAAGAGCAATCGGCCGAAAATCAGACGAGGCTTCGGAGTATCGTAAAAGTAACTACAGATTCACTAGGGATCAAATTATTAATCAGCTAATTAAGAACCGCGTTAGCGCTTACATGAGGAAGAGAGAGGCCATGGGGATGGACCTAAGCAACAATATTAAGTATCTAGTGGCTGGAAAAATTTTGTCGAAGCTAAGAGCTGGTAATTATGAATTGGCTAAGGAACTATTTGAAATTTTCATTAACACTGGCGATGAAGACGCTATTTACTTCGAAAGTAAGAATTTAATTTTTAAAAGTAATCTTACGCTTTTACCCATTTCTACTTATTTACTTTTTTATGAGTACACAGGCTTGTACGTAATATTATAATATTATGGTTTTAAAACTTAAAGGTAGTATGCAGGTATTTGAGGTATATATTATACTTAATTAAAGTTTTTTAACCTTAAAAATATGTAGGTAGGAATTTCCTATTTCCTTCGACCCCCAGGGTTCGCGAGTCCCGACTCCCGAGTCACTCGCGAGTCGCGACCAACAGGTTGAAAACCGCATATATGTACAATTTTCAAGGTAGTCATTCGAACCACAGATTTTCAAACTCCAATATAGTTAAAGCAAAACTTTTATTTCAGGCGATCGTGATAGAAAACCCGACCCAAGTGTTACTAAACCCAGTAACCTACTTGAGGAAGTTTTGGATGAGTCTGATTTGGAGGCGATGGATGCCACCCGTTCTCAACCCCGCGTCGATTACTTGAATAATTTACCCTATGTTTTAAAATAAATATTATGCCAATTAATTTTTACACCTAATTTATTTTAGCATGCCTTTTCCAATCAAACAGTAATTTATATCTGGCAATAAACCACCAGGAAATGGACTTAAAACACTGATTACGGATGTGGCCGAACGGAGACGAACATTGTTTCATTGTTCGATTGTCGGAGGTGCGAGGCGGGGCGGAATTTAACGATGTTACTTAATGATCTCTTAAATTTTAAATAGCGCCTTGTGTTTTACATACCACATTGGAAATTGGTATTTTTTAATTTCTCGAATAATGCCTGAACGTCATGTGACGTCCATTATTTTTAAAACTCTTACATGAACTTTAAATATTATTATTAGCTTTACTTGTAACCAATAACCATATTGTATGTAAGAAAATCTTGGAATCTTAATTTGACCCACTTCCCGGTCTTCGATTAGGATAAAATTTTGAACAAGCTTTGATTTCTGATGACAATACATGATTAGCTAAGAAACAACATTACAAATCCAATATGGAGGCTTCCCCAAGATGGCGGCCAGGCTATTTGAAATGCACCCCCATGATATGGGTAATCGGTATAAACGAAAGAGTTTGCTGTCAGGAATACGACAAAATTGTCACGTGACATAAATCCAACAAGGCGGACATCCAAGATGGCGGATTGGCTTAGTGCATGCTAAAAGCGGATTTTTTCGTTTTTAAACTATTAATTATTTATTTATTACAACCATTTAATGTTACTAGTCCATAATAACAACTATCTTTAATCTTACTATAGTAGGGTGTTCGGTTCGGTTCCTGTGGTAGGCACCATATTAACATAGATTTTATTCAGAAATAAAAACAATTTTAATTATTATTTATTATTTATACCTATAGTAAATGTAATATCCCTCGAACAAGCCATAAAGTTTAACTTCTTGCCTCGTCATTCGGATTTCAGTCTATAAATGTGTGGGCCACATTTATAGACTGAAATCCGACATCATATACATATGTGAGTAATAATGACATATTATAGATTAAAATATTGAACAGTATATACTTCCGTAATCAAAATCAGCCTATGTCTTTCCTTTCATACTCCACAGTCTGATCTCTCATATGGGTATGAAGCTAGTTTTATCAAAATCGGTTCTTCATTATTCATATTAGAATTATAGATACCAGTCCGTCCCTGCGGTAATTGAGTTTTAATATTTACAATAACACCCGACCACTAAGTAGATACAATGACTACCGTCTCACACCACATTGGACACCATGCTAGTGCTGTTGCTTTTGATTCACACAGTGTTTGCCAAAGGTACTATCTCTAATAATCTATCTATATCTATACATATAATAAATCTGTAGAAATGAAAATTCTGTACATTAAAGATATTTAAAAAATAATGAGCGGGGGTGTCACTATATCGCTATAGAAGCCAAAAATGTGGTTAGTTTTTTGTCTGTCTGTCTGTCTGTATGTTTGTTACAGCATCACACGAAAAGTACTAATCCGATTTGACTTATTTTCTAACTTAATATCTGGTGTATTAAAACAAATTACATAACATGTACCGTTGTATGCTGTTATTGCATTGTTTTCAAAATACAAGAAGTCTAGCTGACGAAATGGGTACCGCTTATTTCAGAATCATCAGATACTCAACCAGACCACCCGATATTCAGAAACGTAAGCTCATGTCCAGAAGCAGGATATTTTTTGAGCAGTGGAACAGAGGATAACCTCAGAGGAAATCAGTGCCACGTTTGCTTTTGTCAGAACAATGGAGAAGCTGTATGCTGGAAACATCTAAACAAAAGATGCAATGAGAAGAGCTACGTACACGATAAAAAAATAAGGTAACATAAGTCTAATAATTAGGGGTTTTGTAAGATTTTGAGTTACATTATCCATACCTTTCCTCTTCAATTCAGACCACGAAGAAGTCCGGGCTTTGCAGACCTGTTCTTCAAGGACGCGGCACGTGATAGTAAGTTTTATTTGAGCAAGTAGCATCATCATCACTGAATTCCAGTGATGCATCAAAATTTTGTACTGTAGCAATAATATACACGACCCATTAGCTGTAAAAAGATCATGTCAAGTCCAGAATCCAGTTAATGGCAACTGCAATACCATTAATTGGCACTAAAACAAAACCAAGGACATCTGCAACACCGAAGAAGTTGCCCGCGTTACTCGTAACATTTCAATGAAACACAGGCATATTGATTGCTGCTGATGAAATGATTATATATAGCTCTGCGTATGCGCACGCTAAATGCTTCGTAATAACGACGACGGAAAGTGCTAGGAAGCAGCGTGAGGAAGGTGGAGATTAAGCAAATTGGATAAAATGGAAGTAGCTATGAGCGTTGACTAATTATTCAAATTTGAAGGATTTCTTGCAAAGAATTTGAAACATTTTAGCAATACTTGTAGTGAATTAAAAAATAATGCCTTTTCTTTGCATTTAGTGTTTCAGAAGCAGACTCCCGAGGAATGCAAGCCTTTTCAGGGAAGCTACAGTATCGGCTGTCCGCCAGGTATCATATTCATGTTGTAGATGACAGCTAAATGTTGTAAGTTTTCATAAAATATAAAGGATTCCTATTTGCCACGGAGAAAATAGAAGTGATACATCATGAGAAAAATAGCAGCATGATACACAGCTGTTGCTATTTTTCTTGAAAAGTTAATTGTAAAATGAAGTACCGGCGTACCCAAAGTCTCATAATTATTGTAAGTTGTAACCAATAATTTCAGCGGACTGGTGTATCGGGTGTACCGTGTGCGACTGCAACGCCAATGGCAGGTGGGACTGCCACGTTCTCAGCTTCTGTCCCGGTGGTAAGATCAATCTTTGCTTAAATCAGATTGTAATTATAGACAGGAAGCGGTTTATTAAAAAAATAGGAACATAATATTATGTAAAGACCACAATATTTTTATCATTGTTTCAGATAAACGTAAGAAGAAAAGCAGTAAGAAAAGGAGGACTGTAATCAACGAGATGAAAATGAAACCTCCGTTGCGTTATTCATCACCAACTCCGAAACCAACAACCAAGAGAACCCCACTAACAAAAGCAACTACGAAAAGAACAATGCAAATTAAACGACAGGCTCAAAAATATATGACAGTTCAGTCGAAAATGAAGGGGACAGCACCAACGAAACCAACGCCTAGAAAAAATATACCAACGCTCTCAAAGGTTACAATGAAAACTAAACCAACAACTAGAAGATCGCCGACGACAAATCAACCAAAAACCAAAAGAACTGTTTTAACGAAACCAACGATCAACAAAACTGTACAAACAAAACCAGCAGTCAAGAGAACCACGGGATTGAAAAAGAAAACAATGGAATCGAAACAAGCGATCAGTATAACCGCAACAAAGAAATCAGTAAAAAATACCACCGTCACTAAACTTAACAAGGTTCGGCAAGTACATGTAAAGCCACAAAATGTCAATGACATGAAAATTAAAACTAACCAGATGATGAGAATAAACACCAAACAACGGAAGGACAAGGTGATCAGTTTGCCCCCGAAGAAGCCGGCCAATTCGGCTAAACCGGTTCAGAAGAAAACGCTAACAACCAATATGAAACCCGCAATGAGAAGTTTTCAAAACGTTACAGGAAAACCGATGAAGAATAACGTAAATAAAACCAAAACAGTAACCAATACAATGGTTTCGGTGAAAAACATTTCCAGTAAAATTATGAAGTCCACTGAAAAAATTATAAACGAGAAACAGAGAGATGTATCAAAACTAATCAAGATAAGTGATGATTTATACGTCCAACCAAAAAATAAAGTAGTAAAAAATAATTTTAAGTCCGAGCCTCAAAGAAACGTTACTGTTATTGAAACGACAAATAAAATTAAAGAAAAGATAATATCAAACAAAAAATATGGGGTGGCTCCCAAAAGATTGAATCGAAAAAAACGTTATACAAATCTTCATATGAAGATAAAACCTGAATAAACTATAAAATAACATTTGTTTCGTTTTGTCTAAAGGTAACTAATACTGAACGAGTAAATTTAAGTATTTTCAGCATATTTCTATAATTGCATGAATATGTATTATTAAATGATTACTAGTAATACCCATTGCCAAACATCCTCATACTCACAAAGTGTTTTACGAACCATTGAATCGTTTTCGAGAGCCCAGCGGCATGTTCTGACCTACAAATTACAATAAAATACTACTAATAAGTGTCCTTAGCCGTACATAATAAGCTGTTGACAAGTTTCATGCAGTTGTAAAGTACGAATTTGGGCGACTGATATTTCAAGTGCGAACATAGGATCTATTGTTTCAAGCAACATTTTTCCTTACTTTCTTTTCTCCAACTCTGATTCTTTCTTCATAGAGACATCATCTCTTTGCTTTATTTTATAGATAAAATTTTTGTACATGCATTAAAATGAGTAGTCTAATTTGTTTTAGTGATCAATTAACGTAACTATTGAAGGTGCCACGGAACGCCAGGGTGTGGTGCCCGCATATTTACCAATCACAGTAATGCCTCTTCATCGTGTTTTTGATAAATTATCTTAATTGGCTCTTCATTAAATAGCCATTGGGCCGCCGATGGTGTAACAGAGGTCGCACTTGCAGTGTTTATAGTAATTTTTAGGTCGTTTTAAATATAAAGGTCAAATTACATAAACTCATTGTACTGGTTCTGGTAAGTGAATGCTATAAATAAAAATATAGTTAAGTATTATGAACGTTCTTAAAAAAAGGTGCCATTAAAATAGGGTATATTATAGTCGATTATGCGATATTAAATACGCCTATGCAGGTGCCATTAATTATAATATTATTTTCTAACAACTATTTTGGGTTAACGTATGTAACGTTATATGTTGTAATATCTCTCGTTCCTCTTCCTACAGATAGATAAGGCCTAAATACAACATTTTCAAAATAATTTACAATAAATAGTACTTTATTATAATATGCTTATTGTCTAGTTCAGATTAATCCACCAGCATCCTAGAATGTAGTTTCCTGCCAGAATGTGTATATTGCAGTTTACAATACCTAATTACAAAGCCTAGGTCCTTTGTTGCCAGAGGAAGTGTCCACGAGACGCTCATCTCCGGTGCAGCGCGGCGCGGCGCTGCGCAGGCGCATGTTGCAACGTCACGCTTCGCGCCCGCGCCGCTATTGCTTCCTCTTGCAGCAACCCTCTCGAACTTTACAGAATGAAACATTAATCAATCATTTTTAATTATTTTTAATTTTTGATTACATGTACCTAATTATGAACTTGTAGATTTTAATAAAAAAAAATAAATGTCGGTTAAATTGGGCATGTGAAAAGGATAAACAAAACAGTAGTTGATAATTACAAAATTCTCATCATTCATAAAAAGTGTAGGCATACGTTTATAAATAAGATATACAAATATGCCTACTAACGCTACTTTTAAGTTAATAACTAGGTTTAAGTTAATCGTAGATTAAAATTATTATTATCTTTATCTTTATTCGTATTGATGAAAGAGAAGGCACGATGCTTGACCGGAACCAAGACTAGTGTAAGTAGGCCTTAGAATTTAGAAGAAAGTACGTATAAATTTGTAGGCTGTGAACACGTGTACCGGTAGAGTTGCAAGTGCTGGCCCTTCGCGTTACATAATCTGTGCAACGTTGCGTTTGAAAATGGAATGTACCTACCTAAACACTGCAAGTGTGCCATTTTTGAACGAAACTATTTACTTTTGCTTCATTTCTAATGAAATTTCTTCAACTAGCGTAGAGTATGTGTAGTGTGGAGTTGGGGAAAAATTTGCATAGACTGATTGCGTGATGATTATTATTATAAGACATACATTTTCTATTTAATTTTTGACTCCCTTTTTCTTTGTTATTTTGATATAAATTATCATTATGCTCTGTATAATTATTTTAATTAGACACGTACGTAATTGAATACAAATTTAAATTACCTGTAAAAAAATATGCTAACTGACAGATCTAATTAAGAATGTCAATTACTCAGACCAAATAAAAACTCAAGACAGAGCGCTGCGAACGACAAAGTGAAGCAGGTTTTCTAAGCATGTGTGCGCGCCGCGCACTGTATGGGCTAGTGTCGCAATGTTATTCAAATTACCCTAAAATCTATGAAATAAATATAATATAATATTTATACCCTTTCATAACACAGCTCGGCATTTTGAAGTGCTTACAAATTATTTTCTAAACGCGTGCTGCTGTCACGAGTCGCGATATGTACGACGAAAACTGGCGTACTTTCGTTTTGCGTATGTGGGCGTAAGCGTGTACATACACAGCTGGCGTACTTTCGATCGGCTTTACTTTGTTGTTCGCAGCGCTCTGTCTTGAGTTTTTACTTGGTCTGAGGTCAATTATTGAAAAATCTGAAATTCCTTCCTGATATTATGATTGTGTAAGTTCCTTTCACGGCCGCCACCCGCCTGACCCGCGCGCTGACATTTGCTAAGTTTGGCGCCAACTGCCGCGGACGCAATACGGTTGCAGAAAACGCGCTAATCGTGTGTTCCATTTTCAAAACTGTTTGTTTTGTGCATCGAATTTTGTGTTGTTTTTTTTATTTAAAAAATTTAGGTGCGTATGAAATTTAAAATTTTTGCTGTTTTGCGGTGTGCTGCAAATTAAATTTTAGTTGTTGTTTAGTTAAATCAATTTTAAGATGATTACTAATTATAATAAATATTTTAAAACAGTAAACAAATACTACTATGGAAGTTTTAAAACTACGAATTAGCATGGAAGTAGACATGCAGTCAGAAAGCTTAAAAAATTGTAGAGTTCGAAATTTACAACTTTTTAGAGGATCACACTTACTACCGCACTCAAGAGTGGAACGTAACGTCCACTATTTCGTTTATTGTTTATAGTATGATCATGAAATATATGTCAGTCTGAGTTTGCAATGATTTTTTCATATAGACAGTAAGCTTGCGGTCTCATTGACTTCTGAGGGTGTAGTGCGAGTTTTATTCGATCATACGCATCGAGCACGTTAACGCGAATTTGTATGGGATCAAAGCGGTTTCCACGTTAGCCAGTAGATGGCGCTGTTTTGATCCCATACAAATTCGCGTTAACGTGTTCGATGCGTATGATCGAATAAAACTCGCACTACAAGTAAATTTTAATGTAGTTTTTCTATTCAAGACTGTTAAATTTCAAATGTTATACATAGAAGTTAAAAAGTGTATAAATACGAGGGTTAAACGTAAGAACATTAATTGTGATTTTACTATTTTTTCTCTCTTTCAGTTTATTAAAAACCCTTTTTCAAAACAAACTCGCTGTTGTCCATAACAAGTAAATTGTTTTATGGTTTAGTTATTTGTAAAAAAACAGAAAATAGCCTGTAGATTTTTTGTAACTCAAGTTTTCGTAAGATTGATCACGAATTGTAAAGAGATTTGACCATGAACCGAACAGCTTGTGGTGGGCAAAATGTCTAAACTATCGTAAACCATTAAATTAATTATACCTACACGTTTTAGAATTACTACAAACCATATACGGCATTTCAATTATATAATTACTGTGAGTTAAATTATTATTAAAGTGACTTTGTTGCTATCAAATACTTAATATTACATAGTGATAGTAATTAATAATTATATTATGTATAATTGTATAATTGCTATAAATAGTTAAAAGAGACTGTTGGGTGAGAGCAAAGTCACATAAGTATTATAAATACTGGGTTATAAAATGATTTATGAATAATATCTTTTCTATCTTTGCGGTTACATCACACTATAACTTGTATTTAACCTGTTTTATTCACGTGTTGTTGTTTTTATACATAACTGGCTTTTGATAGTAACTTCATTACTGTAAAATAGAGATTGCCCACGACAACCCTACATTTCACTGCGAAAAAGGTTGCCTGTTCCGTGGCAGACTCTACGTGCAAAATTATTATTAAAATTGAAACTTGCATAATTCATGATAAGTGATAACTCTGCCTTATCAACTACATTTATATACTTTAACCAGATAACCCAGTGAACTTCGTATCACTTCCCTCCGAATATAAACCTTCCCTTGACTTACACCGATATTTCAAGACTAAAATTAGCTGAATTCATATCAGCCGTTCTCGAAAATAACGAGACTCACAAAATTTAAAATTATTTTGTATATATAAATAAAGAGATGAATATTATTATTGTAATACTCTACTAAGTTTATTCCAGTCAGCAAGGTTTTATATTATTAATTATCATATTACTTTTCCATTTAATTTTTTAAAGTTTAAGTCAGTCGTTTATGGTGTTTTTAAAGTACACCATATACGACTGATTGTTGTGCCTTAATGACTTATTTCAATGTTTCGCTGCCTTAGAAACTAATTATTGTAGACTTCTGTGAGAAAAAATGAGTTTAGAGGTCTTGAAGTTGATTTAAAGTTTAAGCACCTCGTAAGATAGTTTGGGTGATTTCCACGACGCTCAATAGAAAATGAACGTCCAGGACCTATGTATTTATTGTACGTATTGTCCATTTTCCATACTAAAATTAAAAGCGAAAGTGTGTTGTTTTCGCTTAAGCCACTGAACTGATTTGACGACTTTTGTCATTGTTGAGTTGTGCAAAAGGATATTGGTTAGTTTTTATTTTATTTTATTGGTTAGTAGATTATGGAGTATTTTTGTCTTTACCCACGAAATTGCCGTTTTGTTTGGAAAAACTTAAAGTAGGTAAGCTTATTTAAATTATTTATTTCAAAGTAATCACCCCTGCAATTAATGCATCTTCGGCAACGTAGTGGAAGTGGATGCTCTAATGATAAGTACTTATAAAGATTTCGTTTCGTACGAAAGATAGAATGAATTTGGGGATTCTATCATTGTAATAATTTTATATCCACATCCATACTTAATATTATAAATGTAGGTGTGTTCGTCTGTCTGTCTGTTTGTCTGTCTGATTGTGACCTTTTCACGCTTTAACTGAACCGAATTACATTTGGTACGAAGATACTTTAAGTCCCGGAAAAGGACCTAGGATATTTTTTATCCCGAAAAAATGGACGGCTCCCGCGCGATACGGTTTGCGGGCATCAACTAGTTCTGTATAATAGCTGTATGTCTTTTAATAGGTGAAAATTTTCGTAATTTATAATTATTATAATGTACTTATCTAAGATTTATTATTTATGCACAAAGTTACAAAGACACGTTATTATAGTTCTACTAGCTGGGTCAGTTTTAGATTTCCTCATTCCTTCTCGGCGCGGCCGAATATAATGATGTTGAAAATGTTTCGTCATATAAACTGTATCATAGTATCGTTTACCGCGGTCTGACCGGCGGCGGCGGCGGCGGCGGCGGCTGCGCAGGCGCAGTTTCGCCATTGTTGTGTTTCACCACCATGTTCTGGTACAAGGCCATTATCGACGTGATTTTGACCTACGATCTTAAGTACGAGCCGTCCATTTAGCACACCACTCTAAATTAGAAGGTTTACACAGGTGTAATAAAACTAAGTGATATATACTTTTGGTTGTGTAGGCGTCCCTTAAGCCTAATTCGCATTAGGCCAGTATTTTAGTCAAGTACCGAGTATTTTAGTAGCTAAATTCTAGCTTCTGCCCCAAAATGACTAAATTTTTAGTGTTCAGACACGTTTAGCTGCTAAAATACTCGTTACTTGACTAAAATACTGGCCTAATGCGAAAAGGCCTTAATATAGAGTTCACTGTGAATGTAGCAGCGTTGAAAGACAGGGCCCCGTAAGGGCTGCAGCTGGCACGTGTCTGCAAAAAAAGGATTTTGGCGCCCCTTTAGGCAAATTTTTTGGATCCTTGGTTTCGGCGCCCCTAAAGATGGCGATTTGGCGCCCCTTATATGGTAACGGGGGGCCTGCTGAAAGAGCTATTTTTGGGATTTGTATGGCCAAGCGGCCCAGCATCATGAATTTGCCCATACAAATCACATCACAAAAATATTGCTCTTTCATTGACATACATACCCGAACACTTCTTTTTTTACACCCTGTATACTTCTGGTATGAAATTTGTACAAAGATACTTCCGGAATAGGGCATAGGACATTTTTTATCCCGCACAGTTTTTTTACCATTCTTGTTTTCTTCTTACCGGGCTAGTTGCTGATATGGACAAGGAATGGGACCATTTTGGAATTATTATTTGGAATATATTATTAAATAAATTCAAGTATTGAAATCTGCAAACCTGTCTTTAGACAGTTTATACAACATGACTGGTGAGACAATACCGATACTTAAGGAGAGTGTTCAGTACTCGATTCTCATTATAATTATGTAATAAAATTAGCCGAATTTCCCAAAAATAAACGAATCATGGTACTAAGTAAATTACGCGGCTAGGCAAGTAGGCATACTATGCGGACGGTGCAGAGGCGTGCGCTACCAAAAAAACACCACACAACTACCCCTCCCGCTCGCGGTGTCCATGCGTTGGGTAAATAATTATTTAACTTTAAGCCACATTTACTCAGTCATCAATTGATATTATTTTTTTATATTATTTTTTTCCAACTAATATAATAGCCAAATATCACGTCCTTGAGTATTGAACATGTCTCACCAGTCGTGCTGTAGATAGATGCCATCATTAACAAAGACCAGACTTATAGATATGCTAGGTCTATAGAAATGCTAGGTTTTTGCTTAAATTATGTCTATATAAACTCTATAGGTCTATAGTAATTTGTGAATCTTGTAGAACAAGTCACTGAACTTTATAGAACTGCAGTGTGCCAATATAACTAAAAGAAAAGCTCACAGCATAATGCCGGTAATAAAACTAATTTTGAAAGATGTTAACGTAGTACTACTTTAGATGTTATCATGACATATAATATAATATGCAACGTGCGTTTGCGACACGTGAAGTTACGAGAGTGTCCGGGATCCGCATGCCCTGGAATTACAAAATCTGTACGAAATACTACTTTCACTGCCCCCTAAACCTACAATAATATTGAACAATATTTTATTGTAAAATTTATTTGATAATGAGATTGAAGGGCATGCGATGTTCAATGTTAACCCTAAACCGTCAATAATATTGCACAATATGTGATATTGCACACTAAAATTGATCGTCTAGGGGCCCGCTTAGAGTTCAAAACTAAAATCAAAGGATAGTGACAAGCCAGGCACATCAAAGCGTGTGTATTTGCCGGAGCCTTGCACTTGGAGGCTAAAAAGTCAGCCAATATTTTTTTGCACTCGAAGATTTCGTACCATTATAAAGCAAAAAAGCTTTCTTAAGTAACCTCAGTCAAATGATCCCGACTCGCACTTGGCCGATTTTTTAAATAAAATTCGATTTTGATGATTTGAAATGACCAATGGTTATGAAACCCCAAAAATAACAAGTGCGGTAAAAGTTGTGGTTAAGCAAACTTATGGAGTTGTATTACCGTTTACCAGTAACCTCCTTATATCAAAGCCATAAGAATCACTCCCATACCCACTCCGAGGTAAAATAAGGCTGAACGGAGTGTAGTTGTCAGCAATAAAAGATGCATTTAAGTTAATTATGAAAAAAACCAGTTGTGGTGACATAATTGTAAAGTTACACGCAAAGACTCGACTCCACTTGAAAGGCAATCAATGAATATCTCATTACAATGTATTACATAATACTGTAGAAGTTAATAAAATATTTATTTACATAGACCTAGCTTCTTTTTTGAATGAAAAATGTTTCTCTTGAAATACATATTAATATTATATATGTACAGATTTCAGTGAAAGTCTGTCTCTTCACGCTTAAAAGCTGACTAACTGAATTTAAATTTGATACAAGTGAAAATGACCTTGGATATTTTTTGCGAAAAAAAATTCATATAAGAACGAAATTGAAGGACACTTCTAGTGGAATAAAATATTAATGTTAATTAAAATATTTGTTAGCTTTGTAACCATGTAACAGTAATTCACACTTGTCAGTAGGAAATTGCAGAAGCAAATGAAATTAAATACATAATTACATGTTATTACAATACACAGTGCAGCGGTACGGACTAAGGAGCAGCGAGCCGCGTCGCGCGTTTATGTCTTATGTATTGGCGCGACGTATTTTAAGAAATTATTCGTTTCTTACGTTTTTAAAACATTAATTTCATTGTTTCCAGTACATATTTTAGCCTATTTACTAATTTGTATATAAACTAAAATGTAAACTCAGTGAAACTATAACGAATTCACGACTAAGCGATTGTAATGATCTATTTGATTTGGTCTAACCTAATATAACGATGATTAAGGCTTTAAACCATGTCTTGTCATGTTAAACATTAAATAAAACGAGAATCATGCTTTACCGGTACCGATACCGATATCGGCCGGGGTATGTGGGACTCCTGCGTAGTCTACCCACTAAAACCCCATGTTGCTCCGATCCTCGCTTAAGGCAGAGTTGCGGGTACGATAGAACCTACCACAAAGACTTTTCTGCCTAGACAATTACAAGAAAAACAGCCTAATAAGTTCAATAGATAGTTCAGTTTGTAGTGAAAACGTGTCTCAGTTGGAAGCTGATTGAATGGAATTACAACAGCGCCGCCGCGCCGGCTGACTGCGCCGCTGACATAACACGACTCGGTGACAACACACTGATCGATATTTGCCCCTGTCACGGGTCACAGGTCTACGTTTCCGCAGCGAATATCCTCCTATTATAGAACACTTAGGATCATCTTCGGACTTCAGACCACAACGCGACGCGTAGATGCATTTCTAAATTTGTATTGAATTATCGGACTTCAATTGCGTGAGACGTAATGCAAATCTGTCAATTCAAAAAAAAATTAGAAATACATCTACACGTCACGTTGCGGTCTAAATTGACCCTTAAGGCCTTATTATACTAGCGGTTCGAAAGCGGCTGCGGAGCGGAGCGGGCACGCAGCGAATGCGTTGCGGACGCGTAACGCATTCGCCGGACGGACGCGCAACATGATAGCAGCGTTATGTGCTTTGTAAACTCCCTGTAAACAAGCGCTGAAAACGTTGCGTATCTGCTAAGTGTCTGCGACGTCCTCGGTGCGCAACCGCGGTGTGTTTGCGACGTATTCGCTGCGCGCCCGATCCGCATCGAAAACGTTCGCCAACCGCTACTGAGATAAGGCCCTTAAGACTGGATTTATATGCGGCGGCGCGAACGCACTGTATGCGCGCTACACCGCGAGATCACAAGCAAATAGCATAAATAGCAGCGCGGTCGTACTATCATTTACATACATACATTTTCTTGTCATCTCGCAGTGTATCCGCCAAACCGCGCGAGCGGGCGGATGCATATACTTCCTGCCTAAGGTTTATTGCGCGGTCCCAGAAAAGAGGTTATGAAACCCATACCCCCGTCACTAAAAGCCGCAGAACTCTAGTAACAGATTTTTTAATAACAACTTCCTTTTAAAACATTGTTGAACACTTCTTAATGTGTGCGGTTTCATCGTATCGCCTTGCAGGCAACTTTAGCCTTGATATTTAAGTGTACACGGAAACAAGGTAATAATACTAACAACACTGATACATTCTGATAATAAATTCAATTACGACTGCAATTACATTTGAATACCGCAATGTTCCCACAACATCAGTAGAAGGCACCGAATAACTACTTTACATTTTCAATCTATAAATTGTTTAGATCCAATGTAATTAACAAATAATTAACAATATAGGCCTCTAATAGAACTAATTTAGATTATAAAAGACCAAAAAACACTTTAATCAAATTAAATTTTATGTGTAACTTAAGTTTAATGGAGCTGCGGTTTTGAGCGAGCGGGCGCGCGTGTGTTTTCAGCACAACCTTCTGTTGCTACACTTTTACCAGCTGTTGACCCTTTTGGAATATTGTCGTTTTCATCCGAAGTATCATAATTCATACTCTACCTGAAACACTTTTGAACTTTTATTCAATAATACACATTACACACTGGATCAGCTCTTTTCAAAGTGTGCTCCGCAAAGGCTTTGTAAAGGATACATAATTTTTTTTAGAAAAATTATCAGACACCATAATAGAGACAATTAATTCAAACACAAAACATTTTTGGGGGTCCACCAATTTGTTTGGGGGTCCGTCATATTGTATATTGTCAATTCTTAAATGGGTTCCGCCACCACAAAAGTTTGAAAACCGCTGTATTAGATATTGTACTCAGACTAGAATCTAGGCTATACAATATACATGCTCAACGACCACCAACTAACCATACGTTTATACAAGGTGTTTCTAATAAGGTATAGTAAGCGGAAAGATCAAAGAGGGTGGCTCAGGGGGGCCTTCTGAACAACTTTATTTCTACGAGTTTTGGAAATTTGCGAAAAAAAAAATAGATTTTCCAAAGTATAAAGTCACGTGACCAAAAAAGTTTCTATGGAGAATCAAACAGAAGTTGTTCAGAATGACCTTTCGGCTTACTATAGGTACCTTTGTTGAGACAGCCTCTATAGTCTTAGGTTTATTTTCCAGTTAATTTGTCTATGATACATGATAGGCAGTTGCTCAACAGCAAACATATCGGCTGTTGCTGGAAGGCTGCATGTCGCAACACTGGAGCATTTACTCAGTCAATATTTTTATAATAATATTGCCAAATATGTTTATTGTACACTTAGCCACGTGCTTATTAGGCATGTACTTTCAAATGGACAGCGAGGTCTCAAGTAATAAGTACACTTAAATGTATTTATTTTGCCTTTAAGTCTCTATAAGGGACATAAAAGAAATTTGTTAAAGATACTAATAATATAATGTCAGTTTTGTCTTACCTTACCGTCCTATTCATAAAAGTATCTACCAAATGTTTTTTTATAGGTAAACTGAATTTGAAACATATCATTTTGAAGTTTGAACAATGAGTAATGTCACGAAAGATGCCTCCATGGTGCAGAGGCTTAGAGGTTGACTCGGAGGTTCAATTTCCACATTGGAAACATATCGTTATTTCTAAGTTTGATTAGAACAATGCAGGCTGATCACCTCATAGTTTGACAAGTAAAATGATCCATGCGTCGGATGGGCATGTAAAAGTCAGACCTGCGCCTGAACTCTCGCCAGTCATGTCGAGTCCTCCGTCCCACTGGCTTATGAGAGTAAAGGAAGAGAGAGTGCTCTTGTGTACTGCGGACGCAACGGGCACTCAAGTGGCTTAATGGTTTCAATGAAACTGGCCACCGTAACCGAAACCGGTGCGGGAGCTATTATAATGTCGGGAATTCTGCTTTATTTAAAAAAAGTTACCAAATTTATTTTTTGAAATTGCCTTACATTATGTCCTAGTTACTCTAGCGTAAACCGTTTCGAAAACTAACGGTGGGCTAAGATCAAAAGCCTGATACTATTTACACCCACCTCAGCTACCTACAGAAAGCATAGCATCGATATATAATGATAAGATAGGTAGCGGGCCAAACAGAGTATTCTAAGATCGGTGCGAAATTCGAAATATAAGTACAACATTTGAAATAACGACATTAGGCATCGGTCTAAGTCTTTCCCAAAGTGGGCGATAACACCTCTTTGTGGGCGCTGAAGGTCTAAAAGGGGGCCGTGTGGGTTCCAGGAAAAAATGGAGTCGTTGTGTAGAGGCTGGGGGGTGATTTATTTTATTTGGATACATTTTAAATTGAAACAATGGGGACGCTAAACCATATTTTATTGTCAAAGTGAGCAGTTGGCAAAATAAATTTGGGAACCCCTGGTCTACGTATACAGGGTGTAAGAAAGGGTGTAACAAAACTAGGTGATAATATTTTAGGGTGGGTATGGGTTCCCTAAATAAAGTTAAAAGTTTGATGTAAAATTATCAGCGCTGAAAGAGTAACTTAATTTTTACATTTGTATGGGAAAATTAATGACGCTCGGGCGCTTGCCCATATACAAATCCCAAAAAAATACTCTTCCAGCGCTGCACTTTCACCATGTTTATGTAAGGGACACATGCAAACCCAAAAAAGATATCACTTTGTGTTGTTACGCCTTGTATAACCTCGCCAGGTCGCAACTCGAAAGATTTTCCTTCAGGGCTCTCAAGCATATTCCCACATTATTAACACTTTACTTAACTTAATCTAAATAAATAAATCAAAGGTGACTGACTGACTGACAGTGATCTACTATCAACGCACAGCCTAGATCACTGGACGGATCGGGCTGAAATTTGGCATGCAGGTAGATGTTATGACGTAGGCATCCGCTAAGAAAGGATTTTGATCAATTTTATCCCTAAGGGGATAAAATAGGGAATGAAAGTTTGTATGAAACTTTGTCAATTCTAAATCGATCGGGCTGAGACTGTGATACCTAATTAATAATAATACTTCTTGACGCGAGCGCCGCGAGCAAAAGCTATAGCTAAGTTAGCAGCTAACTAGAGCTCATGCCGTACGCCGGTCGCCGCGCTCCCACGCGCTAGCCCTCACAAGCTTAAATACTTAGGCCGGTATAAATAGTCAGTACTCAAGATGCATCTCGGTCTCAAGACACGGTTCAGGCTCTGTGATTGGTTGGCTGTCAAAATTTGGACCAATCACAGAGCCGAACCGCGTCTTGAGACCGGGTCGCATCTTAAGTACTGACTATTTATACCAGCCTTTGTACACCAGTACACTAAATAATAAAAACACATTTAATGTTAAGAATGGCTCCCATACAGATTTCTGTGTCGAAGGCTAATTAAATTGAAACCGGGCCAGCCACGGTCTTTCTTTTATAGTGCTTCAGTGTGCGTGCAATACACTGTTCCTATCGTCGTTCTCCTCGGCCTAACCGAGTATACAACCGGTCAGAAAAACTTCCTATGTGGTTCTCAATCCTATCCCCACAATAAATACCTATAATATTTACTGGAACATAAAAAACTTTTGTTCCGTCGGATTCGAACCCGCGACGCTCGGTTTGATCACCACGCACTGAACCACTAGTGACCACTAGACTACGGCCACGGCCGAACCTGCATTACTCACTAGGCCACTAGAATATATTTACAGCATTGTAAATAATGCTAATACGAGTATTTAAATAAATTGTGAAATGTACACAACATTATTTCATTTTCATGGTACATAGTCAGAACAAGGTGCATACTCCCTCGAGCGTATCATTTGTTAGTAAATATTATGTTATAAATAATATTTATAGCAAAAAATATAATTTTGTCCCCTATACAGTGTTGAAATTAATACGATTTACGTAAATATGTATGTTATGTTCCCCGCAATTTCCATAAAAACTTGTTAATGTAGTGATTTTTATTTAAGTAGGTTGCCGGTTGATTTAAGTTTAGTAACAAAATATGAGATAATATAAATTTAATTTCAATTTTTAAGGAATCGATTGTTGCAACAATTAAATATTCTAGTTAATTTTATGACTTGCTGTCCTACGCCGCTCCGGCATTCTCTTTAAAAAATATTTTTTATTATTTAAATATTTTGTAGTAAATTTACTATTTATTTATATATTTTTTAGTGTTTTTGTCTATTTTTTGATGTTTAAATATTTAGTAGTAAATTTACTAAAAATATTTAAACACAAAATTTTTTTTAGTATTTAAATATTTTGTAAAAAAAGTTTGTTCAGGACCCTAGGTAATTACTATCGCTGAAAAATAACTCAAACATGTTAAATATTTTCGTATGAGAAAATGGTTTTGGTATTAAGAATGTATGAAAATTTCGAGGGTACCCCGGGCCCTTAAGAGCTGATTGTGTGTTTTAATTTATTTTAAACAGAGCTGTGCTTGTTAAGCGCAAGGCCTCGTATACTCTCGATATCTCCAAACAAAAGCTATATTGACTGAACAGCGCGAGCGGTGAGCGGCTGCTAAGGCCGCGGTAAGGCCAAGGCGGATTGCTACAGATATTCTTATCGTACACCTGATACCATTGTTCCGAAGTGTACCTCCCACACCGGTTTCGGTGACGGTGGCCGGTTTCATTGAAACTAAGGATTCTATACTGTCTGAATGTGTGCGAAGAAAAGCATTCATCCCGTCAGCAACGCACCTGCAGATCTTCTGATGTTGCGAGCCTCCATGGGCGTGATCATTACCTGAGTGGAGTCCTATTCGACAACTTTTCGCACTACACTGCGTTATACTGAAGCACTTTAAGAGCCGCTACCACTAGATCCGTTTTTCCATATAGACGTTGTCCTCCGTTTCCTCCCTGGATAAAGCCGGTAGAGTTATAATTTTTTCCTGAATATCCTGAATATAATATTATATGGCCACTATTAGCATGCCCCTAATGTTTTCTTTTTTTTCATCATTTAATTATTAAAAAATCGGCCAAGTGCGAGTCGGACTCGCGCACTAAGGGTTCCGTACCGTTATAGAGCAAAAGTAGGCAAAAATTGTGTTTTTGTATGGGAGCCCCCTTAAAAATTTTATTTTATTTCAATATTATTATAAATTATTATAGTACACATATAATTAAGGCTTTTGTGAAAATTTCAAGTGCTTACCTGTTGTCATCATTGATACCGAGCAAAATATGTTTGAAAAATCACGTTTGTTGTATGGGAGCCCCCCTGAAATATTTAATTTATTTTGTTTTTAGTATTTGTTGCTATAGCGGCAACAGAAGTACACAATCTGTGAAAATTTCAACTCTCCAGCTTTTGCCGTTCTTGAGTTACAGCCTGGAGACAGACGGACAGACGGACAGACATCGAAGTCTCAGTAATAGGGTCCCGTTTTTACCCTTTGGGTACGAAACCCTAAAAAGATACGAACGTTCAAAAACCCAAAAAACGGCCAGACTTTCCTCTATATTCAAACAACCAGAAAACAAAACTGGCTAGAATATACAAAAAAAAAACATAGGAACACAGCTCAAGCCTTGCTTTAATTCTTAATGAAAAAAGTACCTACTTAAATCGGTAAAGTTTTGGAGAAGGAATCAGAGGACAACGAATCGATGATTTTTGGTTCTTTTATTAGAACTTTTGTCGTGTTCGTGTGTCGCGATAGAGACTTATCGCACTCTGCAGGGGGAGACTTGAGATTATTGAGACAGCAATAGATTTTGCAAATACTTGTTTTCAATTTCTCTAGCCCTTGGTGTATCCTCAAATGTTTAAATAATTATTGTAATAAGACGTGTCCTCAATATAAATTATATTATATTTTTTCTGTTAAGTAGTTAGGCTTGTCTTTTTTTGTCTTCATTGTTTGTGCTTTGTTTTATTGTAGTATACTGTGAATTTTATGTTGAATAAATGTCTATTATTATTATTAAAATGTATGTTCAATAATTTTATGGATGTAAAACTTGGAAGCACTAATGATAAAACGAAGATGATATTTTGTATCTATTTATACAAATACATACCTATTAATAAATTTATATAAGACTTTTAAGTCTAATATTGTTGTAGTCGAAAGTATTTCAAAGATAATTTGAATCCCGAGAAAGAAATTGGACAGTTTTTATTGCTGCAAAATTTCTATTAGTGTAGTGCCCAGAGGTTTTAACCTCCGAAAATTGTAATAGTGAATGGATTTTTGTTTTTGAGGTGTCATTTTCTTTTTAACACTATAACTTGCAAAGTTAACAAAAATTTTTTGTGCTTTTAATTTTTAGTTACTTATTAAAAATTAATATTTCACCATATAAAACCAGTCAAAAAAAAATTTTTTTTCTTGTTCCTGTTGTTTAATAACTTTTATCCGATTGTTTATATTGAAAATTAACCAAAAACACAATTTTTAAAAAAGAAAGTTTGCTTTGCTATGAATAATGCAACTATAAGGTTTTTGCAAAGTTTTTAGAGATTAATGCTCGTCGTAACCAAGATTAAAGGGTTTGGATGGATTTAAGGGCTGTAACGAAAAGTGTGTTACACGTACTTATTGTGAGTATTTAATTTTTAGAGAAATGATAAGTTTTAAGTACTTTAAAAAATATACCGATTTTTTTTTCTACATTTGTTGAGAATTTATTTAGTAAGACCTAAAACAGTAAATGCATCGACAACTGAAAGGCTTTTTCTAGCCTTAGAAATACATTTAAACTTCCTAATTAAAGCCAGAAAAAAAATTGGGTGCTACAAATCTCACGTAGGTACATACTAAAGACTCATGCTGCGACCTATGTTTGGAAAATGCTCACCTGAATACAAATAATATCAGCTGCTCTGAACCTAATTTGTATTTTTTCCTTTCTAAGTATGTTTTAGCGAATATAATTAATGAAAAAAAATCAATTTTATTCTGTTAAAACCTAACCCAAAGAAATAAAATACAGATTTTCTTCGAAATATACGTAAAAAATTTTATGCAACACTTTCGGAAAATTTAATAAAATAAAAGCTAAAAAGTTATACGCATTAACAAATAAAAAGCTTTGTTAAACCTAAGAAATAATTCTTCTTTAATAACCTTAGAAAAAAAACTTCCTATTTAAAAACAAGAAAAATAAGAACGCCATTAATTATTATCAGGTACTTACTGCCGAAAGACACAACAAGCTCATTTGGAGGTAATAATTATACTCATGTAGATACAATAATATTAATTTTAAATTTTAATTTATATATTTTTCCAACTTATTTCCTTTCTTTGGAATATAAGCAACGATACAAAAAAAATATTTTATTACTTTGCTACATAACTAAAAGAAAGAAATATTAATATGCGGATTTTCTTCAAAATTTTACAGTTTATGAAGTACTTGAAGTGGAAGAGAATAATTTAAAAATCAAAATCACAACTTTTCAATAGGTAAACTTTTTTGTTTAATAATGGTAAAATTTATCAGCTAGAAATTCCTTTTTTTTTCAATTTTCATCCACTATTACAAAAATCGGAGTTTTGCACGATTTTTACGCTCTAGGTACTCCACTATATTGATTTAATTAAACTTATATCTGCGCAAACGAAGTAGCGGACAACATTTAGTATCGGAGCAAATTATAGCATTACATAAATAATGTTGTTCGCGCCATATTACTAGAATATAATATTTTTATTTACGCGCACATTTATTATCACGCACAATATTATAAGAATACCTATATAATATTGTGCGCGACAACATTGCTTTCAGTAACTTAAGCGTATAGCGTAGTGCAAACTGAAAAGCGTTTAAAATCGGTAAGTTAAATCCTGAAGACCGCTTTGAGTACATATTATTATATTATATTTTTGTTTAATTAAATAATATAGTAAAAAAATTAAACGACTTCAAAATTCCCTATCTCAAAAACTACTGAACTGATTTTGATGAAACTAAGTCGAGCAATACCTTTTTTTTTTGGTCGGGAAATGCTATTACGCATCCCCGGCAGCGTTGAGGAAGGAACACCGGGGTATGTGGGACTTGCTACGGCCGAAGAGATGGTAGTGGCCGCAGCTGTACCCACTAAAACCCGACCGTGTTCCTACTTCCGCGCAGGACGGAGACGCGAGGGTCTACTACACGTCTTCCGTGGCTTCCGTCCGCGCTCGCCTGCTCACCCTAAGCAGGCCCGCGCTGTTGGGGTTTCTTGTCCCCCTAGACCGAACAGAGGCCCCCACATGGGGGGAAGTTGAGCAATACCTAGTACACTGTACAACAAAATTAAATCGGACTTGTAATTCCGGAGATATGCGAGCACAAATATAAAAACATACATACGTTTGTTCAAACGTTACATCGACTAACATAATACATAAGAAAACTGTGACAGTTCTGGAAGTATTACATTTAAATATACTTCCTATTTTGAAGTCAGTTAAAAACTATATTAAGATGTTTTAGGCATGGTTTTGATCCGCTTTCTTATCACTTCTCGTACGCAAAATGCCGCGTAACTATTAACTGTAATTTATAGTAATCGTAAACAGTAATTCAGCTGAACCTGTCGGTTATTCAACGTACACTATAATATGGAATCAATAACAGACACGTTTCTTACTCACGATTAAGTAATTCTACTTCAAAATCACCCACCGTTACATACGTTGATAATAATACATTATGGCCGGCTCACATTATTCCAATCCAGTAATCCAATCCAGCGCTGGATTACTATTAGAAAATAATACAGTGTTTTTCAAATTTTTTTATGATGTGTGTGTACTGTGTGTGTGTGTTTTTCTTATTTTTATAATAAGCCTAAACTGTCCCACTGCCGGGCAAAGACCTCCCCCAAAGACTTCCATCTTTCTCTCTCCTGCGCCACCGCTGGCCAGCCTAGCTGGTATGCCTCCAGCTAATCACGCCATGTTTTTCTAGGCCGGCCTCAGCAGCGGCGTCCGTCTTCGGACCCACTCTGTTGAGATCTTTGCCCAGAGGTCGGAATGCATGCGACCGACGTCAAACAACCAAATCGCGCGTACTCGCCACTTCATATAAATTCGCTGTCGATCCTTTGGGGTTCCCACACATAATCCAACTTTAATAGTCTACCGCTGATGTTGAAATTATCAACTGTGATTGCCAAATAAGAGAGATATAATATTTCATACCCCAAATACTATCAAATACCAAAACCACAGCTTGTGGTGTATCATGCGGTCATTTCGCAACCGTTCTCATTAAAATGGCCCTTCACACGAACATTATGCAGCGCACTGTGATTATTCGTATTATATAAATTACGCGTATGTTTATGTAGAAACAAGTTCATGGAACCGGTAATTTATTTTTAGAATAAGATATATCTTATAATAAGATATGCGATTGAAGATTATTGAAAAATGATTATTGATAATTATTTATTACTAGCTGTCCCGGTGAACTTCGTGTCACTTTAAAACCTTCCCTGGTCTTCTACGAATATTTTAAGACTAAAATTAGCCCAATCCGTTTAGCCATTTTCGAGTTTTAGCGTCACTAACACAATTGAAAATCCATTCTTGTATAATATGCAATAGATAAGATAATGATATTAATTGAAAAATTATTTAACTAAAAGGAGCTTGTGATTATAATGAATGTTCATGTTCTTACTACGCGATGTTGCAAGCAACTCCGTGGCTTCAACATTTTTGATATCGCGCGGGCCCCATTCAGGGCCGGATTTATATTATTTTGATGAGTGTAGGCCACTTTAATTTTGCCGCCCCTGTGTACAAACTCTGCCGCCCCTGTGTACAAACTCTGCCGCCATTAATCTACGACGCTGCCGCCTCGCCTAGGACGCCATAGGACACTGCCACCCCCCTAGGACGCCATAGCCCATTGGACACTTGCGCACCCCCCTAGGACGCCATAGGCCATAGGACACTGCCCTCCCCCCCCTAGGATGCCATAGGACATTGCCGCACCCCCCTAGGACGCCATAGCCCATAGGACACTGCCGCACCCCCCTAGGATGCCATAGACCATAGGAAACTGCCACACCCCCCTAGGACGCCATAGCTCATAGAACACTGCCTAACCCCCCTAGGATGCCATAGCCCATAGGACACTGCCGCACCCCCCTAGGACGCCATAGCCCATAGGATACTGCCACACCCCCCTAGGACGCCATAGCCCATAGGACACTGCCGCCCCCCCCTAGGACGCTATAGCCCATAGGACACTGCCACACCCCCCTAGGACGCCATAGCCCATAGGACACTGCCGCCCCCCCCTAGGACGCCATAGCCCATATAGGTCGCTGCCGCTTATAGGCCATGGCCTATACTGTCTATACATAAATCCAGTGCTGGCCCTATTAACCCGTCGATCGTGGAAAACGAGACACAATAGCTTATCTATTGTTCTCGCGGTTGCATGCGACCGCTCGGGGCTTGATGAATTAAATACTATTCTTTGTCCTTTCCTCTCTATATCGTTCACCAAATTTGGTACAACGGTTTGATCAAAAGGTAACGAAAAGCCAAACTTTCGTATTTATGTTATTAGTATGGCTGTAATCATTATAAAATCTCATCACCCTAGTCAGGAAGTAGGAACACCACTATGTAAATAGAGACAATGACACGTAGATTAGTGTCGATTTATTCTATTGTCGTTGAGAGGAAAATGCGTAACATTTTTATGTTCATTGTTATGCAAGTTTAGGAGAAAGCCATTTACATACGCACAATGGTTTATTATAATGTTCACACTTGTCCCACGGTGTTGGCCAAGTGTCCTACCGTTGTCTAATATATAACAACGGTTACCCAATGCTGGTGGGAACTTAAGGTCTATGCAAACTTACTCGTTTTGGCAACCATTTTGTTATGCAAATTATTATGATGTTATTGTCCTTTTCAAGTATCGGATGTAAAAAATCTGGTATCCTTTATTATCTTATTTGCGAGGATTAAAATTAATTAAGGCTGCAAAATCCTTTGCTTTAGATTTAATATTAATTGTCAAAACTATTGACTCATACAGTCAATAATAAATATTTAGTTGATTGAAGATTAATTAATTAAAAGAAATTAATAATATAAATTGAGGTTGATATTATACATTGATAAAATTTCCGGTGCCAATTCCAATGGGTTTTAGCACTAGATTATCATCCATGTGCAGCATTAATGGAATAATGTATAAATTATATAATACTGAGCTGCACGTAAAATATGTTTGATCCAAGCCTAGTATTCAGTACGAGGCGCTAAATGTTGTATTATTATGAAAATACTTATAGTCAGGGTGCCCTAGAACAATTTTTTTTGTGATTACTAACAAGCTGATTTTTTGTGAGTAGCTGTAATGTAATGTAACTGTAATCAACAAAACTTGGTTGACTACTGTACCCCAAAACGGAACCCTAACCAGCTGATTTTTTGTATATTGGTAGGTTAATAGTTATATAATTTAAGAGTAACCTTGTCCTACAAATAAAACAATCCACATTTTAGGACCATCAAGTCAAAGTATGAAATCCTTTCTATCTCTGTTAGCTACCATTTTCGAGATTTTTCGAAAATAAAAATGTTGTTCGTCTTATCAAAATGTAGCTACTCACAAAAAAATCTGCTTGTTAGTAATCACAAAAAAATTTGTTCTAATTACAGTATAGTAATAAAATACCAGGATAACAAGATGTAGCAACATGCGTAAAATAAAGTGTGGAACTTTAGTTTAAGTTACTGTAGGCAGCATACAGTAGTATTAATTAACAGCCCATAGTAGACTTTACAACGCTTTGTTACGCAGCTACAATATGCATAGTTATTTCACTTCGGAATTTTTATGATAATGATTCTTATGTCAACTTCGTAATGATTTTTTTTTAGGTAAAGTATCCTTGAGTTTTAAAGTAATTGACTGTCATTTTGTTTCAGATGGATTCACCAACATGTATCACAGAGTGAGACGAAAGATGAGTTTAACGATACAGTATGGTTTAATATTATTAAGTTATTTATCTCTAGTCCTAAGTAAATCTATCGATGTCAAAAATGGATTTGGCACCGACCTTGATGATATCGACAACGACATTGTCGATTTCGACGATGAATATTCTTTTAAGTATAACAAGAAGCTGGGCGTGACGCCATGGAGTGCGAATGATTATCACAAAGACTCGTATAAATATACGATAGTGAACCATAAAGTAACGGAGTCGATGAAAACGAAAAATAAGACAGAAGAAGATAGAAGCAAAGATGTAAAGAAAAATGAAACATACATTAATCTCCAAGCGATTCTACAAGAGAAGACGACAGAGCTCAGTGTCATTCCTTTAGAGTTACTGAGCACGACAGATATACCTGTAGAGGTAGAAAGCACAACGGAAGATTTAACTGTGATACCCTTGAGCACCGAGAAAGTTGCCACAAAAATAACTATAAACCAAACGGTGACGGTGCCGGCGTCGACGGAGATGTCAGAAGATTTTAATTTGACCACAGGATTCTTCGAGCTGACCACTAAACCTTATTTAAACGAAACCACCACTGACCCCGAGAAGAATGATACAGAAGAGGTCACAACAGAGCGAAACCATTTAACTGCTGAACTACCGAGCTCCAAGGAAGCTGCTCACAAGCGTGAATCTAAAAATATTAAGGAAATCGATGACAGCGAAGAAAGTACAGAAACAAACGAAGACGTACCGATATTCACAGAACTTGATACAGAAAACGAAGACGTAGAGGTTCCAGAAGATTACTACGACTCAAAAGATGTAGTTCCGACCAGCGCACCAAAAACTGATCCGCTGTCAGTGTTGTTCGGTTTTGCTGGGAGTGTAGTCGGGAGTGTCGTGGAGACCGTGGCCGAAAGAGTCATGCCTAAGGGACTCATGGATTTGTTCAAAAGGATGCAAAAGCAAAATGAAGCATTAGAAGCTGAAAAGCTGAGAAGTCGAGAAGAAAATGGCGGTATTGGTATGTACTGATTTTGCTCTAGCACGTTATTTGTCTATGTTTTGGATATTGAGTTAAAGTCATTGTTTGCTTTTTATAGGGCAGTTCACTCGAGGAGTCATCAAGTCCATTTCCTCTGGTCTCAGCAAGCCCCTCAGCCAGCTGATGGCTGGAGCCAGGGACAACGGCTCCCTGGACAGCGACCACGGGTTCGTCAGCAGTTTGGCTTCCGGAGTCAGCAGCGTCGCCAACGTCGCTAACTCTATGGTGGACCTGTTCAAAGACAGAGTCGAGGCGATATATCCCGGTAAGTTAAGGCTTTAATTTATTTGAGTGATTTTTAGAATTATTGCTATTTCTATTCAAATTCCATCATGTACTATAAAAGACCGTAAATATATCAATTTAATAATCCATAAATAATAAAAAAAAAAAAACAACGCCATTCGTTGAGCACTTTGCAAACTAGACGTATGTCTTTATTCTCAAGTATTTTATGTAGCCAATTAGTTACGTATGACAAGAGCAATTTATTTTCATTGTAAAAATGTTCATTATCTTAATGGCACAATGATGGGAGCCGCTTAGAAAGTAATTACAGGCGTAGATCGGCCGTGACTTCCGAAATGGAAAGCGGCCGCAGATCTTACATCATCTTATTACGATCACAATGTGCGCGTATCTCCTGTCTGGTTTTAACACTTGGCGATCTAGTTAGAATCAAGTAATAGTAAAATTATGAGAAACCGTCATTTAAACTCCGTAATAGTTGTTATGGAAGAGCATTTTTATTGATGTAAGCAAGGTTATGCTTCAATGCATCTGCATTATCATGTTTTTTCACTTCTTTTTAAGGTTAAACATATTAAAAATATTTTGAAGTCAATAAAAGCTTCAATGCATTGGACCGAGATGACTATACGCTGCTGGTATCTTCTCCTCCTGCTGTTAATACTAATAGCGAAGGTGATGATTGATATTCATGCTGATGTTGGTGTTTCCAGGCACGGTGTGGTGTGGGGACGGGCGTTCATCATCAGCCCGCTCAGGGGAGCTGGGGCTGTTCTTCTTCACGGACACCTGCTGCCGGCAGCACGACGCCTGCAAGCTGTTCATCCTGGCCGGGGAGACCAAGTTCGGGCTCACCAACACGGGGCTGTTCACAAGGTAAATGAACCAATAAGGAAAATCCGTAAACACATATTTTAAAATATTATCTGTACACGTTCTCACTTTGACCTGTGACCTGTCACATATTTTGTGACCAGGGTCGATAGCGATAATCAAGCACAAAAACCTTTTTATGATCTAAGGGGGTGTCTGTGGGACAAATAAAGGATTCGCAACGAAATCATAATACGAAATTTCGTTTGATATCTCCCTGAATAGTTCTGTTGTCGATGACTTCCGTTACTTTCATCTCTACATTAACAATGTACCTTTCTTGTCGTGTAATTGATGTTTTCCTTAATAACGATTAACTGATATAAGCTATTATTATAGCTCATAGATACAAAACATGTTTGAATAAATGTTTGTTGATTATCATTATTGATCTCTATTACAGAAATCTATCGATATTGAAGACTTTTTAATCGTAAGCCTTATGAGATTAATTTTGAAGTTTGAACTGTGTTTCTAATTGCACTCTTGCATCAAAGTTTCTGTCAGGTACGCGTATGTCTAGAACAAGGCTCAAGTGGGTATGATGTAGCAAAACCGACCACCATAAGCCGGCCCATGATAATTTCGAAAGGCCTTTTTGCCTGATAATCATATATTTCGCAAGGGCCAGCCTATTACAATATTTTGTGCACGTGATGTGTTGGTGTAATGATGACACACTTGTGTTTATGATCTCCATGATTGTGACTATTTGGGAGCTTTCATTTTGCAACCTTCTCTAAATTGGCTTTTGCTCAAATCTTGCTTGTAGTTAAATCTGATAGCGATCTTTGATGTGGGATTTTGATAGCAAGTTGTTATGCTAGTCAAAGTTTTGAACCACAACGAAATTAATTAGAAAGCTAAAGTGCATAATATATGTTTGTACCATAGATCTGGTTTAGAGGCGATTACGGCAAAGCCAATAAAGGGTAATGGTTTTTGTAGTTCTTACATTGTAGCTTATATATGGCATACCTTTCAAGCTAAAATGCCTGTACCTATTATGGAATTCCTCTCATAACATGTAGGTCTCTACATAACTTAAATGATGTTTATTATAATAATGATAACATATTATGTTATAATTTAAAGCTGCTTTGACACCTACGGTCTCTCGATCACACCAACGTCGAACCTTGTTCACGTAATAGTTGTTATGAATTAATGTCAAGATCATACAGTTTGTACACATTTTGAACTCTAACACCAAAGTAATAGGGGCTAGGTTTGTAACTGTGTTATAATAATATAGGGACAAAAACTTAGAACATGACCGTGATTGTCACTTCAGTACCATTACTATTACGTTCACTATTACCCACTTGATCCACTCATGACTTCTTTGTAATGTTCTCATATTAAATTCTAGTTACATTCAGAGCCTTAGTCTTGGACTTTGAAGGTCCTTCTTATAACATAACATAACATGAAATAAAATTATTAATCTACTGATTTTGTCGTTATTAATATCCTGTATTATTGTATGAAAAATTGGAAACACTCGATACCTATTTATTTATTTATAGTAATTTATACATTCAAATTTCAAACATTGCTTCACGGAAATCCATAGCAAACAAATCTAGTAAGTATCTAATAATTTTAATGTTATTCATAGCATATTACTAGATTATTTTTAAAACATTGGTTTTTATAAGTCTTTTGGTCCTTTTTGTACCATATTTCATGCAAATAAAGATTATTATTATTATTATTATTATGGTCTCTTAAATTTTCTTTTCTCCCTTGCGGGGTGTACTAAAGTTGCGGGCTTGTGGCCAAGCAACTTCAGGTGATGGGACGGTTTAATCATTAATTGATAGGAATTTACGGACGATGCGGCATGTGTTGAGTATAACTGCTTTTTGTAAGGTGATGTACGTGAGTGGATGAATGTCAAGTGTTTTGAGGGACATATGTAATGTTTTCGGTATGATGCCAGTGGTTGAAATAATTATAGGTACGGTTTTGACTGAGTTTACTTTCCACTGTGATTTTATTTCTATTGTGAGATCGGTATATTTAGTTACTTTATTTGTATGGGTGCTTGTGAGGTGCTTGTTATTATTATTATTTTCCATTTCAGTTCTTTCCTTCAAAGTGTTTTTAATTTTTATTTGGTGGCAATTGCTATTTCACAAATTATCAAAAGTAGTAAACATGTTTGAGCCTTCGATTTATCCAATCAATTACCACTGTAATTTGGCACAGCGGGTCAATGTGGCGGCACCAAAATACATTTTGATTGACGGCCATATTTGTCGCCGGGTGATAGCCGCGAGATCGGTGAGATAAATTGCATCACCGGTGAAAGTGTGCTAAGCGCGAGCGGGGAATTAACATGCACTTAGCGCCATATTACGTTAAAAATCATAAATAGAAGAAGAATCGGTATGTAGAGCACGTTAAAGTTTAGTGACCTATCTAGGTGAAGCGACAGTTTTAAAATCACTAATCTTATGTACATTACATTGTACAATATACTGCAGTGTACACCCCACATCTTTTGTAAGGGAATCATCACGATAGTACAGTTCAGGATAAAATGAATCGTCAAGTCTGTCCCCATCTACTCTGCCCAACACCCTGTACTCCAGGTTTTTACGCATTCTAACCTGACGTTTTCTCATTCCAGGTCCCACTGCAGCTGCGACGCGAAGTTCCGGTCGTGCCTGCAGCGCATCAACTCGGTGGTGTCGGGGCAGATCGGCTTCACGTACTTCACCGTGCTCGGCCCGCAGTGCTTCCGCCGCGCCCACCCCATCGTGCGCTGCGTGAGGCGCACGAGGTACGACGATGTTCCCTACTCCAGGTCTCGCTGCAGCTGCGACGCGAAGTTCCGGTCGTGCCTGCAGCACATCAACTCGGTGGTACTTATCGGCGCAGATCGGCTTCACGTACTTCAACGTGCTCGGCCCGCAGTGCTTCCGCCGCGCCCACCTCATCGTGCACTGCGTGAGGCGCACGAGGTACGATGACAAAGTTTGCAGCCGAACAGCCCCGAAAAATCGCAATCTTCCCCCTACAGGATGACTTTACATAACTAAACAAAAAAAAACTTTACGATTAGCCACCCCACATTCCTACCACTGCAACCCCTATAAGCCAGGGTCCGCTGATGACCGCTTTGACTGCAGATGTAGTTGGACTGTGTATTTACAAGCGATGTGCGTATGAGAGCGATTTTAGAGCGTTGCTGAGCGACTTTGTTTTTAATAATTCAATAGTTTCTGACAAAATATATAATATACTTACCACATTCAACTGATTTTAAAAAGCATTGAACCTGAATATGTTTTTGACGAATTTTAAATGAAATTATTTTGAATTTCCAGGATAACGGGGCAGAAGTGTGAGGAGTATGAGCTGGACGTCACCAAGCCGAAGATGTGGCAGTGGTTCGACAACGAGACCTTCTGAGACAGGAGTCAGGACAGACTCGGCCCCTGGAACCGTACCATTTGCAGTCAAAATATACAAGAACAATTTGTGGAGAAAAATTAAGTTTGTAGATGAATAGTAGGTAAAGTACAAATTTCTAGTTTCTCTATGCAGCTAAAAACGATAATCTTGATTTTTTAGGCATCCGTTACAGTCAAACCTGGATATCGCATATGAGCGTATAATGTGAGCAGAATATTTAGATTTAGTCATTAAACCTATTGTGATAATTAAATTAACATTAGTATACATAAGCAGTGAAAAACAATGAACGAATGTAATGTTGAGACTTTGCATACAAGAAAATAATACTTGTTTGTACAAAAACAATAGCCAGATGGTATTTAAATAACTTCACCGAATCTAAAGATACCTTGTTATATTATTATTTATTTTAACCTTTGAAAGATTTTAAGGCGATAAAATGTTTATACATAGGCTAGTCTACTAATAATAAAGTGTATTTTTACAATTTTTACTCATATAATATGTCTTTTTTTACTTTCCAACTATTAGATAAGCATTAACTTATGTAAATTATTTGTATTTTTGTGTAACTTAAAATATTAGGATCAAAAATAAAACAACACGGTATTTTTATATACGAAACATCAGAATATATTTCAAAACTTTTACATAATAATATAATAATTAAATAATAAAATGTCAATATACTACAACACAATAATTATAGCTATAACTGTTAACAAATTAACATCAAAATCCATGCTATGTTAAATTGGTAATCCCCAAAATTCGTAGATCAAATCTAAACAACCGCAAAATTTCCAGGGAACCACTAGTATTCTTAAATCAGTATATTATGATGTTAGAAAAAAATAACAGTAAAAATACACATAATTTTTAATGTTTACCTACTTAAAAATGTGTCAAATTTTTTACAACCGCACGGTTTATTTAACCTTATTTTAATGATGATTTTGTCATAATATAGGTACATACTCCATTACAATATTATCTGCGAAACTATTCATTAAATTCAAGTTAAGTGATCACTGCAGCTGTTTGTCATAAATAACTTTGTTGTATGATTTATTTAAACTACTTTAGAATAATTTCGTTTATTTTAGACGGCTCGTTCTGTAAATAATCAGTGGCTCCCCTGGCGGCGGTTGTACGGACTATTAACACTAAAAACTTTGACAAAATGGACGTATCACTACCATTCTACGGATAATAAATTGTGCATTAAAAGATATGTTCAGCAATAGCTTGTTACTGATATTGAATATTAAGGCTATTTATAGTTTCAAAATATCGAAAAAAATAATATTTTTTTGCGTTAGATCACCGCAGAGTCTCCGCAAAGAGCAGCGCCCGCAAATTATTTTTGGATACTGGCAAAGTGTAGTTATTTTTATTTCTACGTCAACGAGGGTTTGGTATCTATTTAAATGTTGATTTTAATCAATTATTCAAAGCTGCTCATTACGAAAATAAAAGTTAGATGTTAAAATATTTTGTAATTTTAACGTATTATTTACAAGTGGAGTAAAAAAATGGAGTTATTTATTTGTTTAATAATGAATGAAAAATAAGCCTGTTTTTAAAGAAATTAACAATGTTATTTATATTTTGTGATCGTGTCCAGTACTAAATTAAATAAATAAATTTAAAAGAGCAAACATATATCTCGAAAAAATATCATATTCTACAAGCATTGTAAAACATTTACTAGTCTGTTGAAATAAAGTATTATATTATATTATTGGGTAGCACACGTTAGTGATACATTTGTATATTTAATTACATGAGTTACATAATAATTACTTTAAACACATAATATCTTGCAATGGACACACCAAAGACATATCAGTCACATGATTAAATAATAATAATAATTGGAGTGTACCAATTAATATTAATAAATAATAGGTATATCCTTTTGGGCTGGAAGTAGGTTTGTACTATAATTTAGTCATGTGATTGAAATATTTATATTGTTACAATAATATTACAAAACTCTATTACAAGCTAAGCCTACAATACATGAAAAACCTATTGGACTATAAAATACAAAGAAATATTGCTTAACATGGTCCAATGGGATTATAATTAGGCTCAAATTTAGTTGAGGAGTCAGACTTGGGTCTCCTGGACTTCGAGATCAATATTTAGATTACTTACACATGGAAATAATTGTGAAGACTAGGGGCAGGAATTGACTTGCCTTGAGTCTTGACTGTTCACGGTATTTTGTACACCTGAATTCTACCATCATTCTCGTATATTATAAAATTCAAACCTTGGAAATTGAAGTCAATATTAAACTCGAAGTTCAGATGCTAAGTCATTTAAGCTACTTTGGAAGAATATTAGCCAATTTAACAATATATGGCAGCATTATTTTAATGATTCTAAATGCAACTATCCCTGTTTTCTAATTGCAGCACTAGATTGTTAAAATATGTATCTGTATGCAGCAACGCTTCGTAGTCTTAAAAATTCACGTTCCAATTAAGCAGGCATTCTTCGGCATTGTGCGCCACTGTGTCGCATTATGCCCTGCAATTGGAAATCAGGGTATATGGACTAGCAAGCTACGATGGGCCAGGACAGTCCAAGGGCGAAGTGAGATTGGTGTTTTGTTTGGACCCTGGGGTTACATAAGCGTTACTCGTTGGGTGACTACACACTTACTCCAACTACATCCGTATTGACATCTATAAACTATATGAAGCGATTTTAATGTTCGATAGTGGCAAAAACTGTGTTTTTGTGTTCAAAAATAAAAATGTTATTAAAAATCAATTTTCTTGTTTTGAACCACAGTGTAAAAAATGCGTGGTATCAGGTATGAAACAAAATTGAGACAATTTTTTGACGGCGTATTTTGGCTCCCGATTAAAATCGCTCCAAAAACATTGAAATGACGAACATCGATATATTAAAATACATTTAGATTTCAATGATACATCTAGTAATTCAGATAATTCGTCCGACTAATACTTACAATTCCTAGTCTAGCGTCGACACTCGCAGCTACGAAATCAACTAACATAAGGCAAACGGGTATATTGGAGGGACTTAACATATTCACTAAACAGGCACTAAAATTTCATAATTGGTTTGATAATTTCTAGGATTATTGGGATCTAAACAACGTAAGCTAACGACCGCTACCTCTGCATCGCGACACACACTGAGCAAAGACGGTACTAATAGGGTACATAATATTAATATTATACAGATTACAGATGCATATTTAGCTATGGCACATTTTCTATACTTTCAATCGATCAAATTGAAATTCAAATTTTTTATTAGTCATAATAAGTACGGCAAAACGCAGCTTAATAGATTGTGTACATAGCTTATTAGGTACACTCTAGCGCTTTATAGATTATTATAACATTATGACCAAAATATTTTACTTGTCACGGTCGATTTTTATTGATTTTTATCTATACTTAACATTAATTAATTCCAATTGGAGAAATGTACCCAAGTAGTGCCATCTTCACATTCCAGATTTCTAGTGCCTTCCTTTAATACTTTTTAGTATTTTCTTGGATGGACTTTTGCAGTCCATTTGTATACTTGTTCTAGGAGTTGACAAATTATTGGGAACTACAAACTTGAATATTTAACAGGATTATACCCTGTTTACTGAAACGGTTGTTAGTGCCTGAGTGGCTTTTGGCTGTAGCGAATAGCGATATCGATTTTTCTCAGCAAGGACTAAAGCTAAGAAATTAAAGTTCATTGTCAGTATTCGTCATGTCTTTGTCTTTGAATTACCCATAGCATAACACGATTGGTCAACTTTTATAACACAAAATAATTAATCAAAAAGACCTCTGTAAAAAAAGGGATTCTAATTTTGCCAGCAGTGAAAAGTGATTTAAGCTTTCAAATTATGTACAATAGGTTGGTTCAGGCATAGACTTTAATTTGTATAGCTTATTTGAAATATATTTATGGTTTTTAAATTACGCAACAAAAACCATTTTGTCGCTTACGCCCTTTCCATTTCTTGCTGTTCCATTTCTTGTTTTCTATGATAGGCCGGGCCGGCCTCTCATAGAAAACAAGCAATCTAAAACATACCCAACACGGTTTTTTACTTTAACACGGCGTCAACTTATCAGACAACATGGATTAGCGTAAAGCTTACCTTTGTAAATTGTAATAAGTGGTAAGATTATAGTATGATTTATGAATTATTGGTCTTTATTTGTAGTTCCCATAGCCATCTCCTCCTAGTCATCTCGCCATCATGCGTTCACTGAGTCCTCTAAGCCACTAACTACCTATTCCTAATTCGTTAGCTCAATTTCTGAAGCCATGGACCCAATTTAGTTATAGTCACAAAAATTTATTTGTATTCCAAAACTCTAGACTCCAAATCTGTCCGACAAATCTGGATACGAAAGCTACAAAATTGGGAACATAACGGTATAGTGGAAGTTAGAAAGGAGTAATATAAAATCTATGGAATACTGTCATTATCACTATAAACCTGCCATACGAAGGTTCTGTCATCCCCACGATCGTCGATCACACTAGTAAAATTTAACATTATCTAAATTACATTTAAATTATACAGTAGGTAGGTATAATGTAGGATTTTAAAAGAAATATAAATTCTTACTATTATACATAATATTATTTCTGCTTTCTCCGTCTGAAAGCCTGAACTCCGAAATTATATCACAATAATTTTTGGTAATATTTTTGAGAAACAATTTAAAAAATTATTGAGATCACATAAATACTTAAGACTACTAATACTACGAATAAAATACACAATATTAGTAAATGTCGCTTCAAAATACTGAATAAACATTAAACATCGACCGCAAAGAGCAGTCGCCGCAAAGTATTCGCGACACTTTGCGGCGCGTGGACAACTCCTTCATTTACCTACACACGGCTGACATTACACATACTCAGTTTGTCGTATGTCTATTCTATACACATGTATCATCATCATTTTAAACTCTTTTTAGTCAGTGTCTCTTATATTTTACACGCCGGCCCGTGATTTTGCGCCCAGCCATTGAAATACCACCTTTTATAATATTTTAGCAGCAATAAGTCAAATGTACTTAAAATTAAATAATTTTAAATAACAGTTATGAATACGTTAATACTGCTGGTAAAATCACAAAATAATTATAATAAAGTCCATCAAAATTTAAACGTCCAACGTAAATTACTAAAGCCGCTACTTAAACTTTGTAAATTTAATAGTCGAGCTCTACGAATAATAAATGAATAATTATTGGATTATTATAACGGTGAGGATACCTGTAACGCTAAGTACTCACATACGCTTTTGCTCGATAGTTTTACTCCAAATCGAGTAATAATTACTGTGTGGACCGCAAAACTGACAGCTCGAAGGCTCGCATCGAGCCAGCTCGATGGAATTAAATATATCGATTTAGAGTAAAACTATCGAGCAATGCTGAAAGTGTCGACGAAAGCCCGAGCCGCGGGTTTTGCTCGACGATATTGCTCGATCGAGCAAAACCGTATGTGAGTAGTTAGCATAAGGCTGGCTTGTAGCTCTCTGCATTAGCAGACCTCTACATAATCTAATAAGGCCAATATTATGTAGTTACTTCCAGCAAAACGAGATGGGACTGCTTTATCTTTTAATCCAAGCTCGACACCATGAAGTTAGTTTAGGTTAGTATCGTAAGGTGTGAAGTTAGGCAAGGTTGGGCGCGCAGTCGAAGAAGGGGAAGCAGGCCACGGGCTCGGCGGGCGCGTGCTAAAGCACGTGCAGGTTCTCGCACGACTTGGACTTGGAGTCCCGCGCCCACACGCGACCCAGCAGACCGCGCACCTGGAAACGACAGACATGGTATGAGTCTATGAGATCAGATCATGTGGTACACAGATCTCTTCTATATAAAGTCATTTGTAACAATACAGCAGACTGTACGAAACGTTACAACCCGCATTAGATCATATCGCAACAAAAAGAACACCTAGATAAAAGGTACCAGAACCCGTTAATCTGGGTAAACTTTAAAACGAGGCATAGTAAAGTTGAAGATGATGAAGCGAGGTATACCTTGACACTGGCGGAGAGCCTGGTGCGCTTGCGCGGCGTGCTGGCAGCGGAGGCGGGCGGGTCGGGGTCGGCGGGGGCGGCTGGGGAGCGCGCGCGCGCCCGCGTCTTGCGCGACGTGCTGCGCTTGCGGGCGCGCTCCGCGTGCTGCTGCTTCAGCCGGATCTGCGTCAGCAGCCCCACCAGCAGCTCGTCCACGTTGTGGTTGATCCCCACAGATGTCTCGATGAACTTGCACTCGTACGACGTCGCTAGCGCCTTGCCCTCTGTAACGTGATGGCATCAAGGTTGTGTAATGAATGGTATGGAATTATAGATGATGATCATTGGGTGTGTTAGCGACGCACAGTTAGCGATAGCTGGGTGCAAATCGGATTAGGCAGGCTTCGTTTTAATAGTTTTTGTAGAGACCCATGATTAGGGAAGATTTTCCCTACAAAAGTTTCGTCATTGTAGTGCGAACACCTCATTAGATACTTACGACTAAAGCGGCCACTATTCCCGTATATTTTAATCATGTGCATTAAAAGCGCCGACGCCAATTTCGAATGTCGCGTCTGATATGATACTAGATAGTACAATTCGATTCCCAGAAATAGTTCGCAAATCAAAGGCAATGAGTGGAGCACTGTTAAAGCGATTTACTAGGGTATATACACATTCCTATTTCCTCTGTTGAGAGGTCCTCGGCCACTTAACCGACTTCGCCGGTACCGCCCGCTCCACTCCAAAATTACCTGAAAATATTTCAGCCCCAAATTATACTTCGGCCCCCAAACTTTGTTTCGGAACATAAATTTTCCGAGTCGTTGCGGGAAGTTGGCAAAAATGGTAAATTCAATTGCGGCGCTTTTATCTCAAAGTTTGGTCTAATTGATGGCAATTAAATGTAAAACGGCCGGGGACCGTCCGCGCCTAATTGTCTGTGACGAGCGGCGACGCAGTACAGAGTACAGTCTGTTGCTACGTAACGTAAGTATCTTCAGAGAAACTTATTTAGAGGCAGTTCGGGGCATACGTTATTTGGTCCACATTTGCTAAGCCAGCTGATAGTTAAAAACTAACATTGACTTGACACACCTTCGGTGGTCATCATACAGACCAAGTCCCGAAAGCTGGCAATCCATGACAGCGTTCCTCATGCAGTTGTAGCTATATCCCGGCACACTAACACCTGTGTCTACTACACTGACACTGATGGAGACGCTGTAGCAAGCTTCATAAAAAGAACCACGGAGGTGTCAACCGAATACATAAAAGAATACAATATAAAAATGGCTATAAAAGATAGGAACGACAAAGTCCTAAGCCATATAATAGCGGAACGTGAACTGTGATCCTCAGAGATCGGCAAAAAAAAAAAAAAAAAAAAAAGGTCCTGGCAAGCACACTGGCTGGTAGATTTTAATTATAGGGAAACGGAGACGATCTTGTCTTTTACACTGTGACATTCTAACACAAGCACGTCCTCTTATACATAATAGACCATAATACAGCACAGGTACTTGCAAACTTCACTGCCTCCCTATTTATTTATATTAATATATCGTAGGGCTAGGGAGGATCACTGTACTTAGATATTAGATGGTTAGTTACACCAACGCTTGTAAAACTTTTCTACCAAAATTGTGTCTATAACTATTAATACTTTATTAAATTTTGCATTGTAATAACTCAAACTTGTCAATTACATTAATATTGTAAACGATGGGTCCAGAGTGGAAGTCGCTGGGAGCTGTGTCACAGTTTATACTAGTACGGCTCCCAACGCTATATTATACTGAGTAACTGTACTGTTTGCGTTCTCCATATTATGTAAAACTCTTGTAAAATCGATTTAATTGAAATAAACATTTTTATTATTATTATTATTATTATTATATTCGACAGAACGATATCTTTTTTAACACCTTAAAAACTCCACCCAGCTTGAGTGACCCCTCTCCACCAAGCCAATGTCACAACATCTAAAGGCAAAGGGTGGAGCAGCATAATATCTAAGGAAATCGGAAAATGTCGGATCTACTAGCCGCCACACTGGGAAGTATCATATGTGTGTATATGTGTATATAATATGTATATTGTTATGACATATTATTATATGTAAGTATATAACATGTTGTATTATATATTTATATAATATTTATATTATGTATATTAATAAAATATATAAAAAAAAAAAAGTCCATGGCGTGATGGACTACAATTACATTAATAATATTATTTCAATAATTATCCTTGGTGCGAAAAACCAATATAAAAAGAGAGCAAAAAAAAGGATATGGGCGAATAGCCCATAGACGGCCCCGAATTACATAATAAAAAAAAAAAAAAAAAAAAAAAAAAAACATTGACTTGACATAACCCGACCATTGATAAGGTAAGTTCACAATGTGCATATGAACCATTTTTTATGGTATCTACACAAGGTATTTTTATTATAGGTTGAGGCAACAATTTGGCAGATACAGGAATAACAACAAGAGAGACATGTGAGCTGCGGATCTTCAAACATTCCTGCAGTTACTTAATAATTATTATAAAAGTTGATCTTCCTTAAAATGTTATCCACTCTTATTTAAGTAGAAATCCTTTAACTAACTCGGCACTGAAAGGTATAAAATACAAAAGCCAAGACCACGAAGCCTCTAAACCTGAAGATTCACGGCCCCCTTGACGTATTTCAACATATTGTACGTAGTTAAATATTAAGTAGGGAATAAGATTAACATCTTAATGTATGACGCAAACGAGCCACATGCGACCGCAACCGCGACAAGTGAGCACGATTTTTATAATTTTTAAATTCGCAGTAGATAGATCTTTACGTGGAAAAGTCACAAATAGATTGGTCGATCTCTCCATGAATATCACGGCTACAGAAAACCCGTATGAAGAATGCTCCTTCGCCAAGTTACTGGAGGTTATAACTTCAAAGCGTTCAAACTTTGAAGAACGGTACCGGTTCACTTGAAACTCTGGCCTTGGAACAGGAATCTTGTGGTCGATTTGCGCCTACACGGGGCTTGTCTTGTGGTCGGTCTGCGCCGACACGGGGCTTGTCTTGTGGTCGGTCTGCGCCGACACGGGGCTTAGCACCAGAGCCGGCGCGTGGTGCCAATCAATCTGGCTCAGGTTAAGCCCCTCCCGGAATCGAACCCCGTCAGCTTCCTGACGCTAGAAATTCTAATTCTGTACATCTTACTTCCTACATTCAAATGACTCCAAGATTTTCTTGTGAAGTAAGAATCCTATAAATTACGTGTTTTATTTTATAAGCATTTTTGAATGACTATATTATGAATATGAAATTATGAAAATGTTTGTCTATATTTTTTACTCATATTATACAGTTCAGTAGAGTCCAGTAATCATTTTTTGATTATTGAACTGTACTGAACTGTATCATTAGGAAAATAACGAAAGGACGGTCTCCATTTGCCATTTATTTCTGCTTAAAACGTGAATTAAATAGCTAATTTCCGCATTAGCACTGCACCAAAGTGGCTTCACAGGGAATTACCATTTATATTACGTAGGTTTTTATAATCTTAACGTTTATTCCTCGTTTAAAGTCACTTCCCCGGCGATTCTCGCTCAGAGTACCGTGTTAACGGGCCTGCAGCGTTACCTCGCATATAAATTACTCCTATTACACCACTACATGTTTACCCCGGGTAGGGCGATGGGGCGCTGGACCCCTCCCCCATCCGCTTCGTACCCCGGGATAAACGACATCGTGATTAAAACGGGTTCACCTGGAAGACGTAATGAAAATACTAGGGTCCGATTAATTGAAAAGTTTTATACGCATTAAGTAGATGTTTGTGGAGATATAAGCTTTTTTTCTGAGGTTTTATCCCGTGCAAAGAGTTGTTATGCAGTTGTCCGCAGTAAATAAATTCTAATCAGCTTTAACATTTAACAATAAGCGACTTCTCCATGTCGGCCATGATTGATCGCGAATTCGCTAATACAAAAGAGCGACAGCCCAAAATCGACGTCCATTATTATGCTTATTTATTCACCTTACTATATTATTATGTACATGAAGACCTAAGTGGACGAAGTGGGCAACTAATATTTCACGGCATAAGATTTCATAACTTAATATACTTTATAACTTACTTCATCATCTAGCTATACAATAGAATAGACAATTTTTGATTTGAAATAATCTTCCCGGTCCTGAAGCCTCCATTTATGCAAAAAAGACAGTTTTTAAGTTGTTAGTTACTCACTTCATCCATTAATGTCTTCACATGTTAGGCCAGCCAATCTGGAGATGAGATAGTCGTGCGATATATCACAGAAATCATAGAAATGTTGTGTTCCCCACATAACGAAGATACCTCGTGGTTTTGACTACGGCCGTCTGTGCAGTGGCATACTGCGACTCACCGTCAGTGGGCACGACGCGCGAGCGTGCGAGGTCCGCCTTGTTGCCGACGAGGATGACGGCGCGGCGCGAGGTGTGGCCCGCCGCCCAAAGCGCCTGCAGCCGCCGCTCCGCCTCCGCGAAGCTGGCGCGATCCGCCGTCGAGTACACCACGCAGTACCCGTGCGCGCACCCCTCCGTCTGTATAAAAATTGTTACAAAATGTATTATGGACCTCTGCTAGCTGCTAGCTAAACCGCGACGCGTGGTGTTCGGAGGAAATGTATGAACAGCGGTTACCAACGCATGTGTTCATTAATAAAGATTAGCCAGTAGTCCACCAAGAAGCCTTTTTGGGAACAACGTTTCGTTTCAACAAGTAATGTGCTTTCTATAATGAATTCTTAAGTTTACGCGAGTATCACTCATGATAAAGTTTGAACACTTACGGACTAAATCCGTAAGTGTTCAAACTCTATCATGAATGTGCTTTCTATTTCCTTTATCTCTGACACCAGCTAGTCTGAGTATTGCTAATTGCCTAGTTACTTGAATGTTATGACTTTTGCGTAATAAATACGAAAAGAGAGAGAGATAGCAGGATCCACGATAAATTTTCGGACTGGCTAATGCTATGCAGTAGGAAGGGGGGAGACCCGGGGGGGACGTTGGGCGACCGCCCAGGGCGCCGGATAAAAAGGGACGGGAAGGCAAACAAAAGGGGCGCCAAATTTTTTCAACACTATCAGCACCCTGGACGCCGACGAAATCTCGCCCAGGGCTGTTAGTGCTAAAACCGGCCCTGATGCTATGAACCTAGAGACGTTAAGATTATATGTTATAATAATTTCTCTTTTCAGAAGTTATTCATTTCACATTTAATCAGGCCCCAAATTTTAATCTATGTCCTATTGTTTGGTAGAATTGGAGAGCAGGTAGCGTGATCCTTGTAAATCTGGATCTATAGTGGGGGTATTGTCACGGTAAACTCGTAATGCCCAACTTTAACAAACGGCCCAAAGTTTCGACAAATATTAATCACATCATCGCTTTGTTTTCAAAACAACTTTGTGGATACCTAGCAGATAATATCACAAGTGACAAGTCACAACATACAGCGAACTACTGATGCCATAACACAAGTACAATATAATAATAGCTCCCACACCGGTTTCGGTGACGGTGGCCGGTTTCATTGAAACCAGGCCAGCTACGCAGGAGTAATTTTATAGTGCCCAAGTGTGTGCGCAGTACAAAAGAGAACTCTCTATTCCTTTACTCTCATAACCCAGTGGGACGGCAGACCGACACGACTGGCGAGAGATCAGGCGCAGGACCAACTTTTTACATGCCCATCAGACGCATGGATCATCTTACTTGTCAGACAATCAGGTGATCAGCCTGCATTATCCTAACCAAACTTGGAAATAACATGTTTCCAACGCGCAACGCGGGGATCGAACCCACGACCTCCGAGTCAAGAGCCGAGCTCTGAACCACTGGACCACGGAGGCGTAGCATTTAGCAAGGATTCAAACGACGTGATGACTGCCTACCGTTTATTATTGTATGAATTTAATAACATAAATAACAAAATAAAATCGGCCAACTGCGAGCTTGATTCGCACACGAAGCGTTCCGTACCAGAGCAAAAATAGTTAAAAATGTGTTTTTGTATGGGAGCCCACCTTAGTTATTTATTTTATTTAAATTTTTTTTATCAATTATTAAAGTATAAATACAACTGAGTATTTTGTGAACATTTCAAGTGCTTACCTATGGCCATTATTGATATCGAGCAAAAAATTGCAAAAAAATACGTTTGTTGTACGGGAGCCTCCCTTAAATATTTGATTTATTATATTAATTTAAGTGCCTATTTCTTGTTATAGCGGCAACAGATATTATACACAATGCTATAGCTATTCTTGAGATACTGCAGTCTGGAGACAGGCAGACAGACGGACAGACAGACGATCAGACATCCAAGTTCAGTAATAGGGTCCCGTTTTTACTTTTTGGGTACGGAACCATAAAAAAGGACTGATGTTCAACTAGTGTTTCTGCTCTATAAAGATAGGTAATTTAATATGTCAGTTGGACCCGACGTGTTGCGTGGGTGGAGGAATCTTCCTCCTCGGATATGTAAGATAATTTATTTAGACGTTTTCCTTATCTCCCACTTCCTAATGTACAACACATCATATAAAAAACTATCTAGTACTTGAGATCAGAGGGTTTCAAAACAGGATTTAATGCCGGCCGTTTTGACCAAATGCAGGCTCCCTCTCTCTTTCAAGTTCCTAGCAGTCTTAAAAATATTTTTACCAAAGCTGAGGCTGGTGAAATCGCCCCACATTAAAAGATTTAAGGACAGTCAATTAACTTCGCCTTGGTAAGAGAGAGATAAAGATAAGGCAGGGTAAGCTCCATCTCAGTCACTCACCACCATGTAATCTGGAGGTTCGTCCAGGAAGGTGATCTCCGACTCCTCGCCCGCCAACAGCACACATACCGACTTCTCACCAGACTCGTCATCTGAAAATGTATTTAAATTAAAGCCTTTAATCATTGGAGACTACTGGATAACCTATTTCAAATCCTTTTAATCGCTGAATGAACACGAATTAAAAAGTACCCAATAATGTTTTTCGCAAAAAAACTCTAATAAATTGCATTTCTGACGTGAAAATTTGCCAAATGAATAAAAAAGGTAGTAAGCCTTTGTTGTAACCTCGGAATTCATCGCCGTCATCAATCTATTAACTGTAGGTTCTGTAGGTATAAAACAATGTATCAGTAAGGCTGTGGAACATCAAACGGCGTAATTAAACTCGTCATTATCGTCCGACGCGATCGTTGGCTTTGATGTGCGCCGTGAAACACGCAAATATAATGTTCGCGATCAAATATTTATGGGTCTGAGGGTCTGAGGCTCGTGAAATTTGTAGAATGAATGGAAAATCATTTGAACGGAGCAAGGAAATTGGGCTGACTATGTAGGTATGATTTAAGATCAGGTAAGGACGTACTAAATAGTTGTTATTTCAATATTCGATCAGATCTGAAGCCCTGATTCACAATGGCGTTCGACTCGGTCCAAACTTAATTACCGCGCGGTTATTGGTCAATACTTTGTCTCCAGTCGACTAGACAGGCGCGGCGAGCTTTGACGGGAAATGTGAACCAATGCAATGATCCATCGCATTTTGAGCTTCATTCATTTGTATTTCGAATCTCAGTTCCAATTTCAGGCAATCTACGGGCTGTAACTACCATCAATTACGTTTAAAATTATCAGCTAGCTCTATCTTTTTAATTACTTATCTTTATATTTTATGCAAATGTTAAAACTTCCCAAGCGATTTCGAGATGAACCATAAAATGTTCATTAATTAGTTTCTAACTTGTTAAAGTAGTTAAAACTTACCATTCTTGGCTCGAGCAACAGCTCTTCAACGTTTTTACATCCCAATTAGCTTCTGAACCAACCAGCTCAGACTTTTATTTTAATCATATGAATGCTAGCGTACTTGGGAACGTTTTAAATGGATTTTAGTGAGGGTTTTTCTAAGAACTAAAGATGCTCTTAAAATTGTAGAGCATAATCGTGCAGGGTAAATACCCAGGATGTAGTGTTTATGTGGGGTCGTATTAGTTGCTTCGAGCACTTTCCTGCAGCTGTCGTTAAGTTTTATTGCTTTTAATAAATAAAACGAAAATACTTGTGTACGGTTTACCAAAGTACTTCTGTTACACAAGCACACATATTTTCTTCAAGTAGGTACTTTAACACTAATGGATACCAGCAACATCAGATTATACTTGTATCGCCTCTGATGTTGCTAGATAATGTTAGCCTCTTTATTGTTTACCAGGCAATGGTTGTCTCTTTATTCCACATAGTATAGAACGATTCACCGATGCTATTTTTAAGCGGGAATTTGAACTACCATACCTACCCAAGAATGCTACTGACAGATGAGCCAATTCGAAAGCGGTAATCAACCACAACAACCCCTTATTAAAGGTGTTAAGAAGCCCAATAGACCAGCAACAAAATGAATCACAAGAAAGGTGTAGGAAGCATTACTTACCGATGCTAGTGTCGTACGCGTGGAGGTACTCCGAGGTCATGAACTGCCCAACCAGGCTGGACTTGCCCACCCCTGGGCCGCCCAGCACCAGCACGCGGTACGCACTCAGCCCCGCTGACGAGTCTCTGGAACCGAACCTGTGGTCATCGCCACTTCATAACGTACTACAGGTGGGTTCAGTTCACATCATGCACAGGTTAGGGTCTAACATGCAAGTGATATTAGTTGGGTCCCATACATTTATATTATGACAACAAGAAGTTACTCAGTTACTACATTGTTACTGTAAAGCGTAGGGCTAGAACATAACTCAACCCGGACAAAGGTTTATGACCCGGACATAGTTCATGGATTTGGGTATATATCTGCGGCAGAGATGCTCGATCACGCAATACGTTGGTGGGGTTATGATGGTAATTACAATTCTAAGAGCACAAGCCAAAAGCGTACACATCAGAGGTTTTAGTTGGCAAACCCAGTGCCCAACATTAGGGAGCCCTGGCCTGCTCCTTAGATCTCTAGGCACGCAAAATGATTGGTCCTCGAAAAATAGTATCTACTGGTATCTATCTCTGTGCCTAATGCCTATGGTGTGGGCATACCCCCAGAAAATATTTCTATGTAATGGGGTCTGAACATACCTGGAGGATGCGAGCGAGCAGGGCGCTGATGCCCGGGTAGCGGGTTCAGTGCTGGACGCGCTAGACGCAACTGACGTATTGGACCGCGACCGCCGCGACCGCAGAGAGTCGCCGCGGTTCACCACACCCTTACCTGGTGATGGATTGCAGTAGTATATATTATAGTATATATTTTATAGTTTTTGAAGCTTGATTTGTGGGTAGAACAGTGGTGCCTATGGTATTTTAGAAATGAAGGATTCATTCTGCTGTAACAGACAATACAAGGTCGTAACATAAGAAGTTGACCTTGAAGAATTTGGTAATACATGATCCTAATTTAAGTGTTGATTCAGGGCAATACCATCCACCACCACTAGGCCAAAGGTGGTGATAATAGTGACATGGACTTAGCTGGGCCAGGTCTTAATGAGGAAGTTCGACTTACCGGTGATGCTGAAGTGTCGCAGGCGGTAGTACTCCTCCTCGACGCCGGTGTTGGGCATGGAGGCGACGCGCGCGCGCTGCTGCGGCAGGCCCAGCAGCTGCCGCTCGCCCGTGCGCGACCGCGCCGCCTTCACCGACTGCGACCGCGAGTGGTGCGGGCTGCCATACCTGCAACATTCGTTGATAACCTCCATGTTCAAAATTACGTTTTTGTACCAATTTTGTCATTTGGAAGAAATGAAACTAACCCACCTCGGATGTTAAGGATTTACGAATATCTCGTAGGAACGTTCTGTTGTTTGTGGTTCTTGCAACTTTAGTCTTCCGGAAAGGTGGTAGAAAAGAATCAATCATTTGAAACTCAGTTGTGTTGATGATACTGAACTAATCGGAATTGTGTCGATCATCAAGATCATGAATTAATTAGTAGTGCATAATGACTATTACCTGTTGTAATTAATTAATGAAAATATGTGGATTAAATCAAGAGTTTCCAATGTAATCTTATGGGGATGTAGAGATGTCAATGTCAAATCAAGAGATAGAATACATAATATTATTGAATACATAATATACTTATGATTTAGATAGCAGAATACTACATGTTACTGCTACTTTTGCTAGGCTATTATGTATAGAAACAACTGTGAAGTGACTTGCACTACGAGTGCTTAAACTTCTCTCGCACAGACTCGAGTGATATATTTTAAGAGCAAATTCAGTGCCAGTGCATTATAGCACTCACTCCCGCCCCATTTACTAGCGACAACTCAAATATATTCTACAATTCCAGTAAGTACTTGTCGCTTTGCGTCCTTCTCATTGCAGCCCGATTTTCAGCGAAATACACGCTATTTATTTTCATTTAAACTAATAGCAACATAGTAATATACTAGGCAACATTGCAAGCTCACGTTTTAATATAAGAGAAGGGGTTGGCTGCGCGATATTTTTAGATATTCTAGTTCAGGCGTCGACCTTCATGTTTTGCGCCACGCTTTGAAGTCTTATTAAATATACGTTTTACCGTGCGTTTTTCGCGTAACTTTCTGCCGCGCACTGTAAAACTCTGGAACGAACTGTCACCAGCAGTATTTTCGGACCTATACGACCTGCAAACTTTCAAGAAGAGAGCGGATTCCCTCTTAAAAGGCCGGCAACGCACCTGCAGCTCTTCTGATGTTGCAAGTGTCCATGGGCGACGATAGTTGCTTACCATCAGGTGACCCGTTTGCTCGTTTGTCCCCTTAATTAATAATAAAAAATACGGTAATATTAATAAAGACATCGGGGGGTTCGGGGAAAAACGTTTCGGACCCGGAGGCGTCAGGCAGACTCCATCGAATTACCATTCGATGGAGACGTTCGTCTCACGCCTGCCAGACGGCGCGAAATTCGCCGTCTCGGGCCAATTTCCCGGCGCGGGGTTCTCGCGAGTCCCTTTATTTCGTCATTTTCCAGGGGAGAGTATTTATAACGCTATGAATTTTGCGTAATAAAACATGACGCGCCGCGACAGGTTATGAATAAAAGATATCTACGTCTCGACAGATTTCATTACGTTTTCTTTAAAAAATAAATTTATATTTCGTCTCGCTGTAACGTCGTAACAGTAATCGAGTTCACCTCGCAGGACGCCCCTCCCCCCCGCGCCGCCGTCGATCAAATGATGTCATTCGAAAGGGCTTTAGGTTCGAATTCAAGTTTTAAACGAAATTTCTAATCACCTCCTTGAAAGTAGGTTTAGGGTCGCCTTTGTTGGCTGACGAGTGTTCGATGAATATTTATCGAGCCTCATTGTAAGGTTTAATGTTTTAAACTGATTAAGAAACGAAGTGAACCTTCGGCTGGGGATTAGTAGATTACTGTAGGTGACCTAGGCTAGCTTCGTCGTTTCTTCAAATGAAGGACTTTCTCGGTTAACTCCAATGTTATAATATTTAAATTAAATTTGCATTTAATGTTTACATCAAATAATGTTTCTTTTTTTAATTTTAGATGGTGATATACTTATATTATATCATTTGAAATCGCACTATCAATCATATTAGACAATAGACATTAGTAGCTCATGTAAAATGTAAAATGAACCATACAGAGTTTTTGCCCAAATCAATGCCGATTTTCAATTATCCAGATTGTCTGCAACTTTACTATTCAATTTCGAATTTGAAAAGTTTAAAATTGTTTCTATCAAACGTAAAAAATTAAAACGAAAAAAATGCCAACAATTCGGAGTAACAATAATTTCATGCTCGTTTTCCGACGCTTGTTTTCTAAAAAATAAGCTGTCAGATTCGTTCGAGATTTCGCTCTGAAGCCAAAACTTTGACTGAATTTAATTATCGTAGATGAATATTGCCTAAACCGAAGTCGGGGCTTCGCTCAGACACAAATTAAATATGGAGGTAAATTGCTAACAGGCGTATAGGGCAGCGGTACTCAACTTTTTTATACGGGCCACAATTACATATTGTTATGTTAGCACGCAACATAAATTATTTAGGGGTAAAAATAATGTTGCTTAAAATCAGCGATTTTAATATTGGAACCAAATTGGAACAATTATTGTGGCGACTAAGGGTTGATTCAGACAGCAACGCGACGCGTAGATGCATTTCTAAATTTATATGGATTTGACAGATTCGCAAGACATCTCACGCAATTGAAATCTGTCAAATCCATACAAATTTATGTCGCGCCGTGCCTCGCCTCGCCTCGTCGCGTTGCGGTATGAATTGACCCTTACACGACTGTGCAACAAACAAGTTTCTGAAATGTTTTTGTCAGGCATAACAAAATTATAAACCCATCATCTTGATGTTATCTACACTTAACTTCACGACGGGCCGCAGGTTGATTATAGCTGGTGTGGAGCCTATAAATGTACACGATTTGTACAATGGACATTTATATACACGTACATCGTGTATAAATTATACAATACAATTAGTATACAGACTGTGTATACATTGTGTACAAATGACAGTGTACAATCATTAATTAGTTGACGCTGATCTACGCGCGGCCGAGCGTGTACCGGAATACATTGATAGATCGCTATTCGCTGATCACTACAATAGCTCATTTAGTCACTGAATATCGAGTTACAGTGTACCTGAGTATTATATTAATTAGTGTGTCAAGTGGACGTATATACTAACTAATATCCGAGCTTTGTGAGGGCTCGCGTCGTCACACCTTGACTGACTGATGATAACACATCTACATATAATTAAAAATTACTAAGGCACAAATAAATAGGTGTGACAGTTTTCCCGTACAGTGTACCACAAAATTGATGAGTGTGATTACTTCCGGTTTGATACCAACAATAATTGATCTCTTTGCGAAACCATAGCACTGTATCTTGGAATAGCGAATAATCATGCTTGCTAATTCAAAAAGGATTCATCATCAAATGCTAAACTTCTGCTACATAAAAACCTACTTCCTATTACCAACATTGTATATTTAAGGTTTTAAAATATTTGTGGTAATTCAGTGCAATAAAATTATGAAAAAGCCACCGTTTAAAATGACAAAGACAGTTTTTACAATTGGGGCCGGTCACGAAGTGGCGCACAAAAGTGCTAAGCGGACGAATTCATGACGCCTCCTCGTCATTATTTAAACCTAAAAAAATTTGCTCTCTTACAGTTCGGTATATTACAACGTTATGGACTTACAATTTTCATAACAAGTTCTACGCATTTCTATAATGCTACACGCAAAAAATATAGGCGATCCTATTTTTATATGCATGGAGCACAATTATAGTGTAAAGTATATGCTTAGTCAGGTCGAAACCCTCTGTAATAGTTACTACTACGGCGTATAGGCCATAGTACAAATACTACGGCGTAGAGCCCAATATATTTCAATGTGACGTAGCAAAAATACTACGGCGTAGAGTCCAATATAATATTATTTCAATCCGACGCAGTAAAAATACTACGGCGCGGCGTGAGCTTAAATAATAAAACTTTGTAAACCAAAATGGTGGCTAAAATGGTACAATATTGAGTTTATTTCAAGTTTGTTCACAATAACATAATGCACTACTGATTTTATGACACGCCCGGTAACAGTAATAAGCAAAAGATCGTTAAAGTTATTAGCTATAAAGTATTTAATTGTTGTCTAATAAACTTGCAATAAAACTACAACGCAATCAGCAGACGCCAGAAGGTAACAAAGTTTTACTTTTTTTACTTTCAAATTATTTTGTATTATACGCGAGCTTCATTAAATTAGAGGTAGGTAGACGTTTAGGCACACGACTATAACAAAATGACCCGCAAAACAATGTTGTGCGGAGAAATGGTAACATTCGACAATTAATTCGAGCTTGGAGAGAACACTAAACTAGGGTAAAAACTACCGCCACCTCTTGTCGAACTCATGCAGGTCCTCCGACGTGAACTGGCTGGTGACGTCCAGCAGCTGCTGGATGTGGTCCTGGCGGCTGGCGCGGCGCCCGTCCTCGTCCCGCACCAGGATCGTGGAGCAGCCTCCGTAGTCCAGGGAGAGCGATGGCTGCTGCACCACAATTGTCGTCCGCCCGGACGGGATGGACGCCGCAGACTCCAGGGGGTTCGCTGTCACGTGCACTTGAGCTGTTAGAGAAAGGTGTGGATAAAATATGATGGTACATAGGATGGGATGCTTCCGTTTATTTCTCAGATAAATTGAATTGCGACGACAGAACGCCTATCAAAGTGAAATTTATACGATCATTGACTACCCACAGTCATATAATCAATTCGTCAGTTAAGAACGCGAACGTAAATACCAACCCGTAGACTGTCTTCTGGAGGAGACGGGCGGCACGGAGTGCTGGTGCGTGGAGGATCTTCTCCTGCTGGTGGTGAACACCTCCGTGCCCTCCAGCTGTCGCCGCAGTTTGGCCACCTCCTCCTTGTAGTATTCGTGCTTCTCCAGTTTCTGCTTGTTCTTGAGGCGCGGCTCGCTGCTCCGCCGCCTCGTCGCCTCCGGCTCGAACTTGAAGTGGGTCTCGTACTTGGAGGTGTTTGCCTTCGGGCTGCGGGGCTGCTCGAGCTTCGGGTCGAAGGGGATCTGGATGGAGGTGGAGGGGCCGCTAGTCTGGCTCACTTGGATCCGGTTGCGCTTCTCCGGCGGCGGTGGCGGGGGCTGCTGCGGGGGCGGGGGCTGGGGGGGCTGCGGCGGCGGAGGGGGCTCGGGGTCGGGTGGGGGCACGTCGAAGACGAAGCGCGCGGGCGCGGCGGCGGCGGCAGCGGCGGAGTGCGGGTGCGCAGGCGCGTCGTAGTCGCAGGAGGCGCGCGCGCGGTGGTAGGAGGGGGGCGCAGTGGCGGGTGGCGGGGGCGGGGGCTCGTCCATGAGGCAGGCGGGGGGCTCGGGCTCGGCGTCCATGGAGTCGTCGGTGCCGGTGACGGAGGTGATCGCGGTGGCGGCGCTGTCCGTGCTCGTGTTGATGGTCTTGTCCGACGTCGTGCTGCTCGTCATCGCGGCCACCTGCAGACAAGGAACACCTCTGATGAGTCCTCGGTATACCCTCGTTTAAATTACAAGGGGCTGGTCAATTATCAAAACGCTGAATAAATTGCTAGTGATATGTAGATAGAATGCACATTATTTCTATAGTTGCAAAACTGAAACGCGATACACGAGCTACTTTTTAATATGGTGCTATAATTCAAAGTTAAACATTATTTGAATACACAATATTTAAAATAGGCGCCGCTCTACGAATTCATGTGTAGAAATTGAATCTATGTTAACATGGATATCTAAAAGATAAAAATACAGTAAGACCCCAGTTTACAGTAAGTAAGTGTCGGCCGACCTCGCGGCTTGACCGACATACGCTTTCAGAGTGGTTAATGGCTTGCACAGCTTGTGTAGCTCACACAGCTCGTGTAGCTCGCAAGGGGTTTCATGAGGGTAGTTAAATAGACATACAGCCTTTTTAATATACGAAGCAACAACCGCGAGGTGGGAGACAAGCTATACTAAATATGTTGACGAATAAATAACATCTTTATATGAGTCTATTAAATAGAAATAAATTGAGTTAAGTCCTGTCGAGTCCTTAATGTCTTGTGGTTAAGTATAGTCAATGTAGTGCCTGCTTATGCTTAACCCGAATAAGTGTACCGACTTAACTAAAACTATAAATGTTAACTGTTCAGTAAACGAATTGACATCGGGAATCAAATTAGAAAACAATACGTTATTGTAGTTTTACACGAAATAAGTGTCCTGTGTCCTGTGTCCTGTGTCCTGTGGGACACGCGAAGCAATCATCATCATTACCAGTTTGTGCGGCCAATTGGCACGCGTGTTTTAATTAAGGGACCGAGGGCCGCTCGTTAAAGATAATGAGGAGGGCAATGCAGTACTTAAATATTGATAGAAGGGCCTCATTGGACATTCCATCTTCGTCCTTAGATTAGAGACGTTTTAATTTTCAGTTATGTTTCAGCATCATCTGTGTAACTTGGTAAATTAATTAAGGGCCTGCTGGAGAAACAATACCAATATTTGCTTTGTATAACGGATACTGATTATAGGTTGCAGTAATGTCGTACTTAAAATTTAAAAAGTAATTTGGGGTGAATTTCATCGGTGGAAATTCACCCATACAATTTTTTTTTCCAGTAAGTATACCTTTTTTTTTACGTATCCCTGGGGGCGAAGGGCCGCACCCGGGCATACCCACTAAAACCCTAACGGTGTTCCTGCTCTTCCGCTTAAGGCAGAGCCATGGGATACGCGGAATACACAACCGCGACCCTGCCAGACCAGTAAGTATACTTAAGCTAAGTAATAATATTATATTATTACATGTAGATGTGTCCTACTTTTGTTAAGCAAATATTGTTTAGGTTATATTTCTAGACGTAGGTAGACATTAGTTACCTTGTGTATAACAATATTCTGACTCTTTTGTTTTTCAATCGTCTTAAACGGAATTGTTGCGTTCCTACTTGTTATGAGATTATGAGACATAATTGTAATTACAAAACATTAATATCAAATGAAAATCAATCTATAATTCATGTTATTTTATTGCCTTTATAACGTTTATATAGGTTACTAGCTGTCCCGACAAAGTTGTTTTGCCATATAAGTATTTCGTCCATATTATTTTATTGAAGTGACTAAATAAGTATGTCACCATGGCAACGTCCATCGCTATTCCGTAGCATGTAAACAATGGTCGCCGTCAGTCTCGAGTTGTAATGATTTACTATTATTTATTCAACAAATGCAATTATCAATATAAAAAGTACCCAGTAGCCGATTCTCAGACCCACTGAATATGCATATAAAATTTGGTTAAAATCAGTAAAGCCGTTTCGGAGGAGTACGCTAACTAACACGAGAATTTTATATATAAGATTTTATGCCTAGCTGGTATAGCCTCCTACTATTTTTATATACGGACTCTACACACAACTCACTTCCTGGATCGTAGCTGGCCTCCATCGTAAAACAGGTGATGATGATGATGAACACACGTCAGAGTTTGCAATTGTTTTGGAAATAATTCAGGGAGAGCGAGTGAAATTCGTGGAAGTTGGTCGGAGGAAATTGCGTTCGAGTTATATGAGAACAAGTTAATATCACGTTGTATGATGTATCGGCACACAATCAATACGTTGCTGAGAATATGTTGTTTATGTTTATGTTAAATGTGTTATTTAGAAATTGGATTTGTTTTGTTTCATTCGAAATATTGTATGAAATCGTTTGTCGCAATATTTAGTTTAATGACTTCGGGCTTGTGGTTTAGAGCGTGGCTTTTGACTTATCGTGGATTTTAATCCGGGATTGGGAAAATGCAAGGCTTGTCCGGACTAGCGGTTTAGAGCATCAAATCAAATCATTTTTATTCAGAGTTATATTTTTTACAAAATTCTTTCTTAACGTCGAAACTATGGTGCCTACCACCGGTAGCTCCATGGCTCTTGACTTGGAGGACGTGGATTTGATTCCTGGATTAGGAACATGTTGTTTCCAAATTTGGTTAGACAATGCGTGGGCAGGCTTGTCTGACAATGCGTTAGATGACAAAGTCAGTGTTCTGTGCCAGATCTCTCGATCCTGTTATCCATCCCACCGGGCACTGGGTATCAAAGTAAAGGAGCAGAGAGTGTCCCTATGTATTACGCACAACCATGAAGACTGTAAATAATTCCAGGCCCGATTGCACCAATCGGCATGGAAGCTAATCGCTGATAAAAATTTCCTTTGTCGTTCTTCTAATAAGTGAAAGAGGTGTCAGACGGCAAATAATAAGATAGGCTATCCACCATTTAACTTGACAGATAGAGTATGGAGAATCTGTCAAATAATTCGTGGTTAGCCTATCTGGCACTTTATCAGGAAGTGGTAAAGAGACCCTAAAAAGTTGGATTCTGACACCAATACTAATAAGTAAATATTAAAGTAAGTACATAAAAGTTTCCATTTGAATAATTATTGTTACTGTGTTGCTCTGTGAAAAACAGATTAATTGAATCAGTTTCTGTATGAAGGCATCGTAATTATTGAAACATATTTCAATTTCGTTTGGCACTGAAAGAGCTTAGAAACGCCTACACTAAATTAATTTAATTAGAACCGATAAACTTATTACTTTCCTACACGTCTACTCGCAATTAATATTCCCCTGTTCCCGCCTGTATGCCACAAATCGTCCGCAACTCCGCTACACTCACGTGCGACCGTGCATTTTTCTGAGATAAAAAGTATCCTATCCCCGGGACTCAAAGTATATCCATAGCTTTCAGCAAAATCGGTTCAGCGATTTGGCGTAAAGGATTTGGACGAGAGTGTCTGTTAAGACAGAAAGACAGACACACTTTTTTATTTTAGATTAGACGTTATCCGTATCGTTTGCGCAAAATGAGTTTGGCCCCAACCGTGCATTTTGCCGACTAAAACCACTTGTCCTTCTCTCGGTTGCTTCCGTGGGGCTCTACATACCTCCATATTTTCAAATGTCATCTAAAGTTGTGCGGTTTATGCGTTGACGCGTAGACCGTCTACAGCTAGCGTAGAACTGCTACGAAAACTCTGTATGTATTAAATAAATGGGCCACACTAAAGGTTTTGCACTTCTAGCTAAAAACTATTTGAATTTAGAATGTTATATTTTTTTATACGTGGCAACCTTCTTAGTAATTAAAAAAAATTGGCGGGAAATCACGTGTCAATTGTTTTTTATCACACATCAAAGTTCTACGTACGGAACGAAAATGGAATTAAGTCGAAAAGATTTTAGAGCGGTGATTTTTTATGATTTTAAAAGTTCTCTCTCTCCGCAAGACTGTGCTGCTAGTCTTCAAAATGCTTTTGTCATAGGAGACGAAACGTGGCAAAGTCCCAAAAATAATAAAGTATTATATAATCGATATATTCGATTTTTTATAATATTCAGGGCCTGTTTCACCACTCCCGCATACAAGATCCACAAGACTATCCACAACTCATCTGACAGATTCTCCATACTCTATCTGTCTGATAAGTTGTCGATAGCCTATACGGCACTTATCAAGATGTAATGAAACAGCCCCTTAATATAAGAAAAGCGAAGTAAGTTCAATTTATAGTTTCAGAAGTTCACAAAGGGTCAATTCAGACCGCAACGCGACGAGGCAAGGCGAAGCGCAGCGCGGCATAGTTTTATATGGATTTGGCAGATTTTAATTGCGTGAGGCGACATGCCAATCTGTCAATTCAGTACAAATTTTGAAATGCATCTACGCGTCGCGTTGCGGTCTGAATCAACCCTAAAACGACACAAGACCAGGCGCACTATGGCAAAAACTAGTTCTAACTTCGTTGGTTTATATTATGGGGACTGGAAAAATCCATATTCATATTTCATATTAATAATAATGTAAATAAGAAAGTGTGTCTGTCTATTTGTTACGTTTCACGCCCAAACCGTAGAACCGATTTTGCTGTTTGGTATGGAGATACTTTGAGTCCCGGGAAAATGTACGTTTTCTCCGCAATAAACGAATTTTGGCGCGACGTAGTTGCGGGCGTCATCTAGTACATTATAAAGCACATTTAAGGGTCAATTCAGACCGCAAGCGACGTGTAGATGCATTTCAAAATTTGTAACGATTTGACAGATTTGCCAGACATCTCACGCAATCAAAGTCTGTCAAACACTGAAATAAAAGCGCTAAAATATTTATCAAAGTAACACTTTATTAAGTACGAGCTTTTGCCCGCGGCTTCGCTAGCGTTAAGAAGTATTATTAAATACAAATTTTCATCCCCTATTTGGACCCCTTGGGGTGAGAATTTATCAAAATCCTTTCTTAGCGGATGCCTACGTCTTAACATCTACCTGCATGCCAAATTTCAGCCCGATCCGTCCAGTGGTTTGGGCTGTGCGTTGATAGATCACCATGTCAGTCAGTCACCTTTGAGTTTTATATGATAAATATATATAGATATATAGATATAGATATAGATTTTCAGAACAGTATTTTAGGTAGAAATTCGTATAAAACATAGCATTCAGTAGTTTAGGTAGAGCTGTATGTAAAGTACATGGAATTATGTAAGGTAGAGCGCACAAGGCCTGCGTCTGGCAGCCCGTGCTCCGAAGCTTCGGTGAAGTACGCGCTACGAACCATTTTCATCAAATTCCTACTAAGTAATAATATAAATGCGAAAGTATATCTGTCTGTCTGTCTATCTGTCTCGTTTTTACGCCAAAACTACTGAACCGATTGTAATGAAATTTTGTACACAGAATATGGTCTAGACTCTAGAGTCTAGACTATATTCTGAACTATAATTATATTCTGAATATTCTGAACTGATACTTCTAGAGCCTGAGAAAGGATATAGGCTACATTTTAAAAAAGGGGGAGGGGGGCAGATTTTATAAAACATTATTAACATTAAATAAAACAGTATTCCTATACATTTTATATCCACTGGTTACTTCCTGAGCTCTATAAATAATAAATACCCATCGAGTAATACGCAGCAGCGAATATAACAATTAAATATTCATAGAAATATCAGAAAATGGGAATGAAAACCTCGTTCAAAGTTACCTCTGACATCATCCCTTTCCCCTCAACATAAGGATCACTATTGAACCACTTGAGCTGTGACATGTTAAGAGGGTCCGGACGTCCGGCATTACGAACTACGTGTCAACATAATAATATTATGTGTTTTGTTATTTTGGGGCTTACAGTTTGTATTTTCGAAAGTAAAACTGTTGAGAATAATGTAACAGTAATAGTCGTTGGGGTAACAATAATGTAATATTACGTAGTTCTTAGGGTTAGTTTGTTGATAAACAAAGTTTTCTGTCGGTCTGAACTCTGAACCGTTTTCAGATTTGGATTGTTGGCTTGAATATTATTGAAGTCTATGTAAATACCATCGAGGAAATTGATTCCTAGACAGTTGACAGACCAACGTCGTTTGGTTGGATCATGTCAATTTGTTAATTGTGATCTGTCGGAGTGAGTTTGACGTAATGCGTCCAAACTACGCGGTAGGTCCCCCATCTGCCTATAGGAATCAAGTTCTCTGATAGTACATACGGCCGTTGTAACAAAAAAATGATGATTCCAGCGGGATTTAACTTTGCTGGAACGATGACACGAGTTCTAGTCTACCTATATTAAATACTAATGTTGTAAATGCGAAAGTGTGTCTGTCTATCTGTAACCTCTTCACGGCGAAACCGTTTTGCCAATTTTGCTGAAATTTGATATGGATATACTATGAATCCCGGGAAAGGACATAGGATACTTTTCATACCGGAAAAATGTACGGTTCCCGCACGATAAAAGAATTTTGGCGCAACGGAGTCATCAAGTATTATTATATTCAGTAGACTAGGTTAGATTTTGTCGCGGCTAGGCCTTGGTACGTTAATCTGACCTAAACTGGGTGCAGTATGATGTATGCGGTTCGGAAATGACCCGCTTTTTAGACCACAGGCCGGCCTCGCTACTTTATTTACTTTACATACGCCTATTTATCATATGGTTCAATGTTTTGTAGGTCTAGAACTGTACATTATTCATCAGTTAGTATATTCTGCAACCTTTACATTTTGTGGTACACTTTACGGAAAAACTATCACGCCTATTGATTTGCACTTTAACATAGTAATTTTTATTTATATATAATATATTGGAAGTCGGTTAATTTTGTATCTAAGGAGCGATTTTACCAAAGAAATGGAACGCGTTCAAAGCACTCTGAACCGGTTCAAAACGTATAAACGCGATTATAACATCGAAATGCATTTCACCAGCATAAACTGAACGCGTTCACAGCATATCCGAGTTTTATCTTCTGAACGTACAAAGTCCGAAGTTTAACGTCATAAAACCCGTTCAAGCCCTGTCATGGCGGAACGAAAAACATAGACAAAAGAAATGTCAAGATGACAGTGTTTGACACATGGATTTGTTAGTTTATGTATTATTTCTTGCTATTTTGTAGTTAAATTAACGTGAAAATACTTTGGTGGTGAAATCCCACCTTAGACATCTCTTAGACAACAGTGAGTGATTATAATTTAATATATTGAACTTTATTGAATAGCAATAAAGTTCAAATTGACTTTAAAAAACGTTTGTATGGGAAATAGAAAAGGGCTGTTTTTAGGGTTTTCCCGAAAATTATTCGATTTTTTCTCGCCTTTTAAACCTTCCCTAGACCTCCACGAACATTTCAAGACAAAGATAAGGTAAATCTGTTCAGCCGTTCTCGAGTTTTAGTGAGACTAACGAACAGCAACTTATTTTTAAATATAGATAAGCGTGAATGTGCAAACAAAAAAAATCTATAATTAAGTTTATTTAAATAAATATACCTATAATATAATACAATTAATACAATACATAAATCTAGTGTCGTAGTTAGCAAAAGCATAAATATTTTAAGCTTAGGAAGCTGATAATACTGTATGTGATGTTTCAACTATCACAAAATAACCTGCGGTTTTTCAGCTTCAGCTTCTTCTAAAAAGATTGCTTATTATGAAGACTTCGATGGTGATGACTGATGAGCAATGAAACTGTTCCTTAAACCGACAATTGGGGGTTTACTGTGTCCCGGTAATGGATTGGTCCGAGGTTTATGTCCCCCCCCCCCCCCTCTTCCCCCTCTGTCTTTTGTCTCCTCGCGGCCGGCCGATACACCATCCATCACTCACACAATAACCGATAAATAAATGAGCTGTGTCATCGTCTACTGAATGATGCTGCAGCACAGCTATTTATAATATACCTTTGTGTATAAAATAAAGGGGCAACCTAGCAAACGAGTCGCCCATTGACACTCGCAACATAAGATGAGCTGTAGGTGCGTTGCCGGCCTTTTGGGAGGGAATACGCTCTCACCTTGAAGGTTTGCTATATTTGGTCTCATATTTGATTGCATAAGTTGATAAAAAATGCTATACAATAGCTATATCCAGGCAGTTCCATGGTGCTACACGTATTTTTATTTATTTTTATGTATGAAATAGTTAGTTTCATTATTAACTTTAATATAACCCAGTTTAAATTATAAATTAATTTCAGTTTGTGAGATAAACAACGTCGTATGGGCGTGCATCGCTTCAAAGTTGTTTAATAGGGCGGACTAATCCGCTTTGCCGTCGCGACGTCCACGTTATATGCTATCAAACTAAAATACTATAGTAATATGCTAAACCGACGGGAACTTTCAATTCTCTTGACTCGGAGGTCGTGGGTTCGATTCATCGAAACATGTTATTTCCAAGTTTGGTTAGTACAATGCAGGCTGATCACCTGATTGTGAAGTAAGATGATCCATGCGTCGGATGGACATGTAAAAAGTCGGTCCTGCGCCTGATCTCTCGCCGGTCGTGTCGGTCTGCCGTCCCACTGGGTTATGAGAGTAAAGGAATAGAGAGTAATATTGTGTACTGCGCACACACTTGGGCACCATAAAATTACTCCTGCGTAGCTAGCCTGGTTTCAATGAAACCGGCCACCGTCACCGAAACCGGTGTGGGAGCTATTATTATATTATTATATAAAATTTCAGCAAGATTGGTTCAGCGTGGTGTGGGCGTGAAGAAGTAACAGACAGACAGACACACTCTCGTATTTATGATATTAGTATGGATTTTACACCAAGATTTTAATTGGTATTTTACAAACAGTACAGATCAAATCTGATCCGGAGGTATCGCTGTAGAAACATCAGCGTTTATATCGTCTAATTGGCTCACGGGCCACTAGTTCTTATAATGATTGGACAAATAATTTTAGGGCAAACTTTGAAATAGTATATTTTAATAAACATTTTTAACAGAATATACGTAGTAACACTTAGGTAGGCGTAACTTCGACAAATCTGTTCATGTTGCCCGGTAAAGCTATTTTTCTATGATCTAAAGCAGCCCATTGTGTGCTACACAGAAAACACTTTGAGGCCTTGTAGGCTCTCCGCGAGCAAAACATAAATTGTTTTAGAAATGTCACAGTGTCTGACAAGAAAGAAAAAAAATTGTACTTGTGTAGATTTTAAACTACTTGAAATTATGTATTTTTCTCTGTACCTACTCAAAAGAAAACAAAAGTCAATTATCAAGCAGTCGCGTAGCAGCGATATTGGAAATGAATAAAACTTTACCTCATCTCCTTTACTTTCGTTTGTTTTTCACTAACCTTTACAAAGTTCATTGTGTTGTTCAAAATCAGTGTTTATTACAAAATTCCGGTGGCAGTCCAGATAATCGCGTATCCGTATACCTTAAGGTCCGGATAATCGAGTTTCTATCGTGTATTATATTCTGTATCTATTTATTTTTTATATAATATTTTCCCACATAATATATGTTTTGGGAGTTTCGTATTATGGAAGTTCGTTTATCGCGCGGCAGCTGTACATTTGCCGGGATATAGCCTACCTTATGTATTTTCCCGGGAATATAGGTACTTAAGATGTTCTGAGGACGTCGACTTCCGAACACGTCGCGCCCCACGTCGCAGACAATACGTGTTTAGTGTGTCGTGTCTAAACACACTATGCCGAAGTTCCGCGGTGGAATTTCCGCATGATTCCACCTGCAATGTATTTTAAATTACCGATGACACACTAAACCGAAATTCCGTCGCGTCTTATTGTATGCGTTTGGCATTGCTGACGTAATCATGTGGAATTTCCACAGCGGAACTTCGGCAGTGTGTTGAGACACTTAGTACCTATTAGTTTAAGTATATATATTAAATATATTTATGTTAGTCTTTAAGGTATGTATTTATAATATGGGCCAAGATGCCTGAGTTAAATATAAAAATAAAAAAATATGACAAATTAAATCAAAATCCGAAGGGATCCGAATGAATAAAATAATGTATTCAAAATGGGTATCAATATCAAGATACACTTTTTTAATGCCAAATCTTTGGTTCCACCGGTTCGGGAACGCCCGGCGAGAAGAACCGACGTAAAAATCTCGCTCGGAGCCATCTTTTGTCAAAAAGGTGGAACAAAAAGATGGAAAATTTTCTTTGAACTGGAAGGACTTTAAAGAGACAAAGAAAGTTTTTGTACTTATATTATTATTAGTATAGAATTTGTCTTCAATATTCAGTATAGAAGATTAAAAATTTACGATTAAACTGTCCGATGCTAGGATTATATTTTTATGACGAGTTAAGCTGCGCTTAAGACGGTCTTAAGTCTAGACGGGCTCGTAAAAGTTTAGAGAAGTATTATGACGGGTGATGCTGCGACGCACAGATAACAATATACCATAGACTTAGAGAAAATGTTACAATAGACAGAACGAACCAGTAGGTCGACATAGGGTCAATACAGACCGCAACGCGACGCGCGTAGATTTCTTTTGTATGGATTTGACAGACTTCAATTATTGCGTGAGACGTCATGCCAATCTGTCAATTCAATACAAATTTAGAAGTGCATCTACACGTCACGATATTGTGGTCTGAATTGACCCTACGCCTTACGGTGGTTGTAGGACTTTGTTAAATAATAGTCGCCATGAATGCTTTTTAATCGCGATCGCGGAAATCCGAGAAATATAATATTGTATTCATGTTCCTGAGCAATCATTTTTCGACGAATACGACGGGTCTCGCGTGAAAATGATTACCGAAATGAACTGGGATGAGTGATGACGTTTGTAATGAACGTTCTATTTTTAAACAAACGTCGCCCATGAGCAGTAATCAAAGAGTTCTCCCGCCTCGATTGACATTTCACAAGGCTGCATACGACTGCCGCGCGATTTCACACCCCACAGGCTGGGTGCCTGACGCGTAACAGAAGAATTACAGAAATATTAGAAATGGCGCATAAATTTTCAATTTTGAGATCGATCGTTTCGACTTTCGATACATCGCTTTACAATGTAGAGGGCATTCGTCGATTGTCAATGACCAATGTCCACTCTGTATCCTACACATCTTTATAAATTCATAACTTTAGCTTTACAATCGTGGTAGCAAATGACAATCATGGTTATATATATGCACCATGATTGCCATTTGGAGTGCGAATGATTGTTGAATGGTGATAGTAGAGAAATTAAAATGAAAATAAACTAGGTTGATAAACAATACTTGTTACATTCTCAGGCTATCCTGCTCACGCGTAGGCCTGCCAAGAATTGACCCCCTAGTAACAAAATCGCGTGCTAATCCGACAAGTTTTAATACTTAACACTTCGCTATCAGCTCGCGTGTTGCCCGCCCCTAGCCAGCCCACGCGTGGCCGAAATGGCCAAGCCGTGGTCCTTCAAGGAAGTCCCAAATTCATTAACGCTAAACCGTCATTTAGTCGTTTGTCTCATTAATATTGAACATTTTCTTTTACTTACTCACCTGCAAGGATATTTGAATTATTTAATAATATTGCTTACATGCGAAATAATACATGGATGATATCGACATCAGAATATAAATGTGAAACAGTTCACTATTATTAAGAGAAAAGATTTTGTATTTTTGTGTGTAAGTTTGTGATGAATCTACTGTGCCGATTTCCAAAAATTCTTTCGTCATTGGAAAGCTATATTCACCCTGAGTAATATAAGCTAAATTTATTCTCCCTGAAATTCATAATTAACGCGGGTTTGGTACTACTAATAATTATATTCTATGCGCGGGTGTAGTCGCACGGAAAGCCTAGTATATTATTGTTATTTGTTCAACATTTTTTTTTCTTTATTTAAAGAAAAAAAGAACGTTAAATTAGCACTAGGTTTGTTCTGGCACACAGTTATTGTATAGAACTCTACGAATAACTAAGAACCATAAAGTAACTTAATTATAGCTATAAGAACTAAATTATTATATTAGGCAAACATAAAAACACCATTATTATATTGAATAATAATTGCGGTAGTAAAAGCAAAATATTTCATCGGTGCCATTAAAGTTACAGTTTTTGGAATGAGCCATTAAAGCTTAACGTTTAGGCCTTCGTTTTGTTTAAGAAATTATTTCGTATTAGTAGAGTCACAGACTACAGTACTACATTGTACACGAGAAAAATATAACATTAACCATCCTCATCATCCTCATCACCTTGATGAGTGGCAGTGGAGTACGCGCAGTAACACTGGAACGAACTGTCACCAGCAGTATTTCCGGACCAGAACAGAGCATAATATTCTCTCTTAAAAGGCCGGCAACACACCTGCAACTCTTCTGATGCTGCAGGTGGTCGACGGTAGTTGCTTTCCATCGGGTGACCCGTTTGCTCTGATAGAGTCCTTAGAAGGTATCTTAGGCAATGTCAAAATAATTATAATGTGAACTTTGAGGGTCTTATGCCATAGCCTGGATACAAGTGGGTAAAATTTAACGCAATAATTAATTTAATAAATTAACATCTTAAATCGAATAGACATGTAGATAACAATATAATAAACACTACAAAAACTTTGCCATGTGCAAATACAGAATTATTGCAAAAAGACTTTCAATATTGAAAATAAATAAATAGCGGATAATCGGAAGTATTTCAATTTCCGGCGAATACGCTGGGTCTCTCGGCGGTCAACAGTCATAATACGTAAGCCGTTTGCCCCGGTGTGTGTCGTATAGCTCGATTAAGTATTATATTTTGTAGGTTGAGGGTTTTCTATTATGATTGTATATGTTTTATTTCTACAAAGTTTTGTCGATTTCCAAAAGGAGAATGGTTTTAATGTGTTTTTATAAACCATTATCGATATGTATTTTAAATTTTTTCTATGGTATAAATAGAAATGAGTTTAAAATTTTGTTAGTTTCGCCGAAACTCGGGAGCGGTCGAATTTTAGTCATGAAATATTCTAGGAAGTCCGAGGAAGGTTTATATTAAGAGGCTTCCCTGGCTATAACAGTAGATGACCCGGCGATCTTCGTGTCCGCCGGGTCGTCTACTGTTATAGCCCTAGCATGGCCACGGTAGAAATGCGAAAGTATAGACAAACTGTGGACATAAACTTAAGGTGCCGATCTTTACTGCGGCTAATCGTGACCGAAAAAAATTCAATTAAAATTCCACTTTATGTCAGACTATAGTATATAATATTGTCATAAAGTAAGATATTATTTGAATTTTAGGACTATAGTTTGTCATAAAGTGGCATTTTATAATTGAATTTTTCGGAACGAAAAAAGATCGGAACGGCACCTTAAGTTTATCTCCACAGTTTGTCTATTCTTTCGCATTTTTACAGGTGGCCATGCTAGGGCTACTGATGTATCAAACTTTTATATTGCGCCAAGTGCACGTTTTTCGGCACGGGCCAGTACGTAACAATACTACGGTTGCGGCTAGTGATCTTTTTTTTATTAAAAATAAAAGGATCCATTCGTGAATACAAATTGTATTAAATAAATAGATGTTTGTTACTGTCGAGCAAAAACTACTTTTGCGGATTTAGATTAAACATATTTTGCTGTCTTAAATATTACCAGTGTACTCGTGGATAACCCGCGTTTCACACGTAGGCGGAGTCGCGGCAAAAGCTACTGGATTAATTACAACTCCCAGTTACTGGTGATAATCGTAAAAACATAACTTTTATTAATATTTAATGAAACAATTACCGCTTGGCGAAAGTCCCGGCCGTTAAAGACTCGGAACACTCTTGCAACTTTTAATCGTCGTTTTATTGAATTCAGTATTGCCTCTGTAACGACCTCCCGACGGTTAATAGCGGGCACTTCGTGTCGCCCAAATACTTTCCTATATTACGCAATAAATACTAGATTGGAATTTAATGATACCTGCGTCAATGGCCTGCGGACGGACCTTTGATTGTAGTAGACAACTACTGATCCGATTTGAATGCGGTTTTCGCAGATATATTTGTCTTCTTCCAACTCAACATCAGCTGGTGTATAAAATTTTTCCCCTCACCCCTCTTAGGGAACAAAAGAGGGGGTAAGATGTATCAACTGATGAAGTAGAAAAAATACTTAAAATGGCAAAACAATGTTTGCCGGGACAGCTAGTTATTTTACAATTTGATTATTTATGATGTTAACTACGAGACTAGTCACAACTCACAAGCAAGCAGCTTTGGCGTGTTTTTTTAACACAACCGTAAGTTTTCAACTCGAAGAAGTTTTGGTTAAAAGTTCTCATTTTGGCTCAATCGTAGTTTATGACAAACAGACTACAATATAGTACATACACATTATACCCGGCAAGTCGGCCAACAATGTAGTTATAATTTATGCTCGGTGCGAAGCACGCGAAGCCGGATTCATGACCAGAGTGCGTAGTGCGAGTTTTATTCGATCATACTCATCGAGAACGTTAACGCGAATTTGTATGGGATCAAAGCGGTATCCACGTAAGCCAGTAGGTGGCGCTGCTTTGATCCCATACAAATTCGCGTTAACGTGTTCGATGAGTATGATCGAATAAAACTCGCACTACACCCCCAGGTATTCCAGCTGTCTACGTTACTTCTAATATTTACTTCACATTTTTCATAAAACTATATTTAGTGCTTGGGTAAAAAAGTTTTGAGTAAATATTTTTTGGTCCTTAACCTAAAATCAAAACTGTATCGTGTTTACCTTCGGGTGATTCCTAGGTAGATGGGGGGACCTACGTAGTCTGGTCGCGTTATGTCAAACCCAGCCGGCAGATCACGACAGACACGATCTGACCATGAAATGACGTTGGTCTGTCAACTGCCTAGGAATCAATTTCCTCGATGGTACATCTTAAGAAAAATTTACAGGCGATTACAATGATCAGAAGTATATACAATGTGTCCCAACACCGATGTCCGATCCTTTAAGGTCATAATATAGGGCATATTTTATCGCAAACAAAAATTAAAATGTTCAACAACTTTATGAAATGACTGATGTAATGAAAACTGGCCAAGTTAGATCTAATCTACTTTTAGATCTCACATTATGTAAATAACATCAATTGTTATAGGTATCAATAAAGCAAAGAAAATATAGACTTTATTACCTTATTACCTATTTGTTCAGCATGTTATTTGGTTCCTATAATTTCACATACATGTTTCGATTTTCCATAGAACTTGGCACTCATTTAGATCTCCATCCTTATTACGGCGAAGTCCATAGACGAGAATAATGTTTGTATTGAACTTGGCTCTCTATTTTTTACATTTATGTTTTTGGTGGGATACATTTGTCAGAAAACCTCTTGGTAACTTACAATGATAATAATCTCCAACTTTTCTTGAGTTCAATGCTAAAATACGGTAATATCGCCCTGAGAGTTAGTCACTTCATTGTCAATCGCGGTTTGTATAGAAAACGATGATGTACACTATCTTTACTTTTCAGATTGATCGTAGCATTTATTTACGTAACTGCGTTACGCCGTAGGCCCGCTACGCTGTAGCCCGCACAGTGTATTTGATGATGATGATGATTATGGCCTTTTTTAACCGACTTCTTTTTTATATTTTTACGAATTTAAAAATGTTGTTGATACCTTTGACGGTGAAAACATTTTAGTGTAGGCCGTAGGGTCACACATAATACAATATGACATACCTCGTTTATTTGCAAAATAATTTGAACGCGTTCCATTTTAACGTTTGTAAATTTTTCACCAACGACAGCAGAGTTTTTCATGTCACATAACAATTCACGCCGGTGCTCGGACACGTCTAAAATAAAAATATAACTGTCATCTGCCGTGCAGCCCGAAATTTGAATTTAGAATTTTTAGTTGTTGATTTAAAGGTGCGTGTGCTTCTATGGATGGACGTGAACTAGGATATTATGCCCTTCTTGGAAGTTGGCTCCAACACCGGATAAATCTGTAATAGCGGATGCTGAAGTTGATGTGAAATGAACAACTTTTACTACGAGACATAAATAAGACAAGGAAATTGAAGAATCTGAAATCAGGACTTTGAAGTGCGAATTTCGACCTGAGATTAAGTGTACACAAGTTTTCCGCATACGATTTCCGAATTCACTTTCCGTATCCGAAGTCCGAATGCATAGAATCAGTAGAAAATAAGTACATTAATTGGCGCACACATTCACTTTTTTCCCGAATGGAACGAATTTCGCACGTACGTTACGTTTAAACTTTCAAGTGCAAGGCGGCGCGTTCGCGCGTGGAAAAAACGAACGTTTGCGCTTGTCTCAAGTACTTTTGATTGGCTTACGTCAAAATATTAACCATTAATAAAGCTGTTATTACATATAAAAACCTGTCAAAAAACCTTAAAAACCGAGTATGAAGGTGGCAACGAGGCGACGTGATACTTGACGTTCCATAAAACTGACGTTCTACAAACGTGAACCTGACGTTTTACAAACGTACGTTCCATGGAACGTGTCGCGACGTATCGTACTGTCGCATTAGGGCGGTCTTGCCTTTACTCTAACGCCGTGTAACGTGTTCTATTTGATGTTAATAATCGGCCAAGTGCGAGTCGGACTCGCGCACGAAGGGTTCCGTACCGGTATAGAGCGAAAGTAGACAAAAAATTGTGTTTTTGTATGGGAGCCCCCCTTAATTATTTATTTTATTTTAATTTTATTATTAATTACTAAAGTACAAATATAACTTAGGATTTTGTGAAAATTTCAAGTGCCTAGCTGTTACCATTATTGATTACGAGCAAAAAAGGACAAAAAAAACACGTTTCTTGTATGGGAGCCCCCCTTAAATATTAATTTTATTTTATTTTCAGTATTTGTTGTTATAGCGGCAACAGATATACACAATCCGTGAAATTTTCAGAAGTCTAGCTATTGCGGTTCTTGAGTTACAGCCTGGAGAGGGAGACAGACAGACAGACGGACTAACAGACGGACAGACGGACAGACAACGAAGTCTTATAGTCAACGAAGTCTTAATAGGGTCCTGTTTTTACCCTTTGGGTACGGAACCCTAAAAACGATCAAAACACTCAAAATAGGAGGCATGTGTCTTAGTATAATATTTTTTAAATGAAAACAGTAGAAGGTTATAGCAAAGGATAAAGTTTAAAGTAACAGTAAAGGCTTGAGTAAATGTAAAGGGTTAGGTTTTATATTTTAAAATAAAATTTTACAATGTTCACGGAAAACTACTGATGTGCGATGGAACGTAGAATTTTATAGTGATTTTTTTTTTATTAACACGCAGAAGTAAACTAATCACCCAGTTCTAAAAAAGCGGCCAAGTGCGAGTTGGACTCGCCCATGAAGGGTTCCGCAGCAGCAATAAGGTTTATTTTTATAAAATTAAAAGGTTTTTGATTTATTTTTATATTTCAGTCGATTTAATGAAATTTTGATTAAGGTTTACCATTTTTATGACGTATAAAAAAAAACTTCTGGCTAGATCTCGTTCAAACCAATTTTCGTTGGTAGTTTTTATAGTAATCTACATCATATATTTTTTTTAGAATTATCATGCCCCTACTTTAGAAATTAGAGGGGGGGGACACATATTTTCCCACTTTGGAAGAGTCTCTCTCGCAAACTATTCAGGTTAGAAAAAAATGATATGAGAAACCTCAATATAATTTTTGGAGACATATCCATAGATACCCCACACGCATAGGTTAGATGAAAAAAATTTTTATTTGTTTCAGTTGTACCTATGGGGACCCCTAAAATTTTTAATAATTTTTCCATTTTTGCATCAAAATCTTAATGCGGTTCACAGAATACATCTACTTACCAAGTTTCAATAGTATAGCTCTAATAGTTTCGGAGAAAAGTGGCTGTGACATACGGACGGACAGACAGACAGACAGACAGACAGACATGACGAATCTATAAGGGTTCCTTTTTTGCCATTTTGGCTACGGAACCCTAAAAAACCTTAAACACAATAGTTCAAAACTATTCGAATTAAAAAGTTACAATCTGTTCCAATCTAGCTCTAATAGTTTCGGAGAAAAGTGGCTGTGACATACGGACGGACGGACAGACAGACAGACAGACAGACAGACAGACAGACATGACGAATCTATAAGGGTTCCTTTTTTGCCATTTTGGCTACGGAACCCTAAAAACTATGGAGGCAGGCGGCAATTTGTAGCATATTGTATATTATCGCGCTTTGCCTAACACAAAAACAGGCGTTACTATTTTTGACATTTTTATTTTTTTATTCTTTGTACACATTTTTATTTTCATACTCGCCTCGCGGCTCGCACTTAGTGTTTAATAATTATTTCAATTTGTATAAACATGTTCTAGTTAGTAATATGCTAATGTTAGTATTTTTATCAAACTAGGGTGCAGTTAGGACTTTACATAAAATTACAATAATTCACACAGACAGACACATTATCGCATTAATTATATTCGCAAAATGTTATGAATTATAAAATGTTGTAATGAATCAGGAGTTGATTGTTTTGACTGCATTTATTTTTAATTACTACCTCAAAGAAATAAAGTAACATTATTAAGTATTCCTTTTGAAAGTTCTGCTTCGGCGTTATTAAGTTTTTAATACGAGTATTTGTGATCAAGCGGCGGGCGAGTCAAAGTATTGTTTTTATATTCCGCCATTTTGGGCCGGCCGCAATATTTCACTGGACAACAATGGTGCATTTCAAAATGCGCCCAGTGAGGCGAAACGACTGTTATCGATATAAAATGTAATAATGTGTCGTACGCGACGAGTAATCCAGTGCTGTGATAGTGCACTACCATAGTGTCAATTGATTTAAAGACAGCACAGAACAAAGATGACATACATAGCGTAAAGGCAGATTTATACTGACTCAATGTAAATCTGCCTTTACACTATGACAGAGCCAGGTCAGCACTGAGACGTCAGTGAATTATAACTATCGTCAGTTACTGACTCGATATAAATCTGCCTTTATATCGATATTTTTCCTAGATAAAAAGCACCCTATGTACTATGTAGTTATGTACAGACCGGATTTCATCAAAATCCAGCAGTTGCGGCGTGGAGAGGTAACAGACAGACAGGCAGACAGAAACACTTTGACATTTATAATGTTAATATTATGGGTATTGGGCAAGTTGCCGGAAACCTGTAAGAGAGTGAGAACTTTTATGGGGTTAAATCTTAATATTGTTTTGTTTTTATTAGGCCCACTTGCGCCAATCTGGGTTAATGTTAACTCTGAGTTAAACATCATGTCATCTCTATCACTGACTTGGTGAGTGACAGATATGACTATTAGTTTTCATAGCGCCAACAGAAATATACAATCTGTAAAATTTTCAGAAGTAGTGGTTCTTGAGATACAGCCTAGAGACAGACAGACGGACAGACCCACAGACAGACAGACAAAATATAGACGTACCTACAGACAACAAAATCTTAGTAATAGGATCCCGTTTTTACCTTTTGGCTACGGAACCCTAAAAACCCGAATTCTATGCTACTATAGCATCATTAATATTTTTTGTCATCTATGCTATTTTGCGTCAGACGTTCAGAGATTATTATTTGGTAGGATAACATAAAATTATATAACATTTAACAAAGAGAATTTTCAGTCTAAATACAATTGTATACAGTGTGATTGTATTATTGTGAATATATACATTGTATCTCGAGCTATAATTATAATAACATTAGACAATAGTATTACTTTAAACACAATGTATTCAATAGATAATAGTATAAAAAATGTTAATGAGCGTATCTCGCCGATAAACTTTGGTTTGGCGAGGTTTAATTGTATTAGTTTTTAAGTTTTTTTAAATGAATAAATATATAAAAAAAAGAAAAAAACTTTTGCTGCTTTTTTGGTTCCGTTTAGACTTTAGAAGATTAATATTATGTATTTCTGTTGCCGCTATAATATCGAATACTAAAAACAAGATAAATTAAATATTATTTTTAATTGGGGGGCTCCCATACAACAAACGTGATTTTTTGCCCTTTTTTGCTTGATGTTAATAATGGCAACAGACAACAGCTCTTAAGCACTTGAAATTTTCACAAAGACCTTACTTATATGGGTATTTTACTAATTAAGTATTAATAATATTAAAATAAAATAAAAAATTAAGGGAGCTCATGGGAGGGGCAAAAACGACCTTAAAGATGATCTAGATATTGAACGGGAGCGGAGGGCTTTGGCGGTTCGAGGTAATATGCTGGCCCGCAGGTTCGCACGTTGTACGGATGAAGTTAAGATCACACTCTTTAAAGCGTTCTGTCAGAATCTGTACACGGGCGGCCTGTGGATCAGCTATACCAAAGCATCCCTAAACACCCTTCGCATCCAATATAATAATATCTTCAGGATGATGCTGAAACTTCCCCGATTTTGTAGTGCATCTGAGATGTTTGCCCAAGCAAGAACGGATGGCTTCCGGGCACTCATTCGCAAAAAAGCTGCATCTATAATTAATCGAGTAAGGGGAAGTGACAACAGCATCCTGAGGATTGTGGCAGATGATCCGCATGCACCCATATTGAGGAACTACGTGCGGATAATGAATGAATTCGAGAGCAGATCTCTAGGACACAATATCCGCACTTGGTTCTAATTGGGTGCATGATTTACCTTTTAGTGTCAAGTTTTTATTTTTAGTCATGTCAGTCATCATTTACTAACCATATAAATTATAATTTTTATTTTAATGTTTGTATTACTAACCAATGGACCATAGTAGTCTGAAATAAAGATATTTGTATTTGTATTTGTAAAAACACAAACGCGTATTGTTGCTCTATAACGGTACGGCCTTGCGCGAGTCCGACTCGCACTTGGCCAATTTTTACAAACTTTTACGAATAGGAAATGTTTGTATGAAAACAGCAGCTTATTTTGTCGAGTATAAAAAAGATTGCTCCCGTAGTAAAAGTTGCTTTATGTATTCATGAATATCTTCACCGACCACCGTGTAACGGAATAAAATCACCTGTACCACTCTGTACCTACATTAAATTGACAGTTGCTGGTGACATTTATTTAAACAAAATAAAATTATATGTGACACGATAATTTGGTTCCATGTGTAAATTTATACTTTTTAGGGTTCCGTACCCAAAGGGTAAAAACGGGATCCTATTACTCCCGTCGATGCAGCGCCCCACCGCGGGATCCGCGGTGGGGCGCTGCATCGACTGGTCGCATCAGCTGTCAAATCGTTCATATTTAAAGTTCATTAGACATCTTTTGCAATAATAATATAATTTTAAACGTGTACGAGTCTTTGTGTGAGCAGTGTAAATTGTGAATACATATTAATTAAAGACTCTCCGTTAAAATGTCACGTCGACAATCGCCGACCAACTTGGAATCCACTCCCGGCAGCCATTTTTCTTCACAAGATCTAGAAAACTCATATTATGTGACTCAGCGTCGTCAAGCCTTGCGAGAAAACCAAGAGCAAAAAAGAATGCTATCCCAATTCAAAGACGAAATTAAGGAAATGCTCTCTGACTGGAAGATTGAACACCATAACTCCATCACATGCTGGAAAGAGGAACAAGATAAAATCCTTAAGAAACTGTCTGGAGACATCACACAGGTAAAACTTCAGTGCAGCAACATCCAAAAAAGTAACTTGGAACTGGAAAAATCCATCGAGTTCATAAACAAACAATATGAAGAAATGAAACAAAAAATTGATACACTAGAAATGGAAAAAATAGAAGCTAGAAATTGCGTCCTCAAATTGAATAACCAAATTCAAGACCTTCAAAACTTAACTCGTCCTTCTTCAGTAGAAATAAGGAACATACCACAAAAAGAGAAAGAAGACTCCAAGGATCTCCTAGACATTTTGATAAACATAGGAAAAGCTCTTTCAATAGAAATCCACCCATCCGAAATACGTGATGTACACCGTGCTCCAGGGAAACCAGGAACAGCTAGGAGTATTATCGTAGAATTTGCAAAAGTGCAGACCAAACATGAGTTATTGTCTCAAGTCCGAAAATTTAATAACCCCCGTAAACCATCAGACAAAATAAACACCCAACATCTAAATATACTCGGGGAAAAGAAACCAGTATACTTCGATGAGCACCTTCCACAATCTGCAAAGAAACTCTACTACGATGCCAGAATATTTGCCAAAACCAATGGTTACAAGTACTGCTGGGTCTCCAACTCAAGAATATTCATTCGCCGGAATCAAGGGGACAAACAAGTGTGGATCAAGTCAGAGATGTGCCTTAAAGAACTGAAAAACAATAGTGTAATATGACTATTTTTAAGTATAGTGCCTGCTTTGAGAGATAAGACTGCCAACTTTATAATAAGGTATTTATTTTTATATTTTCCTACGAAATCTTGTATAAGTAGTGTCTCCTTTCTTACCTATATTAAGCTAAACACTCATAAGCCACCAATTATAATTAAAATGTATGCTATAACATATACTGGACTAAAAGAGGAGGAATATAAACATAGAACAAAACCATATGGGATCACCATCCCGAGCAGTTTCCTGTACCTATGAAGCTTATTGTTGTAATTAAATATCCCAAACAACAATTAAAATATTGTACTCCAAATAGATCACTTACTCTGTCAATTAATCCCCAGAATAAATTAAACAATTCTTTTATATGCTACAACACCAATATAAATATTTTTTATCACTAATAAATATAATTATTTACCCACATATTGAAAACTATACAAACACAAAAAATTATTTTAATAAAGTATTAATTGACCAGGCTGTAACCACCTTCAAGTTTGTTCTTAATTGTTTTTTTATAAAAATGACTAAATATCAAACTAATTTTGCCTTAACAACATTGTTGATGAAAGTGTATAACGTAACCTATATTGTATTTGCTGTCATACTGAGCTATGGAATCCTCGGTGAGTGGGAACATAATCTATCATGTTTGTTGGAAACTGTAATTATTACTAGCCACTTAGTACTTACACTATACTCCAAAAAAGTGTATAAAGTAACCTTTACATTATTTCATTATAAAGACTTTACTCCAAAAAATGTATATAATGTAACTTATATTGTATTTGCTGTCATACTGATCTATGGAATCCTCTGTGACTGGGAACATAAACTATCATGTTTGTTGAAAACTGTAATGATTGCTATTCACTTAGTACTTTACTATTCTTTGGTCTCCACGACACAGGGAATCCTAGTGTGGAGACCAGAGTTTTGTGTAAGATTAGCGTGTAAGTTTACTGTGAAATAAAGATATTTATTTATTTATTTATTTATTATTTATTTATTCATTCCTATATGTGTATAAAGTAACCTTTATGTTAATTCTATATAATTGCTATGCTCTAAAAAAACTGTATAATGTTACAACTTATATTGTAATGATTGTCTTAATGATCTATGGAAACTACCGTAAGTGGGAACATAAGCTATCATGTTTTTGGAATATTGTAATAATTACTTGCCACCTACTACTTACTCTTTACTGCAAAATAATTATACTAAACAAAAACACTAATACAGATACACAGTGTAAAGGGTTAACAACATCATGCTTTGGTATGTATTGCAATAATTCAAATTTTCCCCTTTACACACATTTTACAAGATAACATATTCTATACTTGTATTAAATAAAATAATTATTTAACATGACTGACATACACACCATTAACAATGAACTTGACACCTTTACTGTTGCTAACTTTATAAAGTGTGCTCCGGAACATTGTTCCCAAACTATAAAAAATCCAACAAATTTTTTAAAATGTTATCACGTTAACATAAGGAGCATTAATAAGAATATTGATCAGTGTATAGCTAATCTTACCCTACTTAAATTAGATGTAGATATCATAATTTTAAGTGAATGTTGGCTCACACAAAACTCTCTTATACCTCAAATTGATGGATATACATACTTTTACACGAACAGCAATCACCTACAAAACGACGGTGTAGTGTTATATACCAAAACAGATTTGGACGTACAAATACATGAACCTCTTTTCGATGAAGCAAATTGTCTTGTATGTAATATTGGAAAAAACATTACCCTAATCTCAATATACCGATCCCCATCATACAAAAATTTGGATAAATTTATTAATAGCCTAAACAATGTCCTATCTAGTGTGCCTCAAAATAATATAATAGTGTTAATTGGAGACATTAATATTGACATAAAGCAAAATAACACCCACCCTCTCTCACATAAATATCTTACAAGTATGGCCGCCTTTGGATTTTTACCTGCATATTTATACCCAACTCGTGAAACAAGCTGTCTTGACCATATCATGGTCAACAATAGGGGTATATTAACAACAAATATTCTTACATATGTCATTGAATCACCTGTTACTGACCACTATCCTACTTTACTCTGTATAAATAAAAAAACTGTTCAACTCCCAACCCGACCTAAGAGACAATCACTAAAAATTGATTACCAAGCAATCAAAACAGATCTTGACAACCAAGATTATTCTTCAGTAACTAACAACAACAATGTTGAACAAGCAACAAATGAGTTAATCTCTATTATCAATAAGACTGTTGAATCACACTCGACTCTATATATTACACCTCGCAAAAGAGTTATACTCAAACCATGGATTACCCCAGGTATACTTCGCTGCATTCGAAACAGAGACAGGTTACATAAAAGACTAAAAACAGAACCTAACAACAACATATTAATCGTTACTTATAAACGTTACCGGAACTATATAAATTACCTAATTCGCAAACTAAAACGTGAATACTACAAATCGAAATTGGAAGTTTCAAACAATTCTAAAACAACTTGGAATATAATTAAAGACATTACACATAGTAACGAGCATACTAATCCCCCATATGATCTCTTAAAATCTAACCCAGATCCCCAAACCGCAGTTAATAATCTTAATAAATTCTTTGTCAACATTGGTCCAGACCTTGCTTCAAAAATAACTCCACCCAACACTCCCTTAAGTATAGGAAACTGCAAACTGTCGCACTCACTCGTTGTTCTTGAAACGGACACGGCTGAAGTAAAACGCATATTAACTAGCCTTCGCTCAGACTCTGCAGCCGGATGGGACAATATTTCACCAAATATACTTAAAGCCTCTAAAAATGTTCTGGCAACACCGATCACTCACATCTGTAACCTATCAATAAGATATGGAATCTTTCCCAAAGCACTAAAAATTGCTCTAGTTCATCCCATTTATAAACAAGGAAAAAAAAGTGATTTCTCTAACTACAGACCAATCTCAGTTTTACCAGTTATGTCGAAGGTCCTAGAAAGAATTCTAAATAACAACCTAGTAAATTTTTTACAAAAACACAATATTATAGCTAATAATCAATATGGTTTTAGAAAAGGTATTTCAACAGAAGACGCTGTAACAGCCCTCACTCAGGAAATTTCAATTAAATTAGATAATAACCAGAAATGCTATGGTGCTTTTCTTGATCTTTCGAAGGCCTTCGACACTGTATCAATCCCCATCCTTATAGATAAGCTGGAGTGCAGTGGAATTCGGGGTAAAGCTCTTGACATCTTTCGTAGTTATCTACAAAATCGTACGCAATGTGCCAAAGTTGCTAACTACACTAGTAAATTAGAAGAAATTACTTACGGAATTCCTCAAGGCAGTATACTAGGACCTACACTCTTTCAGCTGTATCTGAACGATTTGTGTCAACTTGAACTACCCTCCTGTCACCTCTTTGCATATGCCGATGATACATCCCTCCTTGCTTATGGCGCTAGATGGGAAGATGCCAAAGTAAAATTAGAAGACTCTCTTCTAATTGTGAAAGATTGGCTAGCACAAAACTTATTGACCCTAAACATAAATAAAACGAATATCATTGCTTTCTCTATCACCCCATCATCAGGTCCAAAAGGCAAACTATCAACTATAGTATCTCACACTTGTAAATCACCGACTGATCATTGTGGATGTACTACTATTAAAACTACCTCGACAGTAAAATATCTAGGAGTATATATAGATGCAAATCTCAACTGGCATTCGCAAATATCAGCTCTCAACTCCCGCATCCGCAAACTAATATATATATTCAAAATCGTAAGGCACATGGCTAGCTTCGAATTGACTAGAATGATATACTTATCATTATGCCAGTCAATCCTGACATACTGTATCCCAATTTGGGGTGGCGCTGGTTCCACTATAATGTTGACACTTGAGAGAGCTCAGAGAGCTATCCTAAAAATAATGACTTTTAAGGATATCAGATACAGCACTGAACTTTTATACACCGAATGCAATGTTTTGACTGTCCGCCAGCTATATATTCTGCGCACTGTACTTCGTAAGCACACCTCCTTACCTTTTGATTCAGCTAACACTAGTCGACGCACACGTGGCAGAGTCTGCCCAGTAAATAAACATAAAACCACTTTCGCTGCTCGTCAATACAACATACTCTCGTCTAAAATATATAACAAAATCAACTCCATAATTTCTATATATCCGCTTTCAAGATATGATGTAAAGAAAGCCATTACTTCATACCTCCTTAAACTATCTTATCAAGAAACTGAAAGTCTCTTAGTAGTCGTACATTAAAACTTATAGCATACATTATATGACATTATATATTATGACCCATTAGGAATATATAATTTGTAACGGTAATCAACACATAATAAACACTCACACATCCCACACTCATGCACCATAGCAGTATTTTCTACTGAACCCAAGACGCAGTCGTAGGGCTATGGTGCATGCACTGCATGAGTTCATACGCGCTCTAGCACACAGACACACACACACGCACACACACACAGAGGACTTAATATAGTTCCCATACAAACACACAGCACATTCTTACACCATAGCAGTTTTTATTTACTGAACCCAAGACACTGTCGTAGGGCTATGGTGCAAGCACAGTCAGCGTTCATACAAGCACCCACACGCACATGCTTACACACAGTACACACACACACACGCACACACACACACACACACAATTACCCCTTTATCCTTCTCTCTAGCATAATAATATGTTTTTACTTTTAATATATAATAATCTAAAAGTCTTTGTTCACTAAACCCTAAACCCAAAAACATGATAGACTAATTTTTATAATAACATGATATTGTACTTTTCTTTAACAACCGCCTCAACTGTTAGAATCACTGACTCCGATATCACATTAATAATAGTTTCGAAGTCAGAGATCAACCAACCTGTGCCATCTGATTTTATAAATCCTAATATTTGTACAAAATACATCGCCTGTAGATAAATATTGTAATGTTTTTGGGATGTCAATAAACGTATTATTATTATTATTATTATTATTATTATTACTAAGACTTCGTTGTCTGTCCGTCTGTCTGTCTGTCTCCAGGCTGTAACTCAAGAACGGTAATAGCTAGAGATTTGAATTTTTTACAGATTAATATATAAATACAAATACAAATATCTATAAGGGTAAATATATATATCATATAAGGGGGGCTCCCATACAACAAACGTGATTTTTTTGAAAACACAATTTATGGCCTAATTTTGCTCTATAATGGTACGGAACACTCCGTGCGCGAGTCCGACTCGCACTCGGCCGATTATTTATACTGGCGAAGCCCGAGCGCTACAATTATTTGAAATTAGATGACGCCCGCAACTCCGTTATGTCAAAATTCGGTATCCATGCTTTTGATAAAGGCCGTCACAGACTTGGCTATAATATATATTAATATATTTATAGCTAGGCATATTAATATATATTTTCTATACAATTTTCGCGTGACCACACACTCAGCTATAATATATATTTCTGGTCTCAGTGTGTTTAGTACGGTATATTAATATATATTATAGCTAGTCTGTGACGGCCTTTATTCATATTATGAAGCGGAAGTTGCAGTATTTTTCTGCATAAATACATTCATAATATCCTGAATCTAATAAAAATTAATTTTAATGATATTATCAATATCGAACCAGTACATTCCCACTCCGTGACAAACAGTTGACCAATCAGAGACGAGACGGTATTCAAAAACTCGAGAAACTAAGCATCTGCAGAGTTTGCCCGATTATTATCGATATCGATATTCCAGCACATCCCCACTGCATGACCGTCTCTGGAATCGCCCCTCCTGTCCCCTCCCCACTCCCCCACTTCTCCACACGCCTGCACGTCGACAACAAAGCTCTGTTGTTCGTCGCCGCTGGAGCTCGCCACACTAATTAAAATAATTTGTCACCGAAAATACAGTTCTCAATAGCGATTGTAATTTGTAAGCCCCGGAGTAGATAAATGAGATTTTCCTTATTAAGGACTAGCTGTCCCGGCAAACGTTGTTTTGCCATTTAAAGTATTTCTGCTTCATCAGTACATAATTGATACATAAGTTACCCCCTTTTTTGTCCCCTAAGAGGAGAGGGGGAAAATGTTATATACCAGATGTTGAGTTGGAAGAAGACAATTAATATATCTGTGAAAACCGTATGCAAATCGGATCAGTAGTTTTCGTGTTAAAGAAAAAACCACCCCGCCTTGGTGACGCCCACTATCGTAATATTTAAATTTCGCCATAATTTCAAAACCAAACGTTCAATTTTTAATCATTCAAAGACCAAATATTATCAACATAAACTGTACTTAGTGATGAAATAATTTATTTTGATAAGGATTAATAGCATAAGTAAAATAAACGGTTTAAATGTAGTCCAAAAAAATTCAAGATTTTTAAATAAAAAAAAATGGTTATTGTGCCTCTCTCGACATAGATAGGTATAGTGTGTCGCGGATTTTTTGTAGATATTTGTAAGATCTACAATTACTTAGAACATTTTATGGTTCTATCTTTTATAGTTTAGGCAGCGTACGCAAAATAAGTAACTTTTCTGGTTGATTTTTTACACCTTGCGTCCGAAAAACCCAAATATCTTACGGAACCCTATTTTTTCCAAAGTAAAATTTAGCCTATGTTCAGCAGAAATAATGTAGGATTCTTATGGTAAAAGAATTTTTCAAATCGGTCCAGTAGTTTCGGAGCCTATTCAGGACAAACAAACAAACAAACAAACAAAAAATCAAATCTTTCCTCTTTATAATAGTATAAGTGTAGTCTATGAGACGGACATAATAATTATTATGTATACTTAACTAAATGATGCCCGCAACTCGACCGTTGCGCCAAAACTCGTTTATAGTGAGGGGAACGTACATTTTTTCGGAACAAAAAGTATCCTATGTCCTTTCCCGGGACTCAAAGTATCTTTATACCAAATTTCAGCAAAATCGGTTCAGCGGTTTGCGCGTGAAGAGGTAACACACACACAGACAGACACATTTTCGCATTAATAATATTATAAATATGAAAGTGTGTGTATGAAAGTGTACATAAAAGAATACAATATAAAAATGGCTATAAAAGATAGGAACGACAAAGTCCTAAGCCATATAATAGCGGATCGTGAACTGTGATCTTCAGAGATCGGCAAAAAAAAAAAAAAAAAAAAAAAAAAAAAAAAAAAAAAAAAAAAAGTCCTGGCAAGCACACTGGCTGGTAGATTCGACACAGAACGATACCACCCAGCTTGAGTGACCCCTCTCCACCAAGCCAATGTCACAACATCTAAAGGCAAAGGGTGGAGCAGCATAATATCTAAGGAAATCGGAAAATGTCGGATCTACTAGCCGCCACACTGGGAAGTATCATATTATATTGTTATGTGTGTATATGTGTATATAATATGTATATTGTTATGACATATTATTATAAGTAATATTATCTGTCTGTAAGTATATAACAAGTTTTATTATATATTTTATATAATATTTATATTATGTATATTAATAAAATATTTAAAAAAAAAAAAAAAAAAAAAAGTCCATGGCGTGATGGACTACAATTACATTAATAATATTATTTCAATAATTATCCTTGGTGCGAAAAACCAATATAAAAAGAGAGCAAAAAAAGGATATGGGCGAATAGCCCATAGACGGCCCCGAATTACATAATAAAAAAAAAAAAAAAATATGAAAGTGTGTCTGTCTGTGTGTGTGTGTTACCTCTTCACGCCTAAGCTGCTGAACCGATTTTGCTGTTTGGTATGGAGAAACTTTGAGTTCCGGGAAAGGACATAGGATACTTTATATTCCGGAAAAATGTACGGTTCCGTTCCTTCCCTCTCGTATCAATCTTATTGATACGAGAGTTACGAGAGGGAAGGCTCGCAACCCACTTCCGGTTAGATGTTTTTTTTTTTTTTTCTTATTTATTAGGCTTGTGTCAAATCCGACAATGCCAGCCTCATAAAATACATCAAAATTATAAACTTCATTACTAACAATTTGCAAAAAGATACTAATTAGCTCTACACTTAATAAAATTTAAATAAAAATTCACTAGCCCCCAGCAAACAGGATCTTTCGGCTGAGCGAGAATAGCGCTCACACAACCGAGCTGTGTCAGTGTTTGATATTAATTATTATGTAATTGTCCTTGGACAACGATAATCAATATGTGATATGTTTACTCTTTTATTGTTATTACCATTGAAAAAAGTTAAATAGGCTTCTCCGGCTATGACTGCTAGCCACCTCACCGAATGGGACGTTCAAATTAGACTATACAGTGATGCATACACAACCCAATAAAATAAAAAATAATGTTATAATATTATGTTACGCTCACAGGTCGAAATCGCTCAGTGAGCGGAAAAAAGGCTCATAACGCGTTGTGCTGTCTGTCACTGAAAATGTCCACATCGCGAAATTCTCACTCTAAAAAACGCTGAAAACGGCCAAGACGCGTTTTGGCAATCACAAAAAGACCAAAATATAGCGAAATTCGTGTCGTAGCGATGATATGATTAAAACCCTTCTTCGTCGTTAACGGATAAAAAATTTAATTTCCGTCCTCCCTTTGCCAAAGTAAATTTAATCATCGATTTTCAACAGGTATTGTCGTTTCCGGTTCCGATAACTATTTCCTTTTTCAATTAGTTCAGATCGCTTGCCTGCGAGACCTAGAACGATGCCTAGAACAATTTTTTTTATTATTGTGTGTAGCTTCATTTTTATAAGACGAACAACATTTTTATCTGCGAAAAATCTTGAAAGTGGTAGCTAACAGAAATAGAAAGGATTTCATACTTTGACTTGATGGTCCTAAAAATATATGGATTGTTCTATTTATAGGACAATTATATTACTCTTACATTGCACACATGACCAAAATGCTTCATGCTATCTTAGATAAAAAAATAAATTTTAAATCTATATCCTTAATAAGTAATTAAAAGATTGTAATGATAATATCCGCAATATGACAAATGACAATATTATTTATCATACCTACGAATTGTAGTTTTTATTATTCGTATTATAATCATACAGACTGACTTTGAACCTGTAAGTTTGTAAAATTGTAACCCCTGTACGCGTGCATTGTTCAGACTTTTTTGTTAATTGTAATAATTAAATGCCCTTTACATAACCAAAAAATAACAATAAATAAAAATAAAACAAAATAACAACACCAACTATATTATTGCAAAAATTAAAATAATATTCCAATTCTCTTAGATTACTAAACTTAACACACTCAATTTTAATATTTATTTTATTTAGATGTATTCACATTTAAATAAAATAAATGTTAAAATTAACTCAACAGCTATTTAACCTATAATAGTATAGGTATAGACCTATATTATATATAGCCATGGCGTACTTACTCGTAATTATTCCGAATATTGTTTAGATTTATGATACTAATTAGATGTTAGTGTAAACACCGTTATCCTTGAAACCATCAAATTAATGAGCCCGTCAAAATGAACAACTTTTTCTATGAGAACAATGCTGGGAACTCAAAAAAATTCGTCTTCATAATAATAATAATAATAATAATAATAATAATATCTATGGACGTTTCACACCACGTCAATCTGGCCCCGTGGTAAGTACCTGAAGGACTTGTGTTACGGGTACCAGACAACGGAAATATATTTAATACTTTTATACTATACATATATTTAAGATTTTTATTATATGATAAATATATTTAATACACATCCATGACCCAGGAACTTTGAAAACTTTTTGTTCCGTCGGCGGGACTCGAACCCGCGACCCCCGGCTTAAGCTACCAACGTGCTATCCACTGAGCCACAGAGGTCGTCAAACCATAGTTCATACCATACAAGTTGCTGATCCGGGCAATTTGTATGGTTATGAACTATGAACTATGAAAACGGCATTTTTGGCGGCATTTGATGGTTTCAATAACGGTGCTTACACTAACACACTGTATATTACTATATGACGTCCGCAACTCTATTTTCCGTACCGTGCATTTTTCCGGGGTAAAAAGTAAAAAGGACATAAGATACCTTATGTCCTTTACCGGGACTCAAAATATCTCTATACCAAGTTTGAGCCAAATCGGTTCAGCGGTTTAGGCGTGAAGAGGTAACAGATAGACAGACACACTTTCGCACTTATAATAATATTATAGTATGGAAATATGGAAATCCGCTTAGGTTAGGTATATAATATAAAATATATTAATAAGATGCTAGATACATCTTATTAATATTTATAATATATAGGTACCTAATACACTCTACGTGTTTTCAAATTAAGAACATCAGCTGATGGTCCCAGAAATAATCCAGCATTAAAAGCTGATGATGATGCTTAATTAGATGCAGAGAGCTGAAAAAACTTTTCAGTTCGGAGAAAACTCATTTAAACCCTTTTTTTTTTTTTTTTTTTTTTTTTTTTTTTTTTTTTTTTTCAATTCAAATTCAAATTCTTTATTAATCATTCAATAATATACAATAGTATAAAAGCAAGGTAGCGTACATCACGTCGTCTAATCCTAAACTAAGTAAAACTTGTATTATGGCAATCAGAAAACGGATGCACGCCGAACAATTTTATCCTAATATATATTATTCTCACATTCACACACACAATCACACTACACTTTATCACGTTAAAGTCTCTTTCGAAAAGTATAAAAACAATGCACAGACCGATACGTCGAATATTATAGCACATACTAATATTTTAGTCTATGACGATCACGACACCAACGATATAAAATCCTTTAACGGTTATAGGATTTTTTAGTACAAAGTGGCACTCTTTAATCATTAATGTATTGCTTAATATTATACTTACGTAACTGCTATTTTTTGCGAATGGACATTATAAATATATTAACGATTTGATATACCTAATACAAAAAAACATCATGCCTATCTAGGTTTGTAATCAACAACACGTTTTCCTCAAAATTCAGTCACTTGCAGTTTTTCCTAGCGAGAGGTGCCGACGCGACGTGCTCGCATAATATTATTCGAGCGTCTATTATTAAATTGATGAGGTTAGGCATCCCGAGTGCAGCTCATACGTTCGTTTGAACAACGATTAGAGCATTGATTCGGTGCTCCACTTCCGAGCGTCGCGATTACACGTCGATGGAGTCCAGGGACGCAGTCAAGCTCCTCGTGATGGTGTCGCTGGGAGTAGGCACCCTGGTGCTGCCCGTCGGCGACGGCGCCCGCCGCTACATGCACCAACCGCACCTCAACTTCACCGAGACGTGCGCCGCGCACCGCTACCGCGCCGAGGAGCATCGCGTGCGCACCGCCGACGGCTACCTGCTGACCGTCTTCCGCGTGGGCCGCGCCGGCTGCGCGCCGCGCCGCCCGCCCGTGCTGCTCATGCACGGCCTGCTGCAGAGCGCCGACGCCTTCCTGGACCCCGGCCCACGCGCCGGCCTGCCCTACCTGCTGGCCGACCGCTGCTTCGACGTGTGGGTGGGTAACGTGCGCGGCAATTACTACGCGCGCCGCCACGAGACCCTCGACCCCGACCGCGACACCGCCTTCTGGGACTTCTCCATCGACGACATCGGCCTCCACGACGTGCCCGCCACGATCGACTACATCCTGAGCTCCACCGGGTCGCAAAAATTGAACTACATCGGCTACTCGCAGGGGGCGGCAGCCATCCTTATAATGTGCTCGGAGCGGCCCGGCTCTTGCGACAAGGTTGGGCTGCTGATCGACCTGGCGCCGGCCGTGAAGCTGACCAACATGCGCTCCACCCCGTTCCGGGCGCTGGCCGCGGGGCTCAGCGCGGCGCACCGGGCGCTGGGCCCGCGCGAGGTGTTCGCGCGGGACTCCGTGTACCGCGAGCTGGCGTCGCTGCTGTGCGCGGTGTCGACGTGGCTGTGCGGCGGCGTGTTGGCGCTCGCCGATGCGGCGCACCCAGGCTCGGTGGCGGACGCGGCGCTGCACCGCGTGTTCGCGCACTTCCCGGCCGGCGCCTCCAACAAGATGTTCGTCAAGTACGCGCAGAGCCTCGCCAGCGACGGCTTCGAGAAGTTCGACCACGGCGCGGACAACTTGCGGGTGTACGGCTCGCCTCGCCCGCCGCCATACGACCTGAGCTCGGCGACGGCGCCGGCGGTGCTGCTGTACGCCGACAACGACCACCTGGTGGACGCGCGTGACGTGCGCTGGCTGCGGCGGCGGCTGCCCGACGTCGTCGACGTCGTCCGGATCGACAGCCCCCTGTGGAACCACTTCGACTTCCTGTACAGCCAGCACATCCCCGACCTGCTCTACCCGCACATCGACAGATATCTTACGCTGTACACTGAGCCCTAGCAGTAGTAGGAATGGTGGCCAATAAGAATCTTATTAAATGCCTGCAACGATCTTCGCTGCAACGTTCGCTTGTGACGAGTCGAAATCGTGCAGCAGCATGATATTGTGACTATTGAATGTAATAACATATTATAAGCTTCATGGTCCAAACCAAGATGGTATTAGCAGGACTTAATTTGCTCTATTTGCTTCTTATCTGCATAATAATAATAATAATAATAATAATATCTATGGATGCTTCACACTACGTCAGTCTGGCTCCGTGGTAAGTACCTGAAGGACTTGTGTTACGGGAGACAACGGAAATATATTTAATACTTTTTATACCTACTATACAACATGACTGGTGAGACATTACTGATACTTATGGAGAGTATTCTGTACTCGATTCTCATTATAATTATGTAATAAAATTAGGTTCTTAATGTTTTTCCGAATTTCCCAAAAATAAATGTGATACTAAGTAAATTACGCGGCCAGGCAAGTAGGCATACTATGCGGCCGGTGCAGAGGCGTGCGCTACCAAAGAAACACCACACAACTACCCCTCCCGCTCGCAGTGTCCATGCGTTGGGTAAATAATTATTTAACTTTAAGCTATACTGACAGTGAACTTTAATTTCTTAGCTTTGGTCATTGCTGAGAAAAATGGACATCGCTACAGCCAAATTATCAAGGCGTCACCTTAACGCCCACGCGTTTGGGCCGCCAGTGCGAGCGCTATGACCATCATTTTCCTTTTTACAATATGAGCTCCTATAGTTTATGGAGGTTAGCATGTGATTTATTAATAAAAGTGCCTATTTGTTTTCTCATTCGTGCGCAAATATTACTGCTACATCTTTTTGACAGGTTTAAAATAAATGTGCGATAGGAATAGGCATTGAGATACGGAATAGGTATATTATATTTTGATTTGATGGTACTAAAATATGGATTGCTGTATTTGTAGGACAATGCTATTTTTAGATTATATAACTATTAACCTATCAATACAAAAAAAAACAACTAGTGAGGGGTCCGTTTTAGGGTCAACGAGGACTTGTTGATTACAGAACCCTAAAATCGTCTTATCAAAATGAAAAGACTCACGAAAAGTTCATAGTAATAAAAAAAAATCTGTTCCTTTTTTTTTATATATACCTGTACTATCAGAATTCAGAACTGATCGAATACCTCCTAAAGTAACTGCGACCGAATCATAAAGAGGATAACTTTCAGCTTTTCATGATTAATGTCTGTTTGTCATTGGCTCTTGGGCCATATCATGGCAATTGGCAGTGTTATAAAAATCGGCGAGAAATGAAGAAGAACCCCTATTAATACAAAATATAATAATAATAACTCCCACACCGGTTTCGGTGACGGCGACCGGTATTGAAACCAGGCCAGTTACGCCGGAGTAATTTTATAGTGCCCAAGTGTGTGCGCAGTACACAAGAGCACTCTCTATTCCTTTTACTCTCATAGTCCAGTGGGACGGAAAACCGACACGACTGGCGAGAGATCAGATGATCAGCCTGCATTGTCCAAACCAAACTTGCAAATAATATGTTTTCAACGCGGGAATCGCACCCACGACCTCCGAGTCAAGATCCACGCTCTAAACCACTGCACCACGGAGGCGTTACATAATATTACATACAAAATATATTGTAGTAACTGAGGAGGTAACAGACATACACTGGTTGTGTGCTTTGAAGATATCAGAGTCCAGAGACTGTACCGAGAAATGTGGTATCAGTACTGGGGCCTGAGTCAAGACGAATTCGTAATCGCTTCGTTATAGAATCGCCGAACAAAATGTATGGAATTGACATAAGCGTTCGTTAATATGACGTTGACGTTCGACTCGTCTTATGTCAATTCCATACATTTTGATCGGCGATTCTATAACGAAGCGATTACGAATTCGTCTTGACTCAGGCCCCTGAGTACTGAGTAGAGAGAAGACTGTCCCGTGTCCGTCAGCTGAGGTGAGCTGGCCGTAGCGGGTGTCCAAATTCTTAATCTTTTTGGAATAAGAAATGGCCCTTGGTCCAGAATGGTCCGTAGTCTGTTTCATTACTTCCCGAAAAAGTGCCGGATAGGCTATCCACAACTTTTTTGACAGATTCTCCATACTCTATCTCTCTTTTTTATTTTGAAATAAGTATTTAAAAAAATATTATTAATTATTATCTTTGGCGCGAAAACTTATAATAATAATAATAACAAAGGGATATGGGCGGAAAACCCATCCATAGGCCTTAATAATTGTAAAAAAAAAACTTTAATTTCATAAAACAAAGTTTCTGTACTTAAGTCTAATAAAGACTCCGATTTGAAATTTATATATTATAAGAGTGTAACAAAACGAATTGATAATACTTTAGGGTGTGCATATCGTGCCCTTTATACCTAGAGTTCTCTGAGAAAGTAGCAGCGCTGAAAGACTAACTTTATTTTACTTATTTTATGAGTACGTTGGACGATTGAAGTCAAATGTTTCATATAAACATTGACGTAAAAAGTCTTTCAATGCAGCTATTTACAGTTCACTCTACATAAAGGATAGACACATCCTGAATCACATATTACGTGATTTAGGATGTGTCTACAATAAGTATCTACACTGCCTACACACAGTCGATAAACTAAGGAGCGATAATGACATGCGAGCGCACGAGTTGAACTGTTGACCCGGTAACTAAGAACAATGTTTCAATTGTTTTTGTTGTGCTCACAAAAACAAGAATTACTCCTCTCTATTAGCTGCACAAGTAAAAACAAGAATAATAAACTAATATTTTATCATAGCAATTACTTTTTAACCGACTTCTGTAAAGTTACTTTTATTTGTAATGAGAATATATTTTGTTCTAGATTGTTTTTTTGCCTATTGGCCATTCCGCCTGCTAAGGTAAACTTTCAGCCATTCATATAATTTGGTTTTAGTATTAAAATTCATCATTCAAGATACTATAACGTTTAGTTTTGATTAAAGATCTAATAAAAACTTGTGACATTAAAGTTAAATTAGGTTATTAAAAGAACATAAAAGTAATATCACATTAGACATGTAAACATGATTAACTCCAGGAGAATATTATAATAATATGCATCCTTTTTAATAAATAAATAATGAAAAATAAAAAAAAATCTTAACTAAATAAAGGATAAGAGAATAAATTATTTACTTAATTAATATTAAGTAAATAATTTATTCTCTTATCCTGGCTAACCTGAGCGAAGGCGTCCAAAACGGGCTTTTAAACCTACGAGCAATTACTATAATTTTATATATACAACTACATACCTAGGTTTTTGGAAATCGATTAAATCGTTCACTTATGATAACTACTATATACAATTTTCTACAGCCAATAGTCAATACACTGGTCACCGATTTACAATGTAAATCACTCGGCCGGCCGCCGACACCAATGACCACACTCGCAGATCACCAGCTCCCCCCCCCCGGGCCGCGCGCGCCGGTCGGCTACGTGACGCTGTACCGCAGCAGGTACTTGTACACTGTGGGGAAGATCATGTCGGGGATGTGCCGGCTGTAGGTGCAGTCGAAGTGGTTCCACAGCGGCTCGGCCACCTCCCGCGCCTCCAGCACGCGCGGCAGCCGCCTCACCAGCCACGCCACGTCCTGCACGTCCACCAGGTGGTCGTTCCGCCCGTACAGGATGACGCTGGGCGCCGTCACCGCCGACAGGTTGTACGAGGGCGGGCGCGCGGCGCCGTACTCGCGCCGGTTGCGCTCCTCCCCGTAGTCGAACTTGGCGAAGCGCGGGCTCTCGAAGCTCTGCGCGTACCGCACGAACGTCTTGAGCGACGTGCCCGCCGGGAAGTGGCCGAACATGTTGAACAGCGTGTCGTTAGCGATGGAGCCGGGGTGGAAGGAGTCGAACATCGCCTCGGCCGTGCCGCACAGCTTCTCCGAGTTCCATGACAGGTGGCACATGAACGCCAGGAACTCGTGGCCGAGCGCACCGCGCGCCAGCACCTCGTTGTAGCCCGCCATCGCCAACACGCCGCGCAGCTTGCGCAGCGTCGACGCGAACGCGCGGTAGATGACGGAGCGCGTGTGCGTCTGCCGCGCGGCCGGCGCCAGCCCGATGTGCACGTTCACCTTGTCGCAGGCGCCCGGCACCTCCGAGCACATCACGAGGAACGTCCCCGAGCCCTGCGAGAAGCCCACGTAGTTGAGCTTCCGGGCACCGGTGTGCCGCAGCACGTAGTCGATCGTCGCCGGGATGTCGTTGAGACCGATCTCCTCCACGCCGAAGTCCCAGAAGGCGGCGTCGCGGTCGGGGTCGAGGGTCTCGTGGCGGCGCGCGTAGTAATTGCCGCGCATGTTGCCCACCCACACGTCGAAGCAGCGGTCGGCCAGCAGGTAGGGCAGGCCGGCGCGTGGGCCGGGGTCCAGGAAGGCGTCGGCGCTCTGCAGCAGGCCGTGCATGAGCAGCACGGGAGGGCGGCGCGGCGCGCAGCCGGCGCGGCCCACGCGGAAGACGGTCAGCAGGTAGCCGTCGGCGGTGCGCACGCGGTGCTCCTCGGCGCGGTAGCGGTGCGCGGCGCACGTCTCGGTGAAGTTGAGGAGGGCAGCGCGCGGGGTGCCCAGGTAGCGCTTGGTGGCGTCGCTGACGGGCAGCGCGCTGCGGGCTAGGTGCGCCAGCACGGCCGTGCACGCCAGCAGCAACGCGTGAAGCGTGACCTTAGCTTTGGACGCCATGCCGTCGACTGCCGCACTCGGTGCGCGTGCGCGGGCGCCGCTACATATATTATGCTAATTATAATTACGTCGAGTGAATCCTGCTTTATATTTGAGGACAGGTTTACTCGCGAATTTTGTGATAATTGCCCGGCGAGGAAATTAATATTCTACGTTTAGGTATACCTGTATACTTACCTATAAATTTTAATTTACGTTTTTCTGACGAGTTTTAATCGGTCGTGCCGATCGCGTAATGGATAAAAATAAAAACAGAGTGCACGTGAGTCGCGAGTCGCCCCTACCGCAGCTCCAAATAATCACAAACTGACCGATAGGTCAGCTCGTTGTGAAATGGGACAAATTTTTGGTCGTCCGTTTGGAACAGGCGAGGAGTGCGGTCGAGCTCCCCAAAATACTACGTAAAATGTAGCACTTCACCGCATTTTAAATCGCGGTGAGACCGAGGCGGAAGTACGAATCGCTGCGAACTGGGCAGTCAGCAAAAAACCGGCCGAGTGCTATTTGCACTAGAGTACGACGGGTTCCGGACAAAGTACTAGAAATGACGTCTGTCCGAAGAAAGCTTGAGAATTTTATTATATTTTCTTTCGTTATTGTAGCGCCAACTAAATTATATTATCAACAATAATTACAAACATAATATTATAATATGGGGACGATCACCATAGTGCAGTCCTAGGAAACTCGTTTTACCCTTTGGGTATCGAACCCTAAAACCCTACACGAGCAACGAGAGCAGCAGTAAGTTTCCGTTGCTATTTCATTGCTAACTCGTTACTCGTCCTGACCTTATCCTCGTCCGCGAGCTGGACTGGAATCGTAATGTTGCTTATTATTTATTATTGCTTATCGACAAACGACAATTGCGTCTTTACCGAGAACTGAGCTCCGGAGAATTCCACAATACATGGGGTATTTTGATACAACTTTTTAGAGAAGTGAACGAGAATTTGTTATTTCGGGCATTTCATTACTTAGTAACATCTGATTAAAAAAAAATTGTAACGACAATCATTAATAGCACAAACTTTTTACACGAATGTATGGCAGAGAAGGTTAAGGCAAAAATAAGATTTTTGTAATTTCAATTATTATAATAATTAATTAAACTACCTGACCACCTTTAACTTCTAATATGTCTCATCTACTGGGTGTAACAAAACTAAGTGATAATATTTTAGGGCTTTAGGGTGTGTACGTGTTCCTTGTAGAGAGTTCACTGTGAAAGTAGCAGCGCTGAAAGACGAATTTTGTTCACTTTTGTATTGACAAGGGCCCGAGCGTCACGATCGGTTTACCCATACAAAAGTGAAAAAAAATCTTTCAGCGCTGCTACTTTCACAGTGAACTCTATACAAGGAACACGTACACACCCTAAAAAATTATCACTTATTTTTGTTACACACTGTATCATAATTATTGTCTAACCGTCTGATGACTTTTCACCGTCTGTCTGTCTTATGTACACCTGAATAAAAGAGTGACTAAAATAAATACAAACTACAGTTTTTATTATCAGAGTTTCATTGGAAAAGTGCGGTAGCATTGATCGTGAACGGGCAATTCCTTGAATGGGTTTACTGACTTCACCTTCAGACAACTGCTCAGCTCAATATAATCGTCAATTTCCTGCTTATCCGACAATTATAATAATTATAAAAAAATATATCTTAGATAATCTTAAACTTGACTTATGTAGGCATTCAAATAACTTGAAATATGAAATTATCTTTGGGAATAGAGTCACAATTTTACATTGTAGAAAAACTGCTAAATTAAGTCGACTTGATTCAAATCATAAATTTGAAATTCAGGTCTACATCACATCAGTCTAGTCTCGTGGTTAGTTCCCGAACTTGTGTTACGGGTATAATAATTTAAAATTTTACTTACATCAGCTGTATGTAATGTTAATATTCTTATTTGTATAATAATATTAAAAACATTTAATCTATAACGAACTCTTAACATTTCAAACTAATAGGGAATATTACGGAAATTCGGAGCAGAGCTGGCGCTCCATATACCGTAAATAGTCCGACATGTTAGACACGTCATATCAGAATATTGACAAAAACATTGTCAAACGTTTTGTTTACTGTATGTGCTGGTGCTGCACTCTAGCGGCCAAACAATGCAGTAATATATAATATCCAATGGGCCCCTCTTCGCTATTCGAACCCTCGAGCGTTGGCGCTCTAACCACAGATCCACAGAGGTCCTCAAAGTATCCACTGCTTACGTTATTGGCAAACAATGTTTTCTTGTGTAATGTAGCAAGTAGAGCTAGTAACAGGAAAGCGTGACACGGCCACGGCTCAGCAGACCGAATCATTTCAGACTGCAGTCCCACACGGGGACGTCCGCGACTGAGGACGGACAACACGCGGACGTTGGTGCTAAACACTCACTATCATTAGCCATTTGGCAATAGCGATATTAGCTAGCCATTTACCCTTACATCTCCTGCAATGTGCAGGCTTCGGGAGTATATTAAGGCCGGTATAAATAGTCAGTACTCAAAATGCATCTCGGTCTCAAGACACGGTTCAGGCTCTGTGATTGGTTGGCGGTCAAAATTTGGACCAATCACAGAGCCGAACCGCGTCTTGAGACCGAGTCGCATCTTAAGTACTGACTATTTATACGGGCCTAAAAGAGCGTTGTCTTTGCGAAAGATTCACGAAGTCTGACTGTAATTACCACGTCACACCCAAGTGTGAAGTGGTAACAGTCAGACAAACTTTCGCATTTATAATATTAGTATGGACACTATTTATCACGTTTTGTAGTAATAAAATAGATGATTGTTTCCAATAAATCAAGTTATCGCTTTGACCTCAACCTTGGTAATGCATAAACACGACGATAAAAAATTATAATATTATGTATTAACTAGATTACGATGTAGAGCCTGAGCCCTAACTAGTTTATATCAATTAAACAACCAATACGTAATGTTAAGGCTTTTCACGTGAGCAGTACTATTATATAATTATATTCTGTGACGTGAGGTAGGTTCATAATTTTAACGCAAGCAGACAATTTCGAAAATTGTAAATTAGACAAAAATAATATGTTATCTGTTTCACCACTTTCTGATAAGTGCTGGATAGGCTATCCACCACTTTATCAGGAAGGGGTAAAACAGGCCCTTAGAGAGCTATACCTAATTGTCATATTTTTGTTGTAGTACCTACACTTTATTTCTGCTAATCAACTATTAGTAGACTGAATAGATTTGAATCAAATACTTACAGAACGTTGTTGCTACAGCTGTGGTGCCTACCACCGGTTCGGGAACTAACACTTTAGTTTAATTATTCATTCTTGTTTATATTATATTATGACATGTGAGGTCTGAAAACTTTATATGTAAGTTTTTTATTATAACTAGAGATCGCAAAATGGTCGAAATTCGACATTAGTTTCAAAGACATTAGGACTACTTAAATATAAATATCTATGGACGCTTCACACCACGTCAATCTGGCCCCGTGGTAAGTACCTGAAGGACTTGTGTTACGGGTACCAGACAACGGAAATATATTTAATACTTTTATACTATACATATATTTAAGATTTTTATTATATGATAAACATATTTAATACACATCCATGACCCAGGAACTTTGAAAACTTTTTGTTCCGTCGGCGGGACTCGAACCCGCGCCCCCCGGCTTAAGCTACCAACGTGCTATCCACTGAGCCACAGAGGTCGTACTACTATTAATTTGTAAAAAATATTGACTTTATCATATTTTTTTTCAACTCCCGTCTCTGGGACTCAGCTGATCTCAGACTGGCCGTGTAAGCATTGTTTAATATCTAAGATTCAATAAAAAAAACTATAGTCCATTTTCAATTTGTCAACTTGTTGTCAGACTTCAACCATTAGTGGCCGTTCCCTATATTCAATCTATCTCTAGTTTGACATACAACCGATCGCAGCTGACATAGAATTGACATAAAATATATGGAGCTAATGTCTAATGTGAGCTATTCCTATCTCAAGTAAGAGATAGATCAAATATTGGGAACGGCCGTAAATAAAAGAGTATACAGAGTATAATTCGTATGACATACGATTTTTGAGTGTGCGTATTGGAGTGTGTGTAACATTTAAAAATGTATGATAAAATCATAATTTCAAAATAATTTAAGCTCGATGCACTCCTTCACCATAATATAAACTATAACTGTGCAAAATTTCATTCACCTACGTTTCCGCATTTTTCGTCATTAAGGGATACAAAGTTTTTCGCTCACGTATTAATATATAGATAACATCACACACGTCAATTATTATAATACGTCATTGAGTTGACATTAATTCTTAAGGGCATTTAGATAATAATTTCCATACAAACAAGGTTCATTCCTCGATAAGAGGCAGAGCTACAATCTTGACATTGTTCCAGAATAATTAATTGCTGTCCGTATGATAATAATACTGAATTGTTGAAGTGTTTATAGATTATTATTATTATACTATTCTGATAACGCACATGCAACTTTTCGAATGTTGGGAGTATCAATGGGCGACGGTAGTTGACCCGATTGCTCGTTTGCCCCTGAGACAAGTTTTTTTCAATATCTTTTTTTAATAGTTTACGAAGGTACGTGTTTGACATTAGCCACTAATTATAGAGCTTGACTAATTTAAAGACTTCACTAGTCACCTCAGTGACTTTACTAGTTTTAGCCTGGCCGCACATTGTCCGAATTCTGATCAGAAACAGTTGAATTTCGCCGGACCGCCACCGCGCACATTATCCGAAATATCCTTCCGGCGAGTTTTAGCTCTCTCGCACCTCGGCTCAGTACAAAACACAGCGCGGAAGTTCAACTGTTTCTGATCAGAACTGTCGTATAATGTGCAGCCAGGCTTAAATGAAACATTTTGTACTGTGAATATACGAGGGTGGGGCGCGTCATTTTAAGCTCTACTAATATATAAACTTCTGCGGGGCTAAAATGGTCGCTTTGAAGAAACATTTTGACGATTCAGTTTCTGGATTGATCAGAGGAATTGCAAAATGCGACCATTTTAGCACCGCTGACATTAAAATACCCCAGAAACCGGGCATTTGTCATGTCATTGACACTGAATACATTAAGGGCTCTTTGTTTTTGTCAATAAATGGTAATTAAATAATTATACACACATGTGACATGACCCAAGAGCCAGCGACAGCCAGACCAGCCATTTTATAAAAGCAAGTTTATCTGTTTATTACCCCTTTCAGCTTTTATAAAACGACTACAGTTTGGCTGTCGCCTGGCTCTTGCTCTAACAGGATAATGTGAAAATTTATCAACACAAACGTGATAATTTATCATCAGAAATATGACGTGAGTCAACAGCAAGGACATAATACTTCGGAATTCGGATACATAATATTATAATCAAAGGTCTAGGGGCAATTCCATTAGTCGATCTGTCATTTCTGTCGAGCTGTCTGATCAGCTCATTTTGATAAACAGCTTAGACAGACGAATTAACAGACAGAAATATCTGCGCACGGAACCACCAAACACTACGATTTACGATCACTAGTTGCATTATTATTGTCATAGTAATCCATATTTGAAACAAAAATGATTTCTTCATTTTGTTAGTCTCGTCAATACTCCAGAACGGCTGAACCGATTTGGCTAACTTTAGTCTTGAAATGTTCGCGATAATCCAGGGAAGGTTTATATTAGGAGGAAATTGGTATGAAGTTCAACGGGTAATCTAGTTAATAATAATATTTAATTGAATTCCAATAGATCTAGACTATCGAAATTTGTCCCAGTCCCTTTCTTCAGCAAAGCATACCGGCAGTCGGCCGCCTGACCCAGATCGCGGGATCGATACCCGGCCGACGACCCCGCGAAGAGCCCGCCACGACCCCGCGACGAGCCCGCCACGACACGATACTATACCCTGTTCATACCACTATCTACTACTACTAGGTAGAGTACTAGATAGGCATAGACATTAATTAAATAAGGGAGAGAGATGAGATAAAATGAGAAAAAATTATAATATTTTATTTTCACACTATAAAATCATTCTTACAACATAAGTTGCATATATATAATATGCCTATTTATAAATAGGCATATTATATATATGCAACTATGTATGGTATGTATATATTTTATAAAATATATACATACCATACATAATATTATAATATTATCACATTACTTATTTATAAAGTTTTTATATATTCTTACTGTTCCGTTTGTGCTGACGCCAGTGTGCATCTGTCGAGCGAATTGACATTGATAAGGCCTCATGGCCCCTCTTCAAGATGGGCCAGCGTAGTGGGCCATCACGATGGGCCAGCGTGGGGAGGACGTAGTGGCGTAGGATGGCCGATGGCGCCAGCGATGGCCGTGGAATGGCGGCGGTGTCGGTTTTTCGGCCGCACATCAAAGGATGATGGCCCAGCGATGGCGGTACGCCTCTACACGTTGGCGATACGACAGTCGACGCTTGACCGCGGTCGAGTGAGGATGTCGTAATTCGTATTACAATTTACGAATTTCATTTAAAATGACGAGTATGTGGTCTCATAATTAATGAAGCTATATTAATATAATAAAGGCGAAAGTTTGTATGGATGTATGGATGTTTGTTACTGAACGGATTTTAATAAAACTTTACAATAATTATTATAGCTTTAACATTATAATTATACATAACTCCTGACTTTTTAAAGATACATGCTATTATTACATTCATCATTGTCATCATCATCATCACTACCATAAACCATTATTTTAATTTTAGTCTCGAAATAATTATTCGTAGAATTCAAGAGAAAGTTCATATTAGGAGGGAGGTGAATGGTGATACGAAGTTCACCGGGTCATCTGGTGAAGTCATAAATTATTAAAAATGCACGTTTTGCATTGCCACAATGGCTAATGCTTACACGTCCATCTTGAACGACGTTTAGATCACAACTGAACACGGCCATCATGTAGAGGCGTTGCGACCATTGCATGGCCATCGCATGCGCCATTCGATGGGCCAGCGCTGGCCCATCTTGAAGAGGGGCCATCACAGAACACCAGGGATCGCGGTATAGGTATTATACCGTGATCATCACCTGAGTGGGGACCTTTTTGGTGGAATTCGCATTACACTGCATTGTATTTTGTAATTATTTACTTACCCAAATTAATATCACACTATGTTCGTTTGTTTATTAATTATTTTATATTCTTTTTTAAGTTATTTTTGTTTCCGTGTTATTTCTTCACGCTTATTGTTTTTTTTTTTGTTTTTGTCTGTGAAATGTTTATTGTAATGTGGTGTAATGTGTATGTACCGAATAAACGTTTATTATTATTATTATTATTATTAATTATCTTAAGGGCCTCTTTCACCACTTCCTGATAAGTACAGGATAGGCTATCCACCACTTAACTTGACAGATAGAGTATGGAGAATCTGTCAAAAAAGTTGTGGATAACCTATCCGGCACATTATCAGGAAGTGGTGAAACAGGCCCTTAATCCCTAATAAGCCTAGAACCGCATAAAGCAGGCTACCAATTTTTCAAAATTGTCGGGTTGCACTTCGAAGCCCGGATAGCCGGCTGATGTGCAATATTACATTTCCGCTGCGATTTCGCCCCCTTGTCTTACGAATTTTCAATCATGTCACGTGCGTTACGCAAAAGAATTTATGAATAAATAAGAATGCGAATTGTAAGACAGTAAATACTATATCGATATCACTCGCTTCCTGGCGCCAAAGTTCAGTGTTAACATTCAGTTATGCAGTCCTTGTGCACGCATACCGACTTATTCATAGAGGAGTTTTCCGTCAGACTACAAAACAGTAAGACCACACTAACGGTCGTGATTTTTCCATGAGACTACGATAGGATCACACTAACGTAAGTCTGGACATGCCAAGCAGTAATGAGCATTGTTAGAATTATTGAAACCGATTGAAAGGTCAAGCTACAATTTTCCACGAAAAGCGTAACAAGGCGCAACGAACTAGATAATTACCTTACAATCGAGTATTAAAAATTTTAGCTCGACTACACAAAATGCTTAGGATATAGTCCGGTCACAGATGAGAAAGGAATTTGACTATTGACATGACGTCTGTAATTGCATTCGTACACAATAATGTTGGTATATCATTTCTACGCAAACGTTAGGTAAGCCGGGTTCTAATATTATTTTAATGGAACGAACCTGCAAACAAGAACAAATTAATGCTCTAACGTAGGCGTGTTAAAAAAAGTCATCGTCGTTTCCAATCAGTCTGGCCCTGTTAGGGTCAATTCACTTTTCTAAATTTGTATGGCATTTACAGACTTCAACTGCGTGAGAACTGAGACGTCATGCAAGTCTGTCAATTCAATAAAAAAGAATTGCATCTACGCGTCCCGTTGCCATCTGAATTGACCCTTAGATCGCATGCGTCCGTGGGCACGGGCGACGCGGCGTTTCGTAACGTAACGCAACGCGACGGTTCACGGTGACCGGGTTACCACGCCCGACAACGATCTTTTTTTTTAGGCTAACTAAAGCGTTCCCCTCGGCGCCGGGACTAGCTAAGCCGGGCAGGTTCCCATCCTGACCCGGAGCCCCGTGGGACGGAAGTTACTGGAGGTTCGCCCGATAACGATCTAGACTAGTCTACGGCAACCCTGCGTAGTCTTGTAAGGGTCAGTTAACATTGCAGCGAGACGAGGCGTTGCATTTTTAACCCCCGACAAAAGAGGGGTATTATAAGTTTGACGTGTATGTCTGTCTGTGTGTCTCTGTCCGTGGCATCGTAACATCCAAACGGGAGGACCGATTTTGATCTAGTTTTTTTATAGCTCTATAGTTTATCATCTCATTCTCATTTAGCACTTTTTTATAAAATCGCAAACGAGCAAACGGATCACCTGATACAAAGCAACTACTGCCGTCCAGGGACATTTGCAACATTAGAAGAGCTGCAGGTGCGTTGCCGGCCTATTGACGATCTCTTCTTGAAGGTTTGCTGCAACTCTGTCTATTGTGGTAATAGGCTAGGACTATTACCATAATAGACAGTACCTTTCATTGGAGGAAAGTTGCGCTTTTTGCACTCATTAAGCGTTTAATTTTTAAAAAATGTAGAGAGTTAGGCGTCTCCCAGGCAGACGCGGGCAGCGGTGGCGGTGGCGGCGGCGGTCAGTTGTTTGTACTGCCACCGCCTGCCGCCGCGTGTGTCTGTGTCGTTCCTAGAACTTTCAAGTCATCCAACTGACCGTCACCGCGACCGCCACCGCAGGCCGCGTCTGTCTGGGAGACGCCTAACTCTCTACATTTTTTTAAAATTTTGTACACAAAAAATGTTTCTTATGAAAAAAAAACTAATAGCAATCACTTGACAATTTCAGTGCCGAAAAACTATCTGTATTCGCTCGCTCGTCAGCCAATTTTCATCTGTAGGAAAAAAGGTGCCCCGCGGCTGCAGGCCTCGTATTTGAATACCGCCGACGTCAGCCGTTACATTTGACTCGCAAATCTGTTCAATTGTTTTTGTAAGTAGTTGGGTAGCGGGAAACCGTTTGCAAATGATTTACCCGAGTACGCCTTATAGGTAGAGAGTTTAGAGAGGAAAATTAGCCTTGGCAATGCTGAACCACGAAGTTTTGATATTTTCAACCTCTGAACATGATTAGAGAAATTGAACGTGGAAATTGAAACGTTGGCCACGTTATTTAGTTATACGGGTTATGTCAAATCAAACTTAGTAGTAGTGACTAGGCATAATAGACCCGAAGAAAGTAGCCGCGACAAAATATGTTTTTTTTTTTTTAAATAATATCTATGGACGCTTCACACCACGTCAGTCTGGCCCCATGCTAAGTACCTGAAGGACTTGTGTTACAGGTACCAGACAACGGAAATATATTTAATACTTTTTTACTATACACTTAGAGTGAAATTATTATTTTAATACTTTTATACTATACATATATTTAAGATGTTGATATATCTATTACACATCCATGACACAGGAACTTTGAAAACTTTTTGTTCCGTCAGCGGGATTCGAACCCGCGACCTCCGGCTTAAGCTACCAACGTGCTATCCACTGAGCCACAGAGGTCGTCTAAATGTATGAACAACTTATTTATGTATACGACACACCATTTAACGGCTAAGCTAATTTCATCTTATGCTTAAACTAGGGCAAGTTTACGAACATCTTGCAGAAAGTGTAAGCTCCCACTTCCTCAGATCGTCATGTAGTGACGTCATACACGTGACGTCACAGCACTTCAGTATTCCACGTACCGACAGTTCCTTTCTCGGGCTGAATTATTTAATATCGCACGATCGTAACTCGTACAACGCACGACTGTCTTTGAACTATCTAGGAAGTTGGTCCATCGTCGCCGGCGCCGGACCAGGAGGCCTACTACGAAACCGTTTTGAGACTCAATCAATCGGACGAGAATGCCGCGTCCTGCTCTAACAACGTAGTTTCACGTTTGTTAGAGTAGGACGCGGCATTATCGTTCGATTGTTTGAGTCTTAGAACGGCTTCGTGGTATGGGTCCAGGAACGAGATTATTGTGGGCCAATTGAATCCCACAATGTGACATCTATAAATTAATTATAAAACAAAGTCGCTTTTTTCCCTCATGTCCCTTTGTTCCCTTTAATCTTTAAAACTACGCAACGGATTTTGATGATTATTTCAGTGTTAGATAGCCCATTTATTGAAGAAGGCTATAGGCTATATTTTATCACGTTAAGACTAATAGGAGCGAAGAAATAGAGGAAAATGTGGAAAAAACGGGGAAAATTATTTGAAAGGGCTAACTTGAATAATCTCGCACTAATCTCAGGAACTACTGGTCCGATTTTAAAAATTCTTTCAGTGTTAGATAGCCCATTTATTGAGGAAGGCTATAGGCTATATTTTATCACGCTTCGACTAATAGGAGAATGTGGAAAAAACGGGGGAAATTGTTTGAAAGGGCTTATCTCGCGAACTACTAGAGCAATTTTTATGTCATTTGGCACAGATAAGAAGTAGACCACGTGAAGGATCATAGGCTAGCGATTTTAATCATTTTTTCAGTGGCTATATATTTTATACCCGTGCGACGCCGGGGCGGGACGCAAGTAGGCTATAAGTTTCATTTCATACTCAAATTGGTCGAGCGACCCAGGCCGTTCAAGCTTGTCCGTAGTTCAACGAACTCGTTATCAAATAATTAGGGGCATTATCACGCGGACAGTAAGGTCAACACGTCTGTTATCACTTGAAATACCACGGGAGACACGGAAGAGACAATGTGTATTAAATAATATTATGTGTTTAAATTACATGAATTTAAAAATATTTACACACGAAATTATATCGTATATAAACGATTATATCGTTATCACTTATCAGTAGCATCCACACTAATTCATACTTAATATTATAATTAATGCGACAGTGTGTTACCTCATACAAGACGTGTAACTAAGTAATAATACTTTAGTTAGGATATGTATGTGTCCCATATACTAACAAAACTAATATAAGTGATATTAATACTTTAGAGTGTGTATGTGTTCTTTGTAGTGAGTTCACTGTGAAAGTTTGTCTTTCGCGTATTAATATATCTCACCAAAAACATACCTGTTAAAACGGGGCCAAGTTCCTATTCACTAATTGTTCGCCTTAAAAAAGAGTTGAAATCCAATTCAATGCCAAGTTTAGATGCACTTCCAAATCGATCATAATCATCTTCATCAACAGCCTGATCCTAAATACTTCTAAATTTGAACTTGGCAGGTTAATTTAATCACATAGATATCTTATATTTAAATTTAAAAATTATACAATAATTATCAAGTGCTACTAGCATGAAAACCTGCCAAGTTCAAATTTAGAAGTATTTAGGATCAGGCTGTTGATGAAGATGATTATGATCGATTTGGAAGTGCATCTAAACTTGGCATTGAATTGGATTTCAACTCTTTTTTAAGGCGAACAATTAGTGAATAGGAACTTGGCCCCGTTTTAACAGGTATGTTTTTGGTGAGATTTCAATACTTTTTTTAAGGAATCATACCAATTTGTTTCTTTCCTCCTCATCTTATTTCAGTGTATTTACTTGTACATATTAATTTTTATCACAAATTCATAGATGAGCCGACTCACGCTTGACCAATTTCTCAAATTTCTTAATTTTTTGTTAATCTACATATAACAAACAACCTGTGTGCCAAATTTCATAACGCTACGACAACTGGAAGTGGCCTAGAGGTTTTGATTACCGATTTTTATCTCAAATTCATAGATGAGCCGACTCACGCTTGACCAATTTCTCAAATTTCTTAATTTTTTGTTAATCTACATATAACAAACAACCTGTGTGCTAAATTTCATAACGCTACGACAACTGGAAGTGGCCTAGAGGTTTTGATTACCGATTTTTATCTCAAATTCATAGATGAGCCGACTCACGCTTGACCAATTTCTCAAATTTCTTAATTTTTTGTTAATCTACATATAACAAACAACCTGTGTGCCAAATTTCATAACGCTACGACAACTGGAAGTGGCCTAGAGGTTTTGAAGCCGACTCACGCTTGACCAATTTCTCAAATTTCTTAATTTTTTGTTAATCTACATATAACAAACAACCTGTGTGCCAAATTTCATCACGCTACGACAACTGGAAGTGGCCTAGAGGTTTTGATTACCGATTTTTATCTCAAATTCATAGATGAGCCGACTCACGCTTGACCAATTTCTCAAATTTCTTAATTTTTTGTTAATCTACATAATATAACAAACAACCTGTGTGCCAAATTTCATAACGCTACGACAACTGGAAGTGGCCTAGAGGTTTTGATTACCGATTTTTATCTCAAATTCATAGATGAGCCGACTCACGCTTGACCAATTTCTCAAATTTCTTAATTTTTTGTTAATCTACATATAACAAACAACCTGTGTGCTAAATTTCATAACGCTACGACAACTGGAAGTGGCCTAGAGGTTTTGATTACCGATTTTTATCTCAAATTCATAGATGAGCCGACTCACACTTGACCAATTTCTCAAATTTCTTAATTTTTTGTTAATCTACATATAACAAACAACCTGTGTGCCAAATTTCATAACGCTACGACAACTGGAAGTGGCCTAGAGGTTTTGATTACCGATTTTTATCTCAAATTCATAGATGAGCCGACTCACGCTTGACCAATTTCTCAAATTTCTTAATTTTTTGTTAATCTACATATAACAAACAACCTGTGTGCCAAATTTCATAACGCTACGACAACTGGAAGTGGCCTAGAGGTTTTGATTACCGATTTTTATCTCAAATTCATAGATGAGCCGACTCACGCTTGATCAATTTCTCAAATTTCTTAATTTTTTGTTAATCTACATATAACAAACAACCTGTGTGCCAAATTTCATAACGCTACGACAACTGGAAGTGGCCTAGAGGTTTTGATTACCGATTTTTATCTCAAATTCATAGATGAGCCGACTCACGCTTGACCAATTTCTCAAATTTCTTAATTTTTTGTTAATCTACATATAACAAACAACCTGTGTGCCAAATTTCACAACGCTACGACAACTGGAAGTGGCCTAGAGGTTTTGATTACCGATTTTTATCTCAAATTCATAGATGAGCCTACTCACGCTTGACCAATTTCTCAAATTTCTTAATTTTTTGATAATCTACATATAACAAACAACCTGTGTGCCAAATTTCATAACGCTACGACAACTGGAAGTGGCCTAGAGGTTTTGAAGCCGACTCACGCTTGACCAATTTCTCAAATTTCTTAATTTTTTGTTAATCTATATATAACAAACAACCTGTGTGCCAAATTTCATAACGCTACGACAACTGGAAGTGGCCTAGAAGTTTTGATTACCGATTTTTATCTCAAATTCATAGATGAGCCGACTCACGCTTGACCAATTTCTCAAATTTCTTAATTTTTTGTTAATCTACATATAACAAACAACCTGTGTGCCAAATTTCATAACGCTACGACAACTGGAAGTGGCCAGTGAATTTTGATTACCGGTCAGTGAGTCAGTGCCAAAATTAGCTATTTTTACAAGGAAATATTTCAGGATCTAACAAATCTATATCTATGAAATTTGGTATATTGCGTAAGTACTAGTATATAATTAGGTAGGTAAAATTTTATCTTTGCTCTCGCAATAGGCACTGAGATACAAGGGGGTCAAAAGTGCGTCGAAACCGTTCGTGTAAATAGTGCACGGCATGCGCGCGGCCTGCTGGAACTTGGCCGCGCACTCCGTGCGCTTTGATAGATTTGACAGATTTGTAGGACGTCTTACGCAATTGAAATCAGTCAAATCCTTACAAATTTAGAAATGCATTTACGCGTCGCGTTGCGGTCTGAATTGACCCTTAGCTTCTAGCGTCCTCAGTACTAAGCTTCATGCCCTATCTTCTGAATCTAAGTAATTTCGAGTACGAGACTCGAGTAAAGGCTCGACGTTCAATTAATTTGAAGGACTGTTTTATTAAACAAATACGTATCCTAGAGATTTTACTTTCAAAACGTTCAACATTTGAGGGGAAGGCAAATATAATTTAAGAGTCGTCTGCAGAAATCGTGGTCACACTTTTGAATCTTATTGAAATAAATTAAAATGAAATGTATTGCATTTTAAACACTCCTTCTTCCCACACTACACCACTTCAATTCCTCTGGCCTCTGGTATTGTAAAGTAGCATAATAGCGAAGAAATTATAAAAAATTAACGCCATAACAATAATTATGACGTACTTATATTTGTTTACTGGGAACGTTGGAGACATGACGCTATTGTTAGCATTATATCCGCATTATAATTTATCTATACATATAATAAAACTGTAGAAATGTGAATTCTGTACATTAAAGATATTCAAAAAATAATAAGCGGGGGGTGTCACTAGATCGCTATAGAAGCCAAAAATGTGGTTAGTTTTTTGTCTGTCTGTCTGTATGTTTGTTCCACTATCACACGAAAACTACTGATCCGATTTGAATGTGGTTTTCGCAGATATATTTGTCTTCTTCCAACTTAACATCTGGTGTATAAAAATTTTCCCCCCCACCCCTCTAAGGGGACGAAAAAGGGGTCAGATTTTGTATCAAACTTTTTTCTTTAACACGAAAACTACTGATCCGATTTGCATACGGTTTTCGCAGATATATTTGTCTTCTTCTAACTCAACATCTGGTGTATAAAAATCCCCCCTCCCACCCCTTTAAGGGGACCAAAGAGGGGGTCAGATTTTGTATCTAACTTTTTTCTTGGACTTACTTCATATTATTAACTGTGTTTTCCAACTTAACATCTGTTGATAAAATTCCCCCATCCCCCTTCCCCCCCACCCCTCTTAGGGGACCAAAGAGGGGGTAAGACTTTGTATCAACTGATGAAGTAGAAATAATTACTTTAAATGGCAAAACGACGTTTGCCTGGACAGCTAGTAATATTATAATGAGCTTTATTTACGTATTATGAATATTACATGTATAGATTATCATAAAATCGTGCGACCGATTTAGAGATACAACCTGTAGACAGACGGACAGACAGAAAAAATCGAAGTCTTAGTAATAATCCCGTTTTTACCTTTTGGCCTTTGGGTACGGAACTCTAATAATGAATTGCAACAACACGGGCTCTCGCCACCACTCCTTATCGTGCCTCTATTCAAAAATAAAACAGTTCCAACAAATTCGTCATATTATTACAACTTTCGATCCGGCGGCGTTCAATAAAAAGTCAGCATGGGCCTTTTGTGTGGCCGTCAAAGTTGAAACTTCGTAATTGAAACCGCGAACGAGTTCCTCCGGTTAGACGCGGGAACTCCCGGAGTTTTCAGTAACTGTTCACTATTCTACAACTATTTCATGACAGGTTTGAAAGCTATAATATTATTTAACCAATCAAAAGTTATACATTGTAGCACCAATATTCAGATCTAAAGCTGCTTATCTTAACTCTTATTGGCCCATGATGGGCTAAATACGTGCTATTACAATTTACAAATGTGTAGATCGACGTCTATGCATGCAGCTATGCTTTGCAATTAATGAAATAATTAATATGCTTTATTTAACATACAAACATAATAAAAGAAGTTACTCAGCATAAGCACAAAGGCGGCTTTATCGCTATTAAGCGATTTTTGTAAGCGAATATTTTTTTTATAATTTGTTCTGTTATAACTCCGAAAATACTGAGAAATAAGATCCTTCCATTTACTGTACAAAATAAATTCAATATTAAATACGTTGGCAGTGTTGGGATTTCCAATATTTAATACAAACTGTTCAAGTCAAATAAAATGTCTCAAAAGACGGTCGTATCGAAAACCTTTAGTTATATTTCTCGACAAAGGATTACGATTTTAGATTTCTATCAAAGAAACCCTTTGCAAGTAACTTAAATAATGTTGGTTAAGGAAAAGTAAACAGCGGAAAAGGAACAAACATTGTCACCAGATGTTTGACTTGACACTCGCTTGTTGACCAGGAACTGATACCTCGAGTGCCCTTTGCTCTGTATCTCTATGATATACAGGGTGTTACAAAACTAAGTGATAATACTTTAGGGTGTGTACGTGTTCCTTATAGAGAGTTCCCTGCGAAAGTAGCAGCGCTCACTTTTGTATGGGGAAACTCGTGACGCTGGGATGCTTGCTCATAAAAAATTGGTTGTTCAGCGCTGATACAGACCTTTCACAGTGAACTCTCTACAAGGAACACGTACACGTCCACCAAAGGAATATCACTTAGTTTTGTTACACCCTGTATAGGAATTTTGTAAAAGGAGTTGCTTGAGACATAATATTGTATATCTAACGTGCTGTATGCCTATAATATTAGGTTTAAATGACTGTTTTGCCATACATTTTAATAAAGGCGTTAAAATTAGTCCGTATTGACTTTTTTTACTTCCAAAATTATTTAAAAATAAACTTTATACGGTCTACAGCCTCCAGACTCTAGAGCAGTGTTCCGCAAATGATGCGCCGCGGCACACTGGTGTACCGTGGTACTCTACTATACTAAGGGCCTGTTTCACCACTGTCTGATAAAGTGCCGAATAGGCTATTCACAACTTTTTTGACAGATTCTCCATACTTGATCTGTCAAGTTAATTGGGGGATAGCCTATTCGTCACTTATCAGGAAGTGGTGAAACAGGCACTAAGTCATTTTGCCTAGTTATAGAACCACAAAAGGAACAAGTTAGGACGATCGACGAACGGATGTCGGATACCTACTGATTAACTTGAGGTTTTATTTTTCATTTTCCTGGACATAGTGCATTTGACGTGGGAGAGCCATGCTTCGGCACGAATGGGCCGGATCAACCGGAGAAATACCACGTCCTCACAGAAAACCGGCGTGAAACAGCGCTTGCGCTGTGTTTCACCCAGTGAGTGAGTTTACCGGAGGTCCAATCCCCTACCCTATTCCCTTCCCTTCCCATCCCTACCCTCCCCTATTACCCTATTCCCTCTTAAAAGGCCGACAACGCACCTGCAGCTCTTCTGATGCTGCGAGTGTCCATAAGCGACGGAAGTTGCTTTCCATCAGGTGACCCGTTCGCTCGTTTGCCCCCTTATTTCATATAAAAAAAAAACGTGCCGGCAGAAATAATTTCCCAGGGGTGCAGATTCTATAGTTTTCTTTCTTTTCTTTTTACTTCTTACGAACAAGAGTAACTGTCAATTTATATCAACAGAATACATTTAGTGCTGAAACATTGCTGCCTACTGATGATTGTGATGTGAATAAAAAAATGATTTCAAATAGACGGCTTTTTATTTCAATAATTCCTGTTGATCCCGAGATTCTCAAGGGGTGCACCACCTGGCACCCCCCTGCCGATGCCCATGTTCCTGGATGCACTATCAGAGAAGTTGAATTGACATAAGCCGACCAAACGACGTATGTCTGTCAACTGCCTAGGAATCGCTTTCCTTAAACACAAAATGTTTGTGGAACGCTGCCCTGGAGTTTAGCGTCTAATAAAGTTGCAGATTTTTTATATCCATGCTACACGTTACACTGCAAATAAAAATAACACCCTTCCCTAACGTATTAAAATCCTTTGTTACTAAATAGATGGCGAGATCGTATAAGTCGCTTAGGCAGTTAATACGCCAGTTCAGTTTTATTGCGGGTAGTATAACGCGCCGTTTCATTGGCTGGCGGTTTACGAGGGAGCCAGCCGCCTTATTAGTTCCACACGTGCACCTGGACACTGCCCGCGTGACCAAGCAACTGTACTAAAAGGCTTACAAGGCTGAAAGGATCACGTCATGGGGGCAAGGATGTAAAGTAGATGTTATCCAAAATGATATCAACGTTAGTTGTCGTTTGGGCCTCATGAAAATTAGGCAACTTACTTAAGTAATGAGGATTTGAGTTAGGAAGTCTCAGTTTGAACAACGAGCTTTACTATACGAATAACAAAAACTAGAATTGTGTCGACAGCCTCATTGGCTGTAGCAGAAATTGTCACTCACGTAGACGTATAATAATTACAAATACGAAATTACAAATACGAAAAAACTTTTGAATTTTTGGCTTCGAATAAAATAATTAAGGTATAGTCATACCTCACCATTCTTACTACTATTCCGTGTAGCTCACAGTTTCATTACACTGATGTCCAGTAATGGCGCTGAGCGGGCGGAAATGACGTCACGATCCATTTCCTATTAGAGTGCGGCTGACTCATGATTGGATTATGCTTTTTATGTTGAGAGTTGAGACATTATTGCTTGATTTGAATTTTCTTCCGCGGGCGAGATTTCTTATTTTCTTGAAAATTTGTGTCACTTAGGACATTATTCTATAATTCACTCAATTCACGAACAGTTGCGATACCGGACATAGATTAGCTGCAGACTGAGTGTGGTCTAAAAGAATCGAGCGTTCGGATCCTATTCAACGGTGAAATTATCATAATACCGTCGGTGGCCAAATTATTATACTCACTTGAAGAAAGCTAAGGTAGGAGTCTACCAGAACTTAGGCTTCACAATTATAGCAATTCATATTTTCATATTTTCTTTATTTGCTTCAAAAGTGGTACATTTTGGTGTTACAGTTATGATAGTCTTCACACTTTTCACTAGTAATATAGCATGCAATTGTAATATTAGATGGACTTTTTAATCATTTATGAAATATATCCACATCACGAGACTTGGGGTGAGGGGTCCCAGGCACCGGAATTTTGTTTAGCAGTATCTCAGGCGCAGTCTGACAAATTTTGCTGAAAGCGAAACGCGTAGACGGAAAATAAATGATTAAAGTTTCGCCCAAAAATGTACAAGTTGAAAACTTTGTTTGACGCGTATATCTTGTGAATACTTTCCATTTAATATTCTAAATATAAATCAGAATTCAGATACAATAGTCGTCGGAAAGTATGTTTATTTGTTATTCAATTCATATTTCGTGGAGATTCATTCGACTCGACGCTGCTGCCGGAATGCAAAAGCTTTTCTCGAAATCTTACAATAATATACGTGAAGCTTGAAAAGTTTCGAAGTACCGTGGTTTCCGGAGACGCCGTGAAAAGCTTCTACTAAACAAAAGAGTACGAGCGTATGTAGCTACGTTTTACGTAAAATCGTATGCTTATTAGCCAGCCTACTTTAAAAGCTTATTTTAAAACTAGCTGTCCCTGTAAACATTGTTTTGCCATTTAAAGTATTTCTACTTCATCAGTTGCTACAAAATCTTACCCCCTTTTTTGTCCCCCAAAGAGGTGGGTGGGGGGGGGGATATTATCAACAGATGTTAAGTTGGAAAACACAGATATGAAGTAAGTCCAAGAAAAAAGTTTGATACAAAATCTGACCCCCTTTTTGGTCCCCTTAGAGGGGTGGGAGGGGGGATTTTTATACACCAGATGTTGAGTTAGAAGAAGTTAAATATATCTGCGAAAACCGTATGCAAATCGGATCAGTAGTTTTCGTGTTAAAGAAAAAAGTTTGATACAAAATCTGACCCCTCCTTCGTCCCCTTAGAGGGGTGGGGAGAAAATTTTTTATACACCAGATGTTAAGTTTGAAGAAGACAAATATATCTGCGAAAACCGCATTCAAATCGGATCAGTAGTTTTCGTGTGATAGTGGAACAAACATACAGACAGACAGACAAAAAACTAACCACATTTTTGGCTTCTATAGCGATGTAGTGACACCCCACGCTTATTATTTTTTAAATATCTTTAATGTACAGAATTCACATTTCTACAGTTTTATTATATGTATAGATGTAGAATATAAGCAAAATAATATTATGTGGTAGATATAATACGAAATTGGTAAGTAATGGTTTAATTTACACCGCCAACATTTTACAGAAACGCGTTGCCGACCCTAAGGCCCTCTTGCGCCAATCTCAGGTGATGCCGATGTAGAAATATCATGTCTGTGATCGTGATTAGCTCTACAGCTAGTCCATGAAGTTACTACGGTAGTCAGGAATGTGGTATAGCTGGCTGACTACATACAGATTTCTCACAACATAGCCTGGACCAAAGGCTCACAAACATTTACGAAGTGGGACCGCCGCGCGGATTGGCTGTAGCACGCGCTAAGGAGAAGCGACCCGTGCACTTTTAATATGCCAAATCCTGTTACTTTTGGGTGGTCACCCGAAAACAGCATGCGTTACGGTAATTAGAACTTTTAATTCTTTTGTCTGACTACATACAGAGTTCTCACAACATAGCCCGGTCCAAAGGCTGCTTTTAATATACCTTGGGTCATGTGCAGCTTTAAAGAAACCTTTAGGCTAAGTATATGGTAGTTACGGCTTGTATGGAGTAGTAGATGTGGCCTACATCTAGTCTAGACTGACCTTGGAGGAGGTGTGGTGCCTGTTGGCGGCGGAGTGCGCCCTCCTGGTGGCGCGGTAGTGCAGCCGCCGGAGCGCGCCCCCCAGCCGCTCGGGGGAGTCCTCGCCGCGCGCCACCGTCATGCTGTCCACACCTGCCGGGAGATACCAGTTACAGGAGTCAGAAGTATGCTGAAAATATACATAATAAGATGACACCCGCAACTTCGTTGCACCAAAATTCGTTTATCGCGCGGGAACTATGTCCTTTCCCGGAACTCAAAGTATTCCTAATCCCTATACCAAAATTTCATCAAAATTGGTTCATCGGTTTGGACGTGAAGAGGTAACACACACAAATAGACAAATAGACACACACTTACGCATTTATATTATTAGTAAGAATGTAAAGCTGTCAATAGTTTTGACTGCAGTTTTATGATAGTAAGGTTAGAGGAAAACTTCTATAATATACAAACGTATCTAGAACTGAACAAACATTTCAGAAAGAAACAAAAATTTACGAACAAAGAAGACGAGAAGACGTCGTTTGATTATTGATTTATTTCAAAATGTTATAATTGGCTAGTTTTAGTAACGAGAATAATTAAACAGCTATTCACCTAGTTATTGAATGACTCAGATTTGGTTATTAATTTTCCTTGCTCCTGAGATACAACAATAAAATTATTAATTGGTAATAGCGTAGCAGGCTCTACCAGATGCCTATGAAGTAATTAACACCCTGTTTTATGTCTTTAATTTACTTAATAATATTTTTCAGGACACTTATTTAGGCAATTACCTCCTCGAAACTCAACAGCGGGATAAAACTCGGTAATTAAATAAAAACTCGTTATTAATGCCCAACAACAGGGGAATTTCAACGGGAGAAAAACAGATGTCGCGCCAAATAAAATGGAGATTACATTTTTGGCGCAAAAACACGTTTTATCATTTCGATAATGCTATGATAATGTGGCATTCTCGTACTTTTTTGGCTGGGAAATGAATACGAACAGTAAATAATTTAAATATAAATAATTCGTGTATTTATCGCCAGCCGGGCGAGAAATACACTGCCTAGGGATACATTTTAAATGATGTGTGCGAACGGACGACCAACAAAAAACCTGTCGCGCATTCTCGTGACAATTTTAAGTGTCTAAACTCACTAGGCCGAAGTCTCGCGGCGTAAATTCCGCATGATTCCGCCTGCAATGTATTTTAAATTACCGATGACACACTATTCCGTCGCGTTCCGTCCGTATTTTGTATGCGTTTGACATTGCGGACGTAATCATGCGGAATTTACGCCGCGTAACTTCGGCCTAGTGTATTTAGACACTAAACACTGTTGATTGATAATATTATTCTTTCAAAGCGGTCACAAGAGCTACGAGTGACGACTTTTGCATATTTTTTGTCGAGCATTTTCTACTTTTGCATTTCTTAATAGCTTTAGATTATCTATGGTCTCAGAACCTTAGCTTAGACATTCCTTGGATACCGTTCAAATAGTTGACTAAGTTTAATTAAACTATTGTATAGTGGTCTACAGTCGGTACCCCCGGGCCTCGTTGTCAATTTAAATTGCTTTTGTTTTAGATTTTATCAGACTGAGTCCCAGAGCACGAAGTTGTGTTTAGACGAATTCCGAAATAAACAATGTACATCAATAAGTTGTGGCGAAACAGAAATATTGCCTGTCATACAGCAAAAGCATATCCCAAGAGCCAGCGTAAGCTAGATTTTCGTCATTTTATAATAGCTGAAAGTCATCCAATATATGACCCCTCAGGGTCAATTCAGACCATTCTAAAGTACTGGATTGACAAATTATATTTGCGTGAGACGTCGTGCAAATCTGTCAAATCCATACTTTAGAAATGCATATAATATTATCTACGCTTGGCGTTGCGGTCTACATTGACCCTTAAGAGATAAGAACGACCAGCAACCTTCGATCAAATATTTCTGAAACCAGCAACAATGGAGTTTCAGTCGAAGTTACTCTAAGAGGTATTCAGTTCTGAAGGTCTACCTAACCTTCGATAAAGTATTTAAAATCTCAATGTTTTATCTTATTTTGTACGGTAAGGTTCTACGGTACTGTGTGCCGAGTGTGAGTTTTTGTTTCACATTCGATCGTGAACGCGTTTGCTTTCTACTGCCAGACACCCCTAAATAAAAGTATTAGAATTTGAGGTGGACTGGCAGTGGGAAGCAATCGTCGTAAGTGTCCGGTAGTGGAAGACGAGATTCCTACAGTTATATCGAACTTTAAAATGACGAAAGTCTGGCTCATGGCTGTCCTTGGGTTAGCACTAATAAGTCAGCTCAACCCTACCAACCAGACAAATTATTTCAAATGTTAAATTCCATATTATGTTCCATATTCTTATATGTAAGTACTTATAATATTGTTTTAGATTTTTTTTTCATGTGTTTTTGAAACTTTCGTCATCTTTGTAACAATTTGGCATGTTGGCTAAATGCCAAGATAGGTAAAAAGAAGGGTCCCGAGCCTTGAAGTGTTTACCTGTGGCGTGCTCGGGCGAGGGTCGGGGAGAGTGGATCTTGGAGGCCTGGGTACGCCCATCCGACTGAAACAAACAAACAAACACACAATATATTTTACGTCTTAGTGAATTACAATTGTAAACATTGTTTATGAGAAGCATATTATAGTTTCGAAAGTGTATATCCGTTACCTTTATTCACCCTTATTAAGGCACCTAACTGATACTGATAAAATTTACGGGAAAGAACGTAGAAATCTTTTTGTTGCGATAAAACGTATGGTTATACCTACATGTGTTTACATACCGCGCGATAAACATCTACGAAAAAGTTGAAAACCGAGAAATATCTACAGGATGTAACAAAACATACCATCCTCATCACCTTGATGAGTGGCAGTCTTCCACCGTGCGTTTTTCGCGTAACTTTCTGCCGCGCAAACTCTGGAACGAACTGTCACCAGCAGTATTTCTGGACCAATACGACAAGCAAACCTTCAGGAAGAAAGCGTATTCCCTCTTAAAAGGCCGGCAACGAGCCTGCAGCTCTTCTGATGTTGCGAGTGTCCATGGGCGACGGTAGTTGCTTACCATTAGGTGACCCGTTTGCTCGTTTGCCCCCTTATTTAATTTAAAAAAAAAACTAAGTGATAATACTTTATGGTTTGTATGTGTCCCTTATATAAAGTTCATTGTGAAAGTAGCGGCGCTGAAAGAGCAATTTTTTCTAATAATTTGTATGGGCAAGCACACGAGCGTCATGAATTTTCCCATACAAAATTAAAAGTAAAAAGTAAATCTTTCAGCGCTGCTACTTTCACAGCGAACTCAATACAGACCCTAAAGTATTAATCTCTTAGTTTTGTTACCCCCTGTATACATCTCGTAATTCATTATGTTTTCAATACTTGAACGCGAATAATTTTAAACTTCATAACTTTATAATCAGAATCTCTAGAAGTTTCGGAGCTAATTAAATAAGAGCGAAGTTAAAGGCGTTGCTTCGGCTTAGGTAATGTTTGAATTATATTATGTTAAAATATTACAAGACGTTGTGTTCAAAACTAAAGTCCGGGAACCGTACGTTACGGGATGAAAAAATCGGCCAAGTGCGAATAGGACTCGTGCACGAAGGGTCGTTATAGAGCGTAAGAGCTCAAAAAATTGTGTTTTTTGTGTGCAAGCCTCCCTTATAATATATCTTTTTAACCCCCGACCAAAAAGAGGGGTGTTATAAGTTTGACGTGTCTGTCTGTCTGTCTGTCTGTCTGTCTGTCTGTCTGTCTGTCTGTCTGTCTGTCTGTCTGTCTGTCTGTCTGTCTGTCTGTCTGTCTGTCTGTCTGTCTGTCTGTCTGTCTGTCTGTCTGTCTGTCTGTCTGTCTGTCTGTCTGTCTGTCTGTCTGTCTGTCTGTCTGTCTGTCTGTCTGTCTGTCTGTCTGTCTGTCTGTCTGTCTGTCTGTCTGTCTGTCTGTCTGTCTGTCTGTCTGTCTGTCTGTCTGTCTGTCTGTCTGTCTGTCTGTCTGTCTGTCTGTCTGTCTGTCTGTCTGTCTGTCTGTCTGTCTGTCTGTCTGTCTGTCTGTCTGTCTGTCTGTCTGTCTGTCTGTCTGTCTGTCTGTCTGTCTGTCTGTCTGTCTGTCTGTCTGTCTGTCTGTCTGTCTGTCTGTCTGTCTGTCTGTCTGTCTGTCTGTCTGTCTGTCTGTCTGTCTGTCTGTCTGTCTGTCTGTCTGTCTGTCTGTCTGTCTGTCTGTCTGTCTGTCTGTCTGTCTGTCTGTCTGTCTGTCTGTCTGTCTGTCTGTCTGTCTGTCTGTCTGTCTGTCTGTCTGTCTGTCTGTCTGTCTGTCTGTCTGTCTGTCTGTCTGTCTGTCTGTCTGTCTGTCTGTCTGTCTGTCTGTCTGTCTGTCTGTCTGTCTGTCTGTCTGTCTGTCTGTCTGTCTGTCTGTCTGTCTGTCTGTCTGTCTGTCTGTCTGTCTGTCTGTCTGTCTGTCTGTCTGTCTGTCTGTCTGTCTGTCTGTCTGTCTGTCTGTCTGTCTGTCTGTCTGTCTGTCTGTCTGTCTGTCTGTCTGTCTGTCTGTCTGTCTGTCTGTCTGTCTGTCTGTCTGTCTGTCTGTCTGTCTGTCTGTCTGTCTGTCTGTCTGTCTGTCTGTCTGTCTGTCTGTCTGTCTGTCTGTCTGTCTGTCTGTCTGTCTGTCTGTCTGTCTGTCTGTCTGTCTGTCTGTCTGTCTGTCTGTCTGTCTGTCTGTCTGTCTGTCTGTCTGTCTGTCTGTCTGTCTGTCTGTCTGTCTGTCTGTCTGTCTGTCTGTCTGTCTGTCTGTCTGTCTGTCTGTCTGTCTGTCTGTCTGTCTGTCTGTCTGTCTGTCTGTCTGTCTGTCTGTCTGTCTGTCTGTCTGTCTGTCTGTCTGTCTGTCTGTCTGTCTGTCTGTCTGTCTGTCTGTCTGTCTGTCTGTCTGTCTGTCTGTCTGTCTGTCTGTCTGTCTGTCTGTCTGTCTGTCTGTCTGTCTGTCTGTCTGTCTGTCTGTCTGTCTGTCTGTGGCATCGTAGCATCCAAACGGGTGGACCGATTTTGATCTAGTTTTTTTTGTTTGAAAGCTGACATGACGGTGAGTGTTCTTAGCTATAGTTCATCATCACCAGCCTGCTCATTGCTGAAATATCACGGTATATCTGGTTCGTGATAGGACGATTAGCAACTTGCAGTCGTTTAATGGGTTTTATATTTTGCATCCTGGTTCGAGACACTTATGAATATATACACATTATTGGAAAGTTGACCTGGTGGTGCAGCATCACCTGGTAATCAATAGGATACCCAACTCCTCACCAACTTAGAGCAGAGGTTTCGTGTTTGGGCTCATTTTAATTGCGACAACCAGTAAGACGTAGATAAACAGTAAATATTTGCATGCTGCTGCTGCAGCATCACCTGGATTCTATAGGAGCCAAGCTCCGTATGAACCTAAAGTGGAGGTTTCATGTTTGGGCTCATATTGATGGCCTTATCCAAGAGGACATGTTTTATAGATGGTATTCATTGGGATGTGATCCAGTTGATAGGAATTATTCTGCACAAGTTTAAAAAGCATAAAATAAAATTAAATTAAGAAATTTAAAAAACCCCCGCCAAAAAACTTTAAAAAGTAATGAAATAACATTTCCTGACTTTAAGTTTAAATCATTCCTAAGAGTAAAGAAATATTTTAGTCCATAATTGTTGTCAAGGTGTGTCGGGGGACCGCTAATGTAGATGTTTGATTTCACATAACAATATAAATTAAAGGTCTGTTCACAGCGACCCGAATCGAGAGAATCAGCGACTATTATGGCGATACAAAATTCAAAAGTCGCTGTTGTGGTAGTTTACTTAGCGGTCCCCCGACACACCTTGACAACAATTATGGACTAAAATATTACTTTACTCTTAGGAATGATTTAAACTTAAAGTCAGGAAATGTTATTTCATTACTTTTTAAAGTTTTTTGGCGGGGGTTTTTTTAAATTTCTTAATTTAATTTTATTAATTTTATTATTATAGTATACTTTAAGGTTTGGTCACAGTTAATATATTATAGGTATTAGTAGAGTTTGGTGCAGATTTCAAGTGCATTGATATCGAGCAAAGAATCCAAAAAAAATCACGTTTGTTGTTGTTGTATGGGAGCCCACCTTAAATATTTATTTTATTTTAACATTTGTTGCTATAGCGGAAAGAGAAATACATAATCTGTAAAAGTTTCAGAAGTCTAGCTATAGCGGTTCTTGAGTTAATGTGTAGTCGGAGACAGACAGACATCGAAATCTCAGTAATATTATTGTACCGTTTTTACCCTTTGAGTACGGAACCCTAAAAAGTGTTATTTCCTTTTCTCAACCTTACTTAATCCATACCAAATTTAATCAAAATCTCATTTGTGATTAAGGCCATCCTCCGAGCAAACGACCTTGACCATACATTTGACGCGTTTCCGAGATCGTACAAAAATCCTATTTTTAGGGTTCCGTACCCAAAGGGTAAAAACGGGACCCTATTACTAAGACTTCGATGTCTGTTCGTCTGTCCGTCTGTCCGTCTGTCTGTCTGTCTGTCTGTCTGTCTGTCTGTATGTCTTGAGGCTGTAACTCAAGAAACGCTATAGCTAGAGTTCTGAAATTTTCACAGTGTAATTGTAAAAATTACACTCTACCCGAATAATAGGGGCGCTGATTCCGCTTCAAACAGGCACAAGATATAGCTGTCAGCTATCTAGCGTACTTGTATAATAGAGATCAGTAGTAGCGACCCATGCTACCGCTTCATTGTAGTGGCGTAGAGCAAAATTACATCATAGTTAATAAAGTGGCATTTTATTTGAATTTTTGCCGCGTCGCGTGCCGCGAGGATCGGAAAGCCACCTTTATTATAGTCAAGAGTCAAGACTGATTAAAGGCTTGTCTTATGGCCGTTCCCTATATTCAATCTATCTCTAGTTTGACATACAACCGATCGCAGCTGACATAGAATTGACATAAAATATATGGAGCTAATGTCTAATGTGAGCTATTCCTATCTCAAGTAAGAGGTAGATCAAATATTGGGAACGGCCGTTAGTCGAGCGCTTAACCTTACTTACGTAGCCTGCGACAGACTGCAGGATCAACTTATAACTTACACCGGGTAGAGCTTGTATGTTGTGTTATAACTTCATCAAATGAAACTTTGTTTGAACGAGGTATTCTCAAGGTTGATATTATACAAAATTAAACTTTATTTGCAACAAAAAAAGATTGGAAATTCGCTTTTGTATATTTCACATTCCGATTATGGCGAATATTGTTGACTTCTATTGTTGTTTGCGCTCCAGGAGTTATTATTTTTCTACGGGTACCTAACGGGGAAAACTATTTGGACTTAAAATTTCCCGAACTACTAGGGCGATTTTTATGTTATTTGGCTTAAGGTGTGTGGTAGGCCACGGAGAAGTTCCATCGAGGAAATTGATACCTAGGCAGTTGACGGACCTACGTCAGTTGGTCGGCTTATGTCAATTCAATGTTAGCTGTGATCGGTCGGATGGGTTTGACTAAACACAACCAAATTAGGCATCCATTATACTCTCATGCAAGCGTCAGTCATTTCCGTCAATCATGAATTATGTTTGACTGATGGTGACTGATGGACTGACGAATGTATCCAGATTTTCGTCAATCAGCTACATGCAACCGTCAGTCACTTACACGGTAGTGTACCATCAGTCACAGTCATGACTGTGGTAAAACTGACAACAAAACCTACCGTCTAATGGATGCCTTACTTATGTCCGCCATTTCTGCCTAGGAATCAACTTCTCTGATAGTACAAGGGCTACTATTTTGCAGGAAAATGTATAAATAATATGTGGTTAGCCCGTGCACAAAGATCTAAGCACTGTAGCCAAAAATACATAGGCTCTATATAATCACTGAAATCATATTATTAAAAGACGGTTCTTTACATGAATAATATAATTTATTCTTCTCGATTGTCGTCATGTATGAGGCGAAGGGAGGCGAGCATTAACAAGCGAATAATAAAAATAATGCAATACAATTCCCTGTGAATAGCATTATGTAGCAGGTGCCTAATACAATTTTCAGAATTCAGTATTCGTGGAATACATTCGGCGAAGCCTACATTTTTTCCAATTACAGGATCGGCTCTTATGTGGTATTTCTTACATCTGTCTGTACAGTTAAATGTAATTTTTAGGGTTCCGTACCCAAAGGGTAAAAACGGGACCCTATTACTAAGACTTCGTTGTCTGTCCGTCTGTCCGTCTGTCTGTCTGTCTGTCTGTCTGTCTGTCTGTCGCCAGGCTGTATCTCGAGAACCGCTGTAGCTAGACTTCTGACATTTTCACAGACTGTGTATATCTGTTGCCGCTATAACAACAAATACTAAAAACAAAATAATATTAATATTTATGGGGGGCTGCCATACAACAAATGTGATTTTTTCGGCCTTTTTTGCTCGATATCACTAATGGCAACAGGTAGGCACTTGAAATTTTCACAGAGGCCTTAAATATGTGTGTTATTTAATAATTAATATTAATAATTAAATAAAATAAAAATTTAAGGGGGGCTCCCATACAAAAACACAATTTTTGGCCAATTTTTGCTCTATAACGGTACGGAACCCTTCGTGCGCGAATCCTACTCGCACTTGACCGATTTTATTTATATGATTTTTTTACCTAAATAAGCCTGTTACATTATATTATATTGTCTCATTAGTTAGATTGAAAACATTATTTTTAATTGGATCGGAAGACTTAGCATTAGCAACAATGCTACGTATTCGTAGCGTTATCCAACGAAATACAGTCATCATTAAAGTAATATAGTTTAATATGAGACTTGACCCTGTGAACAGCGAAATTGAGTATTTACCACAGAAATAAATCAAGATAGAACGGCGACGCGCGTGCGTTGCTAAGGAATCGAACGTGTCAATTTTTTCTTTGCTTTTAGTTACAACAAATAACTTACCCGTGGAAAGAAATACGTCCTTTTGACCGATTCACTTTCGTACTTCTGTTTTTACAATTAGGCACTGCACAATGAGGCATTTTTGCACAACCGCTCCGGTGTAATCAAGTCGAGACGTGCGCGCTAACTAAATGAACGTTCAACGAATCTTGCACACTTGTGCAAGTTTGAAACACGCGTACTCCACTCGCTTAGCCGTTCTAATTTCTATCTTGATTTATTTCTGCGGTATTTACCTACATTGTGCTAATAATCTGTGTTCATATTATGTGGACGGTTTCGGAGCTGGTCACATAGTGGTTTGCCAATAAATTATTGCAGGTTTTCCAGTTATGTATTAGGCTAAGGCTCAATAATTCCACCAACGCCTGTTAGTGTTAACAGTTTTTAAAATGTCTTGTCTTTTCTTTCATTAATATGAAAAACGAAGGAGGTAACGTGATACTAATTCGAGCATTAACTTCAAGTTTCAACAGTTATTGGTGATATTGGGCCTAAACATAATATTAACGCTTAGAGGCACGTCACTAAAGTGATTACAATATCACTCAGTCAATATAAATTAAGTGATTACAATTATAATACTAACACAATATAAATTGAGTCACTTAAATCACTATAAATTAATAATTAATTGCGATTTATTACACCCAGAAGATTAAATACATGTTATATTACTAGTGTTTGTCCAATGTTTGTTAAAAATTACTGAGTTCCATCTGTGGGATATTATGGGTTTAAACAACATTTTTAACCGACATTAAAAATGAGGAGGTTCTTCGGCTTTATATTTTTTATTTTATTAAGATTAGCATTAACGCAGGAGCGTTATTTCAAAGCATTTTAGCGGCTAGTATAAGGAAAACGAAAAAAATATTTATGCGAATTGTATACACACATATTGTTCCGTATCATCAGTAGTCAGTGACGCACGTTGTGCAAAAATTACACGGCAAAAAGACGAGCAAAAAATACAAGAATTAAATAGTTAATAATTATGTATTTAAGTTATTAGTTTTTATCTTAGAGCATTAAATTGTGATTTCAGCCACAACGGCTGCATTTAGACACATTTGATATGATTTTCAATTAAATGAATACTTTGATAGAAAATACTATATATCTTATGTACCAAATAGAAAGTTACCAAATAGCAACATTTTCATGAAATTAAAGTAACCGTTTAAGCTTCTTGAGTGCGGCTATAAGCCCGCACAATTTTAATATTAATTGAATGCTTGTACCACAACGAACTAATCGGATAGTGTTTACTCAGACCAAAATTTATATATTATCACTTTACCCAGAAAATTAGTAGTAAAACGATTTTGATTGACAGCAATAAAGGCCGTTTGTTCACCGCTGCCGTCACCAGAAAGTCATCAACAAAAATTCAAATAAAATACCACTTTATAACCTAGGTATAAGTTCCATTTTCAACCGACATTGGTCTAGCGCCCCATAATACGCTACCGATGCTTTGGGTGAAGAGCAAAATTAAACCTATAGCCTGGGTCATAAAGTGGCATTTTATTTGAATTTTATCGGTAACGTCCCAGTGACGGCGGTGGTGGATAAAGGTGCCTGCATACGTCCGATTAAATAATCGTTGACCGATTTTTTTAAGAATAAAAATAGAACATACTGAATGCAATAGTGCAACGCATACATATGCATCTTAGTAAAAGTCAGTCAGAAATAATGTATAATCCAATCATGCCCGATTACCTGTCCTCCAAAAAGTATGACGTAGGGATCCTTAACTACGTAAATAAACCTGTACAACATATTCTGAAGCACGCAAATAACTCAGTTTAGATCGTTTCATTAACATATAACATTAACATAACAAACGCAAAATAATTAAATCCACGCATAAAATGACGCCCGAGCGCACCGCCGCCATGTTGGAAACGCCAGTGGCGGAGCTACAAACAGGCAAGGTGCCTCTAGGCCCCTAAGATCAGGGCCGTCAATCTCTAATTTACTATGAAACTCGACTCACAGTAGCACAGAGTCAACAAACACCATATCCATCTCTATTGTTCTATTATTTAAGTTTTTTCAAATTGCTGCTATGGAAATAAGGCCCCACATCATTTTTATTTCGCTTTTTAATGAATATGCTGTTTTTGAAAAACATGTCGCGTCGCGACGCTTTGACTCTATCCCATCGTGAGTTGAGATTATTTTCAGATTGTTTTGAAAAACTGACTGTAGTGTCCAGTGTCAACATATAATTATCACATACCTTGCAAGTTGTTAGGGCCCCACTTTATTTTCTGCCCGGGGTTCTCGGTAACCTAGCTACGCAACTGAGTGTAGGGGTGTTGTGACGGGGCGCAATTTGTGTAATACCGTTGAGCTTCATTCATACTATAAATGCTATAAGGTAGATCAAGAACCAAGAATCAAGGATCAATCCTATATATAAATAACTAGATGACGCCCGCAACTCCATTGCACCAAATCTTGATCATCGCGCGGGAACCGTACATTTTCCCGGGACACAAAGTATCTCCATGCCAAATTTCAGCAAAATCGGTTCAGCGGTTTGGGCGTGAAGAGGTAACAGGCAGACAGACAGACTGACAGACACACTTTCGCATTTATAATATTAGTATGGATATGCAGTAGAGCAGGGGTGGCCCCAACTTTATTAGACCTAAGATCTACTGTTTACTACCCCTGTGGGATCTACCAAGTTCATACTTCTCGAAATCTTAAATGAAACGGCATAGTTTAGCTTATTGGTCTGGTAGTCTGGTCTAATTATTTATATTTTTCGCCTGGCCATGATCGGCTGGACTAAAAATCGCGATCGACCGGTTTGCCACCCCTGCAGTAGAGTATCTTCGTACAAGACGAAATAGGTGAACGCACACGCGTTATTTTAGCTAATTATAGCAAGCAGAATGATGTTGTATCGTACGTACGTATGCGTAAAAATTATATGTATTGAGCAATTTTTATACGCTTTTTATTAGCTTCACCTGTGGTGCAGCAACGTACGGTTTTGGTTGGTTCTCCTCTTCTCCCAAGTTTTGAAGCTGTGATGTTAATTATTGTCCGAAACGTATATATTTCTCGAATTAACGTTTAAATCTGCGCCGCCGGCCGGCCGGCTCGTAGAAAGTATAACGAACGAATTATGAATTCGAGAAAATTTCACTAGTCACTTTGCACTAAATGTCAATGTCAAAGTCAGTGTCCATAGATAATGTAACAAAATTAAAAAAGTAAATTAGAGGCACAAAACTGTCACTGTTGGGCCGCGACAACCTGTATGTTTGTAACCGACTTCTTTGGGCGCGATTTTGACCCACTTTAAACGGCCAGATTTCGTTCAAACTTTGTAGATTTATCGAGGGCCGATGACAATACACTAATTTGATATAATTATTATTCCATTTTTCAATTTGTATGTTTGTTTGTAACCGACTTCTTTGGGCGCGATTTTGACCCACTTTAAACGGCCAGTTTAGTTTGGTTGTATACAAAAAAGCGTGTTTTTAGTTTTTTTAACTATTAATATTATTAATTTCAAGGACACGAAGGAGTAAACATTATTGCTAGTAACGTACAAACGTAGTACTTACTAATAGTTGTTAAACTAATATGTATTCTGTGCTAATAGTGGCAGTAGTATTACTGAGTAATATTTAAACTGTGGTGATACTGTTGATCCTGCAACCCGTATACTTCACGGGATTAGGCCATGGAGTATAAGGGTACGTAGACATTATAAAGAGTCGCAGCGGGGTGGGCCGAGTTTCTGTACATTTATAATGGCTTTATTTACGCTAAGTAGTTGTTTAAAATTATTTGTGTGTTATTTTTAGGGTTCCGTACCAAAAGGGTAAAAACGGGACCCTATTACTAAGACTTCGATGTCTGTCCGTCTGTCTGTCTGTGTGTCTCCAGACTGTAACTCAAGAACCGCGGCTATAGCTAGACTTCTGAAATTTTTATAGATTGTCTATAATATTTGTTGCTGCTATGACAACAAATACTAAAAACAAAATAAATTAAATATTTAAGAGGGGCTCCCATACAAGAAACAATTTTTTAGCTGTTTTTTGCTCGATATCAATAACGGCAATAAATAGGCACTTGAGATATTCACGAAATACTCAGTTTTATTTGTACTTTAATAATTTTTAATAAAATTTAAATAAATGAAAAATTAAGGGGCTCCCATACAAAAACACAATTTTCAGCATATTTTTGCGCTATTTCAGTTCATCAGGTGACCCGTTTGCTCGTTTGCCCCATTATTTAATTAAAAAAAGGGCCTTGTTACAGCTGCCGAGAAGCGTGGCAAGGCAGGGCAAACTGACAATACGATTGGCCGAGAGCACTCCCGCCTCTCTACTAGGTACTCTACGGTAGGTGTAATGAAGATAGGATATAGAATAGTTTTTATCCTCACAAAACGAGCGATTCCCGCGTTCAACAATGAAAACTAAGTTATTTAATTAAAACTCAATCCTTTGTCTATATCCGTGGCGCGAAAGTCCGTAGACTATAGAGTGTGTGAGTCGGATTAAACTCGGCGGGACGATTTAAATGCGAAAACTTTACAGATAAGCTTATCAGGACTTCGCCCCCTGCCTCCGGGGGCGCGGGGGGTTGAGGGGGGAAGGGGGAAGTTATCGGAAGTATCAAACTTTAACCTCCAACTTGTGCAGCTATAACTACATATAACGTCAGTAAATTGTGTATATATCGACGGAACATAAACATAAGGTGATGTTCACATTGCAAGGTATCGTGGCGATGAATTTCTAAATGAGCTATTCAAAACTGAACTTTATTCACTCCACAAGAAGATGCACATTGCATTGACAGACTTGCCTGTGGTGTCGAGCTGTCTGTTCCAAATGTGAATAGCTTATTATTATTTCTTCCCTTTTACTTTATTTAAAACCCTCTTTATTTAAAATACCTCTCAACGGCTCGTGACGTCGTAATGTGTACTGACCATTACTTGTATTTATCGACAAACCATAAACGTTAGGGTATAAAAACCCCATAAATATGACATAAAATTTACATACGACGTTAGCTGCGGATAAGGAGCCCGATTTGGGATAAAATTGTGTAAGTAGTCATAATTCTTTTTCATGGGACAATAACAAAAACTATATAGCACATGCACAGATAGTATACTGTGATTTGAGGGCTCCGTATCCGAAAGGGCATCTGTTTTTACGCTGCTGTTTAAAGCTGTACCGATTATAATGTAATTTTGAATATAGAGTGTCCCGGGAAGGAACCAGGGGTTGTTTGTATTGAGGGAAAATGTACAGTTATCGGGCATTAACAAACGCAACAAAGTAATAGAAAACATATAGTATGTTATTAATTTTATATCTTATACGTATATAAGATATCCATACTAAATAAAATTATTAATGCGAAAGTGTGTCTGTCTGTTACCTCTTCACGCCCAAACCGCTGAACCGATTTTGCTGAAATTTGGCATGGAGATACTTTGAGTCTCGGGAAAGGACATAGGATACTTTTCATCCCGGAAAAATGTACGGTTACCGCGCGATAAACGAGTTTTGGCGCAACCGAGTTGCGGGCATCATCTAGTAGGATATAATATCTTTTATCTGTAATATCAGCAACAGTCCGGTGCTGTCGAGCGGATAATCATATAATCATGTCACACGCCGCTGACGCCGCGTTTTTTATTGCCGCTGTTGATTGTTTTAGTCCCAGCTATTTATATCTCGACGGGGGAAAACGATATCCGTCAATTTCTTTTTTTTAACTTGATATTACAGTAGGTAATGATATAATTTTATCGATTACCATGGCAAAATTAAATAGATTACATTGAAACTGACTACAGTTTCAATATCATCTATTCGCTTATTATAAATGTTATATTAGAGAAGTTGATTCATAGGTAGATGGTGGACCTACGTAATTTGGTCGTGGTTTGCCAAACCCAGTCGACAGTCGATTGAATTGATAAACCCGACCAAATAACCAAATTTCTTCGATGAAACATCAACTACGGAACTACTCTCGATCTTACGCATACTACTAGTTACTACTAATAGAACGATTACTAATGGTAACTAGGCTGTGATTTAATATTTTCAACTCAGCTACCGAATTTCTCCACGTAGCGCTACGCTGCTACGCCGAGCCTCGTATCCCGCTGGCCGCTACGTCACGCTACGCCGCTCTACGCCACGCTACGAGAGCCGTATCCCGCTACGTCACGCTACGCCGCTCTACGCCGCGCTACGAGAGCCGTATCCCGCTACGTCACGCTACGCCGCTCTACGCCACGCTACGAGAGCCGTATCCCGCTACGTCACGCTACGCCGCTCTACGCCACGCTACGAGCGCCGTATCCCGCTACGTCACGCTACGCCGCTCTACGCCACGCTACGAGAGCCGTATCCCGCTACGTCACGCTACGCCGCTCTACGCCACGCTACGAGAGCCGTATCCCGCTACGAAACGTTACAAGAGCCGTATCCCGCTACGTCACGCTACGAAATACGCCTCGTATCCCGGTACGAAAGGCTACGACGCATTTTTTCTTACTACGAAAAAATATAATGAGGAATACTTAGACTCGAGGAGCTGATCTTGAGGAGCATCGGCGTGAAATAACGCGTGTCGTTGAGTGAGCCTGTACTTGATGTTTATATTATTAATTATTAATTATTGTTAGATGACGCCCGCAACTCTGTTACGCCAAGATTCGATTATCACGCGGGAACCGTACATTTTTTCAGTACAAAAAGTATCCTATGTCCTTTCCCGGGACTCAAAGTATCTTCATGCCAAATATCAGCAAAATCGGTTCAGCGGTTTGGGCGTGAAGAGGTAACAGACAGACAGACAGACAGACAGACAGACAGGCAGGCAGACACACTTTCGCATTTATAATATTAGTATGGATGACACTGAACCGAGGGCAAAAATATCATGATAGTAAAATAAACTCCGCAATATTAATTTGGGATTTGCAAAAGCCAAATTTAGTATTTCAAGTTTGACTATGAATAAAATACACAGCAGGCTAGAAAAAGTTTGAGATACGCTTAACATAATTTATATGAGTTTTAAGAAACTTGAAAAGCTTTGTGGGCGGTTCTCGGCTACAGACATGACCGAGGCTATTTTGGACGAGCTACATTTCGTCTAGTTAGTTAGTTAAGGTGACGCCATGTTAAAGTAAAAAACCGTGTTGGATGTGTTTTAGATTGCTTGTTTTCTATGCGAGGCTGGCCCGGCATCTCATAGAAAACAAGCAATGGAACAGCAAAAAATTGAAAGGGCGTAGCGACAAAATGGTTTTTGTCGCGTAATTTAAAAACCATAAATAAATGTCATATAAGCTATGGACAAATTAAAGTGAACTAGAACCAATTTATGTACAAATTTTGGAAGCTTATATCACTCTCCTCTGTTGGCAAAATAGGAATCTCTTTTTTACAGAGGTCTTTTTGATTGATTATTCTGTGTTATAAAAGTTGACCAATCGTGTTATGCTATGGGTAATTCAAAGACAAAGACATGATAAATACTGACAGTGAACTTTAATTTCTTAGCCTTAGTAATTGCTGAGAAAAATGGACATCGCTACAGCCAAATTATCAAGGCGTCACCTTAATTAGCTATTCATTCATTTTAGCCATTCAATAAAATCAGAATTGTGTTGTTATACAACTTCTGATGTATTTTTAAAACTTCTATGATCAAAAGACATTATAAATACCTTAGCTTATCTTATTAGAGCCCTTACATGCAATAGTAATATGTACGTATAATATCATGATTACGAATAGCACAATAGACGAATAAATAAAATTATTATAATAACTGGACTTCATTGATTGTTTAGTCAAAAAGTTAAGACGCTCGCGCTAGTTTGAGTTATTGCTATGTTTTTCAAACAAAGCAATAAATAAATGAGCAATATCCTTAAACATAATTAACAAAAAATTAAAACCGACTTCCAGGGTAAAAACAATAATAATTTATAATGAACAAAAAAGTGTTAAATAATTCTTACTCTTTAAAGTGCCTTATGCATAATTCTCCTAAACCTCAACTATTTCTGTACACAATCTACATTATTTTGAAGACGGTACCAGCTATAAGAATGCTGAGTTGTATGACAAAATATTTTTAATATTTAAGACTGGTACCGACTTCAAAATAATGTAGATTGTGTACAGAAATAGTTGAGGTTTAGGAGAATTATGCATAAGGCACTTTAAAGAGTAAGAATTATTTAACACTTTTTTGTTCATTATAAATTATTATTGTTTTTACCCTGGAAGTCGGTTTTAATTTTTTGTTAAAAATAATAATTTCACTCTTTTGAGTGATTTATAAGCTGGTTTTCTGCACAGACTAATATGTGTTATGCTTAGTTACTTTGGATCCAGGATACACTTTCATGATATTATGAGAACTCATTGTCTGATATCACTAAGTTTCAGAATTGCTTACTTAACTCCAAGCATATACCACTGTATACCTAATGTATATGCTTGGCGTTAATCAAGCAATAATAAAATTAATGTTTATACGCCTGTCTTTAAAGGCTCTAAAGTTCTGTTCAGTGACTTTCTATCATTACACTCATGAAAACAACTCAACATTACTAGATGACGCCCGCAACTTCGTTGCGCCAAAATTCGTTTATCGCGCGGAAACTTAAAATTTTTCCGGGATAAAAATATCCTATCCTATGTCCTTTCTAGGGACTCAAAGTATCTCCATGCCAAATTTCAGCAAAATCGGTTCAGCTGTTCGAGCGTGAAGAGGTAACAAACGGACAGACTGATAGACAGACAGACAGACACACTTTCGCATTTATAATATTTGTATGGATGCTCAAATATAACTAAAATCGTCCTTATACATTTTAAGAATAACTTTCCTCATAGATCTTATGATCAAGTTGCTAACTCGGTAACCTAAACACCAAGGTCGAGTCATTTACATTGAAATAACATTATAATTTTTTAAATCGTTCGACAAATTCGGGCTTTGTTCTTAAAGACGATTAAAAGTAACAATAATAGGGTTATAATTAGATAACTCATGGTGTGGTGACTGGTAGTAGTGATGATGATGATGAATGTAACTTGCATAGTAGCATATGCTTTCAGTTCTTAAACCAACTCCGAAACCCCCAAACTTGTATATATAAGGAATCCGGAGTTCTCTTAGCACCTTCGGAACCATGGTATAACTAATTTTAAAATCTTGCTTTTTGGTAACACATACTTAGGATACTTCTTATAAAATCGAAATCATTATAAGTTTCCATATAAATTTGGAGGAGTTCCCTCGATTACTCACGGATGTATGGTGGAATGGTGGTGATGATGATGATGATTAATTAAATTTGTATAGTAGTATATGCTTTCAGTTCTTAAGACAACGCCGAAACCCCCAAACATGTATCTATAAGGAGTAAGGAGTTCTGTTCACCACCTTCGAACCATGGTAAATCCTGGTGCAAAATCTTACTTTTTGGTAACATATGCCTGGAATACTTCATATGAAACCAAAAAAAACATATGTTTCCATTTGAATTTTGAGGAGTTCCCTCGATTACTCATGGATCCCATCATCAGATCACCACTTTTGACAAAATGGGACCAAATTGGAGTGGAACCTAATATAACAAAAGAAAAATTTTGAAAATCGGTTCATAAACGGCGGAGTAATTGTTGAACATACATGAAAAAAAAAAAAATATCCACAGACGAACGTATAACCTCCTCGTTTTTGGAAGTCGGTTAAAAATAGAGATCACTCCGAAGGCTTAAAATAGATGGATGCACCGCATGGAAATTCGTGTTAAACTAATTTCGATGTTCAATTTACAATCGTATCTTTTCGGAGAAATAAAATAAATGTTTCAAAATATTGACTTTATAATTTATATTAATATTGTTATCATTACGTAGGTGTAACAACAACTGAAAGAGCATTTTTTGTGATTTGTATGGCAAATGCCCAAGCGTCAAAAATTTCCCCATACAAAGATGAAAAAAAGTAACTATTTCAGCGCTGCACATTCACAGAAAACTCTATTTAAGGGACCAATTCGCACCCTAAAATATTGTCACTTAGTTTTTTTACACCCTGTATAATAGAGCGAGATAACGATATTTCTATATCCATGATTAAGTTTACAGATACAAGTGGGCTGAGTAAACTGACTCGAGGCGAAGCAGCGCACGACATAACGCATTTAGCGGCGTGAATGGAGGCACTGTAATCCGGTTACAGCGACACTTATACCCCGCACCCCTTATCCCATACCAAATATCTCACCCCCATACCCCATACTTCATGCTCCATACATCCTATGCCTGGCCGAAGTTAATCTCAAATGGTATGGTGTAGAAATATCTGTTTTTCGCCTGTACTGGTAAAATATACCTGAGCTTCTATTTTGCCGACTCCCAAAAAGGAGGATTCAACATTATTTGACTGTGGATATGTATTTTTCCCTCTGATTCCAAAATAAACGAAACACCATGTCAATAAAAGTTTCAAATATCTTTATAGTTTATTTATAGCTTTTGCCACTACGTCCAGCTATGTCGAATCTGCTTGAGACATAAAAATTAAATACAAAATCTACAATAAAATGACCGGAAAGCAGTTTTAGTCCAAAAATAGTTACAGCAATAATTATTTACTTAAGTAAAATTGCTTTAAAGTTTAATTATGTAACTTTATTCTACCAACTTGTATATATATTAGAATCAGGCGCTTTGCGCCTTGCGGAAATATCGAGTAATGGCCGTTCCCTATATTCAATCTATCTCTAGTTTGACATACAACCGATCGCAGCTGACATAGAATTGACATAAAATATATGGAGCTAATGTCTAATGTGAGCTATTCCTATCTCAAGTAAGAGATAGATCAAATATTGGGAACGGCCGTAAATGGATTCCTATTTCCTAGGCAGTTGACAGACCGTCATTTGGTCGAGACATGTCATTGTGATATATCCTTAATCTGTGGGACATGTCAATTTCGTGTTGATTGTGATTTGTGATCTGTCAGCTGGCTCTGACGTAACGCGACCAAACTACGTAGGTCCCCCATATTCTGCCTAGGAATCAACTTCTCTGGTAGTTCTTTTTTTATTGGTCTGAGTCTGGTAGTACATTATTATTTCCTAACAAGTTCGTCAAATAAGAGTGAAATACATTTCTTTTTTGCGCGCTAAAATAATAAAAGCACTTAAGTATTTAAAAATATAATATACAGTAGGACATACTCATCTTTTTAGACTGTCCGAAACGGAGCTAAACACACATATTATTATTAAACATTATTTTGCATAACTTTAGAGCAGAGGGAACCATGCAATATCACGCGTGAACTGGCTGGGTTACATTACTGTACAATGATATTATATTGGCATTACGTGGCTCTTAAAATAAAGGTAAACGATATTCCAAATCCGAATTCCCTCAAGGGCTATAGAGGGCACTTGAAACGTGGAATACGTGTAACCTCAGCCGATCAAATAAACCCTTATTATACCTACAACCCTACGGGACCCGCGGTCCACGCCCTTTTATATATTATACCTTTTATCTTTAGTTAAACTAAAGGTGATACATTTCTATCCTATTCCGCTAGGTATATACCTAGTGGAATAGAGAAACATAGGCCTGAGCAAGCGAGATGTCACTATCAGTAACACTGCGTGCCGCGTGGTAAAAAGAGAAGTGTGATACATGACAGCTGAACTCTTTTTTTGACGTCCAGTCGGCACTTATCGGCACGTTGACAATTTAATCTCTAAGGGTGAATTGCACCAGAAGCTCAGTTAAAGTTAAGGTTAAGGTTATCGTCAAATACGGCGACTTTTGCTAGGGATTTGACAGTTCATTTCACATTTTGTTATGGTTAAAGTTAAAGTTATAGTTAAAGTAAGCCGGTGCAACTCACTCTTAGAAAGATGCTTGTGTAAGTGTCGGTTACGGGTTAAAGACAATAATCTGTCAGAACTGTAAACTTTAGATAATATAATTAAGTGAAATAAATAAAATATAAATAAATATGCGTTCTTAAACAAAAAAAAACGACAATAATAATTCACGTTTATAAGTCCATACAGCAAACAAAATACAAAATATTAAAACTTACAAAGAAAATAACTTGCAAGTTGTATATTGTTGCAAACGAGCCACACTTAGGCACTAGTTGTTGTTTAGGTTCTTTGAGGGTACAGAAATGAGCTTAGGTATAACTTAGCCAAGTTAGGTTACTGTGAAATCTTGAGGTTCAATTATTGGAAAATAATCACAAATGTTATTGCTCAGGAGTAAGGATGCCATATTATTAGTTCTTGAGACTTATGTTTCTTGTTTTGTACAATAATTATATATTTTCAAATAATATATTTTCAAGTTTTGTACAATAATTCCAATTTTAATAAAATGATTTTATATTAATATCTTAAATCGATAATATTTAATGCACTATATTTTATTCGGTTCGAATGGGTAGACCCCGCGGCTGGGGAATCCCCGGCCATTGTCACCAATTCACTGTCAATATGTTAAGCTTTCCCTATACAAAAAAGCCCAATTAAATAGCCAAGATGTATTCAATCTTTTAGTTTGTTGCATGGAAAATCATTGTCATATTGTTTCTTGTACATTAATGATTCTAACGTCTTGAATAAATAAATTAAAAAAACTAGACGGACAGACAAACGGGCGACAAACTATAATTACTCAAGGCCTGTCCCGGCCGCCTGCCAGGCGATTGACGCTGTCGAACTGTCATGACAGTGTGTGTTGGCACGTGAACATCGGCTGGCACCCATCACGGAGCAATTTGAGCGAGAAAATACTAAATTAGTTCAATCAATACGCCCGTTTAGGGCGCGCTCAGACTGCCTGCGGGAACCGCTACGTTGTAAATATGAATGTACCATCGAGGAAATTGATTCAAATCAAGTTCTCTGATAGTACAAACAAGGTTTTTAATAAATCAAATTTTTCATGTTTATCGCCGATAAATTCCTATAAAAGAAATAGTGGCGTGAAGAACTTATAGAGAAGTCTCAAAATATTTTTACAAAGTCAATATTATTTACCTTTACGTTTCTGTATTTGAAATAGATGTGGTATAAGTTACATATTCTTACAAAAATAATCTTCTCATAGTATAAAATATGATACATACATACAGCTGCGTCTGCGGAGCGAGGTCCCCGCGACGCCTCTGTACATATCCCGCCTGCACTGATCCATGGAGGTCGAGGACGTCGTGGACTACATCCAGAAGAAGACGACACTGCGCCTGAGGGTCGAGCGTCTGCAGTCTCGCCACAAAATTAACTTTAGTTCTTTTGTGGTGAGAGTACCGACGAATCTTCTTTCGACCTTTGAGGCGCCGGAGTTCTGGCTGATGGATGTGGTCTTCCGGAGGTTCCGGGGGAGACTCCGGAACGAAGCGCGTCACGTAGCCGTCAACACGTGACAAAGTGTAGTTTTTAAGTGTATAATAATAATATGTATGTTAGTCCATAAGGTATTTATTATCATATTATGTATGTTAGTCTGTAAGGTATCTGTATTATGGGCCTAGATGCCTGAAATAAATGGTAAAAAAAATAAAAAAAAATAAAAAAAATTAATATAATAATATTGTTTTTTTTTCATCTTTACAGTAACTAAGATATATTTTTATGTTGATCTAACTAAAGGCCGTCACAGATTTAGCTATAATATATATTAATATACCATACTAAACACACTGAGACCAGAAATATATATTATAGCTGAGTGTGTGGTCACGCGAAAATTGTATAGAAAATATATAGTAATATGCCTAGCTATAAACATATTGATATATATTATAGCTAAGTCTGTGACGGCCTTAATATTTTATAACATTAACCTGTAAACGGCACGACGTCTTGGCGAGAGTCGCAGTCAGTATGAAGCGTCGCGGCGGCACTGTGCCAAGCGAGCTTTTAACTGCACTGCTTTAGCGCTAACGGCGTTTAAATGTTTTAATGTTAGGCTTTTTACGCGTCATCATCAACAATCGTGTACCGTGTAACAAATGTTCTGCCAGTAGAGGAATTGTAAACTTGGCACGTGAACAAATTATAAAAAAGTTGTAAAAAGGATTTGGGCGAGAAGCCCATAGACGACTCAAATTACTTTTATTAAAAAAAATATTCTGAACATCTAACATAATAAAACAAACGAATCCTTATATTTCTTGGCCATGATCTCACGTGTGAACGGCTGGACCGAGTTTGATTAAATTTGGGACAGATATAAAATACACCACAAGAAATAAGCTAATCTCATTAAGAGAAAATTTATGGTTTCTAAGAATTTTAAGTGCACAAAGTCACGGGCAACAGCTAGTAAACAATAGAAATATATTCCGAAGTCAGTCCTGCCGGAATCGCAACTTTTCGCAACAAAAAGTTTAAGGCTCAAAGCTTAATTCGTTCCGCAGTTGTGTAGTAAAACATATTAAATAATCAGCCAAGTGCGAGTCGGAATCACGCACGAAGGGTTCCGTACCATTATAGAGCAAAATTAGGCCATAAATTGTGTTTTTTGTATGGGAGCCACCTTAAAAGATTATCTATTTTATGCAAGTTTTGCTACAACTTGCATAATATCTAGTATTACTTAGTATTTCTTTAATTGGTAGTAATATTTATATAATAGTATTCATTTAATAATAATTTAAAGCAATCTATTAGCACTTGTCCCAATAAAAGGCCAATAGATGTAGGTCGAAATATTATCCCTTATTGATATTGTACCGGGCAGACCGTGTGCCCGGTCAGATGAACGTGCTCGCTGGGGTGTTAAGGGTCTGATCGATACATTTCAATTTTCAATACAATTGATACCGAATCATCAAAGATCGGGTCTGCTGGACCCACACCTGGGGGGGCGGGGGGTTAAAGGGACCTGATGTCTAGAATATTGTTCCATAGACTTAGAATGGTGAAAAGTTATAGTAATCCAGGATGGAACAACACCAAGTAATAATGCTTTAGGGGGTGTATGGGTCTCTTATATAGGGTTCGTTGTGAAAGTAGCAGCGCTGAAAGAGTATTTTTTTATCTAGGTATGGAAAAAAATATGACTCGCGGGTGCTTGTCCATACAAATCAGAAAAAACGTCTTTAAGCGCTGCTACTTTCACAATGAACTTTATTAAGGAACTACATACCCTTAAATCTTATCAGTTATCACTTAGTTTTGTTTCGCCTTGTAATTACTTTCATAAAAGTAACTTTTTGGGTGTTTTTTTAAATCGGGCTTTGGCCCACCACACATTCCCACCACTGTATCTCCTGTGTCGCCAGGATCGACAGCGGTATCCAACCACGAAAACCCTTTGATAATATGATCTCAGGGAGCCCGAGGGACATGCTTAAGCTGCCTTCAAGGGACCCGCAACGAAATTAATCAGAAGAAAATAGGAGGAGTCGGAAGAATTCTAGAATCCCTCCCCAATTTAGGTGTTTGCAAAAGAAAACATGTTTGAGATATTATAAAAAGTCTAATAATATCAAAAATAAAAAAATGTTCTAGGGCTCCCGTACTATAAATGAATTTTGATGTTTGTTAAAGCTCTCAGATCTGCGCTACTTTTTATTCCGAAATAAATAGAGTTTCCATAGGATTTTTTATGGCAGCATAGAATGCGAATTTTGAGTTTTCAATAGCATTCGAAAATTATTTGAAACATTAAGGCCCACTTGCGCCAATCTGGGTTAAAGTTAACTCTGAGTTAAACATCATGTCATCTCTATCACTGACTTGGTGAGTGACAGATATGACATGATGTCTAACTCAGAGTTAACTTTAACCCAGATTGGCGCAAGTTGGCCTAATTCATTTGTTCAACGATACTTTGTATTGTAGTAAGCAAAGACTTACTCACATTACCAATACATTTCGAACGTTATAATTAGTTTACTTTGTTACAAAACAAAGTAACTCTATGTTTATGGAATATTAAACCAGCACAAACATCTGTCGCTATTACATATTCAATTATTGCAGATAAAGTGGTAAAAAAATACTCGTTTGAAAATATTATGTTAACCTTTTCCTTGGATTACGTGGTATAATATTTGTTATTAAAGTGGAATAAAGTTGTTTATTGGTTAAAACGTCTGTTTTTATAAAAAAATGATCCGGTATATAGCACAAAAAATATTATAAGTGCCTTTTTAACTCTTAGCGAATAAAGGAAGAACAAAGTCATCATAGGTTGCCTGGAAGAAATTGCTATGTAGTAATAAGGCCGCCTTTGTGTGCTCTCGCTATTTTATGTCTTTTTATTTTATGTATATTATTGTAACTATGATTGTGCACAATAAAGTATTCATTCATTCATTCATTCATTCATAGGTTAGGCTTTGTATTGAAGTCGCCATTGACTGTAGTTGAAAAACTTACGACTATTCAACGGAAAGTGATAGAGGCGACCTCTTGTGCATTGCTACTTTTTAAACTAAGGCTCCTAAATAATTATAAGTTATGACAATAATAATTATTATCTCTTATTAAATGACGCCTGCGTAGAATTAATGTAAGGTTCCATAGCGATAAACGATTATCGCTAGGGTACCTTAGATTTTCCGGGATAAAATGTACCTATCCTATGTCCCGAGCCTCAAACCATCTTCATACCAAATTTTATAAAAATCAGCCAAATGCGAGTCGGAATCGCGCACGGAGGGTTTCGTACCATTATAGAGCAAAATTAGGCCATAAATTGTGTTTTTTGTATGGGAGCCCCCCTTATTTTTTATTTTTAAATATTAAAGAACACATATAACTAAGGATTTTGTGAAAAATTCAAGTACCTACCTGTTGCCATTTTTGATATAGAGCAAAAAAGGCCAAAAAATCACGTTTGTTGTATGGGAGCCCCGCTTAAATATTCATTTTATTTTATTTTTAATATTTGTTGCTATAGCGGCAACAGATATACATAATCTGTGAAAATATCAAATCTCTAGCTATTACCTTCTTGTCTTTCCTAGTTCTTGAGTTACAGCCTGGAGACAGACAGACAGACAGACAGACAGACAGACGGACAGACGGACAGACGGACAGACGGACATACGGACAGACGGACAGACAACGAAGTCTTAGTAATAGGGTCCCGTTTTTACCCTTTGGGTACGGAAACCTAAAAAAAGGGGTTTAAGCGTGAAGAGGCAACGGACAGACACACTCTTGCATTATAATATTAGTATGGATAGTGCCCATGCTAATGTCTTTTACGATACCGTTTCCAAAAGATATTAAAAACTTTTGTTGGTTGTACAGTGTACTATCAGAGAAGTTGATTCATAGGCAGAGTTGTAAGGTTATGTTCAAATTGGGGTTTCGTTGCTTTCAAAGAAACCAGTCCACACCAGTGCATTGACGATAGGTTAAAATATTATATTGGTCGAATGTGTAGCCGCGAAAAGAAGTTATACATTATGCTTGTGTTTGTTATACCGAAGGTCGTACCTCTTAATCACAAAGCACGATACTTGCACCTTTTCACCCACTTTAAAGTATAATACTAAAGTGTTCAAAATGTCGCTTAATACACGTACGGGAAGGATATTATAGCGGCAGGTTTTATCTAAAATAGCGACGGGGGCGCGTGTATTTTTAACCACGACGCTCTCTGTTCAGCTTTATAACTTAAATTTTAGCTTGTACTTGTGCTATATAGTGTCTGTCATCTGCATGCTGCAGCACTTCCCTGGTGAATGGTGATGTAAGGTTAAACAAACTCCACAGCTATGCGAGGTTTTCCACGTAGAGTGTAGAGAACAACATTTGGATAAACCGTCTACCGAATTTTTGGTAGACGGTTTATGCACGGTAAACATAGTTTGATGGTTCATTAAAAATATTTTAATAAATAAAATATAAAAATATGTTACATAATATTATTATGTTTATCTAAATTTTATACTTTTCTGGACCTATATAATATTTTAATAAATAATTATTCAAAGGTACAAAAAATACCATTTTTATACATTTCTCTGATAAGTATAAAATAGCTTTCAGAAGAATCAAGTGAAATCATAAACTGGCATTTGAGAGGCCTTATACGATTCCCTTTGAGGGCGGGAAAAGCCTCGCGAATAAAATACAATTTTCAGGCTTTTTATCTATTACCGGTTCACCCGGGTGTCAGGATCCGGAATCTGCAGCCTAATTCCGTCCGGGTCAACCCAGATTTTAAACGTTTACTTTCGTAATATCGTTGTTTGTTTACCATCGAATATGCTTTTAAAATGACTAAACCGATAACCATATAGATAGTGAGTAAAGGTTTAAGGTAGACGATAATGTTGACTTTTGGAAGGATATGGGCAACCTTTTTACCTGACTACGGTGAATTCGAAAAGAAGGTTAATGATTTTGGTAGGCAACGTATGTAAAATGTATAATATTGTAGACAATAACTAGCCGAATTAGCAATAGAGTCAATAGATTGCTGTAGTTGCGGTTGACATAGGTTACGTACCGTACGTACGTACATTTATAAATTTTATAGTTTTACGTGACTTCGTACCTTACCTGACTACGTACGTAACCCTGAGGTTACGTAGGTTTTTTTGTTTTGTTTTTTAAAAAGTAGACTTTAACACGTGCAAAATCGTTTAGGTACATGTCATGTCTCGTATTATCAGGTGATCCATCTGCTCGTCTCTGTGTGTGTGTGTGTGTGTGTTTGTGTGTGTACTCACGTGTCGGTGGGCGGGGGAGTGCGGGAGGGGCGGCGGCGGGCGGCGGAGGCGGGCCAGGGCGCTCAGGAGGCCGTCCGTGGTCACGCGGCGCGCCACCGCATCTGCAACCAACACCCTGGTCTAAGTATTGCTGCCATTCATCTCTACCAACCAACAATTTTCATCTGATGGTATCTTCAGATAAATTGATTCATTATAAAGTACATGTATTATTTGGTCGGATACCCAGTTCCGTTTAGGTATTCGGTTGGAACGAGCCGCAAAAAGTCGGTCATGGACAATGAAAATGATCACAGAAATTGATTTAATACATTTTAGCATAATCGGCAATAATTCATCGATATATAGCTTTATGTTAAAACCGTAGAACCTATTTTGGGCGAGAAAAATAAAGCAGTTTTTTTCCCGAAAAATTATTTTAAAGGACGAAAGACAACATCTAGTTATATGTATAGGAAAGTCTTATACTGCACCGCTCTAGCCTAAAATAAATACTTACAGTAGTTTTCTCTTTCAAGCCGTAGACTAAGGGTGCTCCCTCACAGCGAGCATTCACGTGTAATGTAACATTAATATAGTTTTTTATTAAATAAGGGGGCAAACGGGCAAAAGGGTCACCTGATGGAAAGCAACTTCCGTCGCCCATGGACACACGCATCAGAAGAGCTGCAGGTGCATTGCCGGCCTTTTAAGAGGGAATAGGGTAAGAGAGGGTGGGGATGGGAAGGGAAGGGAATAGGGTAGGGGATTGGGCCGCGCTCGTAGAAAACAAACAACACTATAACCAGTTCAAAGAGTTTCAACAACACATTCAGCCTTCACAGAGTTTTTTCCGCCATTTTACACCTATTTTAATACATAAGTGTTTACCGAGTGTAACTTTAACGTGTTACATTTTTTCTTTGACTTTAATATGTTTTATTTCGTTAAAATTTTCCACGTGTTTCGCTCATAACTTATAGCTATTTATCTTATTTTTTCTGAGTTTTAAATTGCTTTTGCTATTAATTGGTAATGGTAGCTAGCACCCATGCCGCAATTACTGTTAACTGAAATAATTGAAGACATGAGTGCATGAATGAGGTAAGTAACATTTTTGAAAATTTACGTTTTATTGCATAAATGTAGCTTTTAGGACTTGGAAAATGATTTGCAATCAAAAAATTTAGAATTTTACGTATACTTACAAAGTTAGCCAGATGATGAAGCAGGTAAGTTACAAGGTTCGTCCAAATGACTATGCAAGAACCGGGTAATTACATCCCATACAAATCCCATATGCGTTGCAGTACGGGAGATCGCTTGAATATTTTACTTTTTTTAAATAAGGAATATTATGTCGACTTTTTTATTGTTCTATTATTCAAAGGCATAGATAATTTAGTATATATATATTTTTTGTTAGCGTTTTGCTCTGACACCGGGGGTGTACTTTGCCACATACAAAGGTATAGTCAGTCTTCTTCATAATAATAATTTTCATCAACGTTTTTGTTTTTACTATATTATCGTCATTTATGATCATATCTAAAGTCTAGTCAAAGTCTAAGTAAAAGTCAAGTCAAGCAGTCAAGGAGTCAAGTCGGTTGATACTCTATACTGAAACTTTTGACGGAGTTTTGGAGGGACACAAAAAGCACGTTCCTGGAAGTTGCAGCACGTGCATGATAACGAATATGTAATAATGGTCAATATTCTGCCAATTTTACACATTAAAATAAAACACAGTTAACAAAATAATTTAAGGAAAATAATACAAAAAAAATACAACAGTACTTTTTCACATTCTAGGCAAAACTCTAGTAGGTATATTAATAATGACACATTATTAAGAAAATAATAATAATATCTATGGACGCTTCACATCACGTTAGTCTGGCCCCGTGCTAAGTACCTGAAGGACTTGTGTTACAGGTACCAGACAACGTTGTATATTTAAGATTTTTATTATATCATACACAATACATATTTATACATATAATAATCAAAGCATATTTCATACACATCCATACTCTTTTATACCTACTACGATAGTTATTTTATTAAAGACTAGGCGCTTTTCGTTGTTTCCAAACAAATTAAAATTTTAGAAAAACCTATCGTAACTTAAATGGAACCTACGTATAAAATATTTTGTTTTTGTTTTTATTATAATATTAAATTGTTGGAAATATAAAAAAATATTTAGGCATCAGTTTGGCTGTTTGCATTTATCCTGTGCTTATACTTTATAGCGTCACGTCGCGTACCTAGTGTATTTATTCTTTGGTCGCGTCGATATTCCAAATACAAATGAGCGCGGAGCCAAATTTGAAAATCGAACTAGCTATGCTCGACAAAGAATTTTTTATTGTAAGTACTTGACTGTTTTTTTTTTACTAGGTATTATGACGTACAAGCCATAGTCGTGAAAACGCAGTTAAAAGTGAGTATAATAAAACACAATAAAAACTTGAATTAGTATATTGTTCTTTTAATTGTAACATTTGAATAGTGCATAATTTAAGTTATTATTATTAATATACTTAAATTTATTTATTAAGTAAGGGTTCATTTTAAACAATCTATAATATATCAACTTTGAGAAACCCAAGATGTTTTAAAAAATTAATTGATCTTACTAGTAAACTATAAATTGGGAAATCGTGTTCGTATGATCTTAAATGCTTCTTAACACTTAAACGGCTGAACTGATGTCGACGAAATTTGCTTTGGAGATTATTACTTTCATCATCTCGTTTTCTCTACTTAATTCCTACTAGATGACGCCTACAACTCAGTTTTGTTTACATTTAGTTTTCTAATGCGGAATTTCCTTATAATCTTTCCCGTCTTTCAAAAGTATAATCCATTTTTGTTTAAATCTGTTTGGCCGTGAATTTATTGTCTTTTAAATTGAGTCTTGTTTCATCTCAATAAAAAAAGTGATTTATGTGTACTTCATGCATTGACAGTCTTTACAGATTTTGTTGCATTTAAAAGTGAAGAACCGAGTAACTTCACATTTTTCCTAATTTATCCTAGAATGGAGATTTTTTTATATAATTTTTAACATAACAATAAAAACGGAAGATATTTACACCTCCTGATACAATTAACAAAAGCCATTACTTGATTTGTGATGAAAAATCATAAAAAGTTTTTTCAAAACTTTAAACGCGATTTACTCGAAATTCGAAATGTGTTACATACCTCATTCATGCACTCACGTCTTTAATTACTGTAACGCTGTATCATGCTATGATTTGTAAATCGGAATCCAACCATAATAATTATAATGTTTCCTTGGGGTAAGGACCTGGTGATCTGTAATACAGGCATGACCTATAATGGACACCAGCTCCTTGCAATCTCACCTGACTGTCAAAAATTCTGTTAGGTATATCTTAAACCTGTATTGTGAGGAGAAAATAAAGATTATTATTAAAAAAAAAAAAAAAAAAAATTACTGGATTGCCGTTGGCAAGTGCCGTTCGTATGTAAAAAGCAAGAAACTTTAGGTTTCTATAAAAAATATTAGTGTAATGTCCATAATAGTTCGAGAGTTTGTCCGCCTGTCTATAACCTCTACACGGGCAAACTGCTGAACCAGTATTTCTTGAAAGGACATAAGTAGAATACTAATTATTTTATTCCGGCATGAATCTTGATCAACAAACTTTGGCGCAACGGAGTTGCGGGCGTCTGCAACATATTATAGTTACGTATAAATATAAATTAAAAAAAAATCTTTATTGCAGCAAAAATATACAGAACTTCCAAAAAAATATATTAATTACAGTGTTTTTTAGGGTTCCGTACTCAACAAGGAACCCTTATAGTTTCGGTCTGTCCGTCCGTCTGTCCGTCTGTCTGTCTGTCCGTCCGCGGTTTTGCTCAGAGACTATAGGACCTACAAAGCTGTAATTTGGCATGAATACACATTAATAATGCCAACAAAATGGTACATAAAATATTTCAAAAATACTTTTTTATGGTACCTCCCCTACACATCAAGCGGGGTTAAATTTTTTTTTTCGCGCCCACCCCATCGTGTGGGGTGTCGTTGGATAGGTTTTTAAAAAATATTATGAGTATTCATAGATCATTTTCCGATTTAGGGATCCATTTGTGAAATATTAAGTTTTAAAGTGGAAAAAATCGTTAGAGTCCAGTGTACCCCCTTCTACCAGCTAAACGGTTGCTTTTGGAAATGTGAAAAAATTCACGGGAGTAGGAAATATGCTGAATTTAAAAGGAAAACTATCACGGCTAAGAATACTTCATAAGTTATTGAGTAATAGTCGATCAACTAAAAAAAATGTATTCGGCGAAGTATAAAGGAACTTTTCGTTCAAATTCCTTTGAAATAACTGAGATGATGTTGTTAGTAGTGTAAAACATGTTATAAATATACATTCATTGACCATACAAAAATTTTCAAAATCTAGCGGTACTACGGAACCCTACATTGCGCGTGGCCCGACACGCACTTGGCCGGTTTTTTGCTGTTTAAAGTTACCAAAACGACTGACTGTAGCTCTCACACTAGGATAACCTGTGTCGTGAGAGCTGGTGCTGGTGGTATAAAAATATAGCTTTCAAAAAAATATGTTCTGTGGCTTAGGCGTGATTCTGACACTTCTCTGTTACATTTATATCAGTTTCGATTAATCTGAGTTGGAACAGTAATCAGATGTTCCAGTTCATAGGAAGTTTGGGTTAAAGTGTAAATTGAAGTCGGTTTTAATTACAGTTCGCGGCGCCTGGCACCGACACTGTGCTATAAAGCTTATACTGTTATACAGTTGTATATGAGTTAATATTATAGGGTTTTAGTTAAATAGTGTTCCTGTTTATCATAATATAGCACTTGTAGCGAATGCTGGTGAACTAGGCTATAAATATAGTGATGGTCCGTAACAGAATGAGAAAACTCCTCAATACAAAAAACTATAATATTTAGATTTGGTAACAACTTTCCTACTTTTAGCTGTTCCACACAAAAGTGTTAAGTTGTTGAGACCCTTTTATAAGGTATAGCAGATTTTAAAGTAGGAAAGTTGCAGCCATTACAATATGCTAATCAGAACTAGTATATTTTTTGCAACCACAAATTTTCACCGTGGGAGAGCCATGCTTCGGCACGAATGGGCCGGCTCGACCGGATAAATACCACGGGCTCACAGAAAACCGGCGTGAAACAGCGCTTGCGCTGTGTTTCGCCGAGTTAGTTAGTTTACCGGAGGCCCAATCCCCTACCCTATTCCCTTCCCTACCGTCCCTTAGTTCCTTCCCTACCCTCCCCTATTCCCTTCCCTATTCCCTCGTAAAAGGCCGGCAACGCACCTGCAGCTCTTCTGATGCTGCGAGTGTCCATGGGCGACGGAAGTTGCTTTCCATCAGGTGACCCGTTTGCTCTTTTGCCCCCTTTTTTCATAAAAAAAAGAACTACTTAAGAACAATAATTATCAAATGTGATTTGGGGATACCAAGTAAAGCAACACGAGGCAGCTTGTGTAACGTTGCTGCAAACTTGAACACCAGATGTTCGAACTTTGAACTCGACTTGAAGTTCAGTGAGGACGACAAGTTAAGAATGTCATGGTCTTCTTACATCAGACATCACGTAGGCAGTGCCGGTTTTAGTAGTACCAGCGCCATGGGCGAGATTTCTTCTGTGCCGGTAGTGCTGAAGAAAGGGGCGGCTGCGGCCCCTTTTTATCCGGCGCCCTGTGCGGTCGCCTAGCGCCCTACCCATAACGCTGCTACTGTTAAGGGCATGTATCACTCAAAATGTTTTTGTATGGGCCACCGCGCGACTGTCGCGCGGTGGCCCATACAAAAACACGCGAATTCTCTAGATATCTTATCACTGGCATCAGTAAATAAATGCTACAATTTCCATTTTTGCGAATACGGATAGATAATCATTTTATCTAATTAAAGCTATAAAAAATAGGTCGCTTAGTTCAGTATTCTTAGCACAGCATTGAAAAAAGATTTTAAAAAGAGGTAACTTTGGCTTTGTTTTCTATCGAGTGAAGTTCTTCTGTTTGTGTCAATTAATGCGAAGCCGAATACGTTATATCCTCAAGTAAAGGTCGTAATTTTTTCAAAATTTTTAGATGATAATGTAAGGAATGAAACAGGATCAAAAAACTTGTCCACGCGCTATTTCACTGTTACCTGCCCTTAACTGCACATAGATCAGGTAACTCTAACAATAGGCTCCGTGTGCAATTATTTAGGAACAACAAATCATTATTGTATTATTGCATGACTTTTCACCTGACTATAATTATTGATATTTTGTGATAACTTAAAATAAGGTTACGTTACGAGAGTCCACGTCACTTTCGTGTATTTGAATATTTATATGAAAGATTTCATTCAAGTGTAGGTAATAATATCTACATAAAGGTGCTCCCTCACCGGGAGCATTCGCTTGTAATGTAACGTTACAGTGTCGAGCATTACATCAGTGAGGGAGGAGAACCGAGCATTACAATGCGCACCTTGTAATGACTTAAAATATTTTGATATATCTTGTAACCTACGAATAATTAAAACCACCTGTAATGGTTAATTATACAACAATTAATTATACATTACACGAGAATGCTTGTCGGTCAGGGAGGTAGTATTGTAAAGTAATGCTCAAAGTCGAATCTATATTATAATGTTACAATACACGGTAATGCTCCCAGAGAGGACCACCTTTAGTAATCACTTTGATGTACGTCCGTTTAAATATCATGAGTGATGACTCATAAGCTACGAATAATAAAGCTCATAACTATAGGTCATATTAATAATTAATAATAATTATTATAATGAGTAGTATTATTATAATATAAATTTATAAATAATTGTTATTCGCTATTGTCGCGCTGATTACATCATAATATTATAATATCTGCTACGCTCTAATGAGAATTAACTAAATGCGACTATACGCTAATTATTATCAGTCATTATTATCAATCTACTATATCCCACAACCTGAACAGTTTGTGGTACACTTTACGGAAAAACTATCACGCTATAATTTTTATTTATACAATATAATTTATTATGTAGATCGGTTGTTCAAGTTTTGGTTACTATTAAAATATATAAAAAAACTGTAAAAAAATATTAAAAAAAAAATATTTGTGCGAGTGCAAGTGACTAGTGCCGGTGATTAGTGATTAGAACAAAATATAGGACTTGCACTAATCAGTCGCTGTCCACACTTGCTTTTTCCTGTCTCGTCCTGCATTTATTACTAATCAAAGTGAATACGGGCCTTTAAAGATTATCACCACGGAGAAAAACGACGCGAGCCGTCACAAAACTTAGCTTTTAGCTAGTCTACTACTACTTAAACATAATAATTATAAACTTATTAGACTTAAGATTAGGCAGATAGCAGATTATATTTAGCTCTCTGATTTAGCGGATGCGCAGGTTTTTACTGGCAATTAGTATGTACCTCAAGGTCCCGACCACCGCCCATAGAACTCACGGGTTTTTTCACTTCCCGCGCAAAAACTACCGCCTAATTACATTATACTATTATACATTATCGCAAAAACTGTTAACGTCAAGTCTTTCATCATTTCTGGGAAATTCGAGAAGTATTGTATGAAATTTATAGTTCTCGTGTGACTAGAATCTAGATATCATGCTAAAATTACTTTACTATGTCTATAATTATTGTTTATGTTAAATACCGCGGCATTGTAATCTAATGATTTATGTCTTGTTTACTTCGCGTTTGTCGTTTAATAATTGCTTTTTAGGGTTCCGTACCCAAAGGGTAAAAACGGGACCCTATTGCTGAGACTTTGACGTCTGTCCGTCTGTCTCCAGGCTGTAACTCAAGAACCGCTATAGCTAGACTTCAGAAATTTTCACAGATTGTGTATTTCTGTTGCCACTTGCCGCTATGACAACAAATACTAAAAACAAAATAAATTAAATATTCAAGGGGGGCTCCCATACAACAAACGTGATTTTTTTTACCTTTTAGCTCGTAATCCATAATGGTATACGCTAGGCACTTAAAATACTCACAGTATTCTTAATTATATTTGTGCTTAAATAATAAATATTAAAATTTAAATAAAATAAATATTTGAGAGGGGCTGCCATATAAAAACACAATTTTGGCCAACTTGCGCTCAATAATGGTACGGAACCCTTTGTGTGCGAGTCCGACTCGCACTTGGCCGATTATTGTAATTGCAACCAATTGAATATATTGTAATCGTTTGCAATCCACTGCAAGTGACATGTGTTTTTCACATTTAGGATAAACTGCATAATATGAACAGCATAATTTAAACCAGAAAACCTTAAATAGCCACTTTCAGTATTTATATTAGCAGCTATAATTCATAATGTCAAATGCGTGTAATATTGTTAGAAGTAATTGGGAGTAGCCACGGAGTAGCAGTTGTACTATTAACAGTCTGCAGTCTTTTCATAGAGAACTTACCAAATTAGTTTCATATATTTAAATTTCTTAATCATAATATATTTAAATTATTTTATAACTAAAATAAAATACGAAAACAAAGTAATAGCAAACATAACTACTTAGTACGAAGATTTTCCAAAAGTTTTTCCGTCATTAATCATTATATCGTGAGTTATATCGTCAAACGATAGGTTGACTACCTTAATCTACAAAACATATCACTGTTTACTTAGTGGAGCTAAGTTCAAGCGCATGTTCTGGTCTAGAATCTAAATAGTACGTTGTCGGGTTATCTGGGTATAATGCGACGTGACCCGCCGGTTATCTCCCATCTGCATCCTGGACGAGTTTCTATATCAATACCGAGACGACATAACCGATTATATTTATAATCCGTGTCGTGACATTGCCGTGATTGTGTGCCCTTCACGTTGGCCAATAGACCAATACAAGAGGGAATATCACGTAAAGATCGGAGTAGAGGACACTAGTACAAGCACATACAGTAAATAATCCTACAAATGTTGCACGCGTCATATCAGAATATTGACAGAAACGTTAAACGTCGAACCAAAGTTTTTGATTTAACTGCCTCTAGCGTGATAAGTGACAGCATTGCAGTAAAAAATATCCTATTGAGTGTTGACCATGGTGTTGACCATAAAATTAATATTCCTAGCAGAATAGAGCAACAATCTCGAGCTGTCAAACGAAACCGAAATTGGTTTCATCTGTGCACAAGCATGATTGAACATAAATTCTATGAGATTAAATTGTCAATGTGCCGATACGTTCCGACAAAAAACGAGTTCTGCTGTCATGTATCATACGTCTCTTTTTACCACACAATGTTACTGATAGTGACATCTCTTTCTCAGGCCTTTGTTTCTCTATTCCGCTAGGTATATTAACTTTATGGTGTTGACTTACTGTCTATGTGCTGCCTCTAGCGTGAAAACGTTGCAGTAATAAAGTATATGTAGTATACTATTGTGTGACTTGTAGAGATATTCGTCTAGGATTGCCCTATGTCAACTCCGATCGTGCATGCCTTAGAAAGCATCGCAATCATGATTTTAAATCTATTATAGCCTAATAAGGAAAGAAAATTCTAAGGCTGATTTTAATTCAACGCCGACCGCTCGCCCCTCGTGGACTTTAGACCCTTATGGCCGAGATGTATGAAATACTAGGAAGTATTTTAAATAACGGGAGGCAGCCTGCGTTGAGTATTCATATTTTTAGGGTCAATTCAGACTGCAACACGAGACGTAGATGCATTTCTAGATTTGTATGGACTTTACAGACTTGCATGACGCCATTGAAGTCTGTCAATTCAATACAAATCTAGAAATGCATCTACGCCTCGTGTTGCAGTCTGAATTGACCCATACGTTCATTTCAGACCGCAACGTGTGCATTTCTAAATTAGTATGGATTTCACAGATTCGCAAGACGTCTCACGCTGACGACATCTGTCAAATCCATACAAATTTAGGTCGCGTCGCGTCGCGCCTCGCGTCGTCGCGTTGCGGTCTGAATTGACCCTTAGTCAGACGATAATATTTAATGGAAATCTTACGCTAAAACAATGGATGATTATCTGATTACCAGTTGAGGAAACTCGCACTGCGACCTTGCACTGTGGACCACTGGACACGTTTCCATTGATTATGTTATTCAACTGTAATATGCCCTTAAAACATTAAGTAGAGGCTCCGACAACTTGTGCCTAACTTTGTGTATAAATCGTGACTGAATAATTTATGCAGTGGGCACTAAATGTTGTCCGCGACTTTTTGGCAATTAACTACAGAATTTGTTGCGCGAGTACTGTATAAAATCCGAATCTTATTCGGTCCTTCTCTCGTCTTGAAGTTTGGGACTCTACGTCTCTATACGATGAGTATAGATTTAACGGTGTTAAAAGTTAACAGATATACATACAGCTACTAAGTTTGTTTATTTATAAGTGACGAGTGACATAATACCTTCAATAACTATCTGGGACAGTCTAGGAAAATCTCATTGGATTTTCGTTTTCTTGTACAGCACTCACTAACTGGGGGAAAGACTCATTGCAGTTTCGTACATAACAGCTCTCTCGACAATGTTATAACATAGTCCTATAATTCCGGAGAAAAAACTATTGGGTGGCAATCTGTCGATATGTATAACCCTGAAAAGCTACTCCCACATTATTGTATACACTAATGTGGAAGTAGCTTTTCAGGGTTATCTTGGGTAGAGCAGTAGAGGGTGAGAGAAATGTTTTTCTTTCGGCATCAGACTTCAGAGTTAATAGTGATAACTGACAAGTCAGTGTTCATCTGAAAGGCAGGTAATTTGATAAGGTTCGTTACTGATGATCACGAGACGTCAACGGCTACTATAACCACTTCCTGACTCCAGCGACCTTCGATCGACCACAACATAAAAACCAGCCTTCGGCGTAATATGCATATTATACCAAAACAACCATCGAAAGACGTTGATATCGATAATTTTAAACATACTTTACTAGTGGAGGTTGTAAATAAAATAATTAGGAACATTACTAACGATATATTTTATTAGGAATTTACAAGTAATATTTACAAGTTCATACGAGTCACTAATAACTTCCTCGCTTAAAATATCATTGGTACATTAGGTATCATTACTGATGTAACACGATTAACAAGTATCGTAACTTTCTAACGTCATTTTGATCGGTGTTAGGAGAAACAAAAACTTACAATAATTTAATGAACGGCGCATTAAGAATACATGAGTATTTAACGTAGCCCTACGAACCGATATAGTCTCAGAGTTTATCAGGCGGGAGTAAATAAGGTTATAACGATGGTAATTTAGGTAAATAACAATATGGCGTCACGTCGTTTAAATTCGGAACGGAGGTAATGGCGCGAAACGGCTTATCGTGACCGACTCCGACTAACTTCACCGACTTGGAAGTTTCATCGCGATAAATGATGCATATTACACACAAAATATGGAAATGATGGGCAGAAGTGTGAAAAGCGATTATGGTGATAGGTGTACATCAAATAAATTCGATAAAACTTCAGTTAACGTAAGCCTATTCATGAGTATTATCAACAGGCTTACCTTTGCAAGTTGCAACCAAACCAACATTACATTAATGTTGGTTATAACAAACTAAATGTACACAATAAATTGTCTACACTCTACTATAAGGAAAATTGTACAAACTAAGACTATAATTAAAAAGGACAATAATTCATCCATATTATACCTACTAGCGAGCATTTGATTTGATCAAGTGCCAGAGTATCCAATAAATATTTTAAGATCTAAACTAACTTCTGACTAACTTAAAGCACTTCCAAATTTTTTACAATTTCATTTGGGCAATGAAATTAATTACTAATCAATGTTTTGACAATACGACAGAGTCCGCAGTAAACCTGAGTCAGGTACACTTGACATGGAACATACTTCACAGTTCACATGCTTCACTCTCTTAATTTAAAGCTCGTAATCGAGGCACCAGCAGGGGTGCCACAATATTATATTTGTTACACCGTAACTACTGCAACTGTACCGAGGCACAGGTAATCTTCGATACATCCATGATCCAAAAAAGTTTGATACTTCCGCGAGGTCCCCGAAGGCCGCCGCTTCATGCTAGTGGGTCTCCACGCACTTGCCCTCGACCCTGATCTGGCCGGTGGGGCAGTTGTCCCCGCTGAAGCTGGCGCGGTTGTCCAGGTCCATGGGGGTGGTGCCGGCCGTCGTGGTCGTCTCCACGCTGGAGCTCCACACCCAGGTGGAATCCTCCCCGGCCCCTCGTCCGCGGGTCGTGCTCCCGCTCGCACCCGGCTCGGCCGGCCTGTTCGCCGCAGCCTCGTTATGCGCTCCACGAGACCCAAACGTAGTACTGGGTTCTCGTCGAGTGTTATTGTCACTGGTCCCTCGCCTGCTGTCATCTCGTGACAGGTTCGCGTCCACCGTAGCACCCGCCCCGGCACCCCCTGCTCCGCCATACTCGTTATCGCTCCCCGACCGCCGATCGTTGAAATTGTTTTGCTCGTGTTTGTAGGTATTGGCGTAGAGAGGCTGCTGGTCCGTCGGGACGTTGGAATAAATAGTCGTCCGTATTCTGTCGATGTTCTCGTCTGTGATTTCGTTGGATCTATCGCCAAAGCCCCGACGCTCGGTCCGGGACCGGTCCGCGGGCGGCCCGACCGGCGGTCTCCCGAGCCCGAACCCGGCGGTCTCGCCGTATCTCTCGCCAGCCGGTCGGGCCCCGGTCGGACCGAGACCTAGTGCCGGACCATACCCAGGAGCGGGCCTCCTATCGAAGCCCTGCCGTTCCTCCCGATGATGACCTCCGCCCCTGTAACCGTAATTCTCCCGCACCGGTCTGTCGTCGAAGAGCCGGATCTGACGCCGATGCCCGGGTGGAGGCGGCAGCCCGACCGGCGGCTGGTTTTGATTATTCGAATGTGTGCCACCGCAGTACTCATAATCCTGCTCCAGACCAACACCGGAGCGGTAAACGCTGGCGCTCGAGGCGACCCCGACGCACAGCACTAACATCAACAAGCACATGATCTGTTGCGAAACAATTGCAGGCATGATCGGCGCGCGGCTGCTATGACGACGCGGGCTGTACTGCGGCGGAGCCGGTGTTACGTCGAATATGTATCACTTGCCCGATATACACTATTTATAAACAGACGCCGCGCGGCTTCGTCACCGGCGCTACGTCACATCCCGCGTCGAGAAAACCTGTAAGTAATAATATGTTACCGCGAAGCTCTGTGTCATCGATTGTAACACCTTTGTTCTATGGCGCGATCGAGGTCGACGAGTGGTCGAATCGAAATTTGGAAACCTCGAATTTATTTTCATAAGTGCTCGAGGGGAATGACGATTTACGGTCAGTGAGTAGCCCCGTGAGACTATGATTCGAGACGATGATAATAATTTAGTGTCCTGTTTTGTCCTACAGTTTCCTCGAAGAGGCAGAGGACGGAAACTCTGGCATGCGTCAAATCTCAAATATTCCACGGCACAGGAATTGAAGGTTTACGGATTTGCTATTCTTGAAAATGGAAGCCTCAATTTATCGGAACACATTTTAGATTATAATGAAATGCATGTGACGGAGACACTTTACCGTTGTGAATAACTGTTTGCGCTGAATAAAATTGATAATGTCTAGTAAACGAGGACATTGTGTGTGCTTTCTCTATTGGCAAAATCCACATCAGACCTCGACATTCAGTCCTAATATCATTATATTACACTAGCTGTCCTGGTGAACTTCGTGTCACTTTAAAACCTTCCCTGGACTCCTACGAATATTTTAAGACTAAAATCAGTTTTAGCGCGACTAACACATTTGAAAATCCATTTTTATATATAAGAAGAAGAAGAAGATTATTAAAACGACCAGCCATTATAATAATTACATAGATAGCTACGCGATAAATAATTGCTTCGAGAAGCTTGTATAATCTAGTGTTTACAAAATAATTATACAACTTAAGTCTGAACTCTGAACACATTACACTTCACGGGTACCGATAACTGAATTCGGCTGCACCACGCGATCACAACGCTAGTGTTTGTCCACGCACTTGCCGTCTATTTTCACCTGTCCGGTGGGGCAGTTGGCCCCGGCGATGGAGGTCCGGTCGTCCAGGTCGTCGACTGCCGTCGTGTTTTTGGCCTCGCTGGCGTCGCCGGCGTCGCCGGTGCCCCACACCCACGTCGACTCTTGCTCGTCGCCGTCGTCCGCGGGGTTAAACTTATTGACCAACGGTGTCTCATTAGGCTCGTTGTGCCTCACTGGGGTCTCGTGGTTCTTCCTAGCCGGTTCTTGAAACGACGAATGAGTCGAATCGTGGTTTTTATTAATTTTCACCCCATACTCCTTCTGGTCCACCTCCTGACTGGGGCGAACGTTGGTTCGCAATCGGGGCGCATGCTTCTCTTTCACTTGGGACTGCTTGGGGAAGAGGTCGGTCTCGTGCCTCGGCTTGTTCGTTTTCGCCGGCCTCCCGAGGTAGGGCTCAGCCCTACTGAGCGGGAAGGATCGCGGAGGCTGGAGCTCCTGGATCTCCTGGAGGTAGACCTCATCGTACAGGACGCAGGGGCGCGCGCAGCTCGCGGCGCTCACCACCAACAACAACAGTATACAGATACACATGGTCTCGCTGTGCGCACGCGCATGTGACGTGCGGCCGGTACCGCGGCGCAGCTGATACTATACGCTCCTTGGATTTTATGCAAATTTTTCTTGTTTGTTTATAAAATAGTCGTTATTCCAAGACGCTGAACTCAAAACATCTAATAAAAAAGAAAAAAACAGTTCCCCGTAATTACATTTTTATGAACTTGAATAACTATTTTGTGGGACTTGTCAATACAATCGCATATTTAGCTAATTAGGTTCATTAGTGGAATGGCGATAGTCGTCTACATTCTTTTTTCGATTTGCAATGAGGCACTGTAGTCAAACCTTTGTTTTATTATTTCCCAATATTAAATTACAGTGTAACCGATATTCCGTCGCCGGCGAGATGTAGAATAAGTAAATCATTTTTCCTTTTTTCTCTCGCAGCTAATATTTGATTGTAACACACTCTGTTTGAACTCGGGACGGCGAATCCAGCGGGGTAGTAAAATATAACTTTATTTTAATGTGACGGATTATAATATTATTTCCAATTTCTTTGCAATTCAGTTTTCTATCATCGTGAATTTCGAAAACATCTTCTTTTAACGTTACCTAAATAATGTCATTCAATATTATGGGTCAAATCTCTTTTTTGAAATGGCATTGAAACCGTCGTCAAAACTTAGTCCTTTGCAGGTGTTATGTTAACTTAGCTATCGATACTATCGAATGTTTGACTAAGTACCCCATTGCGTATACAGCGAGCACCTGTAGGGAAGGCGCTTCAACCTCAAACATTCCTGTGTAGTGTAAGGTTTTCCCGCAATTTGATATTCAGCGCTGATCATTGCCCACAGAATATCAACATTCTAGTGCAGTCACTGACCTAGCTTCAGTTCAAAGTCGTCCATACATAAAAAAAAAATTAAGTAAACTACATAAATAACATCCATAATACCTCTCACACCGGTTTCGTTGACCGGTTTTATTGAAACCAGGAGTGTTCAGCCTGTATTGTTCTAGTCAAACTTGGAAATAACGTTTTGAACGCGGGAGTCGAACCCACGGCTTCTGAGTCAAGAGCCACGCTCTTAATAAATATGCACTGCACTGCCGGACCACAGACGGTGGATCCCCTAATATTACTATTTAATATTTATTATAATTACGCTAAACCGATATATTGCTGAAATTTAGTGTGGTGGACTTTCGAGACCAATTCCCTGGTATAGAATAGTAATACGATGGAAGTTATCACTTATTCCTGAGCGGGCCAAATTGAAGCCAATATTTAATTCTTAAAGGTTTTGAAAAAACTTTCAGCACAGTTTGTCAGCTGCAGTTGTCGATTGTCAAATACTGAAAAGCTACCTAAACTTCGGAGTTTTGATGAGCACAGCGTACTACTGAAAGCTCACATAATGATCTTGCCAATCCGGATTACACAATATTTTACAGGGTACTGTGTATATTAAGTGCACCACAAATAATACCTGTTATTAACCTACAAGTATCAGGTAAATAGTGTAAAAATTCCACCCAACATTTTTAATAACTTGAAAATACATGGTAAATAACGCATGAGTCATTGACGCTCATCTATAACTTTAAGGGCCCGGGTTACCCTCGAAATTTTCATACATTCTTAATACCAAAATCATTTTCTCATACGAAAATATTTAACATGTTTGAGTTATTTTTCAGCTTAAGATAGTAATTACCTAGGGTCCTGAACAATTTTTTTTTACAAATTATTTAAATACTAAAAAAAAAAATTTTGTGTTTAAATATTTTTTAGTAAATTTACTACTAAATATTTAAACACCAAAAAATAGACAAAAACACTAAAAAATATATAAATAAATAGTAAATTTACTACAAAATATTTAAATAATAAAAAATATTTTTTAAAGTTAAAATATTTTGTAGTAAATTTACTATTTATTTATATATTATTTAGTGTTTTTGTCTATTTTTTGGTGTTTAAATATTGAGTAGTAAATTTACTAAAAATATTTAAACACAAAAAAATTTTTTTTTGATATTTAAATATTTTGTAAAAAAAATTTGTTCAGGACCCTAGGTAATTACTATCTTATGCTGAAAAATAACTCAAACATGTTAAATATTTTCGCATGAGAAAATGATTTTGGTATTAAGAATGTATGAAAATTTCGAGGGTAACCCGGGCCCTTAATAATATTATGTACAATATCACTGGCACTATAAACTACTAACAATTTATGAACTTTTAAACTTTCGCGTTGCATTATAATTGAAACTTATTATTCGGGACTTAACGTCTACAAAAAGTATGTAGTAGCATTACTACTAGAATAAGTCGCGTTAAGTCCCAAATAATAAGTTTCTACTTACAATTCATCAGTAAAGTGTCAAAATCTCAACAATTTTACAATACAATGCTTGTAGCGGGAGTTCTCTGAAGTCTACATACAACTATAACTAGATTTTTAGGATTGACATTCCAATTTAAAATTTTTGGGTAAAAACTAAGACGGCAAGATAGAGTGAAACACTATTCCAGAAGTTACAAGTGTAACTCTTGTTTTACATTGTGTGCCATTATTAAGCGATGGAAATCGCTTACTATCTGACGATTCATCTGCCCGTTTACTGGTCCAGTATAAGAATCAAGGATATTTCTTAGGGTTAATTATAATTTAATTTATATACTATAATTTAATTTATTCTGCTGGTCTTGATTTGAATAAATCGATAACATGCAATGTAGGTGTTAGAAACAGGTTCGTTGTTTATACTCAGTTCCATAAGTATCGGGTATTTTATAGTATAATTAAAGTCACGCTCGCATGTGATACAATATGTTTTCCGACGAATGACGTCAAAATATAAATATCACAAAAATATTATTATAATCGAGAATATAATTATTATGTACTAGCTGTCCCGGCAAACGTTGTTTTGCCATTTAAAGTAGGTATTTCTACTTCATCAGTTGATACAAAATCTTACCCTCTCTTTTGTCCCCTAAGAGGGGTGGGGGGGGGATTTTATCAACCGATGTTAAGTAGAAAAACACAGTTAATAATATGAAGTAAGTCCAAGAAAAAAGTTTGATACAAAATCTGGTCCCCTTAGAGGGGTGAGAGGGGGTATTTTTATACACCAGATGTTGAGTTAGAAGAAGACAAATCTGCGAAAATCGTATGCAAATCGGATCAGTAGTTTTTGTGTTAAAGAAAAAAGTTTGATACAAAATCTGACCCCTCTTTCGTCCCCTTAGAGGGGTGGGAGGGAAAATTTTTATACAGGAGATGTTAAGTTGAAAGAAGACAAATATATCTGCGAAAACCGCATTCAAATCGGATCAGTAGTTTTCGTGTGATAGTGGAACAAACATACAGACAGACAGACAGATAGACAGACAAAAAACTAACCACATTTTTGGCTTCTATAGCGATGTAGTGACACCCCCTGCTTATTATTTTTTAAATATCTTTAATGTACAGAATTTTCATTTCTACAGTTTTATTATATATGTATAGATGAACGGTTTATACATAATCATGTAGGAACTGGTAAACCTGTCGGTCCATTACGTTTTACAGATCAAATACCTATTATAAATATCTTCACATTAAGCAATGATGTTCAAAAAACCCTTGAACATCATTGACTTTAAGAGAATGTTTAAAAATCCAAAATCATGGAAACAGCGGCTACAATTACAATTCGCCCAATAAACACAATAAACATTAGTATTCAGATAGAAATTAATTTAGCTCAAAGACCAATTAACAAATCAGTCAACAAAATTTAACAACAACTTAGATAAAACTTTACATGCAAATTCATCGAAGCTCATAACATTTAAAATTTAGGCTCCTCGCGAAAACAAAATTACAATATTCATCTACCGATCACGTGCAGGCTCGGTGATCACGGAGGCATCTAGCCACAGATCTGCCAATAGAAACAATGTCACTGCCTGCAATATGCACTGAAACAAACACAAACGACGAAATTCTGTCTAATGAGTTTCCACGCACTTTCCTTCCACTTTAATTTTTCCGGTGGGACAGTTGGATCCGCTTATAGCTGTCCTGTCGTCTAGATCGTCCAGGGAACTTCGGCCTCTCGTCTCCACCGCGTCGTCGGAGCCCCACACCCACTCCGCCTCCCGGTCCTCCCCCGCCCCGCCCGTCAGGTTGGAGACATTCGTATTTCTTCCACCGAGACTCGACTTTTCGTAGCTCCTTTGGTTTCCTGAATCTCGAAATGACTCCAGAGTAGGTCCCTCGTGATTTTTATTAATCTTTACCCCGTGGTCTTTCTGCTTGCCCCGGCTAGGATGGCCGTTCGTTCTCAACTTCGGCACATGTTTGTCTCTGAACTCGTGGGACTGTCCTGTGACGCCCCCGTGGATCGGCCTGTTCGTTCTCGCCGGTACCTCGACTATGTCCCTGCTCAGGGGGTAGGGCACGAGCACCTCGTACTGGTAGGGCTGCACGAGGAAATCGTGAGGGTAGCCCTGAGATATCGGCAGGGCTCGCGCGCAGCTCGTGGCGCTCACCACCAACAACAACAGTATATACATGGTCTCGCTGTGCGCACGCGCATGTAACGTGCGGCCGGTACCGCGGCGCAGCTGACACTATTCAAGTTTTCGACTTTATGTTAATTTTACTAATTTATTTTGTTATTAATGTATTTGAATGTTTTTCAATAAAATTTTATAAGTTACCGTTAGAATGCGAAATACGTTAACGTGCACATTACCTAGGTAATCTGCAGATTCCCTGATACCATCCGTTAATGTGTGAAATTTTGAAATAAAAAAGCTTATATTTTCACTTTACCTAGTTAGTTTGCATTTTCTTTCTTTCTAAAAGTTCTAAAAACTTTGACCGGCCGTCAACCTACGACTGTTGCTGTTTTGATTGGTTTTGTTCAAGTTGATACGATCTGTTAAATTTTGTTAGTGGAGTAACATTTTACTTAAAATTTAATAATTTATTCCTTTGCTTATGTTCATAAAAGTATATTAAATAATTATCTACAACTAAATCACATGTTTTATTGAAACAAGAACCTACTTTATGTAATTTAATGAGAATAGAATAAACTTTTTGCACTTTACCTGATTCACCCAGATAATCTGCAAAATATCTTGTTAATCTGCAGCTAACTGGTTTACGCACATTAACGGTAACATATACATAATAATTATATTAGGCTGCATCTATTTGTCCGGGTACCGTACGAATAATTTTAAATTATTCGTCCGGGTACCGTACGAATAATTTTTAATTATTCGTCCGGTTATAAGTGTACGAATAACTTTAAATTATTTATCCGGGTACCATACGAATAATTTTATTTTATTGGTCCGATAATCTGGGGGCACGGCAGACAGCAGTGCCCCTGCCTTATACTTATTATCCTTATATTATTATCTAGTCTGTGATTGAGTATAGAAATAGTTCAGTTATAGTCGAATTTAGAAAAAGATACTAATGAAGAATAAGAATTATGTGATCCTTTTGAGATCATTTTTAAAAGTATCACTAATGTTTTTACCTTGGCAGTCCGGTTAAATTTTGAACCAGTACCTACCTACTTGTAAACCTTAAGAATTTGTGTAGTCAACGTAAGAAAATAAAAATCTATATTATCCTTGCTTATTTATTTAAAAAGACCATATAATAACGATAACAATTAAAGAAATGAGTAGATTAAGCTTATAACTAAATAATTAATTTTACAATATAGGAACAATTACTCAATATTTCCCTTATAATTTGAACGAACTTTTTAACTTACCTACTTCATCATCTAGCTAATACGGGGGTGTAACAAAACTAGGATGTGTATGTGTCCTTTGTTTAGAATTCACTGTAAAGGTAGCAGCGCTGGAAGAGATTTTTTTGTGATTTGTATGGGCAAACTCATGACGCAGGGGCCCTTGTCCATACAAATCACAAAAAAATGTTCTTTCAGCGCTGCACTTTCAAGGTGACCTCTATACAAGGGACACATACAGTCCGTAAAGTATTATCACTTAATTTTGTTAGTATGTATACCTAGCTATTACACAGAATCCACATTTTTAACACGCTTTTATTAGCTTTACTTATAATAACTATGAATACAGTAAGAGAGTGAAAAAATGTACCCGGACGAATAAATCAGAATTATTCGTACAGTACCCGGATAAATAGATGCAGCCGACGAATAAATAAGAATTATTCGTACGGTACCCGGACTAATAGTCACTCCCATTATATTATAATTAATCATAATATTTAAATAAAATTATTACAAATAGAATATAATTACAGCTATTTAGTTAAAAAGGGGAAAATAATAATAATAATAATAATAATAAAGAAACACTATATATAAAAAACTAAATCTAAGTCGGAGGCTGCGGGCAATGTACCCAAGAGGCTGGCAGCATTACCTCGCTGTATCGCAAGGCTGATACGTTGGCCGAGGTAAGCGCCAGCTCTGGGATCGCTAGTTTTCTGAACTAGTCTTTGGGACAATTCTCTGAAAAGTAGCTTGGCACCAGGGCCCCACGGACCCAGGGTTTCGACACCGAAGGGTAAAAAAAGGTAGTCGTTCCCCAGTGCCTCATATTTCTTTTTTTTGTTTGTCTCTGCTTGTGCCGCCGCAGCTCCCGCCTCTCTCGTTGTGGCCGTCACGTGCGACACCGCTAGCGTATCCACGCAGGTGGCGTCCCAGACAAGAGGCCTCCCGCAGCTCCACGGAACGAGCATCATTCCGTCGGGCCTTTTGCCGTCGTCACGTGCGATACCGTTCGGCTCTAGAGTAGCCGACACGTTGACGGAGACAAGGGCCCTGCGGATAACGTCGTTCAAGGAGGCATGGCGGGACTGGCGGCCGGCGCTGCATCGACAAGACAGACCGTGGTGACCCTGGCGGTCTACTGCGGCGCCGCAGGGGCAGCGGTGGGGTTCGGTGATATTGGCTCCTAGTCGCAAACTGAGTGAAAGATTGAATGTGTGGTTATCTAAAAGTGTTCCGGTATTGGATGATGGGTTAGCCTGGAGCCAGTAGCCTGATTCCGGCTCGGCGGACGCTAGAAGACGCGCCCGATCTGTGGTGGACGAGGAATTTAGAATTTCTGATTGTGCCAAATTGATTAGTGGTTCATCCCAATTCTTTTGGATATTGGGGTTAACTGGAACGTCACTAGGACAAACACGTTTCCAAGCGTTGATCGCCTCAGCTAGTGACTCAATGCCTACGTTTCCAGAAGAATTGGTGATGATTTTGATGAAAAGAGGATGAATGCTGTGAGCTGAAGAAAGGAAGGCAGGAAGGGACACACTGGACACGCTTCTAAAACCCAAGCCACCGAAACGAATGGGGATAGACATTCCGATATCAATGCTGATATTGTATCTAACCGAAGGATATCTGGCGGAAATGCTCACGGACACATTGATCACATTTTTTCAAGACGGAGACCATCTTACAAAAAAACTATGTTCACCATTGTGTATTTTTTTTAATCTGTCTAGTAGTATCGGAACCTATTTGATGCAAACAAACTAGCTTAACAAAATGTATATTTTGTCTACAAAGAATTCAGCAAAATATAATATTTAAAAGTAGCGATTAATATTTTGAAATTTCGAAAAAGCACCAAAGCAATAACGATTTATTAAATTTTTCATGTTTGGCCGCCGTACACGTCAAAATATGTAATCGGCAAGCACTTTCCATTGATTTTCACCTGCCCCATTGGACAGTTTTTAGCTTCGGGAACACCGTAGATTACGTCGTCTCCATAACTCCTGGCGTTGGGTATCGGCACCACACATATTCCATTAATCTTCACCTGTCCCTTCGGGCAGTCGGCTCCTTCGAAGACGGTCCTGTAGAGGTATGGCCCGACTTTTTTGACTGTCCAGCGGGGTACACATTGTCCAGCCTCGTTCAGAAAACCCCCTGCATACAAGCAGTCCATCAGGATTGTTTGTATCGTTTGATCGATTATCAAATCGAGGTTCATCAGAGCATTTCCGAAGGTCGTGCCCGCAAAAGCCGCACCCAAAACTAGTAGCACGATTGCGTTCATTTTCAGGTCGTCCGCGTCGACAGCAGCATAATGGTTTAATCTTGCTTCTTTACATTGCTTATTTAACTAGTTCTGTGATAAATTATTGGCGTGAAATTGCCACGAGGACTTACACGCTGTTAAGGTGTACCGATAGAAATATTAATCGACCATAAATTAGCGACGGGCTCACATAGTCACATGGGTACAACTGATTAATGTTATACTTTAGGTTCCTACTATAATGATTATTATTTTTAACAAAAAATTAAAACCGACTTCCAGGGTAAAAACAATAATAATTTGTAATAAACAAAAAAGTGTTAAATAATTCTTACTCTTTAAAGTGCCTTATGCTTCTGCATAATTCTCCTAAACCTCAACTATTTCTGTACACAATCTACATTACTTTGAAGACGGTACCAGATAAGAATGCTGAGTTCTATATGACAAAATATTTTTAATATTAATTAAGACTGGTACCGACTTCAAAATAATGTAGATTGTGTACAGAAATAGTTGAGGTTTAGGAGAATTATGCATAAGCATAAGGCACTTTAAAGAGTAAGAATTATTTAACACTTTTTTGTTTATTACAAATTATTATTGTTTTTACCCTGGAAGTCGGTTTTAATTTTTTGTTAAAAATAATAATTTCACTCTTTTAAGTGATTTATAAGCTGGTTTTCTGCACAGACTAAGGTGCTTAGTGACTTTGGATCCAGGATACACTATCATGATATTATGAGAACTCATTGTCTGATGTCACTACTTCAGAATTGCTTAAGCAACTCCAAGCATATATTTTTAAATAAATAAATAAAAAAAAAAATATACCACTGTATACCTACCTAATGTATATGCTTATTGCTTGGCGTTAATCAAGCAATGATAAAATTAATGTTCATACGCCTGTCTTTAAAGGCTCTAAAGTTCTGTTCAGTGACTTTCTTTCTATCATTACACTCATCACTCATGAAAACAACTCAACATTACTAGATAACGCCCGCAACTTCGTTGCGCCAAAATTCGTTTATCGCGCGGAAACTTTAAATTTTTCCGGGATAAAAACTATCCTATGTCCTTTCTCGGGACTCAAAGTATCTCCATGCCAAATTTCAGCAAAATCGGTTCAGCGGTTCGAGCGTGAAGAGGTAACAAACAGACAGACTGATAGACAGACAGACAGACACACTTTCGCATTTATAATATTAGTATGGATGCTCAAATAATATAACTAAAATCGTCCTTATAAATTTTAAGAATAACTTACCTCATAGATCTTATGATCAAATTGCTAACTTGGTAACCTAAACACCAAGGTTGAGTCATTTACATTGAAACAACATTATAATTTTTTAAATCGTTAGACAAATTCGGGGTTTGTTCGATAAAAAGTAACAATAATAGGGTCATGATTAGTGTTAGCGGATGTCAATGGATAAGCTACATAATATTATATTTATTTTATTTAAATCTGTATATTATGTTAGTCACTATATATAAATTTAATTAGTGATATAATATTTTAAATAGTAATAAGTAAAGTACTTGATTTTCATAAATAGTTAGTTACACAACTTCCTCTTCTCATATTTAAGTAAATAATTATCTTAAATATGAGAAGTACATTAATTAATATTAAGAATTATGTACTCAACTAATTCTTAGCTATTCTTAATTTTTAATGTATTTTATATGATTTTACTATATTTGAATTGTCAACGGAAGTTCGTCTCTTTTGTCTTAAAATGGTATAAAAGCCAGCCATATTGCATTGATTGATACATTCTGTAATTAACTTTGAAACGTGTAAGGTGAAACTCTGCTCGAATAAATACCGCTCAATGTATAATTCAAGACTTTTCCTATACTCTCTAATATTTCAGAAGTGGTTTCGTCCCACTGCGTAGAAAGTGATTTTTTTTTTTCTCTTCGAACATTATAGACAACAGTGATTGTGATAGTGAACCAGAGTGCCTAGTAATTACTCAAACTGATGCAGAAGTGATACCAAAGTTTGAACCAGAAGACGACGCTTATAATTTAGCTACATGACTGCATAAAATCGACCAGCTTAGAGAGGTTTACGGATGGAACAGTGCCGATCGACAGTTCATCGTGCAATTTCGTTTACGTAGGTTCGCTAGACAATGACTGCATTGAAGCTATGATGGTTCGAACAAAGACTGAAAGCGCGACGATGACCAAATATTACAACGATAAAGTCTCTCTGCTTAAGAAATGCGAAATCCAGGGCGAGCATGCAATATCTTGCGTCATAAAAGGGTTGCCGAATGAACTACAGTACAAGCCAAGCCAATGCGAAAGACTACTTGGATTGGAGGAAAGGTGCAGGTGATGGAAAATCGACAGCAGCTCCCCAGCCAGGAATAAACACCGCTACAAATGTCGAATAGTAGGCCATTGATGCTTTTCAACGCCCCGGTCATACGACGGTCGACGGCTAACTGCTGGTTCGCAAATACAGCGAACAACTCGGCAACCGCAGAATTCAACACGAGTGAGTAACACTTTTTATAATTCTATTAATATCTTAGTGAATAATGTTTACAAAAAAAAAACACAATTGTGGGTAGGAGCCAATGAACAAGAATAATGAAAATGAAATCTGAGACTGTTACATAACTACTGCCAAGTGACATAGACTTAATTATTGGACAATCAATAATTCACCAGCCTTTTATTAGTTACTACCAGTTACTATAGCTAATTCTGCCGAGACTTATAATTTGTTTGACAGGTTACAAACAGCTGACAAATATAAGTGATAGATATAAGTAAAATGTTTTGCTGAAGTGCTGAAGCTTGATACAATTTTACCTAAAAATCGTTGCTGTAATATTGATGTATTTGTAGATATCGATTCAAATAGGAAAAATTCAATGGAACGGTTTATGTGCTATAATATTATGATTCTTGTATTTGTGTATTATATAATTCCTTAATTCCTGGAGGAGCTGTAAGTGTTGAGGGTCATTTATAAAAGTTATAAATATGTAGGTATAGGTGAAATTGAAATAACTCGGCCTGTACATACAATAATTGCCGGCTGAAATCTTATATAGAAAAATGGATTTTCAAATGTGTTAGTCGCGCTAAAACTCGAAAACGGCTTAACGGATTGGACTGATTTTAGTATTAAAGTATTCGTAGAAGTCCAGGAAAGGTATTAAAGTGACACAAGTTCACCGGGACAGCTAGTTGTTAATATTATCGGATCGAATACCTCTACTGAAAATAATGACTTTATTAATAGAATCACAAATGAAATTGTATTGGAAATTAGAGGGTTTAAGTAAGGTAGATGTTGGTGAAAGTTTAGATAAAAAAGATGATGATATTAGATAGATATAAACATTTATTTTATTCACTAGGGATACAAAAGGTTTAGGGTACACATATTTATTACAAATGAGAATAAAGACTACTTTATAAGCAGTAGTAGTCGTGCTTTGTAAGCCCTATTAGGATAGGTATGTCTTAAAAAAAATGCAATAGTTGATGAAAAGGTTAACGATCTTTTGGAAGCCGGTATCTTTCGTCACTGTCTGAATATACTAGTCAAGTGGTTTTAGATACAATGAAGGGTAAAGATAACAGGCTGTGCATTGATTACCGAAATTTAAATTCACACAAAGATTGGTATGCTTTGCTTCATAATGAGGACCAAGTGTCAAAATTATGTGGCTGTAATCCCCAGGTTAATTATTAAGATGCTAGTAAACTAGGTTTAGGGGAAATACAAATCAAAAAAACAGCAGGACGGCACATTTCAACCTATAGCCTATTTTGGTAGTCACATCCAAAGAAAGGTTTTACTACAGTTACGAGTTAAAAACATTAACCGTCGTGGAATCTTTAAAGCGTTCCCGTATTTATATAATAGGTGTCCATGTAAAAGTTGTAACGGATTGTGCACCGTTATGCAGAACCCATAGCAAAAAAAAAAGGATCTTGTTCCTCATATTGATCGATGGTCGCTTAGCATCCAAGATTATGACCTGCAAATTAAGTATCGTCCAGTTGTATTGTTAAGACTAAAATAGCAACACACACGTTTTTGTCGTTATTGATGCGTTCACAATTTGTTTTTGCTAAGCCCGTCAAAAGTCTAGTTCCATAAAAACCACAAAGTACTTAAGGACGCTATTACAAATATCAGCGATTTTCCGGTACCCTATTAAAGAATTAGGAGTCAAACTGCGAGGATATTTTGGTTTCAAATGAAAGATAATATATATATAAAATTCTATAGCCGCATACAAAATTTTCATATAAAATACGTTTCCATCACAATAATCGCAAAATATGAAAAATATGGAGTCTGATTAGGTACCTTAATATCTAAATACACTGAACTGAGGAAAATAAGTATACAAAAAATTGTTGCTTATTTAGTCCTCTATAAAATCCGCTAAAAATTTTATATAAAAATAAACAACTTTTCCAGTTATAAGAAAAATAAGAAAATTTCTCAAATTTTTTCATACATTTTCGCCATATCAAGAACGCGGCGAGCGTCGTAACCACCACTGTACAAGGCGCGCTAATATGAATCTTATTTTAATGTCATTAACGTCGATATTCGTACTGACAGACATCCGACCTGCTAATTCTCCGGTTGGAGCATTCTTAAAAGATATTATTTCCCAGTTTAGAAACCTAGTCCGCATATTAACAGTAACCAAATTTACAGAAGACATGCAATTAAAAACATGTCCTTAATGCTATAGCTAATCCCAGATCAAATGGTCCAGTGGAATGTCTGAAAATGAAACTGTTACGAATGACAAATTAATAGATATAGTGTGGTGTATAAATAAACACCTTATTCTACTACTTCCTTCCCTTCATTTAAACTTATTTTTAGCCATGATAACTCTAAATTACCAGCTATTCCATTCAGTGCTAGTAATGGGAATTAATGTTATTTTCAATTAATTTTAACATGCTTAATTTTAATGTCAAAACAAGTATTATTGCTTTGCTATTTGCTAAAACGCGGCATCGTGAATTATCGGTTCGCATCGAGTGAAAAATAGCAATTAATTAATAGTTAGCAGCGCGGTGCGAAACAGCGGGGACGTGATTTTTATGATGATCGCAGACTATTACTACGCACGATAATATTATCAATCGTATTTTTTTAGCAAGTACGACTAATTTAATTATTGCTAATGGGCATTTAACAATTAATTATTATTGCTAATGCTATTTTTACGGTTTTACCAACACTATCCAGCGGTCCTAGTGACCATACTTCGCAACGACAGGCATTAACTGAATGAAGGGCAACAGCAAAACTACGAATAATTGATAAAAATTATGACTGTTATGAAAAATAGATTTATCAAAACTCACAAGAAATGTAGGATATATTCAGTGGGTGAAAAGTGACCCAAAAATTTAAAAGTAAGAAGTTTTCAATATTAATACAGTTTTCAGCTGTAGTAAGGGGTGAGGTATAAATCGGTAACTTCTGATACTAAGGCCAAGGTAGACACGAATGCAGATGATCTAATTGATTGAAAATTATGATAGAAAGTTAATTTTATTATAATTTTTGTATATCTATAATATAACTAATACGATTAGAGATAATAATTTAATATATTGTATCATGTGTACAGAAACAAATTTTGATAATAAATTTTAATTTTGCAATGGTATTACAAAATCGAATAGGTATAATATACAAATTTAATAACTATTTTATTATAATCACGCTTTAGCTTTTCTGCTTCTACAATCTTCACAATTGATATTATTGATAAGAAACTGGTTCCGAAGCTGCACCTAAAAGAAAAAAATAAATTACTACTTAGCATGATTCAAGTCTGAAATTAAGAAGATGTAAACGTGACTGATGTCTGTCTACGTGAACTGATGTCTATGTCTACGAGACTGATGTCTATGTCTACGAGACTGATGTCTATGTCTACGAGTCTGATGTCTATGTCTACGAGACTGATGTCTATGTCTACGAGACTGATGTCTATGTCTACGAGACTGATGTCTATGTCTACACGACTGATGTCTATGTCTACGCGACTGATGTCTATGTCTACGCGACTGATGTCTATGTCTACGTGACTGATGTCTATGTCTACGAGACTGATGTCTATGTCTACGAGACTGATGTCTATGTCTACGAGACTGATGTCTATGTCTACGAGACTGATGTCTATGTCTACGAGACTGATGTCTATGTCTACGAGACTGATGTCTATGTCTACGAGACTGATGTCTATGTCTACGTGACTGATGTCTATGTCTACGTAACTGATGTCTATGTCTACGTAACTGATGTCTATTTGACCTGATATAGTAGTCTGTGGCCTGCATCTTACAAGATAATATCATAAGATTTTACTACAAAAAAATTTACTACAAAAATGAACGAGGGTTATATTATAGTCGTCTGTGTGACCAAAGTCTGTGTGATCGAAATCTGTGTGACCTATATTCGCGTGGTCATGACATCACGCCTGAACTGCTGGATCGATTTCACTATTTCTTATTTTGATGTGTTTGTTATTACCCGGAGATCAATGTTATAACAGAGAACTTTGAAAATTGAGCGGAAAATTAGAAAATTTAAAAATTCTTATTTCTACTCCAACTTTAGCGCTTTGACATATAATTGACAGAATGCATTTGTGCGATGCGACGGGATAGTGATGGACGATGCCATGGTGCCATACTTATTTAGTCACTTCAATAAAATATGGGCGAAATCGGAATTTATACTTTATATGGCAAAACAACATTTGCCGGGACAGCTAGTTAACAATAAGTATATAATTATAGTGACTATACCTGACCGGTGTCTATGTGACCGGCGTCTGTGTGATCGGCGGCGTCTATGTGACCGGCGGCGTCTGTGTGACCGGCGGCGTCTGTGTGACCGGCGGCGTCTATGTGACCGGCGTATATGTGACCTTACAAATATTCTAAAATTGAGCTAAAAATTACAATAGTAAAGTTGTCTGCGTGACAAAATATTATGTTACTGATAACAATACAACAAAAATTAAAATGCATAAATTACCTTTAGGCTTCAGAAATGCCATGTTGGCTGGAGATGAGGTGTGATACTAAAATTTTTACAAAATACTGTTTCGATGTCTTTCTCTGTTTCAGACCACTGACAGTTCTGGCACTGGTACAGCACAGGGGAGCAAACCATGGGAACGTCGTGAGGACACGCCTAATGCAGGATGGCCGAGTGTTAGCGGATGTCAATGGATAAGCTACATAATATTATATTTATTTTATTTAAATCTGTATATTATGTTAGTCACTATATATAAATTTAATTAGTGATATAATATTTTAAATAGTAATAAGTAAAGTACTTGATTTTCATAAATAGTTAGTTACACAACTTCCTCTTCTCATATTTAAGTAAATAATTATCTTAAATATGAGAAGTACATTAATTAATATTAAGAATTATGTACTCAACTAATTCTTAGCTATTCTTAATTTTTAATGTATTTTATATGATTTTACTATATTTGAATTGTCAACGGAAGTTCGTCTCTTTTGTCTTAAAATGGTATAAAAGCCAGCCATATTGCATTGATTGATACATTCTGTAATTAACTTTGAAACGTGTAAGGTGAAACTCTGCTCGAATAAATACCGCTCAATGTATAATTCAAGACTTTTCCTATACTCTCTAATATTAGATAATTCATGATGTGGTGACCGGTAGTAGTGATGATGATGATGATGAATGTAACTTGCATAGTAGCATAATATGCTTTCAGTTCTTAAACCAACTCCGAAACCCCCATGCTTGCTTTTTGGTAGCACATGCTTAGGATACTTCTCATAAAATCGAAATCCATATAAATTTGGAGGAGTTCCCTCGATTACTCACGGATGTATGGTGGAATGGTGGTGATGATATGATGATAAATTAAATTTGTATAGTAGTATATGCTTTCAGAGCTTAAAACAACGCCGAAACCCCCAAACATGTATCTATAAGGAGTAAGGAGTTCTGTTCACCAACTTCGAACCATGGTATATCCTGGTGCAAAATCTTACTTTTTGGTAACATATGCCTGGAATACTTCATATGAAACCAAAAAAAACATATGTTTCCATTTGAATTTTGAGGAGTTCCCTCGATTACTCATGGATCCCATCATCAGATCACCACTTTTGTCAAAATGGGACCAAATTGGAGTGAAACCTATTATAACAAAAGAAAAATTTTGAAAATCGGTTCATAAACGGCGGAGTAATCGTTGAACATACATAAAAAAAAAAAAAAAAAAAATATATATATACAGACGAACGTATAACCTCCTCGTTTTTGGAAGTCGGTTAAAAATAGTCGTGATAAATTCGCCCATCAAATCAATTACCTATTCCAAGAATTAAATATTTATTACAATACTAGCTGTTGCCCGCGACTTCGTCCGCGTTAGTATAGTAGATCACGTCCCAAGTATTATTTTTCAAAAATATTCAATGTACAGAATTGACTTTCCTACGATTTTATTATATGTATAGATGACTTAGTTTGTTCCTACAAAGGATAATTAAGACGCAATACAAACTCCACGATACCTTTTAATTATGAACAAAAGTTTCATGAGGAATAAGGGGGGGGGGGTTTTTGGGGGGGCGCAGCCCCCCCAAAACAAACGACACTGGAAAACCTTATGTGTAGTTTAGTTTTTAACTTTGTTCTTAAAAAAGATGTATAACGCCGCAACACCGCTTTGTTTGAAGAAAAATTTGGGGAGGTGGGGGGGGGGGGGGGGGTGAGGGGGCGAAGCCCCCCCCCCAAGAAAAGACCGATGCCAAAGCTCCCAGCATGTTAATCAAACGACACTCGAAATTTGTATAGAAAAGATAGACAAAAGCTAATAGCATGGCAAGGAGTGAAGATAGATACAAAGTGTGAAGGAGAAATTTGTAGGAAATTTTATGGGCTTTCGTTACGTACCGAACATTTTTTCTCTACAACGCACCGTTTTAGCGATATGAGCAAAAAACTAAAAATATTGAAACTTGAGCCCCTCCCCCCGCCCTAGGTGATATCGTCATAATATATAGCCTATGTGTTGACCCGACCTCTATATAATATTCGTGCAAAATTTGAAGTAAATCCATTCAGTACTTTCTGAGTTTATCCCGGACATACATACAGACAAACAGACAATCAGACAAACAGACAAACAGACAAAAATTCTAAAAACTATATTTTTGGCTTCCATATCGATTGTAGATCACGTCCCAAGTATTATTTTTCAAAAATATTCAATGTACAGAATTGACTTTCCTACGATTTTATTATATGTATAGATTATTTTTTCTTGGTGTCCGCGGTGTCCGGTTCGGGGAAATAGAAGACCGTGCCATTGATATTAATCACGTCCGTACACGTTCCGTTGATTACATACTGCCCTATTTGACAGAATGGGTAAGCTTCTTCCGAGCTGGTCCCTTCGCCGATCACGACAACCACCAGCAGCACCAATAGACACATGCTCGGAGAGGAAAAGTTAAACAAGGACTTTCTTTTGATCCACTTCTTCATATTTTATCTTCCGCTTTCTGAAAGATTTCAATCGTCATGGTTTAACATGAGTACTATGATAATATCAATTATCAACTCGTGCCAAGCGTGATAATAATATTTATTTCACATTTCACATACTTAAACTCTTTTTTTTTTTTCTTACTTTGACTTGCAGCTGTTACGTAGTTTATATCCTCTTTGATTGTAGCTGAACGCGTGTAGCTCTTTGCTACAAAATAATAATTTAAATTAATCTGAATACTATTAAATTGATTTAGAAGCGGCTCGCGATATATATCTCTACCGTCAAATTGTATCGCACGCTTTAAATTACATTTGATTACCTACGTCCAATATAAACAGAGGATCGACAAAAAGTCAAAGTTGAACACTTGCTGTCCGAGCATGAAGCTGCTGCTGCTGTTGCTGGTGGTGGGCGTCGTGATCAGAGAGGGGACCAGCTTCGGAGAGCCCGGGATAGACTGTCCGATGGCGGTCAAGACCAAGGAGGGACGATGCCCCCCGGGCTTCAGGAGAATTATCCCAAGTTTCGACGGAAAAAACTGTCCGACGGGGCAGGTAAAAGTCAACGGAAAATGTGTGGAAAAACATTAAACAGACTTTTGTTACCGTGTCGAGCGATAGAAGTTATAGGTAGAATAAATATTGTTCAAATTCAGATATTACTAAAAAAAGTTAATAAATTATTGTTGATAGATTATGTGCCTTCTGTTTTAAATACCTCTAAGATATTGGTCGTCTCTATTCCTTTGTATTTTTCTCAGAACCTACATAAATTAATTAAGAACTGTAGTTGTTTATTTTTTAGGTTTCCGTAGTTAATAAGGAACTCTTTATAGTTTCAGTCTATACTCTATCCGTCCGTCCGTCTGTCTGTCCGCGTTTTTGCTCAGAAACTATAGAGCCTACAACGACTAAAATATTACTTTACACAAGTTAGCATCAAGTTAGGAATTATTAGGCAGTAAATGTAAAAAAAAACATATTATCTGGGTGCACGGGAGTGCCCCCGCCAAGATGAGCCAAGCGAAGCGCGCACGGGCACTACCTACCTTTTCTCGAAACGTTTCGCCGTATTTTTGCACCCTCGTAACTTTGGTTTGAATAATGCCAGATAGTTGAAATTTTCAAGATATTATGACATGAGTATAATAATGAAATGCGCAAAGTTTGAATATTGTTACTATTATACTTTAGATTTTATAGGGGTCCAAAAACCCCACAATAATGGACTGACTCACCGATCATCAAAATTGTTAGGGTACTTCCTGAAGTCATAGAAAGCTGAAATTTGGTATGTGACATACTATTAGTACAGAAACAACAAAAAAATTATCAAACCCAACCTAACCTATCCCATCCCCTTGATATAGAGAGGGGATGTTAGTATGAGATACCCCCGTTTCTTGTGCTAGATACAAAATTAAAAATAGAGTATAAAATAATTATTCTTGTGCCAAAAAAAATACGTATTAGACATGAGAGACCATAGACTCACAGAAAACCGGCGTGAAACAGCGCTCTCACAGAAAACCGGCGTGAAACAGCGCTTGCCCTGTGTTTCGCTTAGTGAGTGAGTTAAGCGGAGGCCCAACTGCACCCTAAACCTTATTCCCTATCCCTGTTCTCTTCTGCTGATTCCCTTAGCCTATTCCTTCATAAAAAGACCGAAAACGCACTTGCAACACTTCTGATGTTAGTGTCTATAGACGACGGTAGAACTTACTTTCCATCAGGTGACCTGTTTGCTCATTTGTCTCCTAATTTTATATAACAGATCCCCTCTTAAAGGCTGGCAAAGCACTTGCAACTTTTCTAATATTGCGAGTGCACATCCTCGTTAATTGCTCCTTAATTTCATAAAAACGTAATAATTTATGTGGTAATTTTTCCATCTTTCAAAGAATCATTCCGTACCTCCTTTTAAATAATATTATTACATCTATACCTACTAATATTATAAATGCGAATGCGTAAAGTTCAAATAAAGTTAGTTCCAAAAATTCATAATAGATGGCGCCGCGCCGCCGCCGCGCGTCTTCTACATCGCACTATCGCTTACCCAAACGTGTTTCTATAAGAGGTGGTGAGGATGAACATACTGTTTTCGATTAATTTGATGTTTCACATAATAGAAGTATTTCACATAGTAGAACTTACTTTCCATCAGGTGACCTGTTTGCTCATTTGTCTCCTAATTTTATATAACAGATCCCCTCTTAAAGGCAGGCAAAGCACTTGCAACTTTTCTAATATTGCGAGTGCACATCCTCGTTAATTGCCCCTTAATTTCATAAAAACGTAATAATTTATGTGGTAATTTTTCCATCATCCAAAGAATCATCCTGTACCTCCTTTTAAATAATATTATATCTATTATATACTAATATTATTATAAATGCGAATTGTAAGGGGGTGAAAAGGCGTAAATGTGTTCAAATAAAGTTAGTTCCAAAAATTCATAATAGATGGCGCCGCGCCGCCGCCGCGCGTCTTCTACATCGCACTATCGCTTACCCAAACGTGTTTCTATAAGAGGTGGTAAGGATTAGTATATTGCTTTCGATATTTGATGTTTCATATAATATTTGAAATATATTGTATTATGAAGAGTTGATGTTCGACTTCGACCCCACTCCCCAGCTGTTAATAACCCTCTATGCAAAAATCTTCTATACATAATTATAATAAAACTGTAGTAATGAAAATTCTGTACAATAAAGATAATATTAAAAAAATAATAAGCGGGGGGTGTCACTACAATATCGCTATAGAAGCCAAAAATGTGGTTAGTTTTTTTGTCTGTCTGTCTGTCTGTATGTTTGTTCCACTATCACACGAAAACTACTGATCCGATTTGAATGCGGTTTTCACAGATGTATTTGTCTTCTTCCAACTTAACATCTGGTGATAAAAAAATTTGCTTTATGACGGGTACTACCGCGCGCTATTTAAAGCTGAAGTCCACGCGGACGGAGTCGCGGGCTCGCGGGCAACAGCTTGTATATTATAATTGTATGTTCCTTAAGTATATTATTAATAACTTTACTTTGCAGACCTACTTTGTTTTTTACAGACTATTTTGTTATTCGGCAGGGCTTTGAACTTAATATACCCTAACTAAAGAAAATGGCCAGGCTATCGATTTTGACTAATGTGTAGAGTTTTTAGATTCTTCTCGTTCGGCTGACACATTATATTATTATCAAATATTTTGCCGCGCTTTGGTGTAAAATTAAGGTTTTTAGATTTAGGGCTAAGTATGTAAGGTTAGAAACTTGGCACTACATGAGATTTCACCACTTTTTGACACCACGAACTATAACAATATTATGTTCTCATCTTGGCAACATTTTTACATGAAAATGTTTTTTGTGGGATATACATTTACAAATTATTCATAAAAGTATGATGTTTTGGAACAAGAAACATATTTTTAACCGACTTCCAAAAACGAGGAGGTTATACGTTCGTCTGTGGATATTTTTTTTTTTATGTATGTTCAACAATTACTCCGCCGTTTATGAACCGATTTTCAAAATTTTTCTTTTGTTATATTAGGTTCCACTCCAATTTGGTCCCATTTTGTCAAAAGTGGTGATCTGATGATGGGATCCATGAGTAATCGAGGGAACTCCTCAAAATTCAAATGGAAACATATGTTTTTTTTGGTTTCATATGAAGTATTCCAGGCATGTGTTACCAAAAAGTAAGATTTTGCACCAGGATTTACCATAGTTCGAAGGTGATGAACAGAACTCCTTACTCCTTATAGATACATGTTTGGGGGTTTCGGCGTTGTCTTAAGAACTGAAAGCATATACTACTATGCAAATTTAATTAATCATCATCATCATCACCACCATTCCACCATACATCCGTGAGTAATCGAGGGAACTCCTCCAAATTTATATGGAAACTTATAATGATTTCGATTTTATAAGAAGTATCCTAAGCATATGCTACCAAAAAGCAATGTTCAGAAAAGTGGTGACCTGATGATGGGATCCATGAGTAATCGAGGGAACTCCTCAAAATTCAAATGGAAACATATGTTTTTTTTTGTTTCATATGAAGTATTTCAGGCATATGTTACCAAAAAGTAAGATTTTGCACCAGGATATACCATGGTTCGAAGGTGGTGAACAGAAATCCTTACTCCTAATAGATACATGTTTGGGGGTTTCGGCGTTGTCTTAAGAACTGAAAGCATATACTACTATGCAAATTAAATTTATCATCATCATCATCACCACCATTCCACCATACATCCGTGAGTAATCGAGGGAACTCCTCCAAATTTATATGGAAACATAATATAATGATTTCGATTTTATGAGAAGTATCCTAAGTATGTGCTACCAAAAAGCAAGATTTTAAAATTAGTTATACCATGGTTCCGAAGGTGCTAAGAGAACTCCGGATTCCTTATATATACAAGTTTGGGGGTTTCGGAGATGGTTTAAGAACTGAAAGCATATGCTACTATGCAAGTTACATTCATCATCATCATCACTACTACCAGTCACCACACCATGAGTTATCTAATTATAACCCTATTATTGTTACTTTTAATCGTCTTTAAGAACAAAGCCCGAATTTGTCGAACGATTTAAAAAATTATAATGTTATTTCAATGTAAATGACTCGACCTTGGTGTTTAGGTTACCGAGTTAGCAACTTGATCATAAGATCTATGAGGAAAGTTATTCTTAAAATTTATAAGGACGATTTTAGTTATATTTGAGCATCCATACAAATATTATAAATGCAAACCGATTTTGCTGAAATTTGGCATGGAGATACTTTGAGTCCCTAGAAAGGACATAGGATAGGATATTTTTATCCCGGAAATTTTTTAAGTTTCCGCGCGACAAACGAATTTTGGCGCAACGAAGTTGCGGGCGTCATCTAGTAATGTTGAGTTGTTTTCATGAGTGTAATGATAGAAAGTCACTGAACAGAACTCTAGAGCCTTTAAAGACAGGCGTATAAACATTAATTTTATTATTGCTTGATTAACGCCAAGCATATACATTAGGTATACAGTGGTATATGCTTGGAGTTAAGTAAGCAATTCTGAAGTAGTGATATCAGACAATGAGTTCTCATAATATCATGAAAGTGTATCCTGGATCCAAAGTAACTAAGCATAACACATTAGTCTGTGCAGAAAACCAGCTTATAAATCACTTAAAAGAGTGAAATTATTTTTTTAACAAAAAATTAAAACCGACTTCCAGGGTAAAAACAATAATAATTTATAATAAACAAAAAAGTGTTAAATAATTCTTACTCTTTAAAGTGCCTTATGCATAATTCTCCTAAGCCTCAACTATTTCTGTACACAATCTACATTATTTTGAAGACGGTACCAGTCCTAAATATTAAAAATATTTTGTCATACAACTCAGCATTCTTAAAGCTGGTACCGTCTTCAAAATAATGTAGATTGTGTACAGAAATAGTTGAGGCTTAGGAGAATTATGCATAAGGCACTTTAAAGAGTAAGAATTATTTAACACTTTTTTGTTCATTATAAATTATTATTGTTTTTACCCTGGAAGTCGGTTTTAATTTTTTGTTAAAAATAATAATTACGAAAAATATTTTTTGTTGGATTTTTTTGCCTGTTACTCTTTCAGAAACTAATTGAATGGTACTTTTTACTATCTCAAAATTGAAGTTTTTTTGCAATTTCTGCTATCTTGCGGGTTCTCGCGATGAAACATCATGCATTGAACTGAGATGTTTATCTATACTTTTTAATTAAATTATTAAAATTATTTGGATGTATCCTAGTATCGTATATTTATAACAGTATATAATATTATTGTACCAAGTAAATGTCATTATTTAATAAAATAAATTAATTAAAAATCAAAAACCCGACTGCAAAAAATGTTAACTAAAAAGAACGAAACAAGACCTAATTCTACCGGAGGCTCGAATCCAATATCCATGTTTTAATTGATACGACTTGCTTACGAGTTTCATGCCAGGATAAATCGAAGGTTACATAGAAAAATGAAGAAGAAGAAAGTGGATTATAAAATGCAGTCATTGGATTCGATGCCTCCGGTAGAATTAGGTCTTGTTTCGTTCTTTTTAGTTAACATTTTTTGCAGTCGGGTTTTTTTATTTTTAATTAATTTATTTTATTTGCGACTTTTTAGTTGTAGTCATCTAACCATTTCGACAATCAATCTAATAAAAAATTGACTAACTACCGTGCTGATATTTCCGTGTCTATACCTAACTACAATACGTTATAATAGGTACTTAAATAGGTTTGGTACTGTTTCAATGTATGTTTCTAGTTTTAAGTAGGTACCTAATCATTGTTTTTTTAATACTTTGTCATTGAATTTTCGTCGTTTCAGTAATGTCAGTTAATTTTTAATTAATATTGTATTTATCCATGCAGGCGGTTTTTTGTTTTTTTATATTATTTAGCGGTCGCCTGCGGCTTCGCCCGCGTGGATGTCGGTGACCGCTGCAAAAAGTATGTCCCAGGAAAGACTCTGTCAGCAAAATAATTCCCAGGTCATTTCGCAGACTCCGACACTAACATCGAAGACGCAGTTATTATACGCAGGCTGCACCAGCCCTAGTAGACTGAAGATTGTCTTTCTCCCGCACGCGCACCCCCGCCTTGGTGACGCCCACTATCGTAATATTTTCAAAACCAAACGTCCAATTTTAATCATTCAAAGACCAAATATTATTTACATAAACTGTACTTAGTGATGGAATAATTTATTTTGATGAGGATTAAAAGAATGAGTAAATTAAATGAGTTTACATGTAGTCCAAAAAAATTCAAGATTTTTAAATAAAAAAATGGTTATTGTGCCTCACTCGACTTTAGGGTTCCGTAGCCAAAATGGCAAAAAAGGAACCCTTATAGATTCGTCATGTCTGTCTGTCTGTCTGTCTGTCTGTCTGTCTGTCCGTCCGTCCGTATGTCACAGCCACTTTTCTCCGAAACTATTAGAGCTATACTATTGAAACTTGGTAAACAGATGTAGTCTGTAAACCGCATTAAGATTTTGATGCAAAAATGGAAAAAATATTAAAAATTTTAGGGGTCCCCATAGGTACAACTGAAACAAAAAATTTTTTTTTTCATCTAACCTATGCGTGTGGGGTATCTATGGATAGGTCTCCAAAAATCATATTGAGGTTTCTCATATCATTTTTTTCTAACCTGAATAGTTTGCGAGAGAGACTCTTCCAAAGTGGAAAAATGTGTGTCCCCCCCCCCCTCTAATTTCTAAAGTAGAGGCATGATAATTCTAAAAAAAAATATATGATGTAGATTACTATAAAAACTACCAACGAAAATTGGTTTGAACGAGATCTAGCCAGTAGTTTTTTTTTATACGTCATAAATAGTAAAGTACAACTGAAACAAAAATTTTTTTTTTCATCTAACCTATGCGTGTGGGGTATCTATGGATAGGTCTCCAAAAATCATATTGAGGTTTCTCATATCATTTTTTTCTAACCTGAATAGTTTGCGAGAGAGACTCTTCCAAAGTGGAAAAATGTGTGTCCCCCCCCTCTAATTTCTAAAGTAGAGGCATGATAATTCTAAAAAAAAAATATGATGTAGATTACTATAAAAACTACCAACGAAAATTGGTTTGAACGAGATCTAGCCAGTAGTTTTTTTATACGTCATAAATAGTAAACCTTAATCTAAATTTCATTAAATCGACTTAAATATAAAAATAAATCAAAAATATTTTAATTTCATAAAAATAAACCTTATTGCTGCTGCGGAACCCTCCATGGGCGAGTCCAACTCGCACTTGGCCGCTTTTTTTGTAGATATTTATAAGTTCTACAATTACTTAGAACATTTTATGGTTCTATCTTTTATAGTTTAGGCAGCGTACGTAAAATAAGTATATTTTCTGGTTGTTATTTACACCTTACGTCCGAAGAACCCTCTTACGGAACCCATCTTACGGAACCCTATTTTTTTCCAAAATAAAATCCAGCCTATGTTCAGCAAAAATAATGTAGAATTCCAATGGTAAAAGAATTTTTCAAATCGGTCCAGTAGTTTCCGAGCCAAACAAACAAAAATCAAATCGTTCCTCTTTATACTATTAGTGTAGATTTATCGTTCGATTTAATATTAAAACTGCAAGTTATATACATATTTAGAATCAGTGTTTAAAATCCTTTATTATGATACCCCACTCGATATGCTTGGTGAATTTTTATTTTTGTTTACCTCACAATATGGCGTCAAACATCCGCTATTTTGGTTTTTTCTTAATGTCACCTATCTAAGAACACTTGGGCCATTAAGACAAATCTAACGATACCTCAAATATGAAAATCCGCTTAGCGGTTCTGAAGATACGAGGTAATAAAGAATATTACAAACATACAAGATACGCGCTAAACACATAACCCTCGGCAGTCGGGTAAAAAAGAAACTGAAGGATTTGGTCATCCGAAAGGAAAATTCTCGTGCTGGGTGCGCTGCCATGCCGCGCGCCGCGCCGCTACGTTGCACGCTGTATTATTGCCAATATAATATACTCATGGTAAAATAACGTTGCGCTACGATTCAATTTTTAATTTATAACTTGTCACATCTTTCTATTGCAGTATGTCCACACATTCTCCATTGATTTTGGCCTGTCCCGTTGGACAGTTGTTCCCCTCGAAAGCTCTCCTGTAGATCTCACATCGTCCGTCCTCCTGCTTATATTTCTCCGGACACTCGGCGTTTGCGGCAGTCGGCCCTCCACTCATCACGACGCCCACTATTAGCAGCAGCACCAACAGATTCATGTTCGAGCTATTAAACTCTTTTGATCCAATTTTTATTGAACTGGCTTATTATAATAGTAGGGCACGGTTAAATTGTGTTTGATTGAAAACATAATATGTAATTTAAAGCGTGTGATATTTAAGGTAGTATAATATCACGGTTTACTTTTGAATCAATTTTATGTTTCGTTTGTAGGATTTTTAATTTAATGTCTAAAATTTGCAGGCACAAAGCCACTAGCAATGGGTGTTATAAGTAATTTATGATTTTTCATTCTCAGTGCTTTAAGTAAAAATTGGAATTAAAGACGGAAAATAATCTGCTTTTATTTCAGAATTCAGAAACCCAACCTATACATGCCTCAAAAATTGAACATAATTTCAATTCCAAAACTGACAAAAATATTTAATGGTGAATATTCCAAAAACTAATAGATATCATTCATGTGAGGGTTCTAAAAGTCTATCTTCGTCCCTTGGATCTTTACGTGCAGTTACTACGTGGCACGTAGTACGTGGTTATGTCCGACAATCATTATTATAAGCGCGATGTATTATCAAGGAAAAGTGAAGTAACAGTAAACGGTAGGGTAATAACAATCAAATAATACTTATATAATAATTCTGAATATTTTGTTTTAGAAAAAATAACAATGTAAGTACTCAAGAAACAAGATTAAAAATTACAGGCAAAAAATAGCAACAATCAATAATTCATCATATTATGTATGTATTTCAAAAACCGAACATCATTAAAAATTTAGTAAGACCTGCTTGTATTTTTTTATTACTCCTATAACTCCTATTGCTTGAGACGGTAACAAAAATGTTTAATGTATGTCAACACATTTTCCGTTGATTTTCACCTGCTTCGAAGGGCAGTTGGCTCCGTCGAAGGAGGTCCTGTAACCGTAGGAGTACTCGTATCCCCTAATATGTCGTGGAGCGCATCGCCCGTGCTGCCGACAATGTCCGGAGCCCCTGTTATAGGGCAGGGGCTCCGCGTAGGTGTGGACCTCTCCACTACTTGCAATTACGCAGGCGGCGGCCCCCACTAACAGCAGCAGCACTACGGAATTCATCTTCAAAAGTCCCGATGTCAGCAGCTCCACAAGTTTGCTCTTATACTAATTTCGCTTCTTCTTATACAGTTTTAAATAATTAATTTATTTTAATTAGCATTTAAAACAATTAACATTACCGTGAAATCTTAGTTCTGCTAAGTCGATATTGTAGTCTTAATTAGTTCCTAGGGTCTCCACCCTCAACTCAACTTTTATGGCACTATCATTAGCTCTACCGTGTCGTCAAAATTACGGTTTCGTCGCAATAGGATAATTATTATGTAAGTGCAGTGTTTTGACGCAAGTGCAGCACCAGCAAAAACAGTCAACAAAAAGTTTTATTTGTCAATCGACAACGTTTCAGTCAATAGGCTAATATTATGACAAATATAACAAGTCGATTATTTACTGTATGTGCTACACCTCGGAGTGCCAAATGTAATTGCTGGAGTTACGTTTGAGTCTCGACTCTCGAAGAAGCTGAGAGCTTTACATATGGATTGATTATTTTGATTAATATAATAATATTATAAATTGCTGGCTATATAGATTAATAATTTTCTAAAGTAAGATAAAGAGACGCGATTAAGAAACAAAACCATTTTCAATTTAACTACTAAACTTATGTTGTGTGATCTAAAGTCCATTTATGTTCATAATTTTTATTCTCATACTCTACAAATGTATATATTGTAATGCTCGTACTGAGAAATTCTTTACTACACCTTCGGAGTTGTCAATTAGGTCAGCTTCCTTCTTTATATTAACCGAGCCTGCTGGAGACGTCGGAACCGGCTTTGGATTTGGAGACGTCAGCGGCGCGTCTACCTACAACTATGCACGGCCCATCATCGGTCTTCACTGTTCCCGGTGGACAATAGTTAACGTCAGCGGTGCGTCTACCCATAACCGTGCACTTCAGCCCATCATCGGTCTTCGCTGTTCCCGGTGGACAATAGTTAACGTCAGCGGCGCGTCTACCTATAACCGTGCACTTCATCCCATCATCGGTCTTCGCTGTTCCCGGTGGACAATAGTTAACGTCAGCGGTGCGTCTACCCATAACCGTGCACTTCAGCCCATCATCGGTCTTCGCTGTTCCCGGTGGACAATAGTTAACGTCAGCGGCGCGTCTACCTATAACCGTGCACTTCATCCCATCATCGGTCTTCGCTGTTCCCGGTGGACAATCGTTATGGTCAGCGGCGCGTCTACCTCTTCCCACGCAATCTCCTTTAAGATAAAATTTCCCTTTTGGGCAGTAGGGCTCGTCGGAATTGTCTTTGAGAGCGGAGCGTCTGCCTATAACCTCACACAACCCACCCCCCATTTTCACTGTCCCCGGTGGACAGTCGACTCCGGACGTGACTTCGATGATCACGGCACTAACCACCCCCAGCATTAGCAAGTGCATGTTATAATTGCGTGATTTATTCATTTTATTTACCAAAATAGTAATTTTCTAAAACAATAACATTCCTGCAGAGCGGTTGCAGGAAAATGTTGGTGGTAGTTTTTTGTTTTGCTCTATATGTGCAATGCCTGCATACATAATTCAGTAATTTATTTTACACATTATTAAATTTCATGCTACAATTGGAGTAATTTCTTGGCTCAACTACAGTCAAGATATCAGTATGTTTTATTTAGAACTAGGTGACCCGATAGACGTTGTCCTGTCTTAATGATGATAAAAGTTAAATAAAAAGTTTATTGTGCGGGAACCGCAAATTTTCCGGGATAAGAAGTATCCCTTGTCCTTTCCCGATACTCAAAGTATCTCCATACCAAATTCCATCAAAATCGATTAAATAGTTTACGTGCAAATCATAAAAGTATATTGTGCAGTAACCGTACATTTTTCCCAGACTAAGTGTATACTATACAGGGTTACCTCGTAAGTCGACCTAGATCTTTTATAGAGCTACAGTTTAGATTATTTCTGACTGATTGTACTATGAAACAACCTATCCTAAATCCAATGGTTTTCAAGATAATCTAATTTTACGTATTTTTCATATAAAAACCGTTTTTTGGCTTTTGTTGTATCTATTTTTTGTTATCTGAGCCTCTTTACTTATATTTATTGTTTAATATACGTTTATTATAGGACATGAATTGCTCTATCCATTTTAATTAAAAAAAATACAATTGCAGAATAAAATGAGTCGTAAAAGATTTACTACAAAATATTTGAATAGTAAAAAATATTTTTTAGAATTTAAATATTTTGTAGTTTTACTATTTATTTATATATTTTTTAGTGTTGTACTCTATTTTTTAGTGTTTAAATATTTTGTAGAAAAATTTTGTGCAGGAACCTAGGTAATGACTATTTTAAGCTGCAAAATAACTCAAACATGTTAAATATTTTCGTATGAGAAAATGATTGTGGTATTACGTATGTATGAGAATTTCGAGGGTACCCCGGCCTCTTAAGGTATCGATCTTATGTTTGCATGCTTAGATTTGAACATCATCTACTGAATTTACTTATACTGTGCATATGCAGCCATAACTTTTCCTATCGTATCCATCCAATTCCATAATTACACAGATTAATGACTAATACATTGCTCGTCTCGCTGTACCTGGCAGACGGTGATACAAACTTCCCGGAAATGTAACCGGCAATGGAATCTACGTTTGTTTACATTATATTCCATAGAGTATAGACCTTTGACCTGAGAAAGTATGATCACATCTCGGCCTATCGCTCCAAACTCAAGTGGCTACCTACCCGTCTCCGTCGCAACTCCCATATCCTTTCCATGCTTTACAACATCCTGTATAATCCTCTCTCTCCTCCATACCTCCTTGACCGCTTCAACTTCTCTCGCCCTCCCGATCTCCCATGCAGGGCCAACGTCCGGTCAAACCTCTCCCTCCCCTCCCATCGTTCCAATTTCTACTCCTATTCCTTTACTGTTCATGCTGTCAGATTGTGGAACTCGCTCCCTCACACCATCCGTGACAGTCCTACCATTGCTGTTTTTAAACGTCGATTGAAAGAGCACTGTATTGAATCTCTATCCATTTAAGTACCGGTATTATATATACATATAGTATTTATTTATTATAGTTACGTACATTATTATATTTTATAAAATATATAGCATCTGAATTACATTGATATATTTTATTATTTATTTGTTTTGTTATTTTTGTATATTATAATTATATTATATTTCGTCGTTTTAGTATAGTATTAGTTTAACTTTTAACTAGCATATATTATGTATATTTTTATGTAATCATATTCGTGCACGTCCTATCTGCTGTTTTAATCCTATCTCTCTCCGTAGGGCTGCTGGAAGAGATTTCTTTTTAGAAATAAGCAGATCCTTTGTGTCGTCTTTCTGTGTAAACTGTTATATTGTTATGTTCTCCTGTGCACAATAAATTATAAATAAATAAAAAAAAAAATTGTGAGTAGCTTCATTTTGTTACGATGAACAACATTTTTATCTGCGAAAAATGTCGAAAGTGGTAGCTGTAACAGAAATAGAAAGGATTTCATACTTTGATCTGATGGTCCTGAAGTATGGATTGTTCTATTGTAGGACGATGTTACTCTTAAATTATAATATAACCATTAACCTATCAATTCAAAATCAATAATCATGTTCAATATAAGTATAATATATAAATAATAATGATATAGTTAATAATATATAATATATAAATAATAATAATTCAAAAATCATCTGGTTAGGTTAGGTTAGCAAATTTTTTGTGAGTAGCTTCATTTTGTTTCATCAAAATGAAGCTACTCACAAAAATTTGCTTGATAGTAATAAAAAAATTGTTCTAGGGAATCCGGACCAATATGTAGTATAACTACTGTATGCAATTTAAAAAATCTGCAAGTGAAGAAATATTATAAACAGACGAACATAATATAACCTCCTCCTTTTTGGAAGTCGGTTAAAAACAATAAATCGATTTAGACGTTTCAATTTAGGGTACAGTATCGTAAAGAATTAAAAATAATTTGATTATAATATTATAATTTATCAAAAGCGTTAAAAACAATAATTATAAATAGGAGAGCAAGATCAAAATACATTTATTCTCGTCATCATGAGGTTGTGGGTGGTGCTGATGGTTATCACTTTCCTGGGTGCTGCTGCGGCGTCCTGTCCGGCGGGGTTCCAGTTTACCCCAATGGGCACGTGCGAGCCGGCAGGCCGAAGGTTCGCCGGTGGTTGTCCGACGGGGTTAAAAAGGACCCCAGATGGGAGATGCATGCCGCCGGTGGAGGGATGAAATGCTACGGAATATTATGACGATGTCAGTAATTATAATATGAAAGTAAAAATATTAAACTGTTTTTGGACATTTTGATCGACAATAATTTATTGGTCTTGGACCTGAAACCTTGTCATGTATTTCGTTAAAACTGCTAATATAATAATTACTTAATATATCTAGGTATTGGAAAACTACATAATAATAATAATAATAATAAGCCGGCAGGGCAGCTTGTGGCGAGCTCTTGGGGAGTAGCGACCCCACGTACCCGAGTGCTCCCAGGGAAGCCCCTGTTCTCCATCTCCGGCTTGCCTTCACCGGCCGGCTGGAGTGAACACTGACGGAGAATCAGGCCCTACCTCTGCCTTGCCTTAACCGGCCGGTCAGAGTGGAGTCGCAAGAGCTTCGGCTCGGAGGCAGGATGTGAAGCGTAAGTGGCGAGTGGGCGACGTGATGGGACCCTCTGAGGGTGCAAATGATCGGCGTTTAAAGTCCAGCGACACCTCTCCTGCCTCAAGCCGCTCTGTCAATGTTGCCGCCTCGGTGCACCGTGCGTGCAACCATTTTGAGGGGCCCATTCAAAGAGTTGGCGAGTCACCGTCTGCCAACTTTATGATACATGTTTCCACGTTGTATCGGCAGACGCCATAGTCCTTCCATAGTCCCAGTTACCCAGTCCACTAGCACCTCACCTCCATAGCCCGGTATCATTTCTAATATCCATTCCCTGTAATAGTCCTACACTGGCCGCTGGCTCTCCTTGGTCGTACTCCTATAGTGCGGACAGGGAGAGTCGCCGGCCAGTGTCACATAACATCTAGATTAAAACTGTGTAACGGGCCTCTACGTGTTGGCTTCGGCCCCACGCATGCCTTCCAAAGGTCCGGGATTTAATTGCCCGTGAGCAAGGAATACCTTACACAAACATAATAATAATAATAATATAGTATAAAACAAAGTCGTTTTTTTCTGTCCCTATGTCCCTTTGTTCCCTTTAATCTTTAAAACTACGATTTTGATGCGGTTTTCTTTATTAGATACGAGTGATTGAAAAGGAAGGTTTATAAGTATATTAATAACATTCATTAAATAGTGGGAAAATACTGTTATTTTGTAAACGTGTGGTATCGTAAATAACTTTTTTCGGCTGTACAGGGTGCAATTAAACCTTCCTGCCAATTTTTTCCAGGGCTTAGGTATGATTAGGAGAGTCCATTTAACCAAAAAAATTGTGTTTTTTTTATTTTAATGACATATTTTATCCCATTTAAAATCGTTGCAGAACGGTCACTCGCGATACAGCATATTATTTTTAAGAATATTTTCGAAGATATTACAGAGCACCTGCATGCAAAATTTCAGCCTGATCCAAAATCCAATTTAGTTAAAAAATAGTATTGGAATATAGTTGGCTTTATGATTTAAATATTATGAACATATTCTTCTTCAGAAATTCAGGCACGTTTTTACTCTTGATTCTACTCCGGCTACCAAAATTTCAGTCATTTCTGTTATCTATTGTAATTTATGAAAAATAAATTACAATTGAGAACAGGCTAGAAATAATCATTTTGATAACAGAAGTGGTCATATAAATATTCTTGCAGTGTTTTATTAAACTTTAATAATAAATTTTATAAAATATTCTTTTATTTTTTATAGTTAGAAAAGTTAATAAAAAGACAGGAGAGTGACTCAAAAATGTAATATAGACCTACAAATATTATATAGACCATTAAATGAAAACGATCCTAGAGCCAATTAAATCCTGTGATTCCTCAGATGAAACAAAGGAGAATGATTTAAGTGGTCCAAATTTCCACCACTAACGACTACCCATATTGACTTATTGTCCATTAAATATAGAGTAACTTTCATTATGAGACAAATTAAAAATAAGCTGTCAGTAAAAAGTTATGACCATATGAAAAAAAAATTTTGGAGCTAAAATATTGATATAGATATTCATCTATTTTAGTGAAAACCTAATAGGAAATACCAAGCGGCATGACATCACATAGATTGAGTAGTTAAAAAGTGCAATGGATCATATTAACACTATTTTAAGGAAGAAAATAGTAGAAAACTTTTTCATTCCGACATAACTTTTTACTTACAGAATATTTTTTGGTTGCAGTCCAGTTATAAAATGATTCTGTATTTAGCAGACTATTACGTAAGTGTTATTGGTTGTGGACATTTGCACCAAACTCAATACATTTTATTACATCTACTATATTTTTCATACACTATACAGCCATAACTTTTCACTGCCAGGGTATTTTCGACTGCGGTCTGGTTATAATGATTCAGTATTTAGTAGACAATTATTTTACCATATAGGACTCGTTAGTGGTGAAAAGGACCAGACGCCATACATTAAAAAACATTCTCCTTTTTTATCAGTTTATAGGGTTCCGTACCCAAAAGGTAAAAAAGGGACCCTATTACTGAAACTTCGATGTCTGTCTCTATGTCCGTCTGTCTGTCTGTCTCCAGGCTGTAACTCAAGAACCGCTATAGCTAGACTTCTGAAATTTTCACAGATTGTGTATAATATCTGTTGTCGCTATAACAACAAGTACCATAAACAAAACAATATTAATATTTAAGGTGGGCTCCAAAACAACGAATCTGATTTTTTTTGGCCTTTTTGCAGGATATCAATAATGGCAACAGGAAGGCACTTGAAATTTTCAGAAAAGCCTTAGATATACGTGTTCTTTAATAATGTTTATTTTTTTATTTTTTAATATTTACTTAAACAAATTTAAATTATTTTAAAATTATTTTTTTGGTTAAATGAACTCTCCTAAATCAACCTAAGCCCTGGAAAAAAATTGTCAGGAAGGTTTAATTGCACCCTGCATATATTAAATCAACAATGTTGGAATGGCGTGGGGCGTGTAAATAGCTCTCGCCTATGCGGGATAATACAAGATTCTTAAATTGAACCTTCAAGAAACGATTAACGAACACTCTGGTAGTGGCGTGTAAGATAAATTCCACTGACCTGTTCCGTAGCGTAGACAGTTAAGGATCCTCTCGCGGGTTGCAGCCACTGATCCCGTGGAAATTTCAGCAGTGAGCAGAAGATTTTGGACCGGCCGGTCATACGATTTTATAATTTCAGCTGAAACACTAGCCTTCTTTAGGAAAATTATCAAATTAAATTTTCCTCGCTGTCATGTCCAAAACGGTTGGAGGCAAACAGGAAGATCACAGATAGAAGACGCTTCTAGAAGTTTCTTGACATATGCGAAGTGTCAAAAATGACATATCCTCCTCGTCTTCTTCTTCTTCTGTCAGCGGTGAATTGCCAATTTCAGAGCATAGTATATTAGAGGCTCATCTAACGGTTGATGAACGGAACTCCCAAACTGAGCCACATTCCAGCAGTGGAGATCAAACACAACACAAAACCAGAGTGTTTTTAAATAATATTTAATTGAAAATTTGTTAATATAATATATTAAGAATTAAGATAAAGTAAGGTGCACAACCATGCTCCCCCCTTTGAAAGTTTGGAAAACTTTCAAAAGAATTCTAAATTATATTAAAGTGTTGGCTGTATAAGTAATCTAATTAATTTAATTTACTTACATTAAACAAAATATTGGATAATTAAATTTACGACAGTCAAGAATTACAAGAGAGCATCGTTGAAGAGGTTAAACTATTAATTTATATTATTGGGTAGGAATCGGATACAACTTCACTACAGGACGTTTGAAAGTACCATAACTTGTTTTTACCATGGCCACTCGAGCTATATTATCTTTCCCGGGGTATATTTCAACTATAATACCAAGAGGCCAATTTAAAGGGGCACAATCATCTTGCCCTACTAGAACAACAGTCCCAACCTTAACGGGGTTCTCAGGAGTGGCCCATTTCTGTCTCACTTGCAATGTGTGCAGATATTCCATCCGCCATTTTTTCCAGAAGGATTGAATCATCTGATCTAATAACTTTTTACGTTGAACAAGATTAGAATCAGAAACTTCCGACGCGGGCAAATATTGCAATGGAGTAGACATCAGAAAATGAGCTGGAGTGATCACCTCTGGATGAGGGTCCGAGGACACAACGTTCAAAGGTCGTGAATTCATGACGCACTCTATCTGAATAAGGACCGTCTGTAACTCTTCATAGGTCAGGAGTTGATTCCCTATGACCCTATATAAATGCGTTTTCATACTTTTTATATTGGATTCCCACATTGACCCAAAATGTGGAGCACGCGGTGGGATCATTTTCCATTCAATACGGCGGCTAACTAATTCCGGCTGTAAAGCCTTATTAAATTCCTCTAATAGCGCTTTTGCTCCTACGAAATTTGTGCCGTTGTCCGAATAAAGGCAAGAAACGGGACCGCGACGAGCTATAAAGCGTTTAAAGGCAGCTAAATAAGTATCTGACGTTAAATCTGACACCAGTTCGATATGAATTGCCTTAGTGACAAGACATACGAAGAGGCAGACATAAGCTTTTTGAGCATGCTGTCCACGACGTCGAGCAAGAGTGACACGGAGAGGACCAGCGTAATCCACTCCGGTATGGACAAAAGCTTTGGCTTCTTGAACCCGAAATGATGGTAAGTCAGCCATTTTCGGTGTGGGATGTTTTGGATTGACTCTAAAACAAACATTACATCGCCGCACCTTAGCTCTGACAACAGTCCTGGCATCCAATATCCAATAGCGCTGTCGCAAGATGGAAACCAACAGCCCTGGCCCAGCATGGCAATTCAAAATATGATAGTGTCTGATGATCAGATCGACAACATGATCATGTTTTGGCAGAAGGACAGGATGTCTGGCCTCAAAAGGTAAATCAGAGTGTGAAAGACGCCCTCCTACTCGAATAATCCCTTCTTCATCAAGGAAAGCCGAAAGATGTAGAAGCTTTTTTGCAGGCAACTTATTATCCTTAAGAAGCGCAATATCTTCGGGAAAATAAGTCATCTGTACTGCACGAATTACAGCTGTTTCAGCAGTCATAAGATTGCGAATTTTATCCACAGCTGAAATTCTCTTAACAAATCTTAAAACATAAACTACAGCAGACAATAGTTTATCCCATGAGGATAGACGTTGTGCTAGTTCATGTAAGACATGGGGCTTTCCTTGAGAAATAGTAGCAGCGAGAACACTTATCTTATGTTCCGGCAGGTTCTCACAATTTGAAGGAGCGAAGACCGTGATGGGCCACTCTGAAGTAGGGTAACACATCCAAGACGGACCACTCCACCAAAGAGGATGGGATATAATCTGGGAAGGTAACAAACCACGAGACAGACAGTCACTAGGATTCTCTGCACCAGATATATGAAAGAAATGTCGTGATGCCAGGTTCTCTTGACATTGTGACACTCGATTACTCACAAACACTGACCAGCGATGTGGAGAAGAATGAATCCAGGATAACGCAATCGTTGAATCGGAAAATGCATAAATATCAGAAATGTGAACCCGATCGAGGTACGTGTCACGAACAGTCTTCACCAGTTTGGACATCAACAGCGCAGCACATAATTCCAGTCTGGCAAGAGTCGTTACCTTAGTAGGTGAAACCTTAGATTTAGCACATAAGAGTCTGACTGAAATATCGTCTCCCTCGGTGATGTGTAAATATACCACACAACCGTAGCCATGCATACTGGCATCACAAAAGGCCACAATTCTGACTATACAATCCTTGGAGACACCTACATGTCTTGAAATCTTAGCACATGAAAGCAGAGGCAATTCCTGTGTTAGAACCATAAATCGTCTTATGATATCTTCAGGAGGGGTATCATCCCACCCAACATTACTCAGCCATAACTCTTTAATCAAAAGTTTGGCATATAAAATCACCGGAGCAACTAGCCCCAAAACATCAAATAAGCGGGCAACAACAGATAATATATTCCGTTTGGTGCATCGGTCACCAACCGGAGAAGTAGTAAAATAAAAAACATCCTGGACTGGCTCCCATGCAAGCCCTAAAACTTTAGACACAGTCTGTCCACCATCCGAAAACTCCACCGAGCTACGATGAGAGTCCGGAAGACTATTCAACAAAGTTAATGAATTACTTTTCCACTTAACTAAATCAAAGTTTCCTGCTTTGAATAGCAATATCAGTTCTTGCGCCAAAGCAGTTGCAGAACCTACATCTGGAACCGAATGAACCAAATCGTCCATATATAACCTCGACTGAGCAACCTCAGCAGCGTCTGAATAGTAAGGCTTCATGTCCGAGGCCAACTGACGCACAGTGCGCATAGCCAGGAAAGGACTCGATTTCAAGCCAAATGGGACACAATTAAAGTGAAAAGTGCGAATAGACTCTTTTTCATCAAAACGAAATAAAATCCTCAAATATTTACGATGATGTTCAGGAACTCCAATCCGTAAGTACATTTGCTTAATATCAGCTGTAATAGCTATGGGAAAAAGTCGAAAATGTAATAATAATAAAAACAAGTCTGCCTGCAGGTTAGGTCCAATATGTAAAATATCATTTAATGACAGTCCGCTATGTGTCTTAGCACTTGCATCCAGTACAATGCGAGGCAAAGGTTTGTCCGGGCGAACAACAGCATGATGTGGAATATAATATCCACCATCAACAATGTCAGAATCTAAAACTTCAGAAAGAAAACCGTTGTCTATGTATTCTTCAATCACCTTCCTATAATTCTCCCGTAGAGAAGGTACTTGCTTGAATTTCCTCTCTAGGGCCAGCAGTCTACGATGAGCCATAGAACGGGAATTTCCTAACTCCTCAGGACACCTACAGAAAGGCAAAGCAACCGAATATCTACCAGTCTCCAAGTCTCGAGTAACCGAGGATGTATAAAGATTCTCACACTCCGTGTCCTCCGGACTGAGAAATTGCCTAGGAGAGATCTCTTCTAATTCCCAGAACCTTTGTACCAAGTCATTGAGACCTAAAGCTGTGAAAGAGCTATGAGATGGAATTACTCCAGTATTAACAGTACTAGGGAAATCACCCATAAGTACATAACCGAAAGCAGTCATAACTGCAGGAGGTGCTCGAGTGCCCGAATCAATCCTACTTCCTAAATAAATATATGGAAATAGTTGAGCTCCCAACAAAAGATCAATATTGCCAGGAATATTCCATGACAAATCAGCTAAAGGTATGTTGTTTAAATAAGACATGTCGCACTTCTCTATAAAATGAGAAGGCAATTGGTCGGTGATACAATCCACCACCAAAGCTTGTATAGCATAACTACTATTTGGGTACACTCGTGACTGTATCTCGACACTCACATATCCAAGGATTGGTCGAGAAGTTAAACCAATTCCTTTCACACAAGAATTATTCAATGGAATGATAACTAAGTTGAGTAATTTACAACATTCTAATGTTATCAAATTATTTTGTGAACCATTGTCCAATAAACATCTAATAATAACTTTATTTTTATTATTATTATTGCAATTTGCATATACTTGAGCTGTAGCAAGCAATATATTAGAGCTCAGCTTTGAATTAACATTCATTGACAAGCTTGCACTTTCAGAAAGAGATTTAACCGAAGAATCATTTATATTACTTAAGGGTGTGTCAACTAAATTATTATTTAAACTGCTAGGAATACATAAATTGCTACTATCATTTGACTGTATCTGAACTGTATGAGCATGTGTCTTATTAATTTTATTTTCAAAATGTAACATTGTATGATGTTTTTTCCCACATATACCACAGACAGATGAAGAGCTACAACCTGAAAGGGTATGCGACATACTCAAACAATTCACACAACCATGTTTTGACTTTACAACTTCAAATTTAATTTGTGGTGTACTCAAAGATTTAAACTGGGCACATTCATATAAATGTTTATGATTTGCTCCATTACAGTATCCACAAACCGATGCAATAGAAGTAACTGTGTTATAATTTTTTGTTACAAAATCTTTATTTGTGTTAGAGCGGGTTGGCAATACTGAATTTTTACTAGATTTATTTGTACTACTAACTGAACGCGAGCTAGACAAACTAACATTATGGTTAGTGGGAGATCTCCCCAAGATCTTAACTTGATCCCGTACAAACAAAATCAAATCATTGTAAGAAGGTATTTCTTTACCCCGCACTGACAGCTCAAAGGATTGGGCAGTCTGAGTATCAAGTTTCCTCAAAGCACAATGCAACAAAATAAAATCAGTCACATCTACAATATCTAACTGTTTTAAGGCAGATACTGAAGCAGAATATTTCTCTATAAAGGTGTCCAGACTATTTGCAGTGTTAATACACGGTTTCATCTCTAAAATATTGTTTAAATAATAAGTACCTAATGACCGCTTGTCTTGGTATTTCTTAACTAAACTTTCCCAAATAATATTATAAGTTTCACCCGTTGGTACAATACCAGCGGTGGCCCTCAAAGCACTATGAGTAAGTTTACCAACTAAATACTGTACACGCTGCGAGTCAGTCAGTTGAGTATTATTATGCACATTTGCTTTAAAAGATTCATAGAAAATTGGCCATTTCTCTGTACTTCCATCAAAGCTAGATATTTCAATTGTCGGTAATTTAATTTGTATCCGTTCACTCGAACGAGACGGAGAAGCAACAGTGACAGAAGAAGCGGAAATTATATTATTCCTAGTGCGTTTAATGCGAGTAAACAATTCCTCAAAGGCTAATAACGGTGCATAATCAGGAGTTGCGTCAGAGTCGTCCTTTAACATTAAACAATTTAACTCATCAATAATGCTCTCGAACTTAGACTTAATTTCGTCTATCGTTTCCGATTCTATCATGAATTGTTCATTAGATCGCGACTCAAACGACGATATATTTAACGACAACTTATACAACCGATTCACCCTTTCGAAATAAATTTCTTTCTTAGAATTTAAGATTGTAAATTTTTGTTCAAATGACAAATCACTATCGTGCGCCATTTGTGAAATTGTGCACGTGTAAACCGGTGCAAAATATAGATTATTATCAGACTTATTTCGAGTAATTTACGAAAGTAAGTTATAAATAAGCAAAATATAAGTTACTAACAAACTTATTTCGAGTAATTTACGAAAATAAGTTATAAGTAAGCTCGTTACCACAGCAAGGCAACTGGCTATGCGTATGCGGCTCGATATGGACCAAATGGAATGGCGTGGGGCGTGTAAATAGCTCTCGCCTATGCGGGATAATACAAGATTCTTAAATTGAACCTTCAAGAAACGATTAACGAACACTCTGGTAGTGGCGTGTAAGATAAATTCCACTGACCTGTTCCGTAGCGTAGACAGTTAAGGATCCTCTCGCGGGTTGCAGCCACTGATCCCGTGGAAATTTCAGCAGTGAGCAGAAGATTTTGGACCGGCCGGTCATACGATTTTATAATTTCAGCTGAAACACTAGCCTTCTTTAGGAAAATTATCAAATTAAATTTTCCTCGCTGTCATGTCCAAAACGGTTGGAGGCAAACAGGAAGATCACAGATAGAAGACGCTTCTAGAAGTTTCTTGACATATGCGAAGTGTCAAAAATGACATATCCTCCTCGTCTTCTTCTTCTTCTGTCAGCGGTGAATTGCCAATTTCAGAGCATAGTATATTAGAGGCTCATCTAACGGTTGATGAACGGAACTCCCAAACTGAGCCACATTCCAGCAGTGGAGATCAAACACAACACAAAACCAGAGTGTTTTTAAATAATATTTAATTGAAAATTTGTTAATATAATATATTAAGAATTAAGATAAAGTAAGGTGCACAACCAAATGTAATATTTTAAAGTATTAATTGAATAAGGATTTATGCCGTATTGGTTAAAATCGCTTCGAAAATTAGCCATTATTTGTCGTAAAAAGTAAATGATCAAAAAATGTTATTGTGGGATATCCAGAGATAGACATAATAATTATACCATTGCCAAGTTTTCTATAGACCTTTTCAATGTGTACAATACCTACTTACTGCCGCACTCAGAGTGGAACACTAATTACTTAAATATAAGTATTTCCAAATTTTGACATAAGCCCCATACATTAATTATCTGCCAACTCTTCATTAAATTAAATTGAAGGTTAATAAATAATAGCTATGTCCACATTGTGCCCTTTCATCTTCAATTTTCATAATCTTTTCACATTCGAAATGTCAAAAGATTATGAAAATTGAAGATGAAAGGGCATAATGTGGACATAGCTAATCATAATTATTAAAATATCTCTGAGACCTGAGTACGGCGGTGAGTACATTATTTTGATAAATCTCGTAGGGTTCAGCCTGCGTTTGCTATGTAAGCGGAAAAAAGTAATTATTTACGATACCACACGAGAAACCTCAACTAACCTCAAATAACAGTATTTTCCCACTATTTAATTAATGTTATTATACTTATAAACCTTCCTTTTCAATTACTCTATCTAATAAAGAAAACCGCATCAAAATCCGTTGCGTATTTTTAAAGATTAAAGGGAACAAAGGGACATAGGGACAGAAAAAGCGACTTTGTTCTCTACTATGTACTAATTTGAGATTGATTTTACTGTCGGTTGTCGGTGGAAATTCATGTTGAAAACTAATAAAACACAATTTACGTTTTCCCAATAGCTATATTATTCAGTAATTGTTACATTATCTGTTTCAACAAAATACATGACGGGTTTTAGGTCGGCCTTTTAGCCAAGACCACGTCTTGTCACTGTCACGTTGACGCTGTCGTCGTGTCCACCGGCGGCATGCATCTCCCATCTGGGGTCCTTTTTAACCCCGTCGGACAACCACCGGCGAAGTTAGCCACAAACCTTCGGTCTGCCGGCTCGCACGTGCCCATTGACGTAAACTGGAATCCCGCCGGACAGGACTCCGCAGCAGCAGCACCCAGGAAAGTGATAACCATCAACACCACCCACAACCTCATGATGACGAGAATAAATGTATTTTGATCCTGCTCTCCTATTTATAATTGCTTTTATCGCTTAAAATAAGTTATATTATAATCAAATTATTTTTCATTCTGTCCGACACTGTACCGTAAATTGGAACTTCTAAATCGATTTATTATTTTTCACTTGCAGATTTTTGGAACTGAATACATTACATACAGCAGAAACTCACCTCCCTAGCCTAGAAATGCAATACAATTTATTAAAATCTTCTAAGATTAAGTATTAAAATTTAAAATACTTGTGTTTTTAATATTCAAATTTAAATAAAACGTAGAAGTGGTAAAGGTGTTGAGATGTTTGTATGTATGTCTGTATAGTGTATGTGTCTAATGTATGCTCATTTTATATTACAAGAGCTGCCCGAGCTGGAGAGAGTGCTCTTTGCTTGTGTTAATTGTAACAGTTTTTAGGGTTCCGTAGCCAAAATGGCAAAAAAGGAACCCTTATAAATTTCTTCATATTGTGTGTCTGTCTGTCTGTCCGTCCGTCCGAATGTCACAGCCACTTTTCTCCGAAACTATTAGAGCTATGCTATTGAAACTTGGTAAGTAGATGTAGTCTATGAACCGCATTAAGATTTTGATGCAAAAATAGAAAAATTATTAAAAATTTTAGGGGTCCCCATAGGTACAACTGAAACAAAAAAAATTTTTTTCATCTAACCCATGCGTGTGGGGTATCTATGGATGTCTCCAAAAATCATATTGAGGTTTCTTATATCATATTTTTCTAACCTGAATAGTTTGCGAGAGAGACTCTTCCAAAGTGGTAAAATGTGTGTGTCCCCCCCTCTAATTTCTAAAGTAGGGGCATGATAATTCTAAAAAAAATATATGATTACTATAAAAACTACCAACGAAAATTGGTTTGAACGAGATCTAGCCAGTAGTTTTTTTTATACGTCATAAATGGTAAAATATAAATAAATCAAAAACTTTTTAATTTCATAAAAATAAACCTTATTGCTGCTGCGGAACCCTTCATGGGCGAGTCCAACTCGCACTTGGCCGTTTTTTAATAGTAGGTACGGGAGCCCTAGAACATTTTTTTTTATAACTATTATACTAATTTTTTGTGAGTAGCTTCATTTTGATAAGACGAACAACATTTTTATTTGCAAAAAATATCGAAAGTGGTAGCTGGATTTCATAATTTGAATTGATGGTCCTAAAATATGGGCTGTTTTAAATTATAAGACTATACTAATCTATCAATATACAAAAAATCAGCTCGTTAGGGTCCCGTTATAGGGTTCTGTAATGAATAAAACTTAGTTGACTACTGAACTGATTTTTTGTATAATGATAGGTTAATAGTTATACAAGGTGCAATTAAACCTTCCTGCCAATTTTTTTCCAGGGCTTAGATATCATTAGGAGAGTCCATTTAACCAAAAATAATTGGGTGTTATATTTTTTTTATTGACATATTTTATCCCATTTAAAATCGTTACAGAATGGTCACTCGGGGCGCGGGTGATGATCGGAGGTAACGCGGGGGAGGTGCGCGCGTGGGGTCACTTCACACGCGGGTACGGAGTACTATTATATATTCTGTGACGCGGGTGACGCGTCGTGTCCAGTAGTAGTAGTGTTTTTTAGGATAACTTTCGGAAGCTATTTCTCAACATTTTAGTACTGAGTGACTATAAAAGAAAAAATACGTGTATTTTTATTTTTAACAAGGATTAATATATTAAAATTTGGCAGGAAGGTTTAATTGCACCCTGTAATAAGAGTAACGTTGCCCTACAAATAGAACAATCCATATTTTAGGACCATCAAGTCAAAGCATTAAATCCTTTCTATCTCTGTTGACTGTTAGCTACCACTTTTAAGATTTTTTGCAAATAAAACTGGTGTTCATCCTATGAAAATGAAGCTAATCACAAAAAATGAAGTGGCTTGAAAGTCTTAAAAAAATTTGTTCTAGGGCTCCCGTACTGTAATAATATTATCATGTACTGGAGTAATATTCCACTACACTGCAACTGTAATAAGCATCCTAACATAATCACTGTGAATTACAAAGTACAAAACGTGTCCACACGTCCCGCATTCCGTGGGATAGTCCCAGTGACTGTGAATGAGGCTGTCTACCACATCATTAAAAATGTCTCGCTAAAATAGACCAGAAATTTCCTCAATGTCATACGTGTAACGTGAACATCACAAAGAAACGCCTACGCAGTGTTTTTCAACCTGTGTCTCGCAACCCAGGTGGATGTAAGTCTACACTCTACTGTGTGAACAATACAATTTATTATATTTTTTTATTTAGTTAAATTCCAGAGAAAGGCACTGCATTTCAGGTCAATATTCTATTATAAATTATTTCTGTTTGTCTAGCTATAACTCGAAAACGGCTAAAGCAATTTGTCAAATTTTCATCTTAAAATTTTTTGAAGTCATCTAGTAGTAAATAAATTTGTTTTTTAGGGTTCCGTTCCCTATTATTAAGACTTCGATGTCTGTCCGTCTGTCTGTCTCTAGGTTGTATCTCAAAAACCGCTATAGCTAGAGTTCTGAAATTTTCACAGATTGTGTACATATTTCTGATGTCGCTATAACAACAATTATACTAAAAACAAAACAAAATTAATAATATTATTTAATAATATAATTTAATCCCATACAACAAACGTGATTTTTGGCCTTTTTTGCTCCGTATGAAGAATGGTAACATGTAAAATTTTCACAAAGCCCTTAGTTATTGTGTACTTTTATAATTACTAACAATATCAAAATAAAATAAAGATTTAAGTAGGGCTCCCATACGAAAAGCATAATTTTGACCTATTTTTGATTTATAACGGTACGGAACGCATTGTGCGCGAGTCCGACTCACACTTGGCCGATTTTAATTTTTTTTTTAACACAATTACTCCCGATGTCCCGTTTTAGTAAGAAAAAATATAATATTATTATGGTCAGTAGTTTATAGTAGGTATTGTAGTAGTACATTACATACTACGTAATAACGTAACTTAGTAATTAAGAGCCGTAAACCGTGACGACTGACGACGAAGCTACACTTTAATTTCATTCACATCCCAAAATAACAAAAGAATTGAATAATATTATACAGTACTGATGTAAAAAATTTATTCTCAAAATGTTCATATAAAATAGAGCGCTATTGTTTTAAGTAGTATCCAGTTACGGATTAACCCTTAATCAAATTAAGCAATTGCCTAGGGCATCACGTCTGAGGGGGCACCAGAAGAAGGACAAAAAACATTCGTCATTAGGGCATCAGCTCTCACTCGCTCGCGCTGCTCGCGTCATCAAAAATCACACCAAAAAAAATAGGAAAAAACTAATGTTTTTAGGTGGTAAAAGTTAAAAGACTGATTCTAATTGACATACGGATAGGGAGGGGAAGGGGGCACAGGCATGGATTGCTTAGGGCATCAAGTGGTATTAATCCGTCACTGGTAGTATCATAATATCTATGTGATATTCTATACTTAAGTATATATTATTATATTATAATTTTAATAATCAATACTTACAGCTATAAGTATTGATTGTAAAGCCCGTCACAGACTTAGCTATAATATATATTAATATACCGTGAAATTACACTGAAACCAGAAATATATATTATAGCTGAGTGTGCGGTCACGCGAAAATTAGTATAGAAAATATATAGTAATATGCCTAGCTATAAAAATATTAATATATATTATAGCTAAGTCTGTGACGGCCTTAATGTAATGTAAAGCTGCAGAGTTTGCTAGTTTGAACGCGACAAACTCAGGAAGTATTGTAGCCCTACCATCGAGTTTAAAGCTATAAGTTTTTATCGATACTCGATACCGACTACGTAAATTTTGTATGGCAAATTTCGGTTTCTAGCGTTCACTTGCGGAACTAAAATCGCCATTCTAAAAATTTACGTAGTCGGTGTCGAGTATCGATAAAATACTGTAGCTTTAAAGTCATAGAGCTCTACTGGACTGATTTTGATGTGATTTGGCCACAGATATAGAGTAAACCATGGCAAAGTATATCATGTCCTTCGTGCGAAAAGAAGCCTATGGGCAACTTTTTTCAGAAAATGTACGGTTCCCGAGAAATTCCTTATTTACGCGGGCAGAGCCGCGTGGAAAGTCTACTTCTAATATATTATGACCACGACTGATATCACCGCTCCTGCTGATGATGAGAGAGGCAATAGAAATGACGGAAGCCTCACATACTCCACACGAAATGACAGGCACGCGAACACCTCATGTGTGGTAAATGATAATATTAATATTTTAGTTCCTTTACCGTTTGATGTCTATAATTATAATATATTATTATATTAGTAAGCGAGCGAAAAACTTTGGATCCTTTTTGACGAAAAATGCGGAAACGTAGGTGAATTAAATTTTGCACAGTAATTATAGTTTATATTGTGAAGGAGTGCATCGAGCTAATATTATTTTGAAATTATGCTTTCATCATACATATTTTTTTAACAAAACATTACACACACTACAATGTGCACACTACCATCATTTTGAATGACAAGCATATACATACGAATTATACACTTTTGTTTATGGTTGAAGCCTGCTGTCAAATTAAAAATGGATTGTTATTTCTTATTAAATCTGAAATAGCCAATACTTTAAACGGGGCCGGGAAGTCAAAAGAAGAAGACAATTAAATTTGAGGTCAAATTTCGACCATTGGGCGATCTCTAGTTATAATATAGTTAGACTGAAAACGAATATAATATGGATTTACGGTACTTAAAATAAAAGGGTCGCGGTCCAGGAGCGCCGACAGAAGTAAAAACGAAACAGGATTCGGCAAACATCTTCGCCGCAAGATTTTCTTGCCCATCTCAAAAAAGCACATGATACAAATTTCACAGCTCCGCTAAAGTTTAATTTAAAAAAAATCTGGACGAAAATACTTTTACTTTTCCCATTCTTGCAGACCCCAAAAAAACCGAAACCTTGCTAACGCTCAAATGACTCAAATATCATTTTTACATGAAAAGGAAGATCAGAATAAAAATAAATTTTAAATCATGCAAAAGTTTACAAGCTTTATAAATATATTATAGAGCGGCTGACTAGCAAACGCAATAAAGTTCCGGAACACTTGATTGAGCTTTTCAATTCGCTGATGAAGCTTTGGCTGAACCTAGCTTTCGGATCCATGGTGCGCGAATTCATTCGAATTAAGAAAATTATCAGATTGTATACATTTATAATATATTTGCATGTTTCACACACAGAATCAGCTGCTATAAGGAAAAAATAGAATTAAAATGTTTTATTCCAATTACTGCGGTATTCCTAGAGTCAATTTATTTTCACACTAATTGCCATCAGATTCTGGTAGACCTATAATATTCGTCTCTGAGTGCGGCAGTATGACATTGTTCCATCTACCTCAATGTTGCACATTGACGTACATTTCTGTCTCGTCATGTTTTAATAACTTTATGTCGATCCATTTATGTAAATTACCCACACAAAATAGACGCCGAGGAAAAAACAGCGTACGTAAAAACCCAGGGCGATCAGAAAATATATAAAACGTATCGTTTATTTTTGTACCATAATCTAAATGCGAACTTAATGAATTCATACGAGACGAAAACTACGAGCGTGCGCGAGTTAACGGCTGGTAATATTCCATGAGGTACGTGGACTTACGAGGTACTGTGGAATTGTTTGCGCGGTTTGAGATGGCAAGGATTCATGCGCAATATTTTAAATGCATACGACGTTCTATTTTACAAGGACACGTCATCTTCCAAGGATATGTTACACTAATTTTGAGCCATTTCGAAGCGGGATTCCCGAAAAGCCTAGGATTTAGCGGGTGTTTGGATAGGTAATACAAGTACTACTTTTTTATATAGGAAAATGTTTATGCATCACCGGCGGATTGGGGATATCGGCCGACATATTATGGTCTATTCACTATAAAACCCCATGGTGCTCCTCTCCCCGCTTTAGGCAGAGTCGTCAAGGTACGGTAGAACCTACCATAACTAAGTATAGGAAAGTTTTAATTGAAATTTGGCCATTGCCCTCTATCGCTACTCGTGCTGTGATAATCTTTTAAGGCGATTGTTATATCGCTTGAAAATTAAAAATACACGTAGAGAATTTATAATAAATTGTGGATGCTCGGCGACTGGGCAATATAGTCTTAGACGATGGGTACTTAGCCCCTTTATAAATAGGCTGCTATAGGCCACGGCCTAGGAGCGGCAGCATCCTAGGGGGGTGGCAGCCGACAGCGTCCATAGAGGCTCCACAGATAACATACATGGGGCGGCGGAAACCAAGTGATCTACTCTCATAAAAAATATAAATTTGGCACTGGGACTTAGGTGTATTCAACGTTCAGCCGTTTGAGTTCTCCGGCATGTATCAACGAGCACTCGCACAATATTGACACACAATCAGCGTGTTTTGACAAGACCAGCGACTTGCCGATTGTGAATTGTAAACGCAGAGAACCTACACTATTTACCCAAGTAGACGTAGACCGTAGTACGTCAGCACTTATACAGGGTGTAACATAACAGGGATCATACAGGGTGTAACAAAAAAAAGTTATAATACTTTAGGATATACTGTCTTTTGTAGAATTCATTGTGAAAGTAGCAGCACTAGACCAAAATTTTTTTTTCTTTTGTATGGGCAAACGCCCCAACGAGTTTTTCCATACAAAAGTGAAAAAAAATTGGTCTTTCAGCGCTGCTATTTTCACAGTGAAGTCTCTACAAAAAACACATACACACCCTAAAGTATTATTACTTAGTTTTGTTACACCTTGTATACATGGGGCTTCATACACACCCTAACACTTTAGGGCGCAGATTCTTTGTCTGACCCTGCATGATTTCAGGACCAAGTGTAGTTTTTGAACTTTTTGGTCTCAGTCATGATGGCGAACCAAACTCTATGTTTATCTATTTCTTTCCCTTATACTTTCCCGTATGGTCTCGGAATAAGCATTAGAACATTAGCCAATCTAAATTTAATATCTACGTTGCAACATTTTACAGAAAAACGTAGTAAGTATACAGTTGAAGATACAAGCTTTCATCCGTCCTGAGTGTTTGTTAAACTAATTCAAGACACTTCTGTGAACAATCTCATACGTTATTCAGAGGCGAAACCTGGCGGCTGTCCGGCAGCCGACAGCCGACTCCGGACATCGACGGACCCGACCTCCACGTGTGAGACACAACTCTCGCTTTTATTTTGGCACAAAAACTATGTTATTCACTGAAAAATTCACCTTCGTGAGTCGTTCGTTGTTCCACAAACTAAATTTTTCACAGCCAACGCTTTTTGTAAGCCAAAAGCGGTTTCTATGAAACAAATTTCGCGAGCTTTTCTTTTCCGAATATAAACCTTCTGTGAAGTTCGTAAATTGAATAGACAATAGTTTTCTAATTCCGTGTTATTTTTTGTTAATAAATTAATATAACAGTGAAATATTACTTAGTAATTCTTCGTACGTGGTAATAATTTTTTCACCTTTTAAATTTAAATAAAAGAAAAAGCTTAACCATGCAAAGGGCGGTTAAAATCTGCTCAGTGATGTTACAGTAGGAAAGCTTCATGACTACATACTCTACATATCAACAATTTTTGACATAGCTAACTCAATAATAATCAGAAGCAACAATAATTAAAGCGTTGTATAATGTAGGTAGGTATCCCTTATTTAGTCGGATTATATTAAGTCATTGTCAGTCATAGTCATGTTCATCCCCCATCTTTCTACGAATCAATTTCTCTGATGATACTGTCAGAGAAGTTGATTCCTAGGGAGAAGACGGACCTAGGTAATTTGGTCGCGTTAAATCAAACTCATCCGACCGATCACAGCTAACATTGATTTGACATATCACATAAGCCGACCAACTGACGTAGGTCCGTCAACTTCCTATGAATAGATTTCTCTGATGGTACACACCAACCCCAATTTCCCAAAGTAATGACTCGCTTATTGTATTGCGAGTTGCGAGGTGACTGGTTATAAAAGGTGACCTTACGTAACGATGTTTGTCAGACCCTCATCATCACAAGCTGGCCACGACGGGAACAGATCCAAGTATACATATTAATACAACACAGTGTAGAAATTGCTATAATCATTTTGATTTTTGGTATGGTTTTGCTTCGGAATGGAAAGTTGATCCAAGTACAGGCGGTATTATAGCTACAAAGACATGTGGTATAAAAGTATGAACTCGAATGCGTTGCAACGAGCTCACAAAATAACCCCAGCGTTTGTTTTTCACATGCGAAGGATCTAGCAATGCATTCGACCGTGAGACAGTGACGCTATACAAGATAGTGTAAGGTTTAGGTTACACGCCATCGCCTTGTAGAACTATAGTTTCAAAAGAATTAATAATAGTTCTGTAGCAACACTTATCAGCCCCAAGTCACAGCAATTTCACACCTATTACGTGTAAATAATCAATGAAATGCGCAACAACGCGCAATAAAATTACATTTTCACGGGGAAATTACAATCCACATCGATTCGCAAAAATTAGCATTAGAAACGAAATTTCTTTCGTGGAAAAGTCTGATACGATTTTCGTTAACGTTACCCGCAGTTTCTTTAAATGTGAGTATTACCGGTAAGTGGGTACTTAAGGGCCCATAGACTCGATTGGCCCCCGTTAGGCCCCCGCTAGGCCCCCAGGGAGCCAACGAGGCCGCGAGTAATGGCGACGCGTCACGGAGTTTTCAATTATGTTATCTTCCACATCTCCGGATTTGCATATTTGAGGTGCCTTTTGGTTAGGTAATTAAATTGAAGACGCCATTTGAAAAATTGAAGCTTAACTTTTTACGGCAGTTACGGCCCGGCCGCATCTGCGTCTATCGTCCGAAGCTTCGTGCAATGAGACGATACTATTGGACGATACACGCAGATCGTCCAATAGTATCGGCTTTAGCGCGAAGCACCACGCATATGCGGCCGCGGCATTACAAAGATATTATGGGAGATTCTATATTTTCGAAGATAGAATCGGCGCGGCGGCAAAGTTTCAGGCTCTATACTCGGACTGGAGCAGCATCCAGTACATCTGAACTTGTAGCAGAAATGGACGGGCTTTGCCGCACTAATCAAAGTATAGAGTAGATCACATTCATATTACACTGTTCGAATTGGACAAACGCACACATAAGCGTGATTTCAGGTGAAATAGAACAGAAACACACCGCGAGCAACTTAGTTATAAATACAATAAATAAATAAATATTTTTTTATGGTTTTGAGTAACTGGAAGTATGCACAATAATGTAATAGGTACTTATTTTAAAATTTAAATAAAGGGCTCGCTAGACTCCTGACTACAAAAGTACACTAATCAGGTATATTGCCCTCCACAAGCGTGTACGTCGCTGTCACACGCCGGCCGTCCATTAGCACCAGGTGTTCCCCCCGTACCCTCCCCGTACCCTCTCTGTACCCAGCCCGCACCCTCATCAGGCCATTACGCGGCAAATTGTCACAATACAGGTGTCAAACGGTCCCACTCCACGCACAATAGCCCGCCGCCATAATGCGATGGTTTTTCGCAATTTCGAGGTCTCACAAAGGCTTTGAATTGGGACGTTTTTGTACACCTCACAATAAGTTTGCATTACGATAGGGATTACGGTTTAAAGTAGACTTAATTTTGTCCCGTGCGGTGGCTTATAACAGCTGAATATGTTAATTGCTGGGTGTTAACACTTTAAATAAAGCTAAAATTGCGATTGACTATTATCATATCACCAAACAATTAATATAAATCTAAACTTTAGACCCACCGTAAAGTGCGACCTATAGATCGATTGGTGGTCGAATGGTGGGTCGATTGTTGATGCTTTAGACTCTAATGCATCAACAATCGACCTTGATAATAGTCAGTAATTGTAACCAAATATGCCCCATGACTGTATAATATGGTCTTATGGTCTTGTAAATGGTTTATCATAGCCACACAAGTGACTTCCCTACAACCAGCCTTATTTAGGCAGAACTTTTTACTAGCAGTCCGTTGCATAAGGCAGTAGGCAACTATCCAAATCTTTAATTCCGTACCAGGTAGGCGCAGGCGGTGCCAATTGAAAGCGCCGTGTATCGCAGCTGTCACGACCACCATTTGTCACGGTAATCACCGGACAGGGGGACAGTTGTCTCCCGGGGGGTGGCTGCCCCCCTCCGCGCCCGGCGGCGACGTGAATCCGATTATGCGCGAGAAAAATGATATAAAATATTAACTTCCTTTGTTATAGTTTTTATCTAGCCTCTTAAGCTTGTAAGGACTTTATTCACTCGAGCCTTAATTTTTCTCAGTAAAAGTTGTTATTGTCGTAGGCTTCCAGGGCTTTGTAGCCATTTCTCCCAACGTGTTTAAATAACCCTGGACTGGAGCCCCTATAAATGCAAGGTATACGATAAGGAGCACTAACTGTTGGTGATAATGCTACCTGTACCACAGTGTTTGCATGTCACGTAAAATCATGTTGCATGTCAGAAGCTACCTCTTGCGGCAATTTCCTTCCAATGTCATGACATGGACGCCGCTGTCACTGATAAGTCTGATAACCAATGCACCGCCGACGTCTCGCCTCGGTCTGAGCTCGCCGGTGTTTCATTTCCGCACCCGTCTGAGCACATGACCTAACAACTTAAGAATGAATTTTAAAGTAGAAGGTATTGGTCGTTATAGATCTGTATTGTTGTCACAAAACTTTGAGGTTTATCAACCTTCATTAGAGCTTGATAGATATACAAACGTACGCGCAATTGGTCTTTTGGTTGCAGAACAAAAGACCAATCGTTCGTACTGCGTAACTACCCACGATAGATATCTGTCAATTGATGCTGCGTTCTTATCACTTTATGAGTTATGACGAATGTATATTTTTAATATCTAAGTGATCCAACAGAATCACTGACAACACGACAACAGAATTAGCGAGGTCAAGCAGATAAAGCGATTATATTGGTGCTGCAAAAACCATCTCGCAACGCAGCTTCGCCCAGCTCCAGGCCAAACCTCACTTATAATACGACACCCACGCTGCATACGTGACCGCCACCGCGTGACTCTAAAACACCCTGACGTCATAATTTTGTCTACGCAAGAGAAAACTTATCTGCTATGATCATAGACTTATATATTACTTAAATCGATGGCTATGATTCAATTAAAGGAATGAAATTATGTTGTCATATAGAAAATTTTATTTCCTATAATGTTATTCCTCTTACCAAGTATTTTAATATAGGTATGATACATACGATTGTTACGTTAATAATATCATTATTTATGACTGTACAAAGTGGCTACTCCAATTACGTAGTAAGAAAGCATCATAGAATAGAAAACGCATCATATCTTGCATACACCAAGATACTTAATGTGAACACAGTGTGTCAGTGCAAGCGTGGATCTTTAACTTATTTATTAACAAGTTCAGAAAGTAACCAAACCTATAATGATGATGGTATTTGTAGCTAATAGAAGGCTCTCGATCGTCGGCTATCATCTAGGCCTCTAGGGCCTGCGGCTTATCTAGATATGAGAGGGTTCGGCTTAGGATACTTCGGTCAAGTTTTCTTAGGCAAAAAATATTTCATACTATTATTCTCTCAACAAAATGAAAGTATCTAAAAAGTATTGCCTTACAGTAGGTATAAGATTAATAATATCTCTAGGACGATTTTACTGAAATGGACAAACACAATGTACCATCGAGGAGATTGAATCCTAGGCAGTTGACAAACCAACGTCATTTGGTCGGATCATGTCAATTCAATGTAATGTTAATTGTGATCTTTCGGCTGGGTTTGACATAACGCGACCAAACTACGTAGGTCCCCCATCTGCCTAAGAATCAACTTCTCTGATAGTACCAATAACAATCATTTCAGCACTTAGTGTCTAAACACACTAGGCCGAAGTTACGCCGGCGTAAATTCCCCGCAAATGTCAAACGCATACAAAATACGGACGGAACGCGACGGAACAGTGTGTCATCCCTCGCGTTTCCGTATTTTGTATACATTTGAAACGCGGCCGAATTTACGCCGGCGTGTTTAGACACTTAAATACATTGAGTATAAAAAAAAACTCATTATTTTCTGTGAATTTAAATCGAAATCAGGTAATTCTATCTGCTTTATATTGGACATTAATTGCCCTGCAGATGCTGTAAGCGCGCCGCAGCGCCCGCGGCCGGAGCTGACCACCGTCAGATTTCTGACCACCGTCACAACTGACCGCGTCAGAAGTAATTGACTGACCAGCGCAAACAGCCCGTTATGCTCGTAATTAACCAATTCGTCGAGAAATTGCCTCTCAAAACTCCGACCGACGCGATCAACGCTCGTTTTAATTGCATTAAATGTAGAGAATAATGGATAAAATATGCTAGAGTGATAATAAATATTTGATGAACCTTTCAAAATTCAAATACGTTTGAAATCAATATAATGACTGTATAGCAAAACTTAATTATATCTGGGGACACGGTAGTGTCCCCGCCGAGACGAGCCAAGCGAAGCGCAAGGGCACTACCTAATTAAAGCTTGGCTCTACATTAGATGATGTCTTTTTCACAGAGAAAACCTTTTGTGGTCGTCGAGGTAACATTTACATGAAATGTTTTTGGTGGGATGTGATTATAATTATTATTATAATAGAGTCAGTACAGCAAAATGATATTTCTGTATTAGACTTTAACAGAGCCTAAAGCTATTGACTCTTGTATACAATGGCTATACGCCAATATTTTAAGTTACAACAAGTACTTAACCGAAAACGCATCTTTTGCATAAAGCATTTTATTCGGTAGGTAACTTGAAACTGTTCAGCGTTATTTCCCCATATAATTTGTATCAGAGTAATAAACTCCCACACCAGTTTCAGTGACGGTGGCTGGTTTCATTGAGACAAGGGTAGTTACGCATGAGTAATTTATAGTGCCCAAGTGTATGCGCAGTACAGAAGAGCACTCTCTATTCCTTTACTCTCATAACCCAGACACGACTGGCGAGAGATTAGGCGCAGGACCGACTTTTTACATGCCCATCCGAAATATGGATCATCTTACTTGTCAGACAATCAGGTAATTAGCCTGCATTGTCCTAACCAAACTTGGAAATAACATGTTTCCAACGCGGGAAAAGTCAAGAATCACGCTCTTAACCACTGGACCATGGAGGCGAACTTCTATCAGAGTAATGTCTATCTAACAACAGTTACTCCGATAGATATATTTTAGAGATAATATATAATTTTAGTCGCAGGTAGAATACGTATGACTGGTTGGTATTAGGAGCACGCAGTCAGGTCAACGGTACGGGGTAATCTCTCGGTCGTCTGGAGTCGGGACCGCGCTGGGTTTAGTTTTGTCTGCGGAAAAATCTTCTATTTACCTTGTTGACGTCTTTTAAAGCAAAAAAAGTTTTACTGGTGTGTTACACTACACTGTACACACTTCATTGATTCCAATGATAGCAACGTTTAACATGCAGTTTATTCTGACTGTATCGTTGTAACTTGTAACCTACTGAACCGATTTAACTTATTTTTTATGCTTACAGAATACGTCTTCAAAAATCTGTAAATCATAAGCTCTACTAATACAATAACTAATAATTAATAGTAAGTAATATCATAAATCTGAAAGTTTGTTTGTTTGAAAGCGCTAATCTCAAGACCTACATGTTCGAATTGAATAAGTAATTTTGTGTTGGCTAGTCCATTTATCGAGGAAATATAGAATCCATAGCCCCATATACCAATAATATAAATGCGTAACCGCTGAACCGATTTTTCTGAAATTTGGTATGGAGATACTTTCAGTCTCGGGAAAGGACACAGGATACTTTTCATCCCGGAAAAGTGTAAGGTTCCCGAGCGATAAATAGCATGATTTTGGCGCAACGGAGTTGCCGACGTTATCTAGGCAACCATATAAACCGATAACTCGATAAGATCTCCGGTAAACCAGTTTGTCGAGTCAGCTGCGACCGACGACCGACGACTGACTGAATGAAAACCGGTAAATAATAATTAACACCTGATCTATAAGCGATAAGCTCTATATTTTTCCACTACCGAGCATAACGAAAGACATATTAATAGAATATAAACATCTTTAAAGGCAACCGGAATCTAACGCCGATCAATAATAATAATTGATGTCAATTGCGTGAGACGTCTTTGGAGTCATACAAATTTAGAAATGCATCTACGCGTCGCGTTGCGGTCTGAATCAACCCTAACATTTAACAGCCACAGATAAAAAAAGTTGAGAATGAGAGGTGTCAAGGGACACCCCGATGGAACGAAGTTATTTCTTATGTACAAAAATATTAAGCTTTTTTAAAGCCATGAATATAAGGGCCATAAGTAAAACAAAACGACTTGCATTTGCTTGTAGCTTTGTAGTCTCTGAGCGAAACCGCGGACAGACAGACGGACAGACAGACGGACGGACAGACCGAAACTATGGTTCCTTGTTCACTACGGAACCTTAAAAAGCAATAAATCTTCAGCTTTACAGCGGGGTTAATCTACTGCACGTATTTGTATTGTGTATTGTGTTACAAATGTAAGCTGATCGCTCCCCCATTCCCGGGCGGATTACACCGATCGACAGATTTATTTTACTGACAGTTTAATGGCTGCGCTGATTTCATGCGGCGCTTCATTATCATATTATCTAGATGTTGCTCGCAACTTTGTTGTGCGGAATTTTGTTAAAAAAATACGTTTTTCTGCAACAAAACTAGGCGTCTAGACTCTAGTATCTAGGGTATTTTTCTTTCAACCTAATCAGTCCATGTTTGTAGGTACTATAAAGATAGTCATATTTTGTCAGTCATGTCCAGGAGCCGAATTCTAGTGACTCATACGTATCTCAGCGTGTATTATTGTACATACCGTATGAATATTATCATTGATTATTATCCCAGATGGCAAATTTAGTAATTACTAAACGGCTAGAAAAACATTTCACATAATAAATCATTACAGTATTTTTTTCGAAAATCTATTGAGCGTAAAATTTACTCTTTAAACTCTACGTGCCCAACATAGTGTCCGTCTGTAGCCTGTTTTTCAGCCGAAACTGAAAAAACTGAAATTTAGCCCAAACTGACCTAAGCCGAAACCTAAATTTCGATTAGTCTATATATATATTTAATCCCACGGTTCTCTAGCACATGGTCACTGTACTACGAGCGAGCGGCGGAGTGATAGAGGCTGTCTGCACTCGACCAATAAAATTGCATTCTTCAGTCTGCGGCCAAATTGGCTCTCCGATGCATCGAGACTCGAGACGATTGAAAAACTAATAACGACGATCCATACGTACTTATTTATAATATTATTTTGAGCCCTGCACCCTTAAGCCGTTTGGAAACGATTTTTGACGGAACGTTAACGAAGAAAGAAAATGGTACACCGGTATATTGTAGGTAACTCATATCCAGTAACGGCGTGGGGGGGGGGACTTCCAGCACCTCCCATTGCTCATATCGACACAACGGTTACGACTTACGTATCTTGCGACAGCTATGCATCATGCGTTTGACAGCACAATATCAGCTGCTGACCACAGTATAGCAATATTATATTGCTATACTGTGCTGCTGACGCTGTCAAACACCGCGCCTGTCGCATAGATAGAGCCCTCAATAGAGCCTATCGCGAGATACGTTGTTCGTAGAGAGAGTGTATAATTTATTAAATATAAAAAACTTAATTTACCTCTATGAAATTGTTTTAAAAAACATTGCGAAACAAGCAAAGAGCGTCAATTAAAAAGTTGTAAAACCTGTTAGCTGCTGACTAGAGCTGGCGTCCAGCTCAGAACATGACAGAACTTCCAACGGGTTAGCTGTCTACGAACATTAAACAAACTTTTGTAAGGGTTAACTACATTACGTGCGGAAAAGCGCTCACTTTTTGAAAGGAAAAATCTCTGTTTAATTAAAAAATGGTTTATCCTTTTTAGCCTGTGCGTTAGTCAGATCCTGTAAATGGTTCATATTAAATATTCAATTCGTTTATCGTCTCGTCCACATATTATTATCAGGGCGAGCGAAGCGAGCCCTAGTATATCCCACAATCTTCACATTTTGTGGTACACTTTACGGAAAAACTATCATGCCTATAATTGATTTATATGTAGATGACTAGAGTGTTATCACTTATCATCAGTCAGTCAAGGTGTGACTACGCGAGCTCTCACAAAGCTCGGCTTTTAGCAAATTTAATTTCAGATCAAAATTTTACCAGAATATAATGGCATACAATTTTTCATATTAGTATGGATAGAATGTCCTGTGCTCTAACGACTAACATCAAGTGCTTGGTCGCCCTACAGGCTACAGGGCGCCCGCGCCACTCGCAGCCGGCACACTTAATATATTATTAAGTAATACCAGCCCTATTGCTCCTTACAATATGTTGCTTAAATTATATCTTATACCGGCATTAAAGTAATTCCATTTATTTTTATTTTATTTTATTTTATTTTAAAGGAAAACTTACAGCTAGTACAAAGGTAGTATAACAAAGTAGCAATATAAATGCCAATTAAAAGTTTTCACGACTAAATATTTGACTAAAATGAATATAATTTTGGTTGACGTCGAATTAATATATATATATTATATACACACACTATGATTAATATATAAAGAAAAGGAACAATAAAAATGTTATCCTAATTCTTATAAGTAATAACTAGTAATAACTTTACTTAATTTAGTTACTATACCTATCGCTATAGTAAAATATATTTGGTTATTTACATTGTAGTTTAAATACGGGCTTCTCTGTGCAAAGTGCTTTTCTTCAAATATATTGGCTGAGATTTTTTGAAGATTCGTATGATTGCCCAAAAATCATACGCCATTCTCAAATTACGCCCAGTGTGTGTGTGCTGTTATTTAAGTTAAGGTTTTAATTAACCGAACAAACTCGTAGAGCTTGTCTAAGGGCCTGTATTCACTTTGATTAGTGCGATTGCAAGTGATTAGTGCAGGTAGTGATTAGGACCCCCCGATGGTTGCTCGCCTTGTCGTGGCGGTGGGGCTCTAGTAACCGCGGCTTGGACAACCGCGGTGAAGCAAAGAGGCAACCAGGGCCGGCCGGTGTCGCCGCCTGGCCCGAGGAGGGCGCTCCCAGCGGACTGGAGGAGTCCGCTGCGGATGCGCACCGAGGTGGGGCCGCAGAGGAAGAGGCAAGTAGGTATTACGGTGCGCCGCTTGCCCTATCCTCTGCGGCCGAGGTGTGGTCGGTGGCAGAGCCACAGTTTACCTGATCTGCCACATGGCCTCCAAGTAGCAGACTCGGGGGGCGTCTGCTACAGCCCTGGTGGGGGCCGAGGAGGAGGGCGCACGTGTTGTGCGCCCATCGTGGAGTCTTCGGACCGCTGGCGGGGTCGCGGATGTGTGTATCGTTCCCGTGGCCCCGTCAAAAGGCGGCGTGGCGGAAGATGGGGGGGGGTTTTAGTGGGTATACCGTGGTCTCATTAGCTACGGGAGTCCCACATCACCGCTCGGGTCGCCCCCTGCGGCTGGGTGGTATGCGTAATGCATTTCCCCCTCCGGGAAAAAAAAAAAAAAAAAAAAAAAAAAAAAAAAAGGTAGTGATTAGGAGAAATGAAAGGACTTACACTAATCAGTCGCTGTCCACTCACGCTTTCTACTGATTACTAATCACCTGCACTTATCACTAATCAAAGTGACTAAAGGCCTGACCCGCCCCACAACTTCACTAGTTGCAATATAAATGAAAAACTTTATACTGTGAATGCGAGGGAGGGGCGCGTCATTTTAAGTTAGACAAGCCCTATCAAACAACTTTAGAAACCTGACAATAGTATTTTTAGTCCAGGGGAACGAGCTGGTCAATATTGTTAACCCAGGCAAACTCTAGATATTATACATTGCTGCAATAAAATTACTGTCTTGTCTCAGTCTTTGTGGTCTATTTCATTCCTCTGCCTATACCACCTAATAGTTTCAAGCAAACAATAAATTAATAATCCTTTCCAAACTAATAGCTATAGCCTATAGTAAGTTATGAAAGTGTTTGGCATACAAACACCTCGCGTCGGAATACCGGCCGCTTGTGGTCTAAACAGCTGCACCAGGTGTTTCATTAAAACTTATGATATTATATCAGTTACCGTATGGCACGCGACTGCCAGGGGTTGTATTCTCGGTACTCGAATCTATCTCGATTCCCAGATTGTCTTCCTTTGACGGTAGACTAAAAACAGCTCGGATGGACGGACCGAAACTCTCGAGTTACGAAACTACCCTAAAATTGACCAAGTACCCGTCTGAGTCCTGCGTGATTCTGTTATGCATAATATATTTGTAATTTGTTGTTAACACTACAATCACAGAATATATAATATGCTACAATGGCGCAGGGCTTCAAATATCGTTATTTTTTCATAACGTTACTGCTTCAAGGGCAAATATAACGTTAAAAAATAACGATATTAGGAAATAATGATATTAAAAACGGTAAATCAATATTAATAACGGTAAATGTTATATTATAACGATATTTTTTCGTTATTTTACTAGATAACGTTAAAAAAAATTACCGTTATCTGGCTACCATTATGAAAATAACGGTATGTAACAATATTTTTCGATATTTTTTCTGCTATTCGATAACGTTAAGAAGCCCTGCAATGGCGGCAAAATTGCAACTGTCTATCTGTCTTGACAGAGAAACGAAACGAATCTCAGTAATAGCCTCCTCTTTTTATCATTTAGGTGCAGAATCTGAAGAAGTGCCAAATTGTGTGGATTTGGAAGCTAGATTCGAAACGTGAGAATTGAGCGTCAAATCTTCATAACACCCACCCACCCTGACCTACTGGTTCACAAAACTTTTGTCTGCTAAAAATAGAAAAAGTTAGACACGGCCGTCAACTCTAAATGGATTAAGCTTGTTTTAGCTGTTACAGACAGGTTTTCTTGGTGTTAGGCTGGTTTTATTGTTAAGCGTTTAGGCAGCGCCGCTGGAGCGCCGCGCGTTCGAAGATGTATGGGGGTAGTAGTTGCGTTTCAGAGTCGCGCGCTTGAGCAGCGCCGTTCGTCCGTTCATTTTCTTCGTCTTCGAACGCGCGCGCTCCAACGGCGCTGCCAAACGCTTAACAATAAAACCAGCCTTAGATATTATAATACATTGTTGGCGGCTTCGCACCGCTGATGCCACGCATGCCACACTGCATGCCACACGGCCGGCTATGCGTCAAACGGCAGCGCTATCTACGCAACGCTGACGCAACGCACCGTATGGACTGGCTCTATTACGTATTCCACTACTTCCACACGTGCACAACGCAACTAAAGTTTTCCCTTCAAAACACGTGCCTCAAAGTATAGTTGAAAGTTGAAACAATAAAGCTCATGTTCTCGGCGCTCGTGGACGCGTTATAGCGACGTGTCATGGCTATGCTCGCAATAATTAATATTCGGTAACAATTGACGACGCGACGTCGCGTTATAATAATGAGAGCAATGTGGCCGTAAACCAGCACTAGCTATACGCATTAATTAACTGGGATCCTGAGATCATAAGCTCTGATGGTTTATTTTAGTTACGTAGTAACTATTTAGTAAGTAACATGTAACATGGTGTTAAATCTACATGGTAGCTCCCGCCGATCCGCACTGTCAAGAAAATTGTATGGAATTTTTTCCACATTTTCCTATATTTCTTCGCTCCTATTAGTCTTAGCGTAATAAAATATAGCCTATTATAGCCTTCCTCGATAAATGGACTATCTAACACTGAAAAATTTCAAATCGGACCAGTAGTTCCTGAGATAAGAGATTAGTGTGACAAACAAACTCTTCCGGTTTATAATATGCAGGACAAAAGTCAAAAGGTGATATGCGCGGTGAAACGTTTTTGCCGTCACGCGACTACTGACGCGATGTGGCTCTTTGTGTCTAGCTACAGTAAAAAGTAAATAAAAGTCCAAACTGTACTAAAATGCGACATAATTTCACCCCCATTTTGTTTTCGTGTCAGGTCAAAATTTACATTTAATGTTATAACCGTACATTATTATTTAATATTTCACAAGGGACCTTCTGAACTCTGAACTGTGAAAACTCGCGAGCTCAACTTAAGCTGTTGGGAGTGTCCTACAAACTGTGCGGGGTACAGTTGGGCTCAGTGTGGACTTACACTAACTCTGCCATTGTGTGGCCTGCCTTTGTTAGTTACCGGGGACCTAAGTATTACCACAAAACATACAGCTGGACAATTCATTAATCATAATTCATAATAATATATAGGTAGTGCTAGAGCCCAATTTTCACACCTTGTGATGGCCCACAATTGAAGAGACAGTGAAAAATTGAGCCAGGTCCCTGATTCTCATGTTATAGTCAGTCACGGGTAAGACGAGGTAAGTCTCGAAGCGACTTTCAACACGTAAGAATCGGGCCCCATTGCCCGGTGAGCGAATTTGTAACTCAGCTCAAGTTAAGTTATTGACATAGTTCACAATACAAGTTTATCCACAGTAAGTACTAAGTGCAAAAGGTTGTTCTGGGATACAATTATTATTATCTGTGATTCTCCGTGTCCACTGTCCACGTCCCCGGGGACAGAGTGGGGGTAGGCTCGGCCAACTTTTACAAAACAGCTTACGTCTGGCTATGGTGTCAGGAAATCAGCACCAATACGAAAGATATAGCCAGCTGACACCAAAACGCAAAAGCCCGACGCGATGTCATTTAAAATGTCCAGCGGCATCATCCTACTCGACATTCCATTTTTGTATTGCTCTTATGCACTGCGTTATTGTTTTAATTTTAGTGGTAACATAACAGTGGCCCGATTGAAATCAACCCATTTTGAAATTCACGCCCACCGGCAAAATAGTAGACCGTACAAGCTCGTTTTGAAAACTTTTAACCCTAAATTTTTTCCTAATTTTTTTAACCCTAAAAATTTTGATGGCGGCCCGCGACCTAAAATCAAAACGTGCTTAATATGGCCCGTATAAAAAAAGGTTGAGTACCAATAGTCTAAAACCTAAGGTCCCTACAAACTATTTTAATATAAATGCTTTATTTCAGTTTTGTATGTGAGAGCAACCCAGTTTTGTGTGGCATGCAACGTTCACAGAGAGAAGAGCAATCGTGAAGCATTTTTTGCTTTTACAGCGTAGACCGGACGTGGAATGAATTTCAGTTTGTTACACAGATTCCTCCGGACACTTGAATGGCGAACGAGGTGGGAGGAGGGGGACGACACTTGAAAACACCCACCGTTCCTGTTTTTACTGCACGCAATTCATCAGTTTTTGTCGGTTTATTCAGGAACAAAAAGGAATACTCGAGTCTCGCATAATTTTTACGCGACTGCCTCAGATAATGTTTTAAGTTTAACACGGGTGTAAAAACAAATGCCTAACGTAAACACTCCACAGGGGATTATGTATATTCTTGCGAATTGATATTATTACAATTCAACAAGTGTAAAAATGCAACTACAAATCACCATCAAATTGAATTTCAAAAACGACAATTACACAGCCGAGGCTCTACATGATTCTTTCTAGCTTTCAGTATCAGATTTTTTCAAGTTATCAGTTTGATCAGCGACACGAGGGCGGTAATTGAGGTGTGATCAACAGGAACTCAACACCGCCATTAGCCTGCAAATTGACCGATGGGGGTCGATTCGTCACCTGCCGCCAACCCCTCCCCCTTTTCACCCCCCAACCCCGGCCGACGTCCCCTACTGGTAAACTTATGGGCCGGAAGAACTGCCATAGAATACCTTTAAATGATATAATCTTTTAAAAGTATACTGATGCTCCCAATTCCAATTTCCAATTTTGACTTGGGTCGGAGTACTATTAGGTATATTATATTCTGTGCTCAAGTGTGAAAAGACGTAGTTTTATAAAGTTGATATGCCATCCAAGGTTGTCACTCGCATTTCGCACAAGGGCGTCAGATTTGGGGAAATCCAATAAGTATAAGGTTTCAGATCATGTGTGTAGTACCTATTTGTGTATTCGATGGCACTTGCCCGGCATGCCCGCAACTTCGTTCACAAAATTATTCGTTTTTATCGCATGGGACATCGTCATCATCATCACACTGCACCAGCCTGTTCCTGCAAGTAAGCCTCGCTCCGATCCCAATCTTCCAGCACCACCTTTTAATCTAGTTCATCGCGCATTCTTCATCATCGACGCAGCACAACTAACTCATAATTAATTCTGTCTGGAAACTAAGATTACCTTAGCTTAAGCTGTAAAATAAAATACGCTTCAATCCATTCTCTTTGTTGTGAGAGATTCGAGCAGAATACGAGACGAGCTGCAATCGCTGAGTGTTATTTAAAAATTAAACTCACTAATGTATTTGAGGATTTAACTCTGCTTTGATCCGTATGGGAGGATTCTAATCGTTTTACTTTATGACTAAAGTCTAAAGGAGTCAATGATTTAAGGTTTGCGGCTTGTTTTACTAGTCACAAAAAGAGCACTCTGGAAAAATCCAAGGAATTATTGTCTAGGAAATCTATATACATGTCTAGGAAAAAAATACTGATTTGTTTGATACTTTATAAATTTTACCATCGATGGGTAGTAAGTAGTAATGTATAGTTTACCTGAGCAAAATTTAGCACCTACTTTCATAGGTTAGGTTACGGGTGTTTCAGGTCCTACTTTACCTATTTACCCGCATTATTACGTCACAACTCACACCAAAGCCACCATACCAGATATAATCAGATGCGCATTTATTTCGACTACAAATTATTTCGTTTGTCATGCTGAGCCCTTATCAGCGGTAATTATATTCTTAAATGCCCCAATTAATCATGGCGGTGATTATCACGCAAGTGTGTATAATATTTCTGGTGACACATCGCGATATTTACATGGAAACGACGGTATAACTACAAAATTAAGTAATAGTCGCATAAACCGACCATGAAATTTTAGCTAAGTGAGCGTATTTTTCAACGCAATAGACAGACAAGGAGTCAAGCAAGTTAAAATTCAGGGGTTCCCAATCTTTTTCAGCCTGCGGCGCAGTTGCACGTCAATATTTTGTCACGGGCCTGAGTTGAATATATAATAATCATACACGGGCTACCTTTATACCCAGTTGAATGCGATATAAAGAAACCTTTATTATAGAGTTTCACGCATAAAAGCTTGCGGCGAAAATGTAGCCATGTGAATCCTTTACCAAGACAAACATGTGAAAATTAATATGTGAGAGCTGAGGTCGGGGTTATTGTTTGAGGTCCATTTCGGTCCCGAACGGGTTGGCGCGGGCAAGGGTCCGCTCTCGGCACTCAAGAATATCAAAATATTATACTTAGAACAAAATAAACGTGCGGCATTTAGTGAATTATCATTTTGAATAACTTGGTTAGAACTTAGAGTAACTCTTATACATTGAGTAAGCACTGTCTCTATTTACTCTCGGCTATCATAATATTATTACCTATATTATAAGAAAAGTATCCGTGAGATCAAACTGGGGCTCTACCATAAGTTTAAAGCTAGTTTTTATCGATACTCGATCCCGCGACTACGTAATTTTTTAAACTTGAGGAACTATAACCGCCATACTAAATATTTACGTAGTCGGTATCGAGTATCTATAAATACTAGCTTTAAACTGATGGTAGAGCAACTGGAAGAACACAGAGACAAGCTTAACGCAAACGGCGAAACTGCATCTATTAGCTCTCTCAAGTTATCAAGAATTACCGTGTGCATGCGACGATACTAGAGTTTATCATGAAGTTGGTTATTGCTATAATCTTCAAAAGAAGATGTCAATAATTAGATAGTGTAAAGAAAGTTCGTGAGGTTGTTTAAGCTTCGAATTTCGAAACCCGTTACCAGACAGATTAACAAATGAACCATTGCCGCATACCACCTGTACAATCTGCGCGACAACATTTTTTCTTTCCACTCAACTTACACTTTTTGGTGCATTTTTGTGTACTTATCAATTTATCCGCGAGTGAAGTGAGAGGTCACGTCCGAGCTTTTAACTTCCTTTTAACTTTTAAGCTTTAATATACACCGTACACGGGCTACCTTTACAGAGCAACGCATAAAAGCCTTACATAAACATTAACCTAGCATATTTTTATATTTTAAAAGCTTAAAGTTTTGAGCGAGGAAAAGTAAAAGAGTGTGTATAGTTTAAGGTTGTTTGGGCTTGAAAATATAGGTGCTTTAGACTTTAGAGTAAGTACTTCACAACTTTATAACTAAAGTTTTTAAATAAATTAAGTAATATAGTTTTACAAATAACCTAAGGAAAACCGCCTTCATAATCAAAATATGCGACAGTCAGTACAGGCTCCTGAGCTTGTAACAGTTGTAACTAATATAGACTACCTATTACATTTTAGCAGCAATAGTGCCATATTATAATAATTATTATGTTCAGTGTTTACGTTTAATTCCAGAGTAGTGCTACAAACACACAAATGTTTACTCCTACCCCATGAAGTCAAAGAACTAAGATAATATTATTTACGCCGCATTAAACTATATTTTAAGATCCGCTGTTTTATATTAGGTCGTGCGACTTTCCCAATGTATGTACTAGCCAAAAACAAGAAGACCTCGTAAAAATATTCGCTGTTGAAATATATTTTGTATCAGTAGGAGCCCGAGGAGGTCTAATATAATTAATTTCAACGAAAGTGTCTTAAGTTATAAATTGTGTCACACCCGCTGGCGTGGAATGTGCGGTTGCGGGTTTTCGCGGTAGACCAACGCTAAACCTCCAGGGATTTGACACCGACACATACCGACACCCTTTGTGCTGCCCAAATTACTCGGAGCTTTTACTTAAACCAATCTTAATCGCTCGATATTTGTTATAGATACAGTTTAAGTCATTCCTGTTTTATTAAGTAGGGTAGGTATTCTCAAAGGTGAACAACAGAGGTTGACAACTGTGTAGGTCGAAGTGCGTACCTACTTACACAGCAAAATCTGCAAAGTTATAAAAGCTATATATTTTAAAGTATGATGCAGTGTTTGCGTGGACGTGCAGCTGTACATCTGGATTAGACGTTCGAGAAATTACTCTTTATGATAGATACATATTATACATAATAACAGTAAAAATGTTTTAACATCCCAGTTATTAAACTCTATGGGTTTCATCGTGCAGGTATCAAATTTTTAGCTCAGTCGGTACAGCATGAGACTCTTAATCTCAGGGTCTTGGGCCCCACGTTGGGCGCCAAAATACAACAACACTAATTTAATATTATGTTTTAATAGTTACAAACTTTAACAAGCAGGTACAAAACGAAAAACCAAAAGGCACAAGAATACCCTTAACTTAGCGCCTACTTAAACTAAAAGATACTCACGTAAGTTTTGTACTTTTTGTCAACAATTGTACTTTTTTCTTAAGTAAAAAGTATTTAAAAGAAAAAGGAACAATCGCAAACCATTTAAAAGTCTGCAGCAATTAAACGTTATATAAACAAATGGAATCCCGAAGCATTTACCGAAGACAAAGCCGCCCATTAACTGCACACAATAGAAGATTGACAGGTCCTGGCCCCCGTCTGATGCCGCCCAGTTTAGATGTAAATAACGAAAGGTGACGTCACTTACCATAGAAAATCTTGGGATGAAACTATAGGAGAGATTTTCACGTTGAAACAAATCACAACAATAGGTAATTTCTATAATTTTAACACAAGGATTTTGTCGGAGGATTATAATTCTAGTAATCAGACACCACCCAGACGAAACGAGGGCCGTACATAAGCTACGGTTATACGCTAGACTGTCCCATATTAATAAACCGAAATAGGTTACAAACCACGTGACACGTACACCAAATGACTAAAAAAGTTATTCCAAAATCAGCAATATTATCCTAAAAAATGTAGTAAACATGCAATATAATATGCACTTACCGTTAAAAAATACACCAATATCAACGAATTTGAAGGCAAATACGAAATGTATTTTCACATAACACTCGCGTACTGCGATCCGGACGCAGCGGCACGTGCGACTTGCTCGAGAGCCGGCGCGCGACTGACGCTTCGTACGGTGTTTACTAGCCGTACGCATGCGCGACTACCCTCCATATCCTGATTAAGCAAATATATTGTGTTACTGATACCACGAAATCCTCGCCCACTTGAAAATGTTTATTGCCAAAACAATCAAACGCCTCGAGGGACCTTGAAAATAGAATTGAATTGTCTCTCGCCAAGTCCGATGGAATTTAGGCAGCCGCAGGCTGCCTAGTTTCCTAAATTTACTGAAGTTACTGAGGTGAAATATTAATATTCAATCAAAACATACTTAACTATTCATATTATTTTAAAGTTTACTTAATAGGTCATGGGCCCAGGGCCATGGCTAGTTACGCTTAAAAAACAGAAAAGTATAAAAAGTCAAGTTTTAAAGTTTACAAGGCAGCTAGTGGCTATAACAAAACATAATGGTAGCTTATTCTTCTATAACTGATGCATAGTTTTCAAATGAAATAAGTGAACGTAGTCAGCCACTCAGCGGGCACCGCTGTCGACTCCACATGCCCGGCGTTACACGCTGAGCGGCCGGCGACGAGCTTCAAGAAAGGCTGATTAGCGTCTTAGATACTATGTCAGCGTGACCACTGGTCAGTATCGTTTATTGGTTACAAAGTGAGTCGTAGGCAAATATAGTTCAATGGTTTAGAGTTTAGAGTTCGGAGGCAGAGTGTTGATTCAGACGTTGGAACATCAAAACTTGGACATACGTTTAGATCAAGACTTATCATAAAAATAATGATCTTGCAACGGATGGGAACTGGGCATGTAAAAAGGCGGTCGACTCCCGACTCCTTTGCCACAATACTCGCCGGTCCGTCCGCGATACCGATACGTGATACCTTTCACTATACCTTTCACACGATTACTAAATAGTTAGGTACTACGTAAATTAGGGCCTGAATACACGTCTACGGGCTAGCGAGTGGAGTGGTGAAGCACTGTCTAAGCTACTCTACTACTCTACTCTGTAAGTGTAACCGGGCGGCAGGCCTTACGAGTTACGAATGTAAAAAAAAATCGGCCAAGTGCGAGTCGGACTCGCGCACGAAGTGTTCCGTACCGTTATAGAGCGAAAGTAGGGCTTTTTTTGTCTTTTGTATGGGAGCCCCCCAGAAAGTACACAATATACAATTGAAGATTTTGTGAAAATTTCAAGTGTCTGCATGTTGCCATTATGGATTACGAGAAAAAAAGGCCAAAAAAATATAGTAGCTATAGCGGTTCTTGAGATACAGCCTGGAGACAGACAGACGGACAGACATCGAAGTCTCAGTAATAGGGTCCCGTTTTTACCCTTTGGATACGGTCTACGGAACCTTAAAATCAGACAACCGTACTGATTTGAGTAACAAGTCCTCCGTTGCATGACGTGGAGACAAAACAAGCGACCTCGATGCGGGGGCTATTATTAACTTACCAGCAACCACGTAGACAATTCCTGGGAATGAAAATCCAATTCGAGGATGTTATTTCTGGCGAAATTACACGAAGATCGATGTAAGGGACCACAGGTGCAGGACGCGGGACGTGTGACGGTGTCACTTCATTTCATTATGGACCACTATGTCGAGCTGCAGCTTCCAGCACGAATCACGACTCTGTGGTTAATGTGATAAGGTTTATATTCGTTTGGTTTGAGAATAGTCAACAATGTATTTGGTCGAAAATGTTTACGGCCCAGCCACCTGGGTAATAACTCGACATTGGAAGAGTCACACCCGTATTCACAAACATTACTATGAGGTCTCACAGCACGAGCGGACGCATAGTATCCCAAAAGCCTATTCATGGACAATACTTGAGTGGCGTTCATCACTATGCGTCCTTTCCAAGCAACGCACAGTTAAAGTAGCCAGCTAGCTATATTACGCAACGCATAGTGTCGAGCTCACGTCAAAAAGTTATGGATAGCAGCGAAGAAGAATTTGATAATTAAATCAATGGTATCATGGACAAATTAACTGCACCAGGTCTTCCAGTGCCATTAATTTACCAATTGCTCGTGGCTTTAAGATTTTATTCTTCTTTTGGTTTTCAGGTAAGGTATATTTTATTAATAAAGTAGGAAGAATTAATTTTTATTTTTTATATTCGACTGTTTATTGCGTACAGCCCATTGATAATGATCAACACAATTATTATCTTAGCTTTTATTTTTACTTATTTAGTAAATATTAGGTCCCACATACAATATTTGTTTCTTTCACAGATGGTCACTGGTCAGGTACAGGAGTATTGTTAAAAGGGTTCGAAAAAAAATAACAATGGAATAACAGATGCCAAATTAAGCGTCATTTCAACGAAGTGAACTACGCAACAAAAACGGACCAATCAGAAAGCTCTATACGACGCTATGCGTACGCATAGCGAAGTATTGTTTGAGTATTGTTTATGAATTGAAAGCCTTGTCAAAAGGAACGAACTGAGAAATCCCTTACTTCGCATAGCAATGGTAGTTAACTTTGGGAAGTATTGTTTGTGAATACGGGTGTCAATCTCGGGAGCTCGAGTTGACGCCTTCGGCTTGACGCACAAGTCACAACTACTGACTACAGGGTGCAACAAAACTACGTGATAATACTTTAGGATGTGTTGATACACATCCTAAAGTGACTGAAACGGGACTGATGTCCCGTGTATAGAGTTCACTGTAAAAGTAGCAGCACTGAAAGAGCATTTTTTCACTTTTGTATGGGAAAACTCATGAGTCGTGACGCTGGAGCGCTTGCCCATACAAAGCACAAAAAAATGTTAAGTCTTTCAGCGCTGCTACTTTCACAGTGAACTCTCTACAAGGAACACGTACACACCCTAAAGTAATTATCACTTAGTTTTGTCACACCCTGTATACCTATTCTATAATATCGTCTACGGATAACCTACTACAGGATCATACAGTAACTTGAAATTCGCATCGCAACGCAATTAGGTAGGTATATATTTTATTATTTTTAACAAAAAATTAAAACCGACTTCCAGGGTAAAAACAATAATAATTTATAATGAACAAAAAAGTGTTAAATAATTATTCTAACTCTTTTTAAAGTGCCTTATGCATAATTCTCCTAAACCTCCTAAATTCCTATTTTCTGTACTAAAATTTTGACATCCTATAAATATTTGTGATGCAATGCGAATTTCCAGTTGCGTAAGAACGTACACTCTGATCTCAGAGCAGGTGGAAATTCGTCATAATCAACATAAAGCTGTTCGCCTCACGCCTCTTTCACACGCGTACAAAAATATTGGTATCCGACTCACTTTTCGTGTGCGAAAGAGACAATTAGCAATATTATCTTTCCATCCTGCGACCGAACTATAGAATAACACTTATAAGATAATAGTATTTTCTGGAGTATAATGTCCATAATAATATTTCAATTTTTAATGCGAGCAATTAAGTAGAAAATGAATTGCATTCGAACTGAGTTCTCTTCCAGTCAGTAGGTATATTAGCGCACTTAGAGCCGGCGAGCTATTATACTATATAGTTTAAACTTTAAAGGCGTAATAACATTACATTTCTTATAAGTGCTTCTCAATGTAGGAAGAAGGCTGTGCACACACAATTATTTTTTAGCTTCAGTTTAATATTTTGTAATGTAAACGTTACGAACGAAATAAACGTGTATAGAGACACACCCTGTGCATTGATGGTATCTAAATGTTGTCAACACTCTGAAAGATTGCGTAGGTACGTCCGCTTTAATTGAAGCCGGCCAAAATGCAAGTAATTAGTTTAGACCAGCTATACTCAACGGGACTTAACTGTAGCCCGCGTGAAGCGGTAAAATTCACACCCACTGGCCACTGGCAAAATAGTGCAGTCGTCGTGAAAAATATGTTTCCACTTTTAAATCGCTAATTTTGAACGACCGCAACATGACACCAAGGCCGAAACTTGTTTGTGGCCCGTACGAAGAAAAGGCCGAGTACCACTGGTTTAGACGATGTTAGGCTTCTTACACTTTACTGACGAACGGCACTTCGACGACGGCTGCTGTCTAACTACTGTATTAGGTATTTCAGAATATAAATAAAATTACAAGAGCTTGCGCACGGCCTTACTTGAGAATTCTTAATAGTGAGGCATCGGAGCATTCTTATGCCTTTATAGCGCTGGAGTCATGGGGTGGGGGTGGGGAGAGGGAGTAATATAAGCACGCCAATACTTCCGGCCGCGAGGTCCGCTCAAAGGATCGCGTGCCATCTTTACAGGACAACTGCATTTTAAGTAGAAATACATTTCTATCACTTACTTACATTAAAATAGAAAATGAAATACAATTAAATTTCGTTATATTTAATCTAAGATGACACCCGCACCGCAACCCCGTTGCGCCAAAATTAGCACAGCGCATATAATTGTACTTTCGAGGAAATTGATTCCTAGGCAGTTGACAGACCTACGTCATTTGCTTGGGTTGTGACAATTCAAGTCGTGATACCATAAAGTTAATATACCTAGCGGAATAGAGAAACAAAGGCCTGAGCAAGCGAGATGTCACTATCAGTAACACTGCGTGGTAAAAAGTGACGTGTGATATATGACAGCATCACTCTTTTTTTGACGTCCATCAGCCCGGATCAGCCCCGTTGACAATTTAATCTCATAGAATTCATGTTCAATCATGCTTAGTGTAAGTGTAGGTATACGTACACATATTTTTCACACAGATCACAGATGTAAACCAATTTCGGTTTTGTTTGACAGCTCGAGTTTGTTGCTCTATTCCGCTCATATTCCGCTAGGTATATTAACTTTATGGATTTGACGCACTGGTTTGACGTAACCGACCAAATTATGTATGTCCGCCATCTGCCAAAGGCGCCAAGCGGCCACTGTCTCATGAGTCATGTCTGCCACGAACACACGCAAGACTGAAGAAGTCGCAAGTGCGTTTATCATCGCTGGAGCTCTCCATTCGATTTTGCTATATCTTTATGAGAAAACATAATATTAAACTTTTCTACTCTCTCTCTCTCTCTCTCTCAACTTTCCTTATAACGTAAGCGTTAACGGTGGGGGGTAAATGAAAGACAAGAATGGTTTTCCACTTCATACTCACTGTATGTCTTTATTTATTTCTATTTTTTTGTGTTTTTATAATTTTTTACTTTTAAACTTTTTTTTAAATCAAACTTTATATTAAATATATATCTCGAGTGTATTTACACGTTATGTACAGGCGTCACATTATGTACATCTAGTTTGTCTGTACTCTGTATGTACATACTACTAGTTACTACTGGGAGCCAACATTCTGTACGTCATACATAAATATAGAGAACACTCGGTGACACGAAAACCGGCGCCTGTTAAATGCATAGGAATTATTATAACGCCCTGTGCATTGATAATAAACCTATCGTGTACAAAATATATTAGCTACAGTACCTCTAGCTGCTATGAGTTCTACAACCGCTACAATATCACTGGTTCTACTGACTCTGTTCTTGGAACAGAAAATACTATCCTGAGTAGGATAAAAACTTGCATTACCTTACCGCGTGTAACGACACTAAAAGCTTTGACCATGGATACCCTATAAATATTTAAAACGTTACGTCTAAAAAAGTAGAAGATTCAAAAATTATACATTTAATTGTAAATTTCATTAACATCCTTAGGGCCCTAGCCCCTAGCTGTTTTACCACTTACTGATAAGTGCCAGATTGGCTATCTGACATAATTTGTTTGACAGATAGAGCGTACTCTATCTAATATAACATAATCTTTCTGTCAAAATAAGTTGTGGATACTGGATAGCCTATCCGGTACTTATCAGTAAGTGGTTAACAGGCCCTCAGTCAAATTATAATTGTTGGGTATTCTCAATATTACACACAATATGCATTTCACAAAACATGCTAATGTTATCTTCGAATGAAGAATATACGAATTTATTCGTAATGTGTTATTGTATCCCATTAATTCCTTGAATAATTTAACATCATTGGATTTGTCAGAATAATGTTATACGAACAAAAAACTTTCATTTCATTCTGTGACACTACAAGTCCCATAATATTCCTCGTCCCGAGCCCCGCGCAGGTTCTAGTGTCACCGAGTGTACGAACTTAAAACCTAACCTCGTACAATTTAGTTGAACTCGATATTTGTTAATCAGTTTTTAATTTTTTTACTTTTTTAATTTTTTATCAATATTTTAGCAAAGACGTTTTTCTTATATAAAACAGCACATCTTAGGAATACTCTCGTCATCACAAGCAGTCATAGTGCGTACACCGAGCGGTCGAACTTACATACAACAAGTTGCGCGTGGCAGTTCATGTTTAAGCGTCTTTACTTGAGTCGAGAGGCGATGAGATGCGGGTCTACATACTTAAAATGGCGAATCAACATTATTGTATAGTTGATAATAAAGTTATCAAGCTGTAGAGAGCAGCTTGGTTTTGTTGTAAGAGAATTGCGAGCTGCGCCGGGCTGCGTAGCGCGGCGCCGTTCTTCTTGGACAATAAATAAAGTTCAAATTTTATTCGCTATAATAAAAATGCCGCGTCTCGTCTCCTCTCCGACGCTTACACTACAAGAGACCAAAATTTAGTGCAAAGAGATGGCACACATTGTTTCCAAGGCTGATTTGTTTCTAACACTATCACAATAAATGCATAACTATTTGTATTACATTCAGTAAATTGAAAACTGATATTTCATTAATGATTTTGATGCAGGCTTAACAAACTGTTCGCTACATTCTGCCCGTTGTGTCGAGTGTCAACAGACACGCCAAGTTCATACAGCTATTATGAAGTAGAGGAAAATTATAGTTTATGACAGTATGGTTCACACACGCATACAAAGTACTAAGTTCTCTGATCGAAAAACAAAGATAGCGTACAGCCTCTATCCCTCTTGCTAATAAAGATATTGATGGAGCGTACGAGTTTCAAAGCTGGCTCTTTCTGTTAAGTGACCAAAGACAAGCAAACCCTGTATAAGTATGGTAATATTTTTATTAGAAAGGGGATATGTGTCTCTTTGTTTGTAGAACTCTATCTATTTTTTTCGATCTGAGATTACATTTAGATGCAATACAGTTGTAAATAATTTGTACATTCGATACATATTTTTGCTTGTCGACTGCACAGTGCATACATTTGGCCTATATTTATATATTACAAATAATCTTAATATTCCAAGATTTTAAACTGTGTAATTTTTTAACAAAAACAAAATGTAATATAAAACAATCTGTACATCATGTCTTAACAGTACGACTTTAATATCTTCGACGCTAAGTATTCCTTTGCGTTGGATTTGTACGCGGAATCGCAAACGCGCGGTTCGGCCGCTATATAAATAAATCGTTGCATTTGCTTGTGATCTCGCGGTGTGGCGGCCGGACCGCGCGTTCGCGCCGCCGCATATAGACCAGTACCAGTAAGCAGTATAATTCCAGCCTTACATCAACGCACTCCGCCTGCAGCCAAACGGACATACAAAGTCTGTACAAATAAATAAAACTATGTACATAACAACAATCTAAACTTGAACGTAAAAATATGTTTTGTGAGATTTAGTTCATTGCACATTCAGTCGGCGACTGTGGTCAAAACGAGGGATTTCATACGAAGTTAAATAGGTATGTATTTCTAAGCGGCCACTTTTTTACAAGATTTAAACTACTTTTGTGGAAAAATAATTCATCGTACGTAACCTGTAGTTTAACCACGTTTTGTCTTTTTACGGAAATTACAAACATGTAAGTACATTGAACGAATTTCCAAAAAGATTTTCACACTGTGATTATACTAGACTAAGTACCCCGGAATGGAAACCGAGTCCAGAATTGTAATTATAAATATGTTAACACTGACAGATATCTAACGAAGATAAGGCTGCGTCTCGTAAGTACAAAAGAGTAGAACCAAGCAGTCTTAGATTTTAGAATATTATATTTTAAAATTATTGATGTGTTACTTGTGATCTCAGTAGAAGATTATAATAAACTACACGCGTTACGACAAAACCATTTCTAAATGCACGCTAGCAAGTAAAAGTACTAAAACCCGCTTTCTAATAAAAATATGAACACAGCGAAAAACTCTGCAAGAGCTACTTATCTTTGTCTGGCATATTGAAACATGACAAAGACAACGAACGTTGAATATGCTATTAACGAATACGCTGCGTAAAATTTTTATTACTTGGAGGTGATAAGTCTACTGTGACGACTGTGGCGGAACTGCGCAGTTCTATCGTTACATTCGTAGCAGGCGTTACTGGACACTCACTACACAAGCACGGTACACGCACGCGGTGGCAGTGGTAGTCTGTGAGCGGCACCAGGCTCTCTAAGCGAGAAGACGCGACGCGACATAATATTATCTCGTCTCAAAAGGCATAAGTTTCGTCAAAGTTCCTGAAGATGCGAAACGACATTATTTGTAGCTTAACAGCAACAGGGGCCTTAGCCAATACGTTTTCTTTACCGCTTGTAAAAAATAAAAATGTACGTGTTAAGCAATATGAAGTCGTCATTCGACTCGTGTCAATTCCATACACTTTTATTCTATAAAGAAGCGATGAAGAAAACGTTTGATAAGCCCCCAGATTCGTCAAATCACTTGGCGTAGCCTCGCGTCGTGTCGCGTCGCGTCTCCACATCTAACTGCTGGAGCCCTCACAAGATTATGTCAATATCTTATCAATAATATCATACATGCATATCACTACTTCGTTATTAACTAACACAAGTTACTCGCTTCGCAAACGCTGTCCAATACACACATAGATCAAGTAACTATTGCATACCAATGTTAAAGTATGTTCACAAATCACAATATTGCTTATTTCATACGTGTTATGTGCGGGTTTTTTGTTACTACTTGCCTTGTTGAAGTTACGTAGGCACAATTTTTATTGCATCAATTTAGTCGCTTGCCCCTAGGGACGCAAAACAGTGACAAAACTCACACTTAGCACAAAGTTTTAATCAAAATTCTGTGTGGTTTAGATCAGCGCCTATCACTGTATCTCAGAGGGCTTTCCGAAGCCGCAAGCGACCGCGACCGACAAAAATTCAAAATAAACTATGACCTAGACCACATGTTCGAGGTACATCGAACAGCTGAGCGTTTTTACATTTAATATATTAATCGCTTTGGCTTTTGCGAGGGGCAGTTGTCAAGTAGTAGTCGAGCAGTCGTCAACCAATCGGTCCGCCGTCCGAGTCGCTGCCTTGACAGCTCGTATAACCATATTTACCATTTACCATTTAACCATAATAATAATTGACCAGTGAATAAAACCAGTGTAGAAAATAGTGAATCAATAATTTAACCACTTTTGCATCTTTTAACTCTACCAACCACGCGTGTGTTAACCATAAACTGAACTAACAACAAACCAACGAACCAAACCAAACTCCCGAAACTCTACCCCTAAGGGTTGATTCAGACCGCAACGCGACGCATTTCATTTCTAAATTAGTATGGATTTGACAGATTCGCAAGACGTCTCACGCTGACGACATCTGTCAAATCCATACAAATTTAGGTCGCATCGCGTCGCACCTCGCCGCGTCGCGTTGCGGTCTGAATTGACCCCAAAACAACACCCTTTTCACCACAGGTTTCATTTTGCTATACGCAACTATAAAGCAGCGCTGGCATGGGTCGCTACATCAATGTGCTTAAGAAATAAAAAGTATAGCTCATGTCATACAGTAACATTTTATTTGAATTTTTATCGGTGAGGGTCGCTTGCGGCATAATTTGGAAAGCCATCTTTAGCACAACGTAAGCCGCTATCATATTTAGTAGAACATTTGATTTTTTAAGAGCTGCTTCATTCCATGTTTAGTTTGTTTGTGTATTTCATATATTTTAAGTAGTGAGCATTTGGTAAGCAATACTTCTATATCAGGTATATTCTAGCATGCACTTTTTTTTGTAGCTTGATATTTTTTATACTTTTTTTACTGATCAATTTTTCAAGGGCTCTCGCAAGTCCTCGGTCATAAGGCCGGTGTATGTCGTATGATCATATTATTTCATTAATCTACATCCACACGTCTTGCTTATCACATTACCTACATCTATACAGGACTTAGGTAAAGTAGTCTTTTAAAAGCTTTCAAAACTTATGATAAGACATTTTATTTGATTAAACCATTGGATTGTTTTTGTCAATTCTTAAAAGATTGCGTGAGACATTTTTTTGTCTATAAATGTTGAAGAGTGTGTCAAAACAAAGTTTTTGAGAATTTAGACACCTTTTTATGTGAATTAGAAGCATTTTAGTAATAACTTCTTCCTTCTAACTCGAAAATGCAACTTTACAATAATATGATCATAGACGCGCTCGTACAACGTTAGGTCTATTCTAAGCAAGATTGTACAACTCCTATATCTATTTGACACAACCTTTAAAAATAAAACTTTCGTATAAAAAACAGCCGATACATTGCAATATATTATGAGCTACATCTCTCGTCAAAAATACGATCGGGACTCATCGAAACGAGACAAGGCGAGGCGCGAAGCGGCGGAGAACAAAAGCTATACAAAATTACTCAGTAAATTGGCTTGAGATCGCTGAAAATTTCAATTGCCTACCACGATTATCCATCACCACGTTGCGCCTCTCATTTCGTCTCGGTGTGAACCGACCCTTAACATTTCCCAGAATAAGGCCTACCACTCGCCGGTTTGGTGTTACAGGACTTACGCTATGACTAAACCGCTATGATATATCGATAAACGTTAACTCTAGGAGGAACGGCATAATATAAAATTACGATCACAGGGACTACACGACACACTGGGCCCGGCTTCACAGAGACGAGGATCGTGATCCACTTCGGTAGCTACACAGTCATACATGTCATACATACGAACCTCAGTGGCGTTCACATGGGCCGAGTTTCACCACACTTTCCGCCAGATAGCAACTTGCAAGACAATTTTGCCAACAAATACAACTGGCCGATGCGTCAACCGACTCGCCACACCGTGAAAAGCGACCCACGTAAATCATAAATGTCCTACCTAAATCCCACCTATCATCCCTATTTACAGCAATCATGTACTCCCTATGACCTTATCAACTTTTAAAACTTACAAGTTACAAAAGATAACACTATCTCACTGATAAATATTGTAATACCTCGTACTTATTGCGCGTCCTATATACAGGGGCGGCGCGTCGCCGGGCCTCGTACTATATACAGGGGCACCTTCGCTGCCGGGGGCGGCTAGCGCTAGGGGCGCGGCGGGCGCGGCTTCACTCGGTATCATCGCGGCTGCTGCGAGAACTGACGTCGCTTCTTCCGCGCGTCGCCGCGGTAGCGCTGCGTGGGCGGCGAGCCGGGGTACCGCCGCTGCTTGGCGGTGAACGAGCGCGCGCGCCCCTTGCCGTCCGCGCCGCCGCCGCCTCCGCCCCCACCTCCGCCCCCGCCGCCACCCCCGCCGCCGCCGTTAGCTCCGTACCGCTGCTGCATCACACCTGCAAAAGAAGGTTGAAACTCGAATCATTTGTTGTCAGGAAAACCCATGTCACGAAGCATACGACTCAATTTTGTGGACATACTGCCGACAAATACTAATAACATGTCACATGGATACAAATAGTCGAACGCGATGTTTCAACCGATTGTCAGTGAAAAAAGAAACTAGATATATGGTACCCAAATTAACTGATACTCCTGTAGCTACACGATTGCTGTAGTTACATTTCAGCACAAACGTGATAATTAGTATTCATCACGTCGTTGCAGTGTCAACGCAACGAAAACATGACATACGATGCGTCAGAGTCAGTCCACAAGGCGAGTTGCGTCAGCGTTGCGTCGACGCAGCGCTGCTGCTGCGTTGTTTTACATACAAATAACCAAGGTGTTCACACGGCGCGCTGCGTCGTCGCAACGCATACATGACGGACAGCAGCCCACGAGACGAAGCGGGAGGGTTGACGTTAAGACTGCTTCGTAATAACGCTGCGATGACGCAACGCCCGTGTGGCCGGCTATGCGTCAAACGGCAGCGCTGCGTCGACACAACGCGCCGTGTGGACGGGCTCTTATTCCGTCGCAACGGCCTGCTAACTCTAGTCCCTCCGTACCTGACGGTATATTATTGAAGTCGGAGTTGCTGGTGATGTGGTGTATGATGAGGCTCTGGTGCGCGGAGACGCGGCGCGGTGTGGGGGAGGAGCACTGCAGCGCGGACAGCGGCGGCGGGCTGGTACGCGCCGACACGCCGTTAGACATCGCGCCCGGCCCTGCGCCTGCGCCGGACCCGTCTGACCAATCCTGTGGGGGAACATAAAAGTTATTTTTGTAATAGTAACCAACATTTTTGGTGAATGTCTGGACATAGCCATAGTATAGGAAAGTATGAAGATTTGAAATTTATCTGATAAGTGATAACTAATCGATTCGAACTGTTGTTGCAATATTCTTTTTATGAAAGCAAGTAGTTAGACTCAATGGTTCATATTATAATAACCAGCAAAAATTTTAAATTTCATAATTACTTTTATTTTCTATCTGTCTAGCCTGAGTTGACTTTTCGTAGTAGAAAAAAGTCAGTTAATCGTCTTTTTATAGCTAAGCTTTTTAAAGATAAGGCTTTAATTGATTCGTGTACTCACGGGGTCCGTGTCGGAGACGTCGGGCGAGGCGTCAGGGTCGGCGGGCGGCGAGACGGGCGGCGAGGCGGGCGAGGGTGGTGAGGGGGGCGAGGGCGGCGAAGGGGGGGAGCGGCGGCGGTGCGGGAAGAAGAAGGGCTCGAAGGTGTCGCGCACCCAGCGGCGGTACTGCAGCACGTGGTCGGTGACGCGCAGCACACGGCCCAGCGCCGAGTGCCGCGCGAGTAACGCGTTGTGCGGCGCCACCGCCTGCTGCAGGATTATGTACCCGTAGTCGAACGCCTGAGAACGTTAAAGTTTTGTTAGTGCTAGTCATAAAGCTAAGCCCCAATTTCACCAACGACTGTTAGGGTCGCGCCAAACCGGAATGGCAGGGCAGCGGCGAGCATTTTCAGTGTCGTCGCTTGAGAAATTGAGAAAAGACTTTCCATTTAATGGCGTGCTTTTTGTCGCAACAAGATAAGGGTGAATATTAAATACCTGTTTGACTTGTATGGCGCCGTAGCTGGAGCGGCCGATGTCGTTGCCGGGCGTCAGCGGGTCCTCGATGCACAGCAGCGACGGCCGGTGACCGTCGTTCATCTCCTGTACAAAAAAATATTTACAATGTTATCAATATGCAGCGAAGAAATTGATCCATAGGCAGTTTACGAGCCTACATCATTTGGTCGGAAGCCGTCATCTATTGGGTGGGTTCGACTTAACGCGACCAAAACATATAGGTCCGCCATCAGCCTATGAATCAACTTCTCTGATAGTACAACATTATCTAACAAGATGCTTCCCGCAAATACGTTTACTATAAAAGCAGCAGCGCTGGAAGAGTGACGACTGTTTTTAATTATACAATTTCGCATAATATGTCCATCTACGCATTTCTCAAAGAAGTCAACATTAATACTTCAGCGCTGCTTTTACAGTGGACATAATATTAGGTATTTCTTATGTTTTATAGGTTATACAATATACATATTAAGTTCCAAATACTCCACCTTTAATCAAAATCGTTCCAGCTCTTTCAAAACTTATTCAATGCATCCATTCTCCTTAACAATACTTCTAATATAATCAGACATCATCCTCAATTCCTCACCTTCTGTAACTCATCCTTGGACACGTACGAGCCGCCGTTCTTGACGCGTATGGCGGTTTTAACATAGTTAAATTTTCGGCCGTACAGCTCGAAGAACTCGATGAGCAGCACGCCCAGGTTGTGCGGCTGGCGCAGGCGCTCCGGCCGCGGGTGCAGCTGCAGGAAGCTGATGCACATGAGGATGAGAGAGTAGGAGGAGATGCCGCCGGTGAACACCTCGTTGAGGTCCCGCTGCAGCAGGAACTGCTTCAGCACCATCACCAGCCGGGAGAGGACTGGGTACTTGTCCTGCAAGTTGTGGTTAAACTAGATTTTCCTGCGCTTTCATAAAATAATTATTCAGCATATAAACTTAGATTAACTATAGTATAGAGGAGCGGAATTCCAAAATAAAACCGTTTTCTGACGCTGATTTTCATAGCATTCTGAGCCTATATTTAGCCCCTTAAAGGTACAATTCATAAAAAATCCTTTCTTCGTGGATACCGGCATAAGAGGAAAACCCATAAAAATGTCGTTTCTCTAACAGTCTTGCCTAAGCGTTGATCAATCTATAATTTGGTTATAGATAGAGATAAATGAATAATACCAGGTTGAAAATCAAAATATAGGCAATACTGGTGTTTATTTTCAAAGTATGGAGATAGTATTTACTCCAGGTCATCTAATAGAACTTGTAATAAAAACTGAGGCATAGATTTTGTTGGTCTTCTAAAATCTTAGGAATAGACCATAGATAGAACATGCACAATGGACTAACAGAGTCATAATAGCTCATATTGGCTTGGGTAATAAATATTTTACGATTTCCTACTCTCGTAACTTATTAGTATTATGAGGAAGCGTGATGAATGTTCGGGCGCGGCCTTCATATTTTTAGCACGTCAGGATCCATTATGTAAGGCTTTGTATGTGTTAATACAAAGCCTTTAAGCAAATTGCATTCGATAATACTTAACAGCGAATGTAAGCTGATCGCACGTATTTTGTCAGTACCGTACGCGTCGAAAGCACGGCATCGCACAATATAGTACACGAAGTGCGGCGCGTACGGTGCGGACGAATGTGCGAGGTTTCATAATATCATTTATACAACTAATTTTAAAATGCGGCGCGTTCGGCGCGTATGTGCTGATAAAATGTGCGATCAGCTTTAGAAATCAAAAAAGTGTTAGATTTGACATAAAAGTCATCGCAAGCGCCACGATGTTCACGTTATGTCAAATAACATGCATTTTTACATAATTATTATACTGTCTCTGTCAAAATTACAGTTGAATGCAAGATGTCTAAGCACCCAGGTAATCAATTGCACTGCGCTTTTTCGCCCAAATTCTTTGATAAGATTTGTTTGTATGCGCGGAATTGCGTCTTAATTTGTGTTGTGAGTTGTAATTGGGCAGATAACCAACCTTGAAGTGTTTGATAAGCTCCGCGCTCTTCACCCCGCTGCTCATGTTGAATGATATGTCAACCTGCAACACCGAATGCTAGGTAAAAAATCTAAAAAAAGCAGCATAACAATGATCTTGATAATAAAATAACACAACAATTTAAGACATAAAACTAAATTATTCTTTTGCTCCTCTCAATTTCTGTTTGATGATGATTTATCAAAACTCAGGAAGCATCAAAACATAAATAAATCTTGACAATTCCTTCAAAATTTCTTGAGTCATTTAGGTGACAGTCGAGCCCAATCTTACAATATTATATCGTCGAGGAGGGAAGAAGAAGAAAATGCGCAATTTACAGACACTAAAAGGACTTAGTTCATGCATAGTGCCCTAATGACTGTCAACCTTTCCTGCAGATGATGAGACTGACCTTGACGTCGGAGTACTTGTCGGTCATCTTGACGATGGGCACGGTGGCCTTCTCCAGAACCTTGATGCTCTCCTTCTCCGCGATGTCCTGCACCACCAGCTCGCGCTCCAACGTCCACAGCGGCAGCTTCTCCCACTGACCTGGAGGCACATAGTTTTGTGATTAAACTCAAAAGGAATAAGTTCTAATAATTGGACTAGCAGAGTTTTCCGAATAACCCTTCTATCCGAATGCTGAGTTATATTGCATTTGCTAGTTTCGACGATAAAAATTCGATGATAAAAATGTATGGGACAATGCATAGCTTAGTGTCACGGCTCGGACAAATAAGAGATGAGAAGATCAAAAGTGACCAACCACCTGGTCGAAAACTAGCTCAAATAGAATTACTGTCGTGCTGCGTGCAGGCCATGGCGGGTTAGCAAATGATTGGCTTAAGAGATTTATTTTACAGGCTATGAAGTAAATTAGTTTCAAGAATATAAACAATTTCTCTGCGAACAGCAAAAGTGCTATTTGAACTGGAAATAAGAACGACATGGTTCTGAAACTTAACGCAATATTTGTGTTGATTTTACGCCGCATAAGGTAGAATATTTGCAGCAAACATACTGTTGGCTAAGCCTACAAAAGCTTCTGTGAGAACAAAAATAATTTCAGACATGAATGCCGACGTCAAAATTGACCTAGGCCTAGGTTTGGGACAAATATAGCCAGTAGACTGTAGCTAGTGTGTAGTGTGTAGTGTGTAGTGTGTACGTATAGGACGGTGTTAACTGTTAACGGATGAGTCGGCGTGCAAACGTCAGCCGCGTTAAATTGGCACAAACAATAACCCACTTACCTTTGTCCAACCTAATTATACAATATTACACCTTACGCGACATGCTACACTTTTTAGTTATTATTTATTCGCTTACCATTCTTCTTTATATTGTTACAATTTTAACTATTAATGATAGAAAGGACTTTCGCTGAATTACTACCTGTATAATATGGTCTACGATATCATAATTATCTCAAGAATTCTTTAGATGCTTAGAGTTTAGACTACTCTGGCTTTCAACCGATCTGGTTAAAACCGTAGCTACAAAAGCGTAGTTGGCATTCCATGCAGACGTTCAATGATACAATATTTGCAGTAATCAGTGTCGCGAGCGGTCGCTACTCGCTTGGTGACCGGTGTCGGCGCTGTTCTATTTATGTGAGGCAGGTGAGGCGGAGCGGCCTTCGCCGTAATTACGTTGCGTCACATGCGTAGGGCAGATCGCGGGGAATACCCCACGGACTTGCATTTACATACGGCAGAGATCCGCTGCTTGGCTTGAAGAGTAATACATATTATATTCATATATGCATTTAAGACTCATATTTACAAATTACATCCGATAAAAAGATTGACGAGAACTAACCGGTGATAATACTAATTGGCAGTTACTAGCAAATTAGCAATCACACTTCATCCTACTTGATGGATATAACACAAAGTCTAGCCTTTATTACTTGAAACATCGAATTATCCTAACAAACGGAATATTCCTAACCCATTGATGGGTATATCCGGAGGCGTACGACATGTCAGAAAGAATACTAAAACACAGGAACCGATCGCTCACGCCGCGGCCGATGACGCAACGTCCGCGCTCGGCGGCCGCTGCGCAAACATCTGACTCACCGCTTGAGGGAATCCGGAATTATACCAGAAGTAAAAACCTGTCCGTCTAACTACAGATGAGGCATTGACGTTTGTCACGCGACCAGAAGAGCCAGAAGTCTGTGTGACGCCCACAAAAGAAAAGGATATAATAATATTGTACACAAAACTTTTGAATTGAACACCAAACTTGCACAGAAAACTAACCGACTTTAGGCGGCTAGTTACTGGTCTCTCCTGTCCTCATATTCATTCTACCAATTATTGCAGACAGGAAGCATACAATTTTCCAGCCATCTTGACTCTTAAGTCTACTTTACAATTTACATAACTGTTATAACATCGGAGAATGAAAGTGAATTAAACACGTGGTAACACGATAAGTGCCTATTTGTTTACGCCATTCATAATTCGTGCATTCCTATAGAGATTTTCCTCAATGAACTATTACTATTACAAGCCAGGGAGACCTCGTAAAGGCTTTTTTTGTGTTGCTGCAGACAGAAGAAAATAAGAAAATCTACGCAAGGTTTGAAAAATCCCAACTTATAATATGCAGAGCAAAAGATCTAGCAGTATGATGCAGTAATAAGATAAAAATTAAAATACAAAGTCAACAGAACCGGCTGTCACGGAGCCGAAATCGTCGAAATGTGGCCAAAAGTCAAGGACACGCCTCACGCGTAAACATTGTATCTGGTGAGTTGTGCAATGTGCGCGGCGCGGTAACGACACCGATAACGAAGTTTCCCGTACAAACAGCATAGGAACAGTTACGCTGAATTTGCGTTTTCATGTTTCATTTTGATGCGGAATTACAAATGAAAATATTGCAATGATAAGACATCCAACTGTTTGAAAGCGAGAATTACATAATATTTTCCTATCCCTTCGTCAACTCTTCGTCGTACTTTAGCAGATTTAACAAATGAAGATTTAGAATCCCGAAAATTAATGCTTAATTTCTTCAAACGCCTTCTTTGTATCGGACATCGGTTAAGAACGTTTAGGTGCACTCAGGCACTCGGGCTAATTAACACTCGAGTCTAGAGTTTTCCGCTCAAAGGCGTTTAAGACTAATCTCCTAGAGAGCGTTCCAAACAAACAATATCGAATAAACGCAGATTACGAAACCCTGATTATATAAAACGAATAATTCCTTGGTGATAACTGATAAGATAAAATGACAACGATACACTCGGTACTACTGACTGACTTCCACGGGAGATTACGACAGGATAATATAATAACAAGGTACAATATTTTTAGCAGCAAAATATTGTAACTAAGCATTATGTATTAGGTACTACAATACCAACTTTGTTGGGGTGTAAACTGTAAACCTAATATTCCTATGATATAACAATTCGTGCAGTAATTAAAATGTAATTAGCAGTAAATCGATGTGGCGTACGCTATTTTCACAGGGATCTGAGTTTTTTTTCACATGTATCATAGGCAGACCCACGTCATTTGGTCGAGTAATGTCAAACTCAGCCGACAGAAGATTCACATTGAATTGACAAAATCCGACAACGTAGGTTCGCCATCTGCCTATGAATCAACTTCTCTGATAGAACTTTATGATTGATGGTTAATATTGTTGCTTGTTCATATTATTGAGCCTTGCTAATAGAGTCTTGTTGATATTGCACCCTGTTTAAATCGTGCTTCATCAGTCATCACACATCACACCGAACTCCGAACACGGTCGCTGGCGGCCGGCCAATAGAACCTCATGTAAATGTCGAACATAAGGGTAATCTATGTAACGAGGCTTTCGATTAGGAAAGGAAACGAATAACAATAAAGCCAAGTAGGCAAGCCAGATACTAAATTAGAAAAGAAAATTGTGACAGCAGATATATTGATGTCAGCAGGCTTAAGGATAGTATTAGACATTGTGTTATATTAAGGGTCGATTTTTCAATCGTCAGATATAACTTTTAACTAAAGAATAAATATGACACGTTGACATTTTTTTCATATAAAATCTGTCAAAACGCCAAATTTATTCCAGAGGTAAAATTTATCTGACGATTGAAAAATCAGCCCTTAATGATATTCGCAACTCCTACACAGCGCTACAGAACTCTACATTGCTAAAGCTTACGGCAAGTTTAAGAGCTGGTGGCAATGTCTATCACAACATTGTAAAAAGCACACAATCGACTGTGACTGCAAAAATCTTATCAGCTTCGTAATTCATTTTCTACAAGAAGCTCACATTTTATCTATCGCCTAATCTAAAAACTACATGGCACAGAAAGACTACTAAGCAAAGCTTGACCATATTCCTACTATAATTATTGTAAAAGCTCATAGTTGGTAGCTGGTGGTAGAATTGTGTGTGCTCTACAGTGGCCAAATAGTGTTCTACTCTACAGAAAGCATATAAATATCGTCGTCGAGTTGCGCCTGACAAATCCCACATGTGCAAAGATGTAAGTTCACACATTGGTACCATAATATTATACTACGTTTTTGCTTGCAATGCAATTGGTTGCTTTCTGCTGCTCTCCAAAACTTGTCAAAAGACACATTTGTGTGTGTGTGTGTGTTTTTGTATGATTTGGCACAATTACGATAGCCGATTTCAAATTTTCAATAGCTGGTAATTCTAGTCTACAAGAAGCACAAAGCAGATTCGATAGCTTGTGGTACTCACCGATAACGACGAGGTCGATGTCGCTGGTCGGCAGGTAGAGGCCGGTGCGGAAGGAGCCGAACACCTCGACGCGCGCCTGCGGCCACAGCGACAGGATGGCGGCGCGGATGCGGTTCACCACCGTCGAACGCACCAGGTGCTCCGTCTCCGTCGGCGACATGTACAGGTAGAAGTGCTCGATCTCCTCGTGTAGCCTGCCGAAGTGTATCACGTTAGATATGTTGTAAGAGTGTAGTGCCGGTTATGACCATATGGACCCTAAGTCCTAACGCTTACTATCCCATAACGGTTCAAACTCAAAACTTAAGTCACCGTGTTACCAAAGTATTTAGGTCCTAAGAACTTAGGTCACTAAGAATTAAACTAGAGGTACTACTAGGCAGCTAGGAGACACTTAACGTTAAAGTTCGGTAAGGTTCGTGAATCGTGGTAAAACAGGCACAAGAGCTACGAAATATATCAAAGACAATTATCAAGGGTGGTGGAGTGCCAGTGGCAGGACAGTGTAAGTAGGCAATTATGGTTCAAAAAACGTCTAGTAAATGGGTAATTCTCATTTTTGGTACAATTTTTTTTTATAAAATCCTAAACGACTTTTTGAGCAATTTGATGGTTGATTCTACTAGTTTGAGTCTTGTTCTAGATTGGAAAAATGTTCTCCGAGCTTGCAGCCCTCTATATATAGAGAAATAAGGGGTTTTAAAAAAGTGCCCTCCATGGTAGTGACCTAACTTCCATGGAAATGACATTCCATATAAAAAGTCAATACATAGCTGTGACATAAAACAAAGAGGTGACTTTTCTTAAAAGTAAAATGCAATTTTTATTTAAAAAATCAGCTTTATTGTCATTAGTTGACTAAAATATGTGAACTAATATCACAAATTTACTTTTATAAATGAATTTGTATAATAACTTAAAAAAGCGGCCAAGTGCGAGTTGGACTCGCCCATGAAGGGTTCCGCAGCAGCAATAAGGTTTATTTTTATGAAATTAAAACGTTTTTGATTTATTTTTATATTTCAGTCGATTTAATGAAATTTATATTAAGGTTTACCATTTATGACGTATAAAAAAACTACTGGATAGATCTTGTTCAAACCAATTTTCGTTGGTAGATTTTTTTGTAATCTACATCATATATTTTTTTTAGAATTATCATGCCCCTACTTTAGAAATTAGAGGGGGGGGACACACATTTTACCACTTTGGAAGAGTCTCTCTCGCAAACTATTCAGGTTAGAAAAAAATGATATGAGAAACCTCAATATGATTTTTGGAGACCTATTCATAGATACCCCACACGCATAGATTAGATGAAAAAATTTTTTTTTGTTTCAGTTGTATCTATGGGGACCCCTAAAATTTTTAACAATTTTTCCATTTTTGCATCAAAATCTTAATGCGGTTCACAGACTACATCTACTCACCAAGTTTCAATAGTATAGCTTTAATAGTTTCGGAGAAAAGTGGCTGTGACATACGGACGGACGGATAGACAGACAGACAGACAGACAGACAGACAGACAGACAGACAGACATGACGAATCTATAAGGGTTCCTTTTTTGCCATTTTGGCTACGGAACCCTAAAAAAAACATTTATTTTCATAAAATTTACTTATACATAGTAGGTTTTGTTTTCACAAAAGTAAAGAATGCTTGATAGACAAACTGATTTGTTATTTAAGCTCGGGCTGAAGCCAAAAAAATTTAATTTTATGTTATTTTGTTTTTTTAGTGTTAGGGCGACAATACACGTCCGATTTTTTCATCCGATTGTCTGATCCGGTTGTCTGATCAGACTACCTGAAGGCACTCTTGCCATACATTTATTTGAATACATAATACACGTCCGATCCGGTAACCGGATCGGACGTCAGAATCGGAAACAGCGTCAAAGCGTTTCCGATTTTACTGCCGTTCCGATTGTCTGAAGGTGCAGTCTGCATACTTTTGTAAGGAGACACAATAGACGTCCGATTATTTCTTCCGATTTGCCAGTTTAAGGCCGTCACAGACTTAGCTATAATATATTATATTAATATACCGTACTAAACACACTGAGACCAGAAATATATTAATTATAGCTGAGTGTGTGGTCACGCGAAAATTGTATAGAAAATATATATTACTATGCCTAGCTATAAACATATTATTAATCTACACATATAATAAAACTGTAGAAATGTGAATTCTGTACATTAAAGATATTAAAAAAATAATAAGCGGGGGGTGTCACTAGATCGCTATAGAAGCCAAAAATGTGGTTAGTTTTTTGTCTGTCTGTCTGTCTGGAAAGCTAGTATAATATATTATAGCTAAGTCTGTGACGGCCTTTATTCTCTAGCATGATACTGAACGAACGTCTCGCATGGTTGTTGTTCGGACTGCCTTTTACTTGTAAAATTCGGGCCACGCGCAATATAGGGTTCCGTAGTACCGCTAGTATTTGAAAATTTTTGTATGGTCAATGAATGTACATTAATTTATAAATATATTAATTGACGACCTCAGTGGCTCAGTGGATAGCACGTTGGTAGCTTTTAAGCCGGAGGTCGCGGGTTCGAATCCCGCCGACGGAACAAAAAGTTTTCAAAGTTCCTGGGTCATGGATGTGTATTAAATATATTTATCATATAATAAAAATCTTAAATATATGTATAGTATAAAAGTATTAAATATATTTCCGTTGTCTGGTACCTGTAACACAAGTCCTTTAGGTACTTAGCATGGGGCCAGACTGACGTGGTGTGAAGCGTCCATAGATATTATATTATTATTATATTAATTATATCATGTTTTACACCACTAACAAGTAACAACACCATCTCAGTTGCTTTCTAAGGAATTTGAACGAAAAGTTCCTTTATACTTCGCCGAATACATTTTTTTTAAGTTGATCGACTATTACTCAATAACTTGTTGTCTTATAGTCTCTGAGCAAAACCGCGGACAGACAGACAGACGGACAGACGGATGGACAGACCGAAACTATAAGGGTTCCTTGTTGACTACGGAACCCTAAAAATAAACGGAATCATGTAGGGTGAATCTTGTCTTTCTGCTCCGTGCAAGCTCACAGATAGCTCGAGAGCGACTGAGTTCAGAAAAAATCGGACGCAAAAATCGGACGTGTATTGAGTGAATCCGATCCGGTTGTCTGATCAGACAACCGGAAGCAAAATCGGACGTCTATTCCCGCCCTAAGGCTACTTTGTTACCTATTAAGTCTTACTGGTTTCAATAACATAGTAGCCTTACACTAAAAAAACAAAATAACATAAAATTAAATTTTTTTGGCTTCAGCCCGAGCTTAAATAACAAATCAGTTTGTCTATCAAGCATTCTTTACTTTTGTGAAAACATTTGCACAGCTTAGTTTAGCTTTTATTAGACCTTTTGTATTGCTATTATTGTACGAGTATGTCATCATTTGACTTTATTAATCTGAGCCTATCGCAGGAATTGTGTCTAAAATAATAAAGTCAATATTTTGATAAAAGAATATCAATAGAAATTATTAGAAAAGCGTTGTTATAATTTAATATTTTTATTTGAGGTCGAATTTCGACCATTGGGCGATTACTAGTAATAATAACAATGCAAAATACCAGCCATTCGTAAGTAAAACTCACTTCCCTGGATCCATGGTCACTTCCATGGGTGGTTTTTTATCCACGGATCCACGGATGTGACGCCCATGGAAGCGACTTTTCGTTACTTAAATGTTCAAACATAACTTCCAAATCAAGCATGGTTATACAAATTTTGCCAAGCGTTTTTCGATACAAAAACGCGTTCGAAACACAAAACTAAAGTTTATAATTTAACTGCACATACCTTTGACAGTAACCACAGTAGTGACTACTTATGCTCGACGAGTTGTGAGAATAACAACAGAAAATACATTTTCTGGTAACGCTTACGTCGCCGGTAAAATCTGACAACTGAAGTAAAATGGTGCGGATGTTTTTTTTTTGAAGCCGTGCGACGTTCGTTTCTACGCAAATTGTTTGTCATTTAAAAAACAATCGTGACATCATCCATGGAGGTGACTAAAAAAATCGATCACAATGTTTTAAAAGTAATTACAATATGAGTGTTTTAAGGTTTTGGCCGTAGTTTTTTTTATTTATATAGTTTATTTAACTTGGTTTATGATGGCATTCAGAAAATATTGTTATTCTAATGATATATTTAGTTATGAATTTAAAACCGTATAAAAATGGAGTGATCACACACATGGAAGGGACATTTTTGACTATTTCATGTTAAAAAACAATATAACGCTACTGTAAATTGAAAATGATTTTTTATGGAATGTGTAGTATTTTATTAATATTTAAAGAAAACAAAAATAAAAGTTGATACTTATGTACCATCACTGGGAAAAACGATGATCACACGCTTTTTTTGGAAAAATGAGAATTACCCAAATAGTAATTAATGTCTTTGGTACAATGTGTAATATATTTCCTGTTTTATTTCTTCGTGACCGGCAAAGTTTTGATGATCATTTCATTATTATCGATTTATTACAATCAATTTTACTGATAGACCTATAAATCCGTAGCTTCAAATCCGCCAACGTCAGTGATTTCACGATCTCTACTCAGCGCCCGGTGCCTTTGTTTAGAAAAATATTTTTCCAGACCTGTGATGTAGGTTACAGCGTCTAATCCTATTTTCGGCCACTGACACGGCGGCGCTAAACTCCGCTGATGGCGTAGATACGTTATTTACGGCGTATCTACGTAGCACGCACCTACGTAGGTTACTAGGCGGACTTAACTAGAAAGATGCACGGTTTCGTCACTAAATAAATAAACATTTTATATACATTTGAATATAGAACAGAACTTATGTTCTAGCATCTTTAAGTGGTAAAGTAAAGTTAGGCATATAACCAAAGACCTTTCTTAGACATTCCAGCTCAAGAGCGAGCAGCAGGCATGGCAACAACATAATATAACGATTTACATAAATGTCGAACGTGGACCGGACAGGAAAGGGCTCGGTATCGATCAATTACACATAATTACACCGAAATATACCAGACGGCCTCACCACACCGTCGGACAACCTTTCAAGTCTTAAGTGTGGCATTTAGCACCCAAGTCCCAACAGATAAAACCTTTACAAGATTTGGACCCACAAATACGAATTATTGTAATTTCTTTCAGCGGCTTCAAAAGGCTATTATTAATTACAAAACTTTAATGATTATTATTATTGAACCATTTTCTAGATTAGATAGGTTATTTCGGCGAATCAATAACTTTTTCTGTGACCTACATTCTTCTGAGTTATATATTATGACGTTTTTAGGATTCCGTAGCCAAAATGGCAAAAAAGGAACCCTTATAGATTCGTCATGTCTGTCTGTCTGTCTGTCTGTCTGTCTGTCTGTCCGTCCGTCCGTATGTCACAGCCACTTTTCTCCGAAACTATTAGAGCTATACTATTGACACTTGGTAAGTAGATGTAGTATGTGAACCGCATTAAGATTTTGATGCAAAAATGGAAAAATTATTAAAAATGTTAGGGGTCCCCATAGGTACAACTGAAACAAAAAAAATTTTTTTTTTTCATCTAACCTATGCGTGTGGGGTATCTATGGATAGGTCTCCAAAAATCATATTGAGGTTTCTCATATCATTTTTTTCTAACCTGAATAGTTTGCGAGAGAGGCCCTTCCAAAGTGGTAAAATGTGTGTCCCCCCCTCTAATTTCTAAAATAATGATAATTCTAAAAAAATATATGATGTAGATTACTATAAAAACTACCAACGAAAATTGGTTTGAACTACTGGCTAGATGCCAGTAGTTTTTTTTTTATACGTCATAAATGGTAAAAAAAAATTATACGTCTAAATTTCATTAAATCGACTGAAATATGATATAAATGAAAAACCTTTTAATTTCATAAAAGTAAACCTTATTGCTGCTGCGGAACCCTTCATGGGCGAGTCCAACTCGCACTTGGCCGCTTTTATTATAATACCTGTACGTTGCCGCTAGGTCTACTCAAATAATTCTTTTATTTCATTTACTAACCCTTCATAGAATGAAAGGAAGATACGGAAACCCTTTAGATATTTTAATCGAGTACAAAGGAGAGTTCATCCTGATTCTCTTTTAAAAATTATCGGCTCCTTGATACCTACCAGCTGCCATAAGACGAATACGAATTTAAATAAGAATTGGACTATTCGCTACGTAGATATTTGAATAGTTAGACGTTTTGATACCAAGACGGTTCTCTACGTTGACGAAATTATCAGAAAATTACCTACCGACTGATAAAGAAGATTTTCTTTAGTCTGGTAGTAAAAACTGAAAAGGTACGCAGAACTTTTGTGTATTGAACATAGGAGAAAGGGAAACTAGGTCACTAATTAAGGACTTGAAAGGTCACGATTCGAGTCATTCGGCGCAGACCTGCGCTGGATCTAGACCAGGCGTTCGACCGGGCGGCCTCGATACAGTGCGCGTACGCACACATCTGTATTTTTACTATGCACCAAACTATGTTGCACTAAATTACAGCACCTCAGTCCACAATAATTGTACTGTCGATTTCTTTTAAAAAGTCTTTTGCTATCTCCACTTTAGTCGTTTCTGTGGGTTTTCCCATGTTTTAAAAGAGATCGCCTCGTCTATTGAAATAACTGAATCAGATGAATCTCGAAGCTTAAACCGTCCAACAGAGATTTTGGAACCGTTTCAAAGTCCAGATTTTCCGAATCTATCTATACCTACATTTAATAATAAAACTGTAGAAATGAAAATTATGTACACTAAAGATATTCAAAAAATAATTAGCGGGGGGTATTACTACATCGCTATAGAAGCCAAAAATGTAGAACTAGTTTTTGTCTGTCCGTCTGTTTGTCTGTACTCTGTATGTTTGTTCCAGCATCACACGAAAACTACTGATCCGATTTGCATACGATTTTCGCAGATATATTTGTCTTCTTCCAAAGTTCCAACTCAACATTGGTGTATAAATTTTTTTCTCCCCACCCCTCTAAGGGGACCAAAGAGGGGGTCAGATTTTGTAACTTTTTTCTTCAATGGACTTACTTCATATTATTTATTGTGTTTTCCAACTTAACATCTGGTGTATAAAATTTCCCTAATATTATATATCTTTACAAAATTTAAAGACAAAGAGGGGGTAAGATTTTGTATGATAAATTTACTGTTGAAGTAGAAATACTTTATATGGCAAAACAACGATTGCCGGAACAGCTATTGAACAATATTTAAATTGTAATGTAACGTGTTTCATTCTGCATCAACATACACCTAATATCGTGATCCTACTCAAGTCTTACAGATTAAGAGGGGAAATAATCGCGTCGACTCACAAAATACAGACCTAAAAATCTAGTTTAGTCCCACTGAATCGAACGATCTTCATTCTAAACTCAAATATTATATTATGTAAAAATAATATGAGCGCGAAACGACGACCGGTTGGTCGTTAGCTGTATCCTGGCGAAATCGAACGTTTGACATTTAAATTTATAAACGCGGTAACAAGCGCGAACTGTGGGGTGCTGAGATCGCGTTACTAAGTACACTCAATGTGGTACATATAAATGACAGTCCTCGTATGACCCAAAACTACAAATGATGTGTAACATTTTTTTTCTTGATGACTAAACTTAAATTTTGATGTTAATTTCTATAAAAAAAATCTTGTCAGAAGTAAGTCTTCATGGGACATGGTCCCTGGAGTATGGGTACTTCTTGTACTCTCGTCTGATTTAAGCGTTTATCTTATGAAGTAAATTCAAGGCTTCTATTATCAGATGATTCTATTTTTAAGATTAATAAAACATAATATTTAAGAGATAGACGTATATTATTTCATATTTTGTACCATTTTATTTTTTAACGACTTCGTCGTGACTTAAATTTCGAGTCAAACTATAGCTTTGGTTTTGTATTCTAATTTACGATACTATGTTTTGATTAAGGGCCTTCCCTACGGAGAATCCGTAATTTACCGTATTTAGAGCCTTATAAACTCATAATTTGAAAGCTACAGTTATAATAACTCTGTAGCTTTCAAATTATGAGTTATAATAACTCTGTAGCTTTCAAATTATGAGTACAACAATAATCTTCAGTATCTAAACATTCCTTTCCCCGTTTTAAATTTTATATTTTCGTTTATAATACTCATGATATCAGCTTCCAAAGTAAAGCCAATTTATTAAAATTCAAGCATACATTCAGCATCTCCTTAGTATTTACAAATTACTTTTATTCGAAACACATGCCAATAGATCGACAATATCATAAACTACATATTCCCCGTTTTAATTTTTTTTATGTCAATTTTGAACTAAGATAAGTAAAAAAATACGGTTTTGGTGCGATCTCGGCAACGCGGCAAATGTATGGCCAAGGTCGTTTGCTCGGGGGACGGCCTTAAACACACAATGACATTTCGAATTAGCAATATTTTACATGAATACTACTTGGTAGTATTCTTTCCGGGGCTAGTGACGTCTTTACAATACAGTGTGGCGACTGGCGGCCGCTGGGGTCTGCCGTCCGCTTTGTTTGTTGTTCAATCATGTTGAGCGGCACTGGAGTCTGCACAGTGATCATCCTATATTGTGTCTCATTGTTTTGCTGTTCCCGAGTCATCCGATTGAATTAGAGCTTGACTACTTCAGTTAATTCCGTTCTAAAGAACTCTTGCAAAAGAAAATATATCACGCAGTTTGATCGCTCGCACTCTTGCGTAGTGCGCTGTGCGAGACTCTAGAAACGTCGCTTTTATTCTAGTCGCTACCCGTCGGCCGTCTAGTTATTAAAGTTGAGTCACACTTAACTACTAGTTACTACTCAGTTTACTCGTTGCAGTACGTCATACATTCCAACAATTTCGCCATTTTCCGCGCGGGGGCAGTCTCCGAGTGCAACGGCCGCTCTTTGCTTACCAAATTTTGATGATACTTTCACTGGAATCGGAAGTGAAAGAGTGTTTACGTTTTGCATAACGTTACGCGATAGCCGGGGGCACTGACTGGCAAGGACGCCGCTGCACGGAGTTCGCTTCGCCGCCGCCGCGCCGCTACCGACAAAGGGCGACGCCTACGCTCTACCACAGAATATATAATGCTCTACTAAGCATTCAGCATTGGTTGACGATGTAAATTGTAAACAAACCCCATGCGTATTTTCTAAGAAATTATTTGGCAACGTGACTCCAATTACAACCTAGTTAATTAGCATTGAGACCCTTACATAAACTAGGTGTTAATTAATTTTAAATATATTATTTTGAGCGCCTTAAATACTTTGGTAAACATTCAGCACAGTATAGCAATATAATCCCTACAGTAGTGAAACGAATGTACTTGCGCCACAGTATAGCAATATAATATCCCTACAGTAACGAAACGCCTTTGATGTCGCACGATGCCGCCACCGGTGTAAGTACCAATCAGATATGCCAGGGTTGCCACTTGCCACGAAACGGGAAATAAAATAAAAATAAAATATTGTGCTTGTAATTAATCAGCGTGTTATATTTACATAATATTATGTCGTACTGCCAGATATTTACGTGAAACTTTATTTTTAGATGATTTGAGTTCTTTACTAGATGATGCGCGCAACTCCGTTGTGCCAAAACTCGTTAATCGCACGGGAACCGTACATTTTTCCAAGACAAAAAGTATCCTTTGTCCTTTCCCGGGACTCAAAGTATCTCCATGCCAAATTTCAGCAAAATCGGTTCAGCGGTTTGGGCGTGAAGAGGTAACAGACAGACAGACAGACAGACACACTTTCGCATTTATAATATTAGTAATTACTAATTAGTATGGATTTAAAAATTTTATTAACCTATCAAGCCCCTTAAGCTCACCGGTGAGCAAGATACAATAGAATAACAATAGATTTCCAAGAATCCACGATCGAAGGATTAAAATAATGAAGACGCATTCGGATATATAAAATATCCAACAATAATTAATCATATTATAACAATTGGTAGGTACGGTAGGCCACACGTCAGGTGTAACAGAAGCACTTCAAAACTCGCTCTTATTACTTGCGCGGTAAGGGCGGTCCAAATGTCATAATGTTACACTTGATGTGTGGCCCTGTGTACCTAGCTAGGTAGGTACTAATTAGTATGTAACAGGGTATTTGACAGTTTTTTTTATTTTTATTCTATATTGTTTCTCTCCTTGTTACACTTCTTACAACGTAAACAATAAAACAGAAATGCAAATTGCAAATAAATTCCACCAAGGCCAACACAATATTAGTGTGAACTGTGAGTCGATATTATATTTTATGACAATTTAAATCCTTTTTGTTTTTTGAATCAGATTTACATATTCTGTACACTGAACACTTATTATATCCCATTGTATAATAAGATAAGTTATCGTTTTACAACACAAAATTCGTAGACAACGCGCCAACGTCACACCTGCGCGCAAATTCGTACAAACTCCGCGAGTTTGACGGCGCGGGCCCGCGCCGCCCGCTTCCCCGCGGATACCCCTCCGTTGCTCTGCGCAAGTACATTCGTTTCACTACTGTAGGGATATATATTGCTATACTGTGCTTGCGCAGAGCAACGGAGGGGTATCCGCGGGGAAGCGGGCGGCGCGGGCCCGCGCCGTCAAACTCGCGGAGTTTGTACGAATTCGCGCGCAGGTGTGACGTTGGCGCGTTGTCTACGAATTTTGTGTTGTAAAACGATAACTTATCTTATAAACAATGGGATATAATAAGTATTTAGTGTACAGAATATGTAAATCTGATTCAAAAAACAAAAAGGATTTAAATTGTCATAAAATATAATATCGACTCACAGTTCACACTAATATTGTGTTGGCCTTGGTGGAATTTATTTGCAATTTGCATCTCTGTTTTATTGTTTACGTTGTAAGAAGTGTAACAAGGAGAGAAACAATATAGAATAAAAATAAAAAAAACTGTCAAATACCCTGTTACATACTAATTAGTACCTACCTAGCTAAGTACACAGGGCCACACATCAAGTGTAACATTATGACATTTGGACCGCCCTTACCGCGCACGTAATAAGAGCGAGTTTTGAAGTGCTTCTGTTACAACTTACACCTGACGTGTGGCCTACCGTACCTACCAATTGTTATAATATGATTAATTATTGTTGGATATTTTATATATCCGAATGCGTCTTCATTATTTTAATCCTTTGATCGTGGATTCTTGGAAATCTATTGTTATTCTATTGTATCTTGCTCACCGGTGAGCTTAAGGGGCTTGATAGGTTAATAAAATTTTTAAATCCATACTAATTAGTAATTACTAATATTATAAATGCGAAAGTGTGTCTGTCTGTCTGTCTGTCTGTTACCTCTTCACGCCCAAACCGCTGGACCGATTTTGCTGAAATTTGGCATGGAGATACTTTGAGTCCCGGGAAAGGACAAAGGATACTTTTTGTCCTGGAAAAATGTACGGTTCCCGTGCGATTAACGAGTTTTGGCACAACAGAGTTGCGCGCATCATCTAGTAAAGAACTCAAATCATCTAAAAATAAAGTTTCACGTAAATATCTGGCAGTACGACATAATATGTAAATATAACACGCTGATTAATTACAAGCACAATATTTTATTTTTATTTTATTTCCCGTTTCGTGGCAAGTGGCAACCCTGGCATATCTGCTTGGTACTTACACCGGTGGCGGCATCGTGCGACATCAAAGGCGTTTCGTTACTGTAGGGATATTATATTGCTATACTGTGACATTCAGTAACCGCTTTTATGATGCCTTTCAAGCCCTAAGCGGTCGCATGCGACCGCGATAACAAAAGAAGAACAATATATTTCCAAGAATCTGTGATCGAGGTTTTACAGGATATCATGGAGTAAAATAATAATATAATGATCTGCAGAATTGAAAAATCTTGTGAAATTCTTTTATCCTTTAGCCCATTTTAGACTTTACTAATTTTAGTCTTGAAATATTTGGGGAAGTTCAGAGAAAGTTTTTATTAGTAGGAAGGTGATACGAAGTTCACCAGGTCCGGTACATCTAGTAATGGAGTATAATTTTAATGCAGTACATCTATACTACTATTATAAAGAGGAAAGATTTGTTTGTTTGTTTGTTTGTTTGTTTGTTTGTTTGAGTCGAATAGGCTCCGAAACTACTGGACCGATTTGAAAAATTCTTTTGCTATTGGAATCTTACATTATTTCTGCTGAACATAGGCTACATTTTATTTTGGAAAAAAGTAGGGTTCCGTAAGATATTTGAGTTTCTCGGACGCAAGGTGTAAAAAATCAGCTAGAAAAGTTACTTATTTTGCGTACGCTGCCTAAACTATAAAAGATAGAACCATAAAATGTTCTAAGTAATTGTAGATCTTATAAATATCTACAAAAAAGTCCGCGACACACTATACCTATCTATGTCGAGTGAGGCACAATAACCATTTATTTATTTAAAAATCCTGATTTTTTTTTTACTAAATTGAAACGGATATATTTTACTCACGCTATTAATCCTTATCAAAATAAATTATTTTATCACTAAGTACAGTTTATGTAGATAATATTTGGTCTTTGAATGATTAAAATTGGACGTTTGGTTTTGAAATTATGGCGAAATTAAAATATTACGATAGTGGGCGTCACCAAAGCGCGTGCGGGAGGAATACAATATTCTGTTGTAGAAATGAAAATTCTGTACATAAAAGATATGAAATGACACCCGAAATTACACCTTTGTCACTACATCGCTAGAGAAGCCAAAAATGTAGTTAGTTTTTTGTCTGTCTGTCTGTCTGTCACTCTTTCTGTCTGTCTGTATGTTTGTTCCAGCATCACACGAAAAATACTGATCCGATTTGAATGTGGTTTTCGCAGATATATTTATCTTCTTCCAACTTAACATCTGGTGTATAAAAATTTTGTCCCCCCACCCCTCTGCATACGGTTTTCACAGATATATTATTATATTTGTCTTCTTCCAACTCAACATCTGGTGTATAAAAATCCTCCCCCCCCTCCCCTCTCAACCCTCTCTGGGGACCAAAGAGTCCAATCTGACCCAGATTTTGTATACAACTTTATTCTTTAGTGGACTTACTTCATATCAGGTATTAACTGTGTTTTTCAACTTAACATCTGGTGTATGACCTTCCCCCCACACCCTCTTAGGGGACAAAAGAGGGGGTAAAACATTTTTTTTTTCCCGGAGGGGGAAATGCATTACGCATACCACCCAGGCACAGGGGGCGACCCGAGCGGTGATGTGGGACTCCCGTAGCTGATGAGACCACGGTATACCCACTAAAACCCCCCCCATCTTCCGCCACGCCGCCTTTTGACGGGGCCACGGGAACGATACACACATCCGCGACCCCGCCAGCGGTCCGAAGACTCCACGATGGGCGCACAACACGTGCGCCCTCCTCCTCGGCCCCCACCAGGGCTGTAGCAGACGCCCCCCGAGTCTGCTACTTGGAGGCCATGTGGCAGATCAGGTCTGTGGCTCTGCCACCGACCACACCTCGGCCGCAGAGGATAGGGCAAGCGGCGCACCGCAATACCTACTTGCCTCTTCCTCTGCGGCCCCACCAATGCCGTTCAAACGGAACGGCCAGCTCGCAGGGGGGGTAGGGAAAGCGGCAACCTACCACAATGCCTCTCCCTCCCGCGATCCGTCCTCGGCCGCAGAGGATAGGGCAAGCGGCGCACCGTAATACCTACTTGCCTCTTCCTCTGCGGCCCCACCTCGGTGCGCATCCGCAGCGGACTCCTCCAGTCCGCTGGGAGCGCCCTCCTCGGGCCAGGCGGCGACACCGGCCGGCCCTGGTTGCCTCTTCGCTTCACCGCGGTTGTCCAAGCCGCGGTTACTAGAGCCCCACCGCCACGACAAGGCGAGCAACCATCGGGGGGAGGGGGTAAAACATGTATCAACTGATGATGTAGAAAATATACTTTAAATGGCAAAACAACGTTTGCCGGGACAGCTAGTAATATATAAATTTGTACTCATAATACTCGTTAGTATGTAGGAACTAGGAGCCAATAAATTTTGTGGGTTTTCAGCAGTTTTTTGCAGTTGTTATTGGATAATACCTAAAATTAGAATAATATATGACAATATCATGAACAAAATATTTTTATAAAGTCATACAAGTGCAGACTGCTAAGTAACACTTGGCTCTTATGATTTTATTGCACTTCAATGTCAGTAGAATAATATCTATGGATGCTTCACGATTCCGGCCTGTCCGGCTGGCCCTGTGCTTAGCACCCAAAGCACTTTAATTGTGGAAGCCAGACAAGGCAAACTAAATTTAATAGGTTTGTATTTTGTACTATACAAAGTACAAACTAGACATTCAAATGACACTTTATAATATTAGTACACATATAAGGTTAATCAAGTTTTGTTGATTACAGAAGGTCCTAAAACGGAATCCTAACCAGCAGATTTTTTGTATATTGGTAGGTTAATAGTTTAAATACATTTTTTTTTTATTAAATAAGGGGGCAAACGAGCAAACGGGTCACCTGATGGTAAGCAACTACCGTCGCCCATGGACACTCGCAACATCCGAAGAGCTGCAGGTGCGTTGCTGGCCTTTTAAGAGGGAATACGCTCTTTTCTTGAAGGTTTGAAGGTCATATAGGTCCGGAAATACTGCTGGTGACAGTTCGTTCCAGAGTTTTACAGTGCGCGGCAGAAAGTTACGCGAAAATCGCACTGTGGAAGACTGCCACTCATCAAGGTGATGAGGATGGTATGTTTCTCGCGTGGGACGATGGCGAAAAGTTGCAGGTGGTATGATTCCGAACAATTCCTCAGAGCACTCCCCGTAATACAACCGATAGAGGATGCAAAGTGAAGCTACATCTCGGCGTAATTCCAAGGGGTCCAAGCTGTTCGAAACACTATGGCAGTCAACAATTCGAGCGGCCCTTCGTTGGATACGATCCAGAGGGAGCAGTTGGTATTTTGGCGCCCCTGCCCAGAGATGAGAACAATATTCCATGTGAGGCCGAACCTGCGCCTTGTAGAGTTGTAGTATGTAACATATAATTTAAGAGCAACCTTGTCCTACAAATAAAACAATCCATATTTTAGGATCATCAAGTCAATGAAATCCTTTCTATCTCTGTTAGCCTACCACTTTCGAGATTTTTCGAAAATAAAAATGTTGTTCGTCTTATCAAAATGTAGCTACTCACAAAAATTTGCTTGTTAGTAATCACAAAAAAAATTGTTCTAGGGCTCTCGTACTAGTATTCCTTCGCACTAAAACCGATACTATTGGACGATCTGCATGTATCGTCCAATAGTATTGTCTCATAGCATGAAGCTTAAGGCGATAGGCGCAGGTGCAGCCGGGATGTTACAACTAATGAGATATAATTAGAACATTTAACTGTTACTAAACAGTTGATTTCATTTTTAAAATAAAACATTATTCTGTTTCAAAAACTGAATATAATGAAAGTCCTAAATTGTTTACATTGTGTTTGGTCTTATCAAACATGATAAGAAATAATAATTAGTGGTAATAATTAATAATTATGATTAATCATGACTAATAATTACATTTATTATATTATAATATGCCCATACATTTTATTTTATAAACACAAAAATAATTTGTTGGTTATTAGATGAGCTCATGACGATGATCACAGACCAGCAAACACTAATGAGTAATGACATAATATAGGTTATCTTTTAGGAACAAAATCATTATCACATACTAAAATATTAATGCTCGTGTTTAGAGCGCGGCGCTCGTGTGACAGGCTGTGTCAATAGCACGAGACAACCTCACCACACCTCCTCGGCCTGCGGGAGCTCCCGACCAGCCCTCCCGTAGATTATCTTATCTGGCTATCACTTACCCCAAAATACCGGGCTTGTAATTGTAATTGGGTATCCGCCAAGGACACCCGCCGTATTCGCCTATAAGAGCATCGTGGTTTTGATTCAGGTTAAACGTAGATGCGCGGTTATCGTTGGCTTTCCTCCGCGTTGGATTGAAATAATTATTGTTCCTATTTTCACCGTTCACATCGTTTATTGGTATAAAGTCTTGAGCTTTACTCAAATTGGGGTTAGCGTTCTCTAAATTTTTAAGGTTCATTTTGTCTGTTTCACTTTGAGTTTCCCAAATACGAAGCCACAAGCGCTTCGCGGGTCCTTCTTGCTCGGGCTGATACCACCCGACGTAGGGATCCATTCAGCCGGAACTGGGTTCCACTATATGGGATAACACATTGTGTCTCATTTCACATTTATTATCACTATATGGAAAATTAGTACAAAACAAAAATAAGTCACACCACATTCGGATCATGGACGACAGTCGACACGCGGTTAGTTGACACTCCATCAACTAGAGGGCGCCATCTTAGCAAAATAAGTTGCACAAAAAATCAGTAGCGATCCTTTTTTCTAGTATACTTAATAGTTATATTAAATATTACAATTATTTACAATTGTAGAACAGTATCTTAGAAATATATGACCATTAATTATAGTTTTACTAAAATATAATGTCCTACATTTTATTTCAGGTTAAATCATCAGCTCAACTGACATTTAACTTTTCATAGGTTTCTCAGGCAATGGGTTCATAAAGGTCTCCGAAGTACCTACCTACCTGGACTCCTGGATCTTAGATAAATAAAATTATTGCTTATAAATAAAATATTATATAAAATGTAGAGCTGATTCTTTTCATGTCTAATATTATAATAAAGTACTGGTTGTTTATTGTTATTCGACAAAAATCTCTACAGCTCTACCCACATCAGCCCACATGTGTGATGTGACTTGATGTGACGGTCACAGGCACTGATCTCTATACAAGTGTATAATAGAGATCAGTGGTCACAGGCCTCAGCCCATAGGACGGTATTGTGTTAAAAAAATCAATGTCACTTATATTTCGCCGTTCGCGCCAAAAGTCAAAACTCAAAACATAAAGACAGTTTCATTAAAGTGTCTAAATTTGTCAACAACTTTCTGCAATTTTTTATTTATGAATTTATGGCGAAATATAATTGTACTGTCTAGAAATGCTACTTTTGTGAAACATAATGTGTGCAATACTTTAAGATATCAAACGCTATACTGTAATAAAAATCAAACAAATAACTTGTTAGCCAGAAGCATGTCTCAAAAAAGTATAAAATCTTTCTTTAAAATAACACCCAAAAAGGGAACTTCTGAAGAGGAGGCTGATAAAAATAGTGATGTACGTGTTTGTAATTTTAACTGCTGAAAAAATTAACTTATGAGCTATAAAAATACTATAAAGTGAGTTTGTGTTTCAGGAATCACTAAACAGATCAAACGACGGGCTTGGCAATGGTAACGTTAAGGTAAAATATATTTATAATATGAAAGAGTGAACTTAACCATTCACGCATTACACTAAGGATCTAGAGAGCCTTAAAAATATAACCTGTTATAGAAGTGACTGACCCGAATATATTTGAGTGAATAAATTAATTTATTTGTGAAGTTATTTATAATTCTGGTATAAAAGAAAATAAGATTGTTATTAACAAATTATCGTGTTTAGGGAATAAAAAGATCAAGATCAAATAGCAGTGAAAAAGATTCACCGAAACAAAATGAAATAGTGACACCAGTTTCATCAGAAAAGGTAAGAGAGCTTACAAAATATGTGTTAAAGTTAACTCCTTAACTTCCAATGTTGGAGTAATCAGATAGTAGATGTTTGGTATTGACTAACAACATACTACATAGAAAATAATTCTGCCCTGATAATTAAGAATGCAGTAATCGCAAAATGGCGGTTTTGAGTTAAACGCGGCAAACATGTTTTTAAACATCTAAGTATAAGTTCATATTTTATTGGTCATAAAATATACCAATTGATTGAGAAAATAATCAAGCTATCCCGAGATCATTTTCCTGTATTTCATTTATTAATATATCCAAAAATAATGCACATTACTGCGTTTAGGCTTAGCATCAGGTCTTGCAAGAACCACAGTATGACGTAAACTAAATGCAGCAGTTGCGCATATTACTGCATTATGATCTACGTATGTACTACGCATGTCAATTACTGCGTAATTTGTTAGTATTCATTGCCATTTTTTATGTTCTGGACTAAGTGGAATTGGACTTAAACTTAACTATGGCAGGCTTAAACGTAAACATTTCATGAAAACGGTAATACGTAATGGTAAGCAATAGTGATATAGTGGGAGAGCCAGCCGTATAAATGTAATAATATAGAGTCGGACTCGTGCACGAAGGGTTCCGTACCGTTATAGTGGAAAAATAGGTCAAAAATTGTTTTTTGTATTGGGGACCCCCTCACATTTTTATTTTATTTACAATATTATTATTAAATTAGACATAGAACTAAGGCCATTGAAAAAATTCAAGTGCCCAGTATTGCCATTATAAGCAAAAAAGGCCAAAAAATAATGTGTGTTGTATGGGAGCACCCCTTATATATTAATTTTACTTTGTTTTTAGTATTTGTTGTTATAGCAGCAACAGAAATACACAATCTGTGAAATTTTCAGAAGTCTAGCTATAGCGGTTATTGAGTTAAAAACTTACTAAACTCAAATGCAGTAATAGTACTGCGTTTTAATTTAGCAACTGGTACCAAAAATATATTTTAGATTGATATTTCAAAACAAAATGTTGCAGTAATGGCTATTACTGCATTTCTTCTTATGATTGATACATTTTTTATGCAAGTACTGCGAAAATCGGTAGTTAAAAAACATACTTCTAGTATTTTTTTTATGAAAATGTATTTTTTGCGTATACATTATCCCCTTGGAATGTCACTTCTGGTAAAAAGTGAAAATCCCAAAAATGAAGTACTAAACCAAATACAATAAAATAGTGCATAATATTATGCTTGGTAAATAGTCGTTCTGTAAAATTCTTACTTGTTGCTGAGGGCATGACAAGCGATATTAAGTCTGTTGCTTCAGTTTAAAAAAATTTTCTTGTAAATATTTCAGAGGAAAAAGTCTAAACGACAAAGAATTGAAAGTTCTGAAAGTGAATCTGAAGAACTCACACCAAACAATAAAGATGTTAAAATAAAGCTAGAAGAAGATACTCCTCCTAAATCACCAAAATCACCCAAATCTCCTAAGACACCAAAAACTGAAACTACAGAGAGTAAAAAATCTTTGAACAAAGAAATCAAAGTAGAGACGTTGTCTCCAAAAACACCAAAAACTCAGAAAAAGGAACCAAAGAAAAAGACCCCAAGTAGAAAACTGAATGTCAAAAAGGAGAATACTAAAAGCAATGTTAAACAAGAAAATGGTGACAATAAAGAAAATAGTAAGCAAGAGGGTCCAAAAGAGAAGGTCAAAGGTGAATATTCTACAATTTTTTTGTAGTAAGTTACTATTGCCATTTAGGGTGAAGCCAAACGAGTGTAATTTTGTGAGTCGCAGAATTTCAGTCGTGTAAATTAAATTTTTCATACAAAATATCACGACTCACAAAATTACGCTCGTGTGAATCAAACAGGATTTTTGTATGAAACTGAATGCAGCAGAATTTCTGCCAGCCGAAATTCTGCGACTCACAAGTCACAAATTATGATCGTTTGGCTTCACCCTTAGGGTCCATATTAATTATCTTCTAATAAGATATTGTGTCAAGTAAACTAAAATATTCATGTTTAGCCTCTGTTGATAGGTTTATAGACCAAATTTTACTTATTAGGAAAATTATTGTGATACAGGGCAGACAGTAAAATGTGCTTCAGATTTAAGGCCGTCCCCCGAGAAAACGACCTTGGCCAATGGCCATACATTTGCGGCGTTGCCGAGATCGCACTAAAACCCTATTTTTTTTTTACTTATCTTAGTTCAAAATTGTCCTAAAAAAATTTAAAACGGGGAATATGTAGTTTATGATATTGTCGATCTATTGGCGTGTGTTTCAAATAAAAGTAATTTGTAAATCCTGAGGAGATGCTGTGTGATGTATGCTTGAATTTTAATAAATTGGTTTTACTTTAGAAGCTGATGTCATGAGTATAATAAACAAAAATAGAAAATTTAAAACGAGGAACGGAATGTTGATAGTGTATCACTGAAGATTATTGCTGTATATTTATTATAACCTTGTAGCTTTCAAATTATGAGTTTATAAGGCTTGAAATACGGTAAATTACGGTATCTCCGTAAGGAACGCCCTTAAGCAAATGACGTAACATTTATTTCAGAGGAGGATTACAATCCGGCGAAAGCAAAGTACCATCCAATATATGACGCATCATGGTCCAAGGGCCAGGAGATACCGTACTTGGCTCTGGCCAAGACTTTGGAGCATATTGAGGCCACGTCAGCCCGGCTGAAGATGGTGGAGATACTCAGCAACTACTTGAGGTCCGTCATTGCTCTGACTCCGGAGGACCTGCTGCCAAGTATATACCTGTGCCTCAATCAACTAGCTCCCGCTTACCATAATCTGGAACTGGGTAAATAAAATTTTGATAATGCTTGTTGCCATAATAATCTTTTTGCTATGTGTTAGTTTGATACTGAAAATATCCTGAAGCTTAGCCTTTAGTCTTTACAAATATGAAAGTGATTCAGAGCCAATAATACGTGACTAATTCCAAGTACGTCCACATTATGTCGGGCGCAGCGGGGCGGGCCGCATTTTCCATCACTGAATCTGCTATTTTTTTATCACCGAACCCGCGATAGGTCATAAAATATACACGTAAATGTGGTCAGCCTGCTATGTTCCGTCGTAATGTGCACATACCTTTAATGCAACTTTCCAAAAAATACAACAAATTCAATGCTTCCATTTTCTTACTTGTTTTCATCTCCCCAGGCATAGCGGAGACATATCTCATGAAGGCGGTGGGGCAGTGTACGGGCCGCACGCTGGCTCAGGTGCGGTCGGCGGCGCAGCGCTGCGGCGACCTGGGCCGCGCGGCGGAGGCGGCGCGCTCCACGCAGCGAGTCATGTTCCCCGCACCGCCGCTCACTACGAGGAAAGTGTTTAAAGCACTAAAGGAAATCGCTGCTTGTACTGGTAGGTATTGGATGTGTTTTTCGTATGATCAGAAAATTAGCCGAGTGTGACAAAGCAGGTAGAAAAAGCTTTAAATAGAGGTCTAAGTAGCAGTACTAAAGAAAGATCTTGCTCGATTTTAGGAGTTGTAGTTATTAATTGCGTTTTACGAGCCTGTTGTCTAGATAAAATTAATTGTGCTATTGGATCATGTGTGATAATTTTGCAGGACAAGCATCAGTGAATAAGAAGATATCAAAAATACAAACCCTATATGTGGCGTGCAGACACTCTGAGGCGCGGTATCTTATAAGGTATTATTTTTGTTACTATTAATGAAAGTAATATGAAATAATATATAACACACCTCTTTTTTGTTGGGGGCTAAAATGATAAACTGTATCAATAATATAGGTCTCAATTGGTAACCCAAAAGGGCGATAAGTTTAAAGAGCGTGCGACTTGATATTGCATACACATCTACTTTCTGAAGTTGAAAGATTGTGGCGGCTTCCCAGGTCTCTGGAGGGAAAGCTGCGCGTGGGTCTGGCGGAACAGTCGCTGCTGCAGGCGCTGGCGCTGGCGTGCGCGCGCACCCCGCCCGCCGGCGATGGCGCGGGGGAAATGGATGCCGGCGCTGATATGCATCCTGATGACTTCAAGGTGCGTGTGTGTGAGGCTAAAGGTGCCGGTTGGCAGCGGACGACATGAAGCAACCGCAGACGACGTCGCAGTGACAATACTGGTTTACTAACTGACGCTAACTGGTAGAATTGCATAAAATTCCCTCCGTTGTTAGCGACACGTCGTCGGCGGTTGCTTCTTGTCGGCCGCTGCCAACCGGCACTTCAAGACTACGGCCCGTATAAATAGTCAGTACTTAAGATGCGAGTGATGCGACCCGGTCTCAAGACGCGTTTCGGCTCTGTGATTAGCCCAAATTTTGACAGTCAACCAATCAAAGAGCCATAACCGTGTCTTGAGACCGAGATGCATCTTGAGTACTGACTATTTATACGGGCCTAAGAGTGTTTATCCAGTTCAAGTATGTAGCGTTTGTAACTTCGTTCTGTGTATGTGCGATATCGTTTATCGCACGCACTTTCATACGTATATTATGCGTATGAAAGTTGCGTTCGTCGTTGCATTACGAGCGTGCATGTGCACGTCTGAAAGTAAAGGAGCTTATAATACGACGTTTATTTTTAGTTGTTTTTTTTCTGCGCCGTTAGTGGAATTATTTCCATATTTTTCGTTTTTTGAATTTCTCCCAGGCGCAAGTTGATGAGCTGGCTCTCATCATCAAGACGACGTACTGCGAGTGCCCCAACTACGATCAGATCGTGGCAGCGTTGCTGGCGCACGGCGTACGCGCGCTGCCGGAACACTGTCGCCTCACGCCCGGCGTGCCGCTCAAACCCATGCTGGCGCACCCCGCGAGAGGCGTCAATGAACTGTTTGACAGGTAAACTCTATTTTCATAGCTTTAGGTAGTGATTTATGTGTTGTCTTTCTTATTTCCTTGTTACCTACCTATCTAAATATATAACAACTAGAACAGGGGTCACCAGTTAGTTTAGCTCGGGGTCCATTTTAAGACAATATGAAATGACCTTCGCAGTCCACACATTTTATAAAAAAATTAAACAAAAGTAATTACTGAAATTGGAGTGGCCTGTAACACACAAGACCGCGAATTGTGGAAGAAAAGAGGGGAGGCCTTTGCCCAGCAGTGGGACACAGTGGGCCAATAATAATAATAATAATAATAATAATAATTACTGAAATTACAAAGGTATTTATTTAGATATCAATGAGAAAAGTAAGTAACCATTTTGGTAGCTAATTATCTCTCTGAAGTTGGCTCAACGTGATGCAGGTTCGAGGGCCAGGAGTTCACATGCGAGTGGAAGTACGACGGGGAGCGCGCGCAGCTGCACGTGCCCGGCGCGGGGGGTGCGGGGGGCGGGGCCGACCTCGCCGCCGCCGCCATCTTCTCCCGCAACCAGGAGAATAACACCACGTGAGTGCTTGTTAACTGTCGAGAAGACGTTCGTTTTGCTACGTATCGGTCAAATAATAACGGATGGCCAATTTTATTGGCGGCTTGAGGTTTGCCTACTCAACTTCTAAGACTTATTCACATTTACACGGTAGCAGGGGGCCATTAATGTTATGTAAACTTGTTAAATAAAAATATAATCCAGCATTCATAAATCAGGTAGGTACAGAGCTTAATCTCATCTAGTAATGAATACTGCAACAATGGACTACACCAGGAGCAGGACCCAATTCGTCTTGAGGGTCGAGCGCTTGGAGTCCCGCCGCAAAGTGAATTTTAGCTCCTTTGTGGTGAGAGTCCCGATACATCATCTACCGTCCTTTGTGAAGGCCGATTGGAGTCGTCGGACGTAGGACGACTTCCGAACACGTCGTGCCCCACCCCACGTCGCAGACAATGTGTTTAGTGTTAGTGTTAGTTTAAGTTTAAAACATATTATGTGAAACTTAAAAGTCATTAAGGTATTTATTATATGGGCCAAGGTACCTGAAATAAATGGTAAATAAATAAATAAATGTAAAGCAACACCATGGTATATATTGCAGCAAATACCCGGACGTGCTGTCGCGTCTGCCGAACCTACTCAAGGAGGGTGTATGGAGCTGCGTGCTGGACTGCGAGGCCGTCGCATATGACACACAGACTAAGCAGATACTGCCCTTCCAGGTATGGACATCCTTACTTACGTTGGTGAAACCGCATTAGAGCGACACGATACGATGCCGCACTTTACTTCCTTAGAACTTTTTGTTTATAAAACGTCAGTTCTATGGAAGTGTAGCGTCTTGTGTAGCATTGGTTTTGGTGCGGTCTTGCCTTAACATATAAATACATAGGTGTAAAACGCCGTGCAGCTCAATAAACCGACAATTTGAAAAAGGTGGCTGGCCGCGAATGTATGAGAGCTACCTAAGGTTGGTTGGCGCAACAAGTAACTTGACAGAGTTGCAGCTTTTTGATCTAAATGATCAAAATAAGTGAAACGGAGTATACAATAGAAATGAGAAATAAGTATAACTAATAATTATTTATTTATTTATTTATTTAATTTCATTAAATCTAAAGTTTACAGTTCTGACAGAATATTGTCTTTAACCCGTAACCGAGTTGTGTAGACAATATACAAGAGGTTCTCTTATCTTACAAGATAAATGAGCTACAAGAGGAAGACAAGCATTAAATCTACTACTATCCTACGTATTTAACAAAATTATAATCTACACAAACGACAAAACATAACAATAATTAACATCTAACAACATTGAAATATAGCCGAGCGATCCATCGCACTCCGCGGCCCGCGCTCACGCCACGGCCCACGGCGCGCGGCGCAGTAGATAGGTTGCTCAGGACAATGCACAATGTAAACAAGTTTACTTAATGAGTATTATATAGGGTGCTCCATATTCGCAAAGTAAGTTTTTAGGGACTTCTTTAAATTTGATTTATTTATGTCCTCTTTAATCTTTATAGGCAGGTTGTTTATTAAGTGAGCTAACAGGTATTGGGAAGTTCTTTTGCTGATTATTAAATTTCGGCGTCTCGAGTTTTTTATTAGATACACTTCTAGTGGTAATGTCGTGTTTTTTTATTATTTGAATATCGTCTCGGAAGTACTGTTCTAATAGAAGTTGGTATTGGACTTTTAGGTGTATAGGTAGGACATTAATTAATAACAGCTGGTTTGTTTGTAGATCCTGTCGACGCGTAAGCGCAAGGACGCGGACTCTTCGACGATCACAGTGCAGGTAAATTATCAGAATATCTGGTGTTTATTATAAACCACGAAAACAAATGTGTCTGTGTTTTGATACAACTCCAAAGCCATAACTCGTTTTGATTGAGTTCGATTGCACATGAAAATTTTTGTTTTTGTAAAGGTGCTTCTGTTGTAATGTAACATTACAGACGATGCTCGACGCATTGCAATGCGCACCTTGTAATGATACAGTGTGTAATATCTTGATACAGCTTGTAACATCAACTATATAGCTATGGAATGCTCAAAGTCCAATGTTACATTACACGGGATGACGGGAATGCTGTCAGTCAGGGAGATAGTATTGTAATGTAACGCTCAAAGTCGAATCTTTGATGTTACATTACACGTGTAATTTAATGCTCAAAAACGAATCTATAATGTTACATTACAATTTACAAGTGAATAATTTTTTTTCTTTAATTTTTGAACTTAGAATGCTCGCGGTGAGGGAGCACCGTTTTCATAAATCCATTTTCATTTATTTCCATTCATGTAGGTGTGTGTATTCGTGTTCGACCTGCTGTACCTCAACGGTCGCCCGCTCGTCCGCGAGCCGCTGCGGGAGCGACGCCGCCTGCTGCGGGAGAACTTTAACGAGGTCGAAGGTAATTAGTAGATACACCCGTGGTACCCGATCTTGCAATTTGTAATCTACTATGTTATATAAAAGCTGATTCGTGTCTAGTTGTGTCCAGTCCGCGTTGCCTTATTCTTACTGCTTAATTTTCATATACTTCAAACAAATTTCATGAGAAACAATAATTGAATTTAAAAAAAAAAAATTTAAATGGTCTGAAATAGTCTATTAGCGATTAGTCCATGTGACCAAATCGTCCAAGGAATGAAGTTTCATTAATATTGCATAATAAAGTAGATTTCAAATAGTCTACTAATGTCTAATATTTTAATATACCTATAATTATATAAGACCATATTTTAATATCAACACGTCTTGTGTACAGGCGAGTGGCAGTTCGCTAGTGGCGCGGACTGTAGTGACGCGGAGGAGGTGTCGGCGCTGCTGGCGGCGGCGGTGCGCGGCTCCTGCGAGGGGCTCATGGTGAAGGCGCTTGACGGAGCCAAGGCCGGGTACGACATCGCACGACGGTCGAGGAACTGGCTCAAGGTTTGTTACAATAGCTGGATTTTGGATACTGATAAAAGTGGTATCCTAGTTATAACTTATAATAACTAAACTAAACTAAAAAAATAATTTGTTAAAATCAATTCATTTATATCACAACTTTAGAGTTTGGATACAGTTGTTTCAAAATCGCGCCCTCGTAGCTAAAGTAAAATAATATGCTGGCGTCAAAATGGCTTCTGCTGCATATCCATGCCCCCTAACGGTTTCTTTGACGCGCTAAACATGTTTTTTGTCTATATCTCAATCCAGATTTGTTATAACATTAACACAACTTCGTTTCTTGTTGTGCTGCCTATCAATCGGAAAATACTTCTGCAAGGAACCTTTATATAAGCTAACCTAACATTACAGCTGAAGAAAGACTACCTCGACGGCGTAGGCGACACGGTGGACTGCGTGGTGATCGGCGCGTACCACGGGCGCGGGCGGCGCTCCGGCGTGTACGGCGGGTTCCTGCTCGCCTGCTACGACCCCGACACGGAGCAGTACCAGTCCCTGTGCAAGATAGGCACCGGGTTTACTGACGAGGATCTGAAGACGCTCAGCGCGACGCTAAACGAGCATATTATTGATGAGCCTAAGAATTACTATAGGTAAGAATATGTTTCTATATAATAATAAACTTAAAATTAATAAATTTGAATAAGGGGCTGGCATGTCATATATGGCAAAAGCCCTATATTTAAATAAAGATTTAAAAAAAATCTGAATAAAGCAAAAGCAGGGCCAGGATCGCACTATAAGAAAATATGCATGACGACTGACGAGATCGACAAAACTATGTTAAGTCCTTACTAAATTATTAAACTTTTATTACACCTTGCTGTGTTTGTATACCTGGGAGAACGCGCTTTTCTCAGAGTTAATTGACAGTAAAAATTCAAAAAAGTATATTAAATTAATATGATGATGAGATATAGTATATTCTGCCCAACTCCCCTTACATGCTCCTGGAAACACTTGTAGCTATTACCGATAAACCGATCTTATAATATTATATCGTATGTGCAGATACGACAACAGCCACGCGCCGGACGCGTGGTTCTCGGCGGCGGCGGTGTGGGAGGTGCGGTGCGCGGACCTGTCACTGTCGCCGGCGCATCACGCCGCCATCGGCCTCGTTGACCCTGACAAGGGCATCAGCCTGCGATTCCCCAGGTAAACGTCTAACAAGTTTGTTTTTAAAGTTTGAATAACGAATGTCGAGGAACCGTACATGTTGCCAGATTCCAGCTACCACATATTACGAAACGACCGTTACCACTTTTTAGGACGTGACTAAAGCAAAAAAAAAACATGCCAAAAAAATGTGTGATATTTTCGCATGCTTTTTTTCCACTGCGTCATTGCTAAAAGCCTGTAAAGGAGTTACCGGATAGAAGGAAATTATAAAATATGTCTAACTTTTACATTAGCGTATGAAAACATCGCTTTCTCGGTCTTTACGCGGACCTGTAGAAGCGGAATTCTTGCGCGGATAAAAGTGACAAAAGGCTTCGGAATTATATATAAATATAATAATAATATAATATCAGGTTCGTGCGCGTCCGCGACGACAAGAGCGCGGAGCAGGCGACGTCAGCGCGGCAGGTGGCTGACCTGTACCTGGCGCAGGACCAGGTCAAGAACTCCACCAGGACCGCCAGGGACGACGACGACTTCTACTAGAACACGCCAGCGGAAAGCAGTCTCTCGTGCTAAAGTTATATGTACCGATTTAGTCCGTTCAGAGTTAGTCGGAACTTTTTTTACGAAGGTAAAGGACGAGAAGACGAAGAAGGAGGAAGAAGGGCAATATATGAGACATCTTGCACTCGTATGGTTAAATAATTATAACTTGAGGTCTGTTGAAAGCTGGTATAAAAATAGCATTTTAGAGTTTCTGTGACTTTCGTGTGGTCGGTTGCAAGGTCAGGAAAAATGAGGAAAAACGGACTGTCAACTGTGTAACATTACGTTCCTATTCAATGTAATCTAAAAATGTATCAAATTGGTGTATCTCTTTTAAAGATTTGATTATTTGCATAGGCATCTGCTAAGGGTCAATTCGGACTGTAACGCAACGCGTACTATGCATTTCTAAATTGGTATGGATTTGACAGATTTGCGAGACGTCTCACGCTCACGAAATCTGTCAATTCAGTACAAATTTATAAATGCATCTACGCGTCGCATTGCGGTCTGAATTGACCCTTACAGTGATACAAGATGTAACGCGACGCTGCCAAATTATGTTTTTTACGATTGAACTTTATTCCCTAAAGTCTACACAAAACACGCTGCCCAGTGTAACTTTATATCACAGACAACTTCGCGCTATCTAACGTGTATCTTATATGTAGTATAAAGTTCAAAGTTTAAGTCGCTATGTGTGAAATGCAACGTTGCGTTTATTGTGAGACACATTAGATAGTTGCCTATTTAAATGTGTACGTTACATAGAACTGGAACGAAGTATACAAGATAATACGTCATGTAGGTGTAGGTTCGACTGACCACTTGAAGCTTCAATATGAATTTTATACAATTTTAAAATTTTGCTCGTATATTTTTTTTTGTAAATTTTATGAGTAGTTATTGCATCACTGTCTTTAGTCCCTGATCTTTATAGTTAATAAATATTATGTATTATAAAATAAATTGTAAGATTTCATGCTTGTTATTTCCTTATACCAAACATGACCAAACTCTTAAAGGTTGTTTAGAATTCAGAAAATGTATTTTACACATTTATTAAAATTTAAAGATTTGAACACAAACCGCACCGTAAACATACGTAACAGAGTATGTCTATTACCTCTTTACGCCTTAACCGCTTTAACGCAATTCGTTGTATGAAATGCACCTCGACTTCACCTCGCACATTCGTCCGCACCGTACGCGCCGCACTTCGTGTACTATGCGGTGCGTTCGACGCGTACTGCGCGTACGGTGCTGAAAAATATGCGATCAGCTTTAGAGCTTATTTTTGTACGTGACAACGCTGAGAAAAATAAAACAACTCAGTTCTTACTGATAAGTTTATTAGCTGCCAAATTGCACTGGCCGGGAAAATAATACTAATTAGTAATTACAAAGTACACATTACACGGACGTCAACCAAAACGTAATTACTCGATATGGCACAATTATTGTTACAATTTGTTGCACTTGCATATTATACGCTACATTAAAATTAATATTGCAAAATATCAAGTTAAATCAAAAGATATGTTAAAATAATGAGATTTTCGTACTTATTTTCGGTCTATTGAGTAATTTAATATATTAAAAGTGAAGACCTGTACCTGTACTTGTCAGTATTTTAATCTCATCATACAAATGATGAATGGTTTTCTTACCTTAAAGATTTGAATAATTAGATAACATTTTAAGGTTTTAAATGAGTTTTTTGAATAAAAAAATCTAATACTTGTGCTTTACACATACAAAAACTACAGTCCAGTAATCGAGTCTATCGTTAACTGTGGGCTGAGTGTAGTTATTGTCATTTCTCACTGTTTGTTTTGATGCCCTATAAAAAAAGTTAACGTTTTCACAGTGAAAAGTGACAATACATTTACACTCAGCCCTGCGAAAATTAAAATCTAAAGTGGAAACTAAATCGAGGAGTAATTTCAACTTATCTAGGATTGTACAGTCGCCGACAAACGCGGTTTACCACTTTTCGACCGTATTTCTATAGCAGTAAGAGTGAAAAGTTGTACTCCGCGATTGTCAGCGACCGTACGGCTACACACTTAAGTCTATAAATTCATCACAATCATATACCAAATGTCTACGTGTTGAGAAAATAGTAGGTAAAGATCATATTCAAAATATCGTGATTCGTGAACCAGTCACAGTATAATATTTCAGTACAGTGCACCTTAGTAATGATCGGGAATCGCTTCGTAATATAAAACAAAAAGATATTCTGAACGTAGTTGTACTGTACATGATCAATATTAGGTACAATAAATAAATTCGTACTTTGATTTTAAGTTTCGAACCTTGTATACAATATATTATCATGTATGGAATTATGGATGTTTATCATCTACTTGTATAATTAAATATCTACAATAATAAAACAATATAAAAATAAAAAATATAATTCAATTGAATTCCGAGATTTCATTGTCTTGTGCCTGAGTCAACATAATAAAATAATATTCGCGTATCATTTAGTGTGCAAATTGAAAAGAAAAAATGCACTAAAAAGATAAATAATTACGAATAACTAGCACATTCTAATTTTAAGAACAATAATATTATTTAAAACTTTAAATTGAGTATATTGTACTTATATTTTGGTTCTTAGACGCATCGAAAATGTAGAAATATATTTGTCATGAGAGAACGGCCAAAATAGTCAATAGGTAAAACTTCTCTTCCTATGTCGATAAAACTCCCGGAGAACTTTGAAATTTCCAAAGTTCCTTTTTGCTTTAAATACTTGTTAAAATTAACATTAAATATAGTTTTTGCGATGAGATATGTACAGAGATATGCTAGGGTCCATCGATAGGGTTAAAACTGATCAGTCCTAGGCCGTGCATGGGGCTCAAGTTATCACAAATGCGCTAGACGCTATGGGGTACTATTGGGGCTGGGTATTATGGGGCTTACATAATAATAGATGCCGTCCCGCTCACTCAATTGAGGAACGAGAGAGATGAAAGATGTCACATATAAATAAAACTAGTTTCTACACAACCTCTTCTATGCAACTAAAAATGGGTTATCATTTCCGATTGTATAAGTAAAGGCGACACAGATATTGAGATTACAGTAAACTTATACTAGCTTACAAACTAAATGAAAATAGATCTGACTATCCCCGCGCGATCGCGGGCGGGACAACTATTGTAGCTACCTGATCACCACCATCCTTTACCATACTCTCGCTCTAAACATTATTATGACAATATCGACTGCTTTTAATACTGTCTGAGTTGTATTTCAATTGAACTAACTCTTAAATCACAGCAATGTGATTTTATGACAGATAATCCAGTAAGATCGCCATGTCTATAAGAATTACACTTTCAGTTCACACAACGTTCACACTTGCGTACGTTTACACGTAGCTGGCGCGCGCGTACGCACGGGGTGCGTGCGCGTACACATGCCGGAGGCGGGTCTCCACGCGCTAGTGCGCCGGAGACTGCTCGCCTCAGAGCAGCGCCGCGCGCTCCGGTGGCGCCTCGCCCGCGTTCTCTTCCAGCAACGTCGCATGCTCCTGGATAAAAAGATCTTTTACATATTTGCTTATCTCTAATCAATATAACGAGGCACAGAATTTCTTATTAATTTTGACGCTGTTTCAGCTAACAGCTTTTTTATTAAAACGATAATTTTTTTTAAGAAGACTTCGTTTCTTTTTACCTATCTAATATCTATACAGCAAGGAAATATTCACACTGACCTCGACAGGGTTGGTCTGCTGCGGCGCGTACATGCTCTCGTACACGGGGTTGGCGAAATGGTTGCCGCCGTTCTAAAACAATTGTTGCCAATTTATTTTCTGTTTTTGTAATATTAATTGTTTATTTAGTAATCACTAATGTTTATTGTTTCGACAGCAGAAATATAATATTTTGATTTAGATTCCAACATAGTCATAAAAATAAACTATTTCATTGCTCTGCAAAAATAACAGTATGTAGGTCATGGACTCGTTGGTAACATATACGTGACAATGAAATGCTTTATATTATATACTGTTTTAGCTGATCTAACTATTTTTGTTTACTTCTGTAGCGGTACCCACAATTAGCCTCACAATCGAAGTTTCGTGGAACTGAAATGACATCAGTGGGCTTCGGCCTGACCGAGCATGCTATATCGCTCGGTCGGAAGTACTCGGAAGATCTTCCTTTTCAGCCGCCACTTACATCGTTAAATGTCATAGCGGTTGTTTTATAAAATGACACTCACTTGTCTGGTCTCGGGCTCGTCCTCGCCGGCGAGGTACATGGGGTTGTTTATCTCCACGTTGTCCGACAGCCGCGCGTGACCGAACGCGTTCCTGTTAACAAATATTTTTTTAAGAACCTGAGGACAGCTCAAATCCGACGTCCGACGTCGTATCGTGCGGCATAACAATAATAGCTATAATATGTGGACTATACACTTTCATATCTCTATCGTGGGAATCACAGACACAATAGACATTCAATTGTTATGCGGCACCCGTAGTAGGAGTCCTTAGCATAAAATACGGTGGAGTACTATTATATATTCTGTGATACGGTCCCATCCTGAAGAAAGCATGAAACTTGGCATGAATGTAGCTGTCATATATGTGCTTCGATGTAGATATGGAAGCACGTCCAGAAATAATGTTTTTCTCCCCTCCCCCCCTTTTTTATCTCCCTCGTTCCGGTTTTTCGAATTTTCTATGAAAACCATAAGACTGAGGAGTTTACTCTTTAGAGAACAAATTATCGTCGATAAATTACCTACAAAACGATACAACATTATATAGTGGTAAGATTAATATATTTCTGTTTACAGCCACCAACGTATTATGAAATTGTAAAAACAGGCTAACTTTTTTTTTCTTGCTCCATTTATAGAAAACGACAAGAGTGGTGATAAAATAGACTAAAGAAGTTAGATACCTTATACATTGAGCTACAAAATGACACAAATTTCATAGTCGTAGAGGCATTACTTCCAGAGTTACAGCTTACCGCGTCTGACTCAAGTACTCGTTTTTTTACCGTTTTACAATTTCTTAGATTTGGAGCTAAGGGTTTCAAGAAATTTATTAAAAATACAGTAAAAATTATGAAGTTTTCATATATGTGCTTTAATGTGGATATAGAAGCATGTCGACAAATTATTTTTTCCCCCCATTCCCCCCCTTCGTATGTATCGTATGCTAAATCGTGGTTTTTCTTATTTTTTTTTTGAAAACGGGTACAGCTATCAGAAAACTGTCAAAGAACAATATGTTGTTTATTAAATTCTCTACAACATTGTCTTTAGACGTATGTTGATAGAACTTAATATACATGTAAAAAGGTAAAAACCCGATTACAACTGACAAGGAGCCGTACTACCGGGTGCCGCTTGGGAATTGATGGGTTAGACAGATAGGTGGTCATAGAAATGATATCAGTCTATGTATGCCTCTCTCCGCGGCATCTTATTATGTTGGCTCAGTTAAAACAATTCTTTTAGAGCACAAAGTATACACACCGTCTACGTCGGTGCACGATGCACATAAGCCCGAGCAACGCGGCGAGCAGCGCCAGCAGCGCGACCAGCCCCGCGCCCCACGCGCCCGCTCCCACCTCCGCCGCGCCTGCGCTCGCCACCGCACACGCCCCGCCCACCGGGCACGCGCAGTACGGCGTGCCGGGCTCCAGCGGGTTACCTGTAAAAAATAATATATTATTAGAAAATGTAGTAGAAAGGCGATAGAAGAATGTCAAAATGTGGAGTAAGAAGAAACTACGTGTTTTGGTTGTAACTACGTCAAGCCGATCACGATTAACAGAAAACGTAGTTACGCCATTTGTTAATAAATTAATTTCTTCGTTAGTACCAAACAGAAGCTCTTAACAAACTTCTTTATAACACACAGCCAGCCGGATAACCCACCTGTAGGTTTCCACACGCATATAGCGGGTGATTCACAGGCGGCGGAGCAGGGGTGCTCGTGGCCGACGTAGTGGTTGCAGGCGGCGCCGCCCCACGGGCCCGCGCACGCACACGCACCGCCCCCGCCCGAAACCGCGACGCAGTGCGCGCCGTGACCGCACTTCGACGTGCACACAGCGTCGTTTCCTGTTCATTAAAACAAAACAATTATTATATTTTTATTCGAATAGAGAGCGTTATTAGTTCTGTTATCTGTATGTTCGGCATCGTAACCAATGGATAAATAAATATTGATCTCTCAATAAAGGTTTATTTTTATTTTTAAGTAAGTCAAATTGATCGAGATTTTTAGTTCTTAAGTGTACCTTTAATCGAATTGTACTTTTAAAATATCTCCGTTTATGCTCCCCAATAACTCACAAATCGTTAATCGTAAAAGTTTTGTACCTAATAAAAAAGTAGGTATTGTCTATAACTTTCACGTTGTAAAACTTTTAAAAATGTAGACTGCTTTAATGTTATTGACATATTTGGTAAATTACATGTAATAAACAAATATTAACCATAGACTTATAATAAGTATACTGTCGTATATTAACTAATATACGTAGCAAGTGACACTCATAAGTCATACGGCATACCTAACGAACGGCTATTTCGGAGTCCGCCCGCGCCATTACTCGGAATCCGGGAATATATTCTAATGAGACGTTATGCAACGGCCGGCCTTGGCGGCGTGCAGCATGGAGCACCATCGATCCCCTACTTATAAATACTTCACAAAACTGCACGACGCAGCGGGTATATTCCTAAAGTTTTCTTGTAGACTATAGTTTGGTGATTTTATATTTTACATCCATACTAATATTAAAAATGCGAAAGTGTTCAGTCGTCTATCTGTTTGTCTATTTGTTACTTGTTCACAGTTCACGCCCAAACCATTGAACCGATAGGGTAATTTTGCTAGGTTACATAACTGGATACTGTTTATCCCGGAAAAATGTACGGTTCCAGCGCGATAGTAGTTCATATTATAACTATACCTACTTCAGTCAGCATCTAAGGCAGGGGTTCCCAAACTTATTTTGCCGCCCACTTTGAGAACAAATTATGTTTTAGTGCCCCCCATGGTTTCAATTTAAAATGCATTCAATCCAAATTAAACAAATCACACAACGCCCCCATTTTTTCTGGGTCCCACACCGCTTCCCTTCAGACCTTCAACGCACACAAGGGGGCGTTATCGCCCACTTTGGGAAAGGCTGATCTAAGGTGTCCTGTCTAGGATAAATTCATACATTTTGTTTTGTAGAGCTATTTTACGCACTTCGATATTGGTATAATTATAGGTGATTAAACAATTACCTATTATCAAAGTACACGAGTAAACAGAAAGCGCAACTATTGCAAGCTAACCTTACTGTGTAAGTAAATACGAAGGATCTACACGAATACGCCATCCAAACTATTAACTACCTTTTGGTAGTTCTACAGTCTACAGTCTACACTATACAGCTAACCGCGTCTTAATTCTATGAATTCAACCTTAGTCCTCTTATGGCCGTTCCCTATATTCAATCTATCTCTAGTTTGACATACAACCGATCGCAGCTGACATAGAATTGACATAAAATATATGGAGCTAATGTCTAATGTGAACTATTACTATCTCAAGTAAGAGATAGATCAAATATTGGGAACGGCCGACATTCAACATAGACACATATCCACAGACAACACGACTGATGACAGATATCTGCAGACGTGGATTACCATATTATTCATGAGCAGTCCGTGCCCGATTGGCTTTAGGGTCAATTCATACCGCAACGAGACGCGTAGTTGCATTTCTAAATTTTTACTGAATTGACTTCAATTGCGTGAGATGTCTTGTAAATGTTTAAAATCCATACAAAAGAAATGAATCTACGGGTCGCGTTGCGGTCTGAGTTGACCCTTCCTGTCCAGCCACCCTTCGCCTGTACAAATTACAATGTACATGTCCCTAACCGATTCAACTAATATGGTCATTGTCTATTTGTCTATAAATTTAGCATACATGTGTTATATTGACTAGTTATGACTTATGAGGAATGAATCAGTAAAGCCATACGAACTACGCAGCCATTTCATCCATATTCACATTCGACACAAATAGAAACCAGCATTGTTTTAAACCTAAAACGCGCTACGTGATATAAGTTCGTTGTTAACTCCTTATGCATAATCCACTAAAATCGTATAGGTAGTCTAAAAAAGTCATGGGATATTTGCAGTTACAATTGACATTCCGCGCCTAGAAAATGCGAGATAGAAAGGATTTCATACTTTGACTTGATGGTCCTAAAATATGGATTGTTTTATTTGTCGGACAAGGTTACTCTTAAATTAAATAACTATTAATCTAGCAATATACAAAAAATCTGCTGGTTAGGGTTCCGTTTTAGGGTTCTGTAATCAACAAAACTTGGTTGACTACTATGATGTTTCTATTTTTTAAGGGTCTTTCAATTACCAATAAGAAAAAAAAATAGTCGTCAAGCCTATTGACATTCCGCGCCTAGAAAATGCTAGCGTAAATACATCTAAAATCTTATAAATATATAAAACTCAAAGGGACCTATCAGACAAAGAGCGGTCACGTGTTCAAGCATTCTGCGTTCGCATTTTACGTTCGAGCGAACTGACCGCTTGCACGCTTGACCGCCTGACCGCTCTCTGTCTGATAGGTCCCAAAGGTGACTGACTGACTGACATGGTGATCTATCAACGCACAGCCCAAACCACTGGACGGATCGGGCTGAAATTTGGCATGCAGGTAGATGTTATGACGTAGGCATCCGCTAAGGAAGGATTTTGATCAATTCCACCCCCAAGGGATTAAAATAGGGGATGAAAGTTTGTATATACATACTAATACTTCTTAACGCGAGCGAAGCCGCGGTCAATAGCTCATATACACTAAAAATAAAATTTGCATCGCATCGTCCCACACATTAATTTGTAGCTCACCTTGCACATCAAAAATTACAATAATCTCTTACAAAACCAGTTTTATTTATAAAAATGAATAAATTTACATTTTCCTTACTGTGAAATATAAAAATAAAACTGCAAATATATTTTATAGTGACAACAATACCAAAACAAAGCCTACAAACAACAATGAAAACTTCGGGTTCTACGCTGGCGCTACGCGAGAAACTGCCGCAGTCCGGACATTTTCAACTTTTCCTTTCCAAACGATAGAGCCATTTCCATATTTTTTGGGTCATATTTTGTGGTAAAATTGATAATTCAGCTAGCAAGTATCATGATATAATATTATTCTCGTAGATACGGCATTCGGCATTCCCCCAATGCGAATCTCATGTGACCTTGACATTCGTGGGCACTTTCACTGATTAAACCTCCGTCTGCTGCGAGCTCCGCACCGCGCCGGCTGCCGAGGTCGGCCTCTGTTCTCTGCACTTGAATTTTCGTCTCTTCATCGTGTCGTCACGAGAACGCAATATTACCTATGTATTGTGCATTTTGACATCCTGTTACGAGTTTACGAGTTCCACAGAAATGAGCTTTTGTGTCGTGGCATGTGACGTCACAGGAAAACAAATCTATGCGATGTGACGTCAGGAAAATGAGTTTATGACGTCACAGGAAGATTGAGTACTATATTAGTAATGTGACGTCACAGGAATATAACGCGATGTGACGTCACAAAAAAGTCTGACAATATTGCATTGTTGTTTTGAACTTTCTTACTACGTCACAGGAAAAGCAGTTGTTGCATTGTGACGTCATAGGAAAGTCGTCAGGAAAGTCGTTGCAGTGTGTCGTCGCAAGAATATTCTTCATCGCATTGCGTCACAGGAATGTTATAATATCGACTGTGTGACTTTAACTGATTTTATAATTATAATAATATATGACAGAGTTCTGTAGCTATCTAAAAAGTTATTGGCCGCACAGAGACAAGAGTAGGACAGCAAAAGTAACGAATCTATAGCAAAATATTCATTAAAATCTCTCGAGTAGGTACCCCCTGCACTATATTATATTTTGTGGATAATAATTGATAACATTATTATTTTCGTACATAATTTTTAATACATATTTTAGAATAATACTATAGTGGTACTTCTAAGGCTTTGAAATTTTGATGCAAATCTTTAGAAAATTAATACTAAGCTGATTCAAATAATATTAATTAATAAAGGCCTTATAGTTATCCCTAACAAAGTCCGAAAAAAACTTTAAATAACTTGTATTGCCCAAAGTCGACAACTCGACACCCAGGAAAATGATTGATGATAAAACATAATAAAAAGGCAGTAACAACTTAATAACGAGTCATTGGATGAAGGCAAAAGAAGTAAAACAAAACTTTTATATTCCTCGAGATGAAATAAAAATATTGTATTAATTTAAAAAAAAAACATCGTTAAATAACTGTGCAGGTTTTGAAGTGTTTCTTGGAAACACGCAACTTCTTCCTAATAATATCCTTTATCCCTGCAGCTTTACTGCCCAAATCCAAGCAAAATCATAAATTTTCTGACTTCACTTTTTTTTAACATACGTACCGACATCCCTCCTCCGTCTTCCCATTATATCGACACTAGTATCACTGTGCACATATCCCACAAGCTACACTACGTCGCCCGCGTGCGGCGAGCGCGCGACACCGACTGCCGCTGCAACATCCGCGGTCGCCATGACGACCGGCCCAACAACCAGATATCATCTATTTTGGTCATTATCGATTCGCGATTACGTAACTTTAACTTGCTGTCTGCCAAGTGATCTGGAATTAGGAGGTTCGATTTCAGGGGTTGGTCATGAAGAAATAATAATTAAGACGTGGCGTGGTCTCGTTGGCGATGCAACAAGAGCCTCTGCACAGACGGAAAAAACTGTTGATTGTCGACTGTCGACACCATAGACATAAATACTAGTCGACACTGTGTTATGTGTAGTCAGACTACACCGTGTCGACGGTCAACAGTTTTAGGTGGTATATCAACTAAGGTGTAATTTTCAAGCGCTTCAGACGCACTTCGCTTAACGATTGCGAGGTGATCCTGATCACCCAGCCCAACAAACCCCTGCCCTTTTGCCTGAAAAACATCAGTGTGATACAGCTTTACTTAGTTTAAAATCGGTTATATTATTAAGAACATGATTAAAAATTAAATTTGGAAGTTACCCCATGATTCCCTTATGTGCAACAAAACACCTAGGTAAACGACGATTACAACCTTAACAACTTTTTACTGTAACCCCAATTACTAATGTCATAATGATACATATTCAGTACCAGTCGTGGAAACTTCCGTACATCCTTTTCACCGAACACCGCAGTCCATTATCTCCGAAAGTTCTGCAGCGATAAAACTTTTAGCCACACTTCGTACTCCAGCAAATTGCTCCACAATCCACATTGAGACGTGAGAGAAACTGTATCGTAATAGTTTTTATTATTCGTAGCGTCGAACAAAATTTTCAAACTATGCTGGTGCTGCATTCTAGCGTGAAACATTGCAGTAATAATCATAATATTAGGGCTAACTACCCTATCGTTTGCAGCTCCAAATATTACAGCACTAGATTTTTGTTCGAAAATACAAGGATTTTGTGTCGATATAAAGTACGAACTTTAAAAGGATGTTTCCATACATATTTAAATATTATTCTTGATGTAGTGTGCTTGGGGGATTGTGGCAAAAACTTTTGAGGTGTTCACACTTCACTTCTCAGAAGAAATTAATTGATATGTTCAACAGGTCAAATATTCGTTTTACAAGTACACTAAAATGTAGAGTTTACTGTTAACAATTACTAGTAGGTAGTGTTGTTGACATTTAACATGTCGTTTCGAACATGATATGATTACAGAACATAATTTTCGACATTAACATGTTATTTATGAGCCGACCAAGTGTTGTACAGCGGTAACAGGCCACATAATAGTGTCATTAACGATGATGTCATATCAGGCACTAAATTATATCGGTTCGATGAAAATCGCTCGATTATAATAATTATCTTTTGAGGAAAACAGTTACAGTTAAAATGTAGCAGAACTGGATTGTAACCGCGGTTGTAGAGGTCAAAAAGACAAACTGAAATGAATATGGTAAGCTATTATCAAAAATACTACAGCCGAGAGATCAGAGCAAGTTTTGATTTCTAAGCCAATATAGAACAAAGGCAAGTGTTATTTCTTCAAACAAACAAAATATAAGAATAATTTATTCAAATTAACGTAACAATATACTAATATAGGTACTATGTTTGACTTTGAAACTAAGATAAGTTGTGTATTATTATGAAGTTTTGTGCCTCGTCCAGAAATTTTGAATTCTGATCTACTTTAAAGTATAATTATAATTATGGTCCTGTTATGGATCTAGCTTCTGTATCCGGTCCAAGATCCTCAAACTGTAAAACACGCGTTACTAAGGTCTAAGTGGAAGTAAGAACCCTGACCGGCAAGTTTTCGTCAATGCCCAACGGCATCACACCCCACGAAGGTCAGTGTGTTAGCGACTACGATTGTACAAATATTACAAACTCCTCTTGTGGCCTGAGAGCCTGCTACTTGCCGACGAACTTTGTCCTTTCCTCATGAGTCATGAGGACACTCAGTTTAATTTAGGTAGATTGGGAGGATAAATAATTATAACTAGATGTTCCGCGCAGCTTCGCCCGCGTAATTTAGGAATTTACGGAAACCGTACATTTTTTCGCAAAAAATAGCCTATGTCTCTTCACGTGGTCTATTCGTTCATGTGTGCCAAAAACATGAAAATCGCTCCAGTGTTTCTTAAGATAATAAGCAATTTCATAGAATTTTCCTCGATTTTTACACATTTTCCTCTGTTTCTTCGCTCCAAGTGATCTTAGCTTAATAATATAATATAGCCTATAGCCTTCCTCGATAAATGGGCTATTTAACACTTAAAGAATTTTTCAAATCGGACCAGTAGTTCCTGAGATTAGCGCGTTCAAACAAACCCTACAGAATTATAATATTAGAGTAAGTATAGATTTGAAGGTTTTTCTACAAGCTTTATTCAGTATCAAATATCAAATGGGAGCTATTAAAAGTTTTACACTAGCTATTAACGAATTACGACACTATTGCTTTATCAACTGTAGGATTTTATTTATTTATTTTATTTTAGATTAATATAATACCTATTATGTATATAAATTTTGCATGTAACACAACAATAGCCACAAAATAAGTTTTTCGCAAACGAAATCTCCCAAACTTATCTAATGTTATGTATTGCTCTATAATGTTGTGTAACATTGTCATTTTTAACCATCACCTACATTTTTCCCGTACGTAACTGGTAACGCAAACATTAAATCTCCATTCCGCGAAACGGTACGCGATTTTCTGGCGGTACAGCCCCGGCGTTAAGAGGATACACCAAGGGCTAGAGAAATGAAAAAAGTACTTGTAATATCTATTGCTGTCTCCCTTACCTCAAGCCTATACCGCAGAGCGCGATAGAGACAACTGCAGAAAATCAACGATTCGTTGTCCCCTGATTTCTTCCCCAAAACTTAACCGATTTAAGTACTTTTTTCATTTAAAAATTAAAGCAAGGCTTCTGTTTTGACGACCTCTGTGGCTCAGTGGATAGCACGTTGGTAGCTTAAGCCGGAGGTCGCGGGTTCGAATCCCGCCGACGGAACAAAAAGTTTTCAAAGTTCCTGGGTCATGGATGTGTATTAAATATATTTATCATATAATAAAAATCTTAAATATATGTATAGTATAAAAGTATTAAATATATTTCCGTTGTCTGGTACCTGTAACACAAGTCCTTCAGGTACTTAGCATGGGGCCAGCAGACTGACGTGGTGTGAAGCGTCCATAGATATTATTATTATTATATTATTATTATGTTTTCCTGTGTTTTAAATTTTTTTGTCTAATCTAGCCAAATTTGTTTTCTGGATGTTTGAACACAGCGGAAAATCTGGCCATTTTTTGGGTTTTTGAACGTTCATATCTTTTTTAATAATTAAATTATGAAAAAAAGAAAACATAGGGACATTGTATTAGTGGCCATAGATATTCAGGGAAAAAATTATAACTCTACCGGTATTATCCAGGGAGGAAACAGGGGACAGCGTTTGTATGGGAAAACGGCTCTAGAGTATCCTCTTAATGAAGTGGCTGACATGGCGAGGAAAACTTCTGGCTCACAAAAATACCAGCGTTTTCCGTGCAAAAACATTTACATGTTAATTCTTTTTATACTCAACATTCGTAAGACATGAAGACTTTTGTTCATTTGTATGTGTGTATGCGTTAGTTGTTTTAAGATATTTTGAGAACCCAAAAGTGAGATAAAGTAGCTTAAATGAAAAGGTTTTTTCGGGTACAGTCTACAGACAAAATCAAAATAAAAGGGTTCCGTACCATTATAGAGAAAAATTAGGCCATAAATTGTGTTTTTTGTATGGGAGCTCCCCTTATTTTTTTATTTTATTTTAATATTATTATTAAATATTAAAGTACACATATAACTAAGGATTTTGTGAAAAATTCAAGTACCTGCCTGTTTGATATAGAGCAAAAAGGCCAAAAAAATCACATTTGTTGTATGGGAGCCCCCCTTAAATATTCATTTTATTCTATTTTTAGTATTTGTTGTTATAGCGGCAACAGAATATACATAATCTGTGAAAATATCAAATCTCTAGCTATTACCGTTCTTGAGTTACAGCCTGGAGACAGCAAAAAAGGCCAAAAAAATCACGTTTGTTGTATGGGAGCCCCCCTTAAATATTCATTTTATTTTATTTTTATTAGTATTTGTTGTTATAGCGGCAACAGATATACACAATCTGTGAAAATTACAGATTTCTAGCTATTACCGTTCTTAAGTTACAGCCTGGAGACAGACAGACAGACGGACAGACGGACAGACAACGAAGTCTTAGTAATAGGGTCCCGTTTTTACCCTTTGGGTACGGAACCCTAATAAAATATGGCACGTTTTAGTCAAAGTCAAAACTAACAAAACTTTGCAACCATTATCGAAATAAAACATTGACGTAGATTCCATTTATTCGACCTTCCTCAAAAAAGTTTCGTAATAAAAGATTCTGGTAACTTAGAATTGAAATAAAATAAAATTGGTGTATTCTCTAGGGGTAATCCCCACGGTTAAATTAGAGGTATATAAATATACAAACTAAATAAAGCCTCGGTAAATCCGGACAACGAGACGTGCAGGCTTTCCCGCGCGCACGCTGACTCACGGCGCGCGCCGCTCCGAGGCCGGACGCTGCGACGTCACGTGACCTCACCGACTACTAACCTAATGCTACATGCTACTATCTATTTTTACACTGTGATGCTACTATTAGAGCAGTGTTTCCCAACCTGTGGGCCGAGTATATGTAAAGAGGTCCGCAGTGTCATCTCTGAACCATACATAAATGCAAATGTCTCGTAATCGCTACGCTTACTTAGCATGGCGATTTCGATTTTCTTGCTGTTTATTTTAATTTTTATTAAAGGGGTCCTGGGGGAGGCCTTTGCCCAGCAGTGGGCCACTATAGGCTAATATAAAAAGGGGGTCCGTGAAAACTGTGCTTGATTTTCTTGGGGTTCGTGACTGAAAAAGGTTGGGAAGCACTGGATTAGAGCTGCCTTAGAGAACCTACACCTATTTTCTGTCCAACATAACCTTCTATCTGTGGCGGTACAATCAGCGATACGATCCCTCTACCGAATTCCGCTATAGAAGTTTTATAAGTACAGAAGTATCGATTTTTTATACGGCAGCTGAAAAGGTGCAGCAGCAGCACAGCAGTGAGCATAGGTTTCGGTCAAATGGTTCTCCTTTGAGGCTCCAACATTTAAACCTTACATATAAAATATACCATCCTGACATAAGCTCCATAAACGCTAAAACCCCTAAATTATAAAAACGATAAATCTGGTAAAGTATTATTCTAAACGTGGACAAAAAATCTCCTTGAACTTACGTGGAGCGCAGCGCAGACAGAGGTCGACCGCTCGTATCTACTAATCATTTTCCTTTATTTGTAATTTTTTGCCGCTTCAAATCCGTGTTATTAGGGTTCCGTACCCAAAGGGTGAAAACGGGACCCTATTCATGAGACTTCGTTGTCTGTCCGTCTGTTCGTCTGTCTGTCTCCAGGCTTGTATCTCAAGAACCGCTATAGCTAGAGTTCTGAAATTTTCACAGATTATGTATATCTGTTGTCGCTATAACAACAAATACTAAAAACAAAATAAAGTTAATATTTAAAGGGGGCTCCCATACAACAAACGTGATTTTTTTGGCCTTTTTTGCTCGACATCAATAATGGCAACAGGTAGGCACTTGATATTTTCACAAAGGCCTTAATTATATGTCTACTTCAATATTTAAGAATAATAATAAAATAAATTAAAAATTTAAGGGGGGCTCCCATACAAAAAACACAATTTTTGGCCTATTTTTGCTCTTTAACGGTACGGAACCCTTCGTGCGCGAGTCCCACTCGCACTTGGCCGATTTTGTGTTATTATAATTGTCCGGTTATTTACCTACATTGAACATTTTTCCTCGCTGATGTAAATATGGAATTGAATTTGTAGCTTTGGTAGTTTGATTGAAAAATAACTTTGGTAGAATTAATAATTATGTGCAGTGTTTATTTAAAATGAAAAGCTTTACCGCTGTAAAGTCGACCCTCGTAGCATACATTTAGTATGCTACGAGTATGCTACGAGGGTCGACTTTACAGCGGTCAAGCTATTGCATTAACAAATTTCGCTCATCTTGGAGGTTTTTAAACATAATCTTCATGACGTCAAATTCCACTTATTGACTAAGATGAGGATATAAAATCGATCATAAATTAATACAAGAATAATAAATAATGTAATGATGCAAGAACAATAATTGTGCGAGCACTACACACTATATGCAGTGGGTGCACAAATCACAAGGGACACGTTGTAATTATACCTCGTTAAGACGTCATTAAATTACAATAAAATATCGTTTTTTAACGTTATCATTTCAATTAATAGTTCGTAAGTAAATATGTAATTCTATTTTGCAATTTACGTTTAAGAGCTTGAGAAAAACTGACGAAGCTACGTGGCTGTTTTAATGACATAGCTCTATAGTCTATATTAATGCTTGAGTCCCTAGTCCCTACTCCCTATAGACCAGGAGTGGCCAACTTGACTAGACCTAAGATCTACCTGTTTACTAACGAAACCCTGTGCGATCTACCAAGTACCCTAATTACATACTTATTGAAATCTTAAATGAAACAGCATAGTGTAGCTTATTGGTCATTGCGCAGTCTGGTCTAATTATTTATATTTTTTGGCCTGGCCGCGATCGACTAGACTAACAGTCGCGATCGACCGGTTGGCCACCCCTGCTATAGACGGAGAACTACATCTAAAACAGACAAAAGTCACGAACAAACGTTCCCTGTGTTTCTATAAAATTAAAGGTATTAATGAAATTCGGGGGTTGCATTATCTTATAGTATGCTATGCGAATAACTATAGCTTTTATAACAATCCATCAAAGTGTATATAACATCAGTTAATCAAAACAATTAATTAGTATAACAATAGATTTCTAATTCTCTACATCTCAGCGTCGGCCTCGTAAGGTCAAGCCTTCGGCCTACCATACCATAATGAGACGAAAAAATACAACGGTGGCAGGAAGTACGGGGCTTAGTACAAGGTGACGTGTTGGGGCCTATACAAATGATTGAATGATCTTTACATGTCAATTATTATTCAACGTGGCCGATGGCTAAATGGCAGACAAAACAAGTTATCAGACAAATCTAATAATACAATGGTTCTAAAAATTGAGTAAGCGTAGATACGCTGCAATCTATGATTAAGATAAATAATCGGCCAAGTTGGAGTCGGAATCGCGCACGAAGGGTTCCGTACCATTATAGCGCAAAATTAGGCCATAAATTGTGTTTTTTGTATGGGAGCCCCCCTTATTTTTTATTATATTTAAATATTAAAGTACACATATAACTAAGGATTTTGTGAAAAATTCAAGTACCTACCTGTTGCCATTTTTGATATAGAGCATAAAAGGCCAAAAAAATCACGTTTGTTGTATGGGAGCCCCCCTTAAATATTCATTTTATTTTATTTTTAGTATTTGTTGTTGTAGCGGCATCAGATATACATAATCTGTGAAAATTTCAACTCTCTAGCTATGACCATTCTTGAGTTACAGCCTGGAGACAGACAGACAGACGGACAGACATCGAAGTCTCAGTAATAGGGTCCCGTTTTTACCCTTTGGGTACGGAACCCTAAAAACAGACAGTGGCAGATAAACTTATTATGTACCGAAACATTATTATAAGTAATTATTCTCGTCTTATAAAACCTCAACATAATATGTCCGACCTACTTCCCACCGCGGTCCGCGACACTTGAGCCCGCGCTCGAGCTCTTGACACGAGAGCGAGTTATATCAAAAATAAAAACATCACCCTCCTTACGACAGCAACAGGAAAATATAAAACCTGAGGTTATTTCCTTGTGGAGAATTTACTGCTGGTTTAACCGACAATTATGTTTTTAGGCCCGCTGACACAAATGTGTTTAAAGTTAATCCGTTTTGTAGTGTAATAGTGTCTCGTTCTCTCTTATTCCTCGTGCATATGAAAGAAGGCACTAGATTTTAAAACAGGATTATCTATAATTCAGTTTGGCACAAGTGGGCCTCAGTTATAAAAATATATAACCTAACCTGTTTCGAAATTGTGTACACGTAAATCCGTGGACTTATATGCAATAGTGGACATCTGCACATGAACACTACATTAGCAGAATCAGAATCACAAAGATCAGAAATAGCGTGGTATAAGTTTCATCACCGTAACGTTATAAGTTCTAATGTGTCTAATTAGTAATTAGCCGCACTTAGCTAATTGGAGTGTCACACTACAAAGCAACCTCAAACATGAAGAAGAAATTGTGTTAAAGCATTACCTAATTGAACACACCGAAAAGTGCCATTTTTTGACACGTCTTCATTGAAATAACTATAAACTATATCATTGAAATAGCTATAAAAGTGTAAATAATTTTTCGGTCTATTATTTTATGTAGCAGCAAGTAAGTGCTATCCAAGAATCTATATGGAAAATCAAGGATTTACTTGATCAGGATTAAAGTAAAATATACTTTTTAACAAGTGGTATATATGTCGCAGTCATCTGGTTCAATCTGTGATTCGATTGAATGACTAGCGTATTCATTGAATGACACCGTTTTATTGAATGACTGAAGGACAACTAGTCAAGATGTTGACTGTAACGTTTAATGTAAGTATTTGTTGGTGGCGTAATAATAGGTTAATCTAGAAACTGACTTCAATTATGAGGAGACGGCTACTTCTGGGTGGTTTACAAAAAAATAACCACGATAGCTAAGGCGGGAGCTTCGCTGCGCTACGCTCCTGCCTTGCCATCTAACCTAACCAAATCAAGTCGTATTGGGCCAACACGGAGTAATACATTGCTATTAATTACCTAAAAATTATATAAGTACTGTTCTTATATATTGCCTATTCCGTTAAAAATAAATACATTCAATTACCTGACTGATTTCATGTCCGCTCTCTTCAAAGGGCTATGTTACAAATCGCTAACTAGTTGGACGTTGAGTGGCGATTGTTCAATCAACGTTCGGCCGAGTCATTCACTTGAATGGTGTCATTCAATGAATGCGCTAGTCATTCAATCGAACCGAAGATTGAACTAGATGACTGCGACATATATACACTTCTCTCAAAAATCTTCAGAAACAAAACATTAGTCAAACAAGCGACTGACCTGCATCCCCGTCCCTGGCGCCGGGCCGCGGCGGGGTCTGCGCGGGTTTCGCGGCGTGCGAGGGGGGCGGGGCGCTGGCGTTGCACGGCGCCGCCCCCACCGGCGTGCACGGACACTCCACGTCCGCCGGACACGGACCCTGTGACATCAAGCATTTGTTAATGCACGAAAGTTGCTACAAAAATTTAAGAAATAAGCGATCATTTTACGAAAATATTTAAGTTAGTAATAATATTGTCTATCATCAAAAAAAGCTAGGATGCCGCAGGCATTTTCAGTCAGTTCCGTCCGTCGTTGGGGAGTTATGATACACTCGAGATTGGATACTACAACTTAACACTGACGTTGTTGGCGCAATACGGCTGGCAGAGTCTGCAGGTAGCGCCGGAGTCGTCGTCGGTGCAGCGCTCGCAGTGCTCGCCGGTGTAGCCGGGCGGACAGGCGCAGTACGCTGCAGCGGCGTGTAGCCGCCGGCACGTGCCGCCGTTAGTGCAGGCGGCGCGCTCGCACGCGTCCTGAGCACGCTCGCACCGCGCGCCCGTCCAGCCCGCGAAGCACGTGCACTGGGGCACAGACATTTATTGTATTTTAAGATACTCATATGGAAAACTTACAGCTACAGATATTTAAAACAGAATAAAAAGTAGATGAGCCAGTAAAATATTTACAATATTATTATTATTTATTACTACACAGACAGATAGACACACTTTCGTATATTTTATAATATTAGTATGGACTGTCCCTTACCGGGTTTAGATGAAAATTTAGCTATAATCAGTACAAAACATGTATGATAGGCTCGATTCACGTCTTCGTAACAAAAAGCAGACGACGGACATTGTAAAAATGTTTTACAAGACGTGTATATTAGTGTAAAAACATTTATTCATTTTAGGCTACATTAAACTTAAGCGAAAGTCGATAATAGAGTCTTACCTCTAGGTCGGGTAGTGGGTCGGGGTGTACGTGCGTGTGCGGCGCGGCGGGCGCGGCGCGGCACGTGCCATGGCCGTGGCAGTACGTGGCGCAGCGGTAGAGCTCGCAGCGCGCGCCCGCCCACTCCGCCGGGCACGCGCACGCTGCGGTGTCACCGCGCAACGCGCACGCACCCGCGCCGCATGCCAGCCCGCACGACGGCGCCACGCCTCCGGTTCCACTCGACTCTTTTGGCCCCACGCACTCACGGTGTTCCTGAACGATTATAAATTTGGGGTGTTATTAGCAAGAGAGCTGGCTTATTTCTCATACATATATTACAAAATGTTTGCAAAATTATCATTATATCTTACATCAGCCTTGTCCGTGGAGGACGTCAGTCCATCGGGACAAAGGCAGGCGCGCGTACTGTAGGTGCGCACGCACAGGGCACTCGTGTGACATGCGTTGGTCGCGCACGGGTCCTCGACTGCAAGAAAATAAATTAAGTAAAGTCTTAATTTTATTTTTATACCATATCTACACTACACTACACTTTACAGAATCAGATTTAATTGGTATTTTTTTACAATGGCACTGTCACTAGCCTCTCGCAAACTATTTAATAATTTATCGATTAAACATTAAGCCATATTATTTCAATCACTAGCTGCAAACTTAAAGCAAAAAAAAGTCAGATGTCAAAACATTACTACTCACTGTCGTCTATGGCCAGGAAGAGCACGGGGTGCATTACGGCGAGCGCGGAGACTGCGGCGCGGTGGCGGGGGGCGGGGCGGGTGCGGGCGGCGGGCGGGGCGCGCGGGGGCCGGCGGGCCACTAGCTGCAGGCCGCGCGCGCCGCCACACCACACCCACTCCTCCCACACGCCCAGACGTGCACAGCCGCGACCGCCCACCACCTCCCATGTACTGTTTTCTGCACGAAAACATCACAAGGTAAAAATAAACCCATTTACTACCGCACTCAGAGACGAATACTAATTACTTAAACATTTACCCAGCTCTTACTAATAAAAAGTTACACAGCGTGTATAGAGGATGCATATGATTTTTTCTACTAATAATAATTTTTTGACATAAGGCCTGTATAACGATGCTGTCATTTCCATACTAATTTCTCCAAATAGACTCTGTGTAACGTGTGTGTTAACTTAAAAACTCCTATTTAACTATTCACACGTTGAATGCAGGTTTAAGAAGTTTTTATTAGTAAGAGGGATTATGTATTTATTTTGACATAAGCCCCCATGCATTATCAGTAAAACTCTCCACCTATCCATTATTAATGGTCTATTAGAGCGGAATTAAGATAAAATTCAAAATTACAATGAGGTATCATAAAACAATGTTAAATAAAATAAAGTATATAAATGCCCTATAAATACATTCAAAATATGAAGACGATAACGTAGTTACCGGTATGCGGGGGTATATGCGGCGGTAGTGCAGCGGCTGGCGGCGCGAAGAGCGCGTGCAGAGCACGCTGCGTGCCGTCGAGCGAGACGCTCTCGAGCGTGCCGTAGTAGGCGTCGTATACATAGAGGCGACGTGACGGTGCGTGCAGCGCCAACGCGCCCGGCCGCCGCAGTCGTCGCCGCAGCAGCGGACGCGCGTCTCCACCTGCGCCGTCCGCACGCCATACGCCCGGCATGGCGCCGCGTTCACTCCAAAATATGTCGCTGTACAAAACGAAATTTAAATTAAAGAGTTACTACTAAACTCTAAAAATATATAATTTTAAATAACGTTTCTTACCCGGTGTTAACATGCAGCACGATGTCGTCGGGCTCAGCGGCGGCGCGGGTCCACAGCGTGAGCGCGCGGCGGCCGTTGGCCTCCGCAGCCCGCACGGCGCCCTGACCTTCGCCCGAGCCGCCTGCACCCGCCGAGTACACCACCGTCCAGTACACGCGCCCCGACACCGGGTCCACAGCCACGCCGCGGATCGTTCCTTCCTCTTTAATCTGTGACATATTCCAATTGAGTGTGAGAAAGCCGCGGCTCGGCAAGAACAAGAACGAGCCAGCTCCGATTATTATAATTAATTTATTACAACGGGCGTTCAAATAAAAATCTCACTGGCATACACATTATACCATGTAACAAAGAAGCAAAGACACACGAAAGAAGTTTAAATACTGGTTGTTTTACTTTTTCTTCTATTTTGTATATTATATCAGTGTTGTTTTACTCACAATAGTCTCTGCCTTGACCATCGGCGGTAACGCGTCCGGAAGGGGCGGTGTAGCGACGCGGTCGACGGCGCGCGCGGGCCGCTTGGGAGCGGGCGTGAGGCGCATGCGGCGCACGCGGCCGCGCTCGTCGCCCCACCACACCCACCACGCTCCGCCCAGCGGCGCCGCCGCCACTGCTACTATCTCCGTCCTGTCAATACATTAATGTAAGATGGCACCATACGCCGTGGCGCTCCTAGTTGCAAACAGTAGTAACGAATGTAATACCATAATATAAATTTTAGTAACTTCCGTACAGTGAATGGGCACAATTGATATTAATTTATTGACTGTCACTCACAATATTACACCTCGAATCCCGAGAGTGACCTATTGAAAGTGTCGAGTAAACTTTGCACTCATTGAGAGTGCAAAGTTTACTTGACAGTTGACACTTTCAACAGGTCGCTCTCGGGAGTCTCGGGATTCGGGTTCTATCGTTTTGTAATAATAGAGCGATCTATTGAGACCGCTCTATTATTACAAAACGATAGATATGTAACGTACGTGTCGGGGGCGGGGGGCGGGGCATCGTGGTCGTGTTTGTGCAACTCGCGCAGGCGCAGCGCGCCACCGCCCGCAACTAGCGCTCGCGCCTTCTCGCCTGCGTAAACAATTAAAATCATGGAACAATGATAAACACATAGACAAAAATATTACAGTCTTCTTTTTAAAGTCAAAATTGTACTCACCGGTTGCTTCGCAACCGAGTGTTCCATCATGCAACTGATGCAGTCTGTAGCCCGGAACACATCTAAAAAATACAATGCCATTAAAATTTTCTCTATTTAATGACTAAACTTAAACAACACCAAAATGTACTTGCGCAAAATCTTCTCAACACTACAGGAGACACTGTTCGCCTTAAAAGGAAACAGTGTCTCCTGTAGTGTTGAGGAGATTTTGCGAAACTGATTTTTTTACAAAATGAAAATAAATAATTATTCATCACTATAATAAATAATTAATAATACGTGAAACATGGCGGAAACACATAAAAGTCAAAACAGATTCTTTTAATAATATTGGATATTTTCTTTGACAGATGTTGTTTTGACTCATATAACAGCCTGTTATATATTTAACGGACCTCTACAGCAGGAATTAAAATTTAACGCCGTGTTAGGTGACTTGACATTAGGGCATGGTGGAACGCTCGATAGCTCTAACAGGCCGTTAACTGATTTAATACGCCGTTATTTATTTAACATTGCTTGATGAAACTGGGTCTAAATTTTTTATGTCAACATGGCCTACAGTGGCATATTTTTCAGCCACTAATCATTATACTCACTTGCAGGTGCGGTTGTGTCCGCGCAGCAGGCACAGCTGCGGGCACGCGCTCCACGAACAAACACGATCTGCCAAAACACCACGTCGCACAAATGTATATAAACTGATATCGTTTTGTGACTACAATAATTCTATTCTATAGTTTAGAGTTAGTCCCAATTTCACCAACATCTGTTAGTGTAAACGGCTTGTTAAAATGTCATTTCATTTATAAGAAAAACGAAAGAAGTAACGTAACACTAATTCCAGCGTTAAGAGGATACAACAAGGGCGAGAGAAATTGAAAATATGTATTTGAAAATGTATTGCTGTCTCACCAATCTCAAGTCTCCCACCGCAGAGCGCGATAGAGGCAACACGACAAAAGTTCTAATAAAAGAAAAGAAAATCATCGATTCGTTGTCCTCTGATTCCTTCTCCAAAACTTTACCGATTTAAGTACTTTTTTCATTAAAGATTAAAGAAAGGCTTGAGCTGTGTTCCTATGTTTTTTTTTGTATAATCTAGCCAAATCTGTTTTCTAGATGTTTGAACACAGCGGAAAATCTGGCCATTTTTTGGGTTTTTGAACGTTCATAATATCTTTTTTAGTAACTAAATTATGAAAAAAAGAAAACATAGGGACATTGTATTAGTGGCCATAGATATTCAGGAAAAAAATTATAATTCTACCGGCATTATCCAGGGAGGAAACAGGGGAGAACGTTTGTATGGAAAAACGGCGGTGTGGACTCCTCTTAACTTTAACAGTCGTAGGTGAAATTGGGGCTTAGCATTTCAGTTATGTGTATAACGAATTCCAAGTGTTTTATTAGTGTTCAAGTCCAAGTTGGCGCTATTTCCATTTGTACGGTGGATATACACAGTTTTGTTACAGCGCGAATAGTCTATAATAATTGTGTTATTTAGTACGTACCGTTGGCCGTGATACTAGTGTCCATAGATTCGTCGAGATCGGGAATGTCCATATCCTCGAGCACTCCCCGACGCATACCTAAACAGACATCATTTACAACTAACATTAGTTAATAAGACAAAAGTTTTGAAAAACTTATTTCGTGTTCTCTTTTAGTCTTATGGATTTCCTTTTTTCGTCTTCCAAGGTGTATGCTCACATAGGTGCGGGTTCTCGTCGCTGGCGTCGCTACAGTCGTCGTAACCGTCGCATAGCAGGTTGGGTGGCACGCACGTATCGTTACCGCATCTATTCATATACAATTTCATTTACAAAAGTTTGCGAAAATATTTAAAATGTTTGATTTAAACTTTATTGTGGTCAAAAGGTATGTTAACTATGTCAATGGAGCCTGATGGGCCCAGAAAGAATCTCCAGTTAAAATTAAAGCTTCAGTTACCTGAGCATGGGCGGTGGGCAGGCGGTATGCGCGCACAGTGCTGCCGCCTCGTCGGCACCGTCAGGGCAGTCGCGGCGGCCGTCGCAGCGCCACGCGCGCGGCACGCATCGTCCGCCGCACCGCAAACGCGCGCCGCATCCGCCTTCCGTACTCACTGCATCATAGCGTGTTCATTAATTCACATGTCCTGCACTGATATTGTGTTTGCTAGTTACTTTTACAACGTATTACTACTTATCCAACCTAGACAGAATTATCGTCTTAGTTATGCGTTGCATTGATAATTCAAATAAAATAAATAGAATACAAAATTACACTGTAACCCACCGGCAGTGTTATTGGTCATAACGGGGGTTTCATGTGCGTCAGCGCCACACTGCGCCTCGTCCGCTCCGTCGCCGCAGTCCACCTCGCCGTCACACCACCACTCCCTAGCAAAATACAAATGCCAATTGCTATCCTAATCTAGCTAGGTCCATATATATATTGAAGTATATCACGTAAATAAAGTTTCCTTACTCTAGCAGACACTCCCTGGAGTTCGGACACAGACGAGCGTTGGGTCCGCAGGCGGCGGCGCAGCCTGCCTCGTCCGCGCCGTCCGCGCACTCGGCTGCGCCGGAGCAGCGTAGTGAGCCGCGGATGCACTCGCCGTTGCCGCAGCGGAACTCTGACTCGGAGCAGTTGCGCGGCGTACAGTCGCGCTCGTCGGAGCCGTCGTAGCAGTCCTCCTCGAAGTCACAGCGCCAGCGGCCGGGGATGCAGCGCGCGTCGCCGCAGCGGAAGTACGTGGGCTCGCAGGCGCGACACGCGGACTGCGCCTGGCCCTCGTCCTCGCGGGTGAGGCAGTCGGGCTCGCCGTCGCACAGCCACTCGCGCGGGATGCAGCGGCCCGACGCGCAGCGGAATTCGCCGCGCGCGCACTCTCGTGCCGCACACGCCGTGCCCTCGTCGGATCCGTCCGCACAATCTGCGTCCTGGTCGCACACCCACACGCTCGGCACGCACGCGCCATCACCACATTGGAACTGTTAATGTAAATGTGATGTGTACAAATAAGTATAATAACGTTGACAAGCTGTTCAATACACCCTCTGAACCTTTGTTTAGTAAAAAAAGTAAATAAAAATATTGTGCAGCATTTCTTACATGATGAGGCGGGCAGGTAGGCGGCGGGCAGTCGCGCTCGTCGTCGCCATCATGGCAATCGGGCTCGCCATCGCAGCGCGCGCCGGACGCGATGCAGCGCGCCGCTACACCCGCCGTCACGTTGCCGCGACACTTCCATTGCGTCGACAGACACGTAAACTAAACAAAACGTATTTTTAAACAATGCTCATTTCAATACACAATAATTAAAATAAAGTCAGATCATATAATTTATTATTTATGGGGTTAATACCTGATCGCAGTCGACTTCATCGCTGCCGTCACCGCAGTGTGATTCTCCGTCACAGATGTGCGAGGGATGCACGCAGTGACCGTTCTCGCACTGGAACTGGCCCGGCGAGCAGTGGAACGGCGGACACGACTCCGGCTCGTCTGATCCGTCGCCGCAATCGTCCTGGTGAATTTATGGCAAGGAAGTAAATCTGACATAATATTATTTCTTGTGTAACTTTTAAAAATGTTACAATCATTTTTTAACATTTGTAATGTCTTTGTATTCGGCACTTCTTCTGCTAAAGGCTAAGTGAAATAATTTGAAGTGTCATCTCACATTAATTACCATGAGTTATATCGCCAAGGAGCATTAGGCGTCTCCCAGACAGACGCGGGCAGCGGTGGCGGTGGCGGTCAGTTGGATGACTTGAAAGTTCTAGGAACGACACAGACACACGCGGTGGCGGTGGCAGTACAAACAACCGACCGCCGCCGCCACCGCCACCGCTTCCCGCGTCTGTTTGGGAGACGCCTTAGGAAAGTTGTAATGCAGCGTGCAAAACGCTAATCAATAACATACCTGTGTATCGCAGCGCCACCAGAATGGCACGCACTTCAGGGCAGTGCTGCAGATGAACTGCGTTGACGTGCAATTGGGCGTGCAGCTGCGGCCGTCATCCTGCAGGACGAAGTGCTCGGGGCAGGCGCACGTGGCCTCGGCGCCGTCGTCGCGCGGCCGCAGCAGGCACAGGCCGGCGCAATCGAGGTGCGCGCACGCCGCACTCAGTTCGGGTGCTGGCGGTTGGCGTGCGGGGTGTAATACGCGTAAGTCCATGGGCTTGTGCAGCGTGTGGACTTCCGTGCGGCAGCGGTACGCGCCGCCACTTTCCGGGGGCGTATTCTCCGATTCCTACGTAACACAAGTTACCAATTATACTCCTGAGTATTTTTTATTTATTTTATACGTTGCAGCGACCCTACAAAATACTGAAATGTGATTGGTTTGATTTTGAAGATTGGTCGATAACTTGTTATTTGTCTATGAAACACAATGTCGTTTGTATTGGGATGAGTGATCGGAGGTGTGAGTGATGTAAAACACGTATACAGTTCATGCAATGGTCATTTGGACATGCAGAATATTAAATTAAAGGTCACTTACATTGTAGTGGCGGTCAGGGCGACGGCGGCAGCTTTCAATGGCGCGCGTCTCCCAGTCGCTCCAGTACAGGCGGCCCTGCCACGTCGCCAGCGCGAACACGTGGTGAAGACGCAGCCACGGCATTTTGTCTATAAGAGTTCTCGGTTAAGCTCACCCGTGTATTATAAATTAGAGCTCGAAAAGACTATACTTTGAAGTAATTATATTAACTTTCCTACATGGGTTTCGCTAAGCCACAAAAATGTTGGAGAGTACGCGCGTTGCTTGCAAGTTATGAACGTGTTGTGACAATACGAAGTAAGCCAAACACAATACATGTAATTTTTCTACTAAGTTTTGCTTTATGCACTGTAAGCAAAAAAAAAATTATACGGCGCTAATATTATTAGTGTAGGGGTTGTCCCTACAGATGATAGTGCTGCTGATGCTGGATGATAGTGCTGCTGATGCTGATAGTGATGCTGATGCTGATGATGCTGATAGTGATGCTGATTCTGATGATGCTGATAGTGGAGTCAAATGAGTGTATTATTTGATCTTGATGCTTATGATCTGCTTTATTTGGATACGAATTGCTTTTTATACAAATAAATTGATGATACGGCACAACGTGCGTGCGAGTTCATCGACACGCTGAGCCGTACAATTAGTTTTCTTTTTTAAATTGTATCTGAACACTGACCTCTCGAGAACAGCACTCGCATGTTATTTCCGTCGAGATCGGCAACAGCTATGAAGTCCTCTCTCGCATCAGCGAAGTACAGCTCGTTGGAGGCGGGCGCCAGGGTGAGCGCGTTCGGCCAGCCGAGTCCCGAGCCCAGCAGCACGCGCCGCCCCGACCCGTCCATGCCCGCGCGCCCGATGTGCGCCGCGGACCCCCAGTCCGACCAGTATATCCATCTACAAAAAAACGTTAACCATTAGGGTTAACTCAGACCGCAACGCTACACGTAGATATGCATTTCTAAATTTGTATTGAATTGACAGACTTGCATGGCATCTCACGCAACTGAAGTCTGTCATATCCATACAAATTTAGAAATGCACCTACGCGTCGCGTTGCGGTCTGAATTGACTCTAACTAATAAAAATAAGCATAATATGCTACACCATGGTTTCTCCTTGTCAAATATATATATTCACGTGAAAGATAAACAGAAGTTGAGTCACAGTGATTGAACGATTGATGTATTGCTTTAGGTTAGCCTGTATTATCGCATACCCAGCCAGCCAAGTACGGATATTTTGACCGTGGTGTACATACCCCTTCTGCGGCAGCAGCGCGAGCGCCCGGGGCTCCGACAATCGGTGCCGCAGCAGCACGCGGCGGTGTGATCCGTCCAGCCGTGCCACCTCGATGGTGTCGGTGCCCTAAAGAGATGAAATCATATTTCATTATTGATAAATCTAAATGAATAAAAAAATCAGGTATAGAATATGCTTTCTTATTTTGCTTTTGGGTGGCGTTCAAGTTTAGACAAGTCTCTTAATAGGATATAATATTACTGCAAACATTTGTTTTACGTTTGACAATAACGTTTCTGTCAATATTCAGACAAGACTTGAGCATTGTGCAACAAGTCGGATTATTTACTGTGCTCTCTGCTCCATTCTATTTACATATTAGAGATACTATTTACCTTGTCGCACCAGTACACGTTCGAGCCCACCCAGTCCACCGCCAGCCCGTCCGGGTTCTGCAGCGACGCGCCCGCCACCAGCGCCGCCTCCTCCTTCCCCCCGCCGCTCAAGCTCTCCTCTGTCGGTTTATCATTAAAATTAGATAATAATATGTACTATGTAGCCCACTGCCTAAATGCTATAATATTATTTTTGTTTAAATACTAGCGGGCCCGACAGACGTTGTTCCGTTTTCACTATGAAGTTTGAATTTTCGAAAGAGGTATTTTTTTTAAACATTTTCACTAAATTTTTAACGATAGAAACGGCTTTCCATGTAAGCCGAAATATAAACATCTTAAGAGTAATTTTCACATTAAAATACGCACCATCAAGCGAGGTCCGACACAGGCGGCGGATGGAGGAGCCGAGGCGCGTGACGTCACTCCAGAATAGACAGCCGCTGGCCCAGTGCATGTCGAGCGCCACGGCATTGGTCAGATTGTGCACGAGGAGCGACGTCGCGCCGCGCCCGCGCAGTGACGTACGCCGGATGTAGTAGCGGTTCGTGAAAATCAGCGACGGTTTCACCGCTGCGGGGAATGAAAACGTTCATCAGTCTATACGCCGTCTGAATACTGATGCCGCAAAACGCGAAAGGTGCGCAACTGTGGCAAGGTGACGTAACATAATGCATTTTCATTTCACGAGTGTGACTTTAGATAATGGATTGGAATGTTTTAGTCATACATGTCTATCTAGATTTACTGGTAACTGGCACTCACTACAGTACCAATGAAAATGACTTGAGGCTGTAAATTAAAACCTCTAAATTAGACTATACAATATGAATCATTAACAGACTACTAGACTACTGTACTGAATTTGATGATATTCGAAACAGAAATAAAAATTTTAATGCAGCAAATTTTTTTTCGCGAACGCAGCTTTTTCATTTTGATCAAGATAATATACCTGACATAACGAGATATGCAACTCACAAGAAATGACTGCGCAGCTAGACCCGTCCTCCATCAAACGATAGCCCTCGGCGCAGGAGCACACGTAACTTCCTATTGTATTTCTGAAACAAAAGATAGGAATGCACCCCATATTGTTATCTGCAGTTCTTCCTTTAAGATTTGCTGTTATTATTTTACTGCAAGCATCCTTATAGATTTCTCCTAGTTAATTACCGGCAGTGGTGGTCGCAGGGATGGTCCTCGGCGCACTCGTCGACGTCGGTGCAGGCGCGGCGGTCGCGCGGGTCGCGCCGCCAGCCGGGCCGACACCAGCACGCGCGTCCCACCGGCAGGTCCGTGCAGTTGTGAGCGCACCCGCCGTTCAGAAGTACACACTCGTTCACGTCTGCGGGCGACACGTGTATTGGCATACTAGTTACTAGTTCATAACCACAACTGAACCGTGTCTTGAGACCGAGATGCATCTTGAGTACTATTTATACCGGCCTCAGTCTCTGACGTTACCTGAGCAAATCTAAAATTTGATCAACAACGCCGCCATTCCGATTCATATAAAGCTTGGCAAATATATGAACACGGTTTAAGTGTCATTACTCATTGCAATCATGTTTTAACCTCTCTAAGACGAATTATCTGCTTCATAAAAAACTTGTTGAGGACCAGCTGAAGTAACAATCATTAACATTGCAATTTGCATGTAAATACAAAATATTAATATAATAATATACTAACTGCATCGCCACTCGTCGGTATAATCGCCGCAGTGGTCGCGGCCGTCGCACAGCGCGGACAGCGGCACGCACGCGCCGTTACCGCACCGCCACGCGCCCTCACAACTGTCGCCACTCGCAACCGCCGCGCTCACCTCCGCCTCCGTACCGAACGCAGACGCGAATGACGCTGAATTAAAAATAATGTTAAATTAATAAATATATAGCACTATATATGCTTAAACACACAAAACACATGCGTAAACTACTGCTTTTAGGGAAAACTTTATTTTAAAATTCTATTATAAATATAATTCATGTGATAAAAATGAAATAATAGGTCAAGTGCGAGTAAGACTCGCGCACGAAGGGTTCCGTACCGGTATAGGGTGATAGTGGACAAAAAATTGCGTTTTTCTCTCCGGCTCCCATAGGAGCCCCCCTTAAATATTGAATTTATTATAATTTTATTATTAATTATTAAAGTACAAATGTAATTAAGGATTTTGTTAATATTTCAAGTGCCTAGCTGATACCATTACAGATTACGAGAAAAAAAGGCCGAAAAAATCACGTTTCGTGTATGGGAGCCCCCCTTAATTTTATTTTACTTTTAGAATTTGTTGTTATAGCGGCAACAGATATACATAATCTGTGAAAATTTCAGAAGTCTAGCTGTAGCGGTTCTTGAGATACAGCCTGGAGACATACAGACAGACAGACGGACAGACATCGAAGTCTTAGTAATAGGGTCCCGTTTTTACCCTTTGGGTACGGAACCCTAAAAATGAAGAAGCGTGACGTCGCGAGAAATTTTATGTGCAAGTGTCTTCGTATCAATGGATTTCGAATTTCGAAGTAATAATAATAATGAGCGATTTATTACGTACAGCACACCAAAGGATCCTCGTCAGAGCCGGTGCCGTTGGCTCTGGCGTCCTGGCAGTGGTCGCGGCCGTCGCACACGAGCGGCTCGTCGACGCAGCGGCCGCCGCAGCGCACGCCGCGCGCGCACTCCGCCCCCTCCGCCGCCGCAGCCGCGCGCGCCGAGCACCCCGGCGGCTCGTCCGAACCGTCCTCACAGTCCTTGTCCCCGTCGCAATACAATTTCTGTGGCGAGATTAGACAATTAGTGTAAAAACGTTGTTTTGCCATATAAATTATTTCTAGTATCAATGTAATAATCGGTCAAGTGCGAGTCGGACTCGCGCACGAAGTTTTAGTAATAGGGTCCCGTTTTTACCCTTTGGGTACGGAACCCTAAAAAGTAGATAAAAACCTATTCTCAGGCCTAACCAATACATACAAAATTTTATTAAAATCGGTTGAGTCGTTTTGGAGTTCGCGCACAAACACTGTGACACGAGAATCTACACTACTATTATAAAGAGGAAAGATTTGATTTTTTGTTTGTTTGTTTGAGTCGAATAGGCTCCGAAACTACTGGACCGATTTGAAAAATTCTTTTGCTATTGGAATCTAACATTATTTCTGCTGAACATAGGCTACATTTTATTTTGGAAAAAAGTAGGGTTCCGTAAGATATTTGAGTTTTTCGGACGCAAGGTGTACAAAATCAGCTAGAAAAGTTACTTATTTTGCGTACGCTGCCTAAACTATAAAAGATAGAACCATAAAATGTTCTAAGTAATTGTAGATCTTATAAATATCTACAAAAAAGTCCGCGACACACTATACCTATCTATGTCGAGTGACGCACAATAACCATTTATTTATTTAAAAATCCTGAATTTTTTTGGACTATATTTAAACGGATATATTTTACTCACTCTATTAATCCTTATCAAAATAAATTATTTTATCACTAAGTACAGTTTATGTCTACACTACTATTATAAAGAGGAAAAATTTGATTTTTTGTTTGTTTGTTTGTTTGTTTGTTTGTTTGAGTCGAATAGGCTCCGAAACTACTGGACCGATTTAAAAAATTCTTTTGCTATTGGAATCTTACATTATTTCTGCTGAACATAGGCTACATTTTATTTTGGAAAAAAGTAGGGTTCCGTAAGATATTTGAGTTTTTCGGACGCAAGGTGTAAAAAATCAGCTAGAAAAGTTACTTATTTTGCGTACGCTGCCTAAACTATAAAAGATAGAACCATAAAATGTTCTAAGTAATTGTAGATCTTATAAATATCTACAAAAAAGTCCGCGACACACTATACCTATCTATGTCGAGTGAGGCACAATAGCCATTTATTTATTTAAAAATCCAGATTTTTTTTTTGACTACATTTAAACGGATATATTTTACTCACGCTATTAATCCTTATCAAAATAAATTATTTTATCACTAAGTACAGTTTATGTAGATAATATTTGGTCTTTGAATGATTAAAATTGGACGTTTGGTTTTGAAATTATGGCGAAATTAAAATATTACGATAGTGGGCGTCACCAAAGCGCGTGCGGAGGAAGACAATATTCTGTTGTAGAAATGAAAATTCTGTACATAAAAGATATGAAATGACACCCGAAATTACACCTTTGTCACTACATCGCTATAGAAGCCAAAAATGTGGTTAGTTTTTTGTCTGTCTGTCTGTCTGTCACTCTTTCTGTCTGTCTGTATGTTTGCTCCAGCATCACACGAAAAATATTGATCCGATTTGAATGTGGTTTTCGCAGATATACCTATTTATCTTCTTCCAACTTAACATCTGGTGTATAAAATTTTTTCCCCCCACCCCTCTAAGGGGACAAAAGAGGGGGTCAGATTTTGTATCAAACTTTTTTCTTTAACACGAAAACTACTGATCCGATTTGCATACGGTTTTCACAGATAATATATTATATTTGTCTTCTTCCAACTCAACATCTGGTGTATAAAAATCCTCCCCCCCCTCTCCCTCTCTGGGGACCAAAGAGGGGTCAGATTTTGTATACAACTTTTTTCTTGAGTGGACTTACTTCATATTAGGTATTAACTGTGTTTTTCAACTTAACATCTGGTGTATGACCTTCCCCCTCACACCCTCTTAGGGGACAAAAGAGGGGGTAAAACATGTATCAACTGATGATGTAGAAAATATACTTTAAATGGCAAAACAACGTTTGCCGGGACAGCTAGTAGATAATATCTGGTCTTTGAATGATTAAAATTGGACGTTTGGTTTTGAAATTATGGCGAAATTAAAATATTACGATAGTGGGCGTCACCAAAGCGCGTGCGGGAGGAAGACAATATTCTGTTGTAGAAATGAAAATTCTGTACATAAAAGATATGAAATGACACCCGAAATTACACCTTTGTCACAACATCGCTATAGAAGCCAAAAATGTGGTTAGTTTTTTGTCTGTCTGTCTGTCTGTCACTCTTTCTGTCTGTCTGTAAGTTTGTTCCAGCATCACACGAAAAATACTGATCCGATTTGAATGTGGTTTTCGCAGATATATTTATCTTCTTCCAACTTAACATCTGGTGTATAATTTTTTTTCCCCCCACCCCTCTAAGGGGACAAAAGAGGGGGTCAGGTTTTTTATCAAACTTTTTTCTTTAACACGAAAACTATTGATCCGATTTGCATACGGTTTTCACAGATTTGCATACGGTTTTCACAGATATATTATATTTGTCTTCTTCCAACTCAACATCTGGTGTATAAAAATCCCCCCCCCCTCCCCTCTCAACCCTCTCTGGGGACCAAAGAGGGGTCAGATTTTGTATACAACTTTTTTCTTTAGTGGACTTACTTCATATTAGGTATTAACTTAACATCTGGTGTATGACCTTCCCCCCCCACACCCTCTTAGGGGACAAAAGAGGGGGTAAAACATGTGGGGATAATGCGTGGAGGCCCAAAGGAAGACCTTCCGACCGAACGAGGTGGTATGCTCGGTCAGGCCGGAGCCCACGTGATACATTTCAGCTGTCGTATATATACTGACGCGCTCAGAAACTTCGATAGCGCGATGCAGGAATGTTAGGCGAATGTGGGTACCGCCACATCACTCCCCCCCGAAGACCGGAGGTCGAATCTTGAAGTCTTGTCGCTTGAGTCGCCAGTGCCAGTGAGTTCCAGTGAGTCGGAACTGTTGCAGTGAGTCCCAGTGAGTCGGAACTGTAAGCTGCTGCACGGGATCCAGTGAGTCGGATAAGCTGCCGTGCGGGGCCGATGCTACGTGCTGACCAGGAGAGATGTGCTCTGCTTGCTGACCGGTCGGTGTAGTGAGAAAAGCCCGATGATGCCGATGCGGAGTCGCCCAGGCCGCGTTTACCGACTGCCTTTCGCTTTTCCCGCGTAGTCGCACGGCTGTACACACTTATGCGCCTTCGACCCGAACTTGTTGTGGTACCAGCAGTTGGGAAACTTCTTATAGCTGGACAGTGACCTGGTTGAAGCTGAGCGTCCCCGGCGTCGTGATGTGTCGCGTTGCCTAGGTCGTGACATTCGGTCCAGTTTGGCAGATAGTGCCTCAACTTGCCGTGTGAGCGCCGCTATCTGTGCGGACTCTGACGTACCTGGGTGTGGCGACGCTGCTGCCACTTGTGGAGTGGACGTTACCACGTCCATTATCTGGTCTGCCAGCTCAGCTAACTCCTTCAGCGTTGACTTCGCCGCTTGGGAGGCAACTATTGTCTGCACGTTTGATGGTAGTCGGCTGCTCCAGACGCTGCATCACGTCGGGGTCACCAATGTGGGGATAATGCGTGGAGGCCCAAAGGAAGACCTTCCGACCGAACGAGGTGGTATGCTCGGTCAGGCCGGAGCCCACGTGATACATTTCAGCTGTCGTATATATACTGACGCGCTCAGAAACTTCGATAGCGCGATGCAGGAATGTTAGGCGAATGTGGGTACCGCCACAAACATGTATCAACTGATGATGTAGAAAATATACTTTAAATGGCAAAACAACGTTTGCCGGGACAGCTAGTGTTATATAAAAGATAGTGAAAACATGTTATTTGCGCTTCATTTTCTAGAATTTAAGTTATTGTTGTTAAAATGTAGTTATAAATTTTCTAAAGAAAATAAAATAAACAAATATTTACCGTATCGAGGCAGTGCGCTGAGGAGGCGCAGCGGAAGGAGCCGGAGGGGCAAGCGCAGCGGGCCTCGTCCTCCCCGCGCGGGCAATCCGTCACGCCGTCGCAGAACGCCGTCGCCGGCACGCACGCCCCCGACGCGCCGCACCGGAACGTCTCCGGCCCGCACGACGTCGTGTTTTTGTGGCCTAATTACGTAAATCAACAACGTTTTCACGTAACCTTCAACATGTTATGTGAAAACGTAAGTATAGTTGAGTGAGAGTGATTTAACCTTGCCTTTGCTTGGTGCAAAGGCAAGGTAACTTCTGTATCTAGCGGTGACCATAATTGTTATTTTTAGGGTAATTATTAATTATTATTTTTGTACACTTACTACAATGTAAGGTTTCGTCGGAGCCGTCAGTGCAGTCGAGTCTACCGTCGCAGCGCCAGGCTAGAGGGATGCACTCGACCGCGCCGCCCCCTCCAACCCCGCCGCCGCACTCGAACTGCTCCTGCGAGCACCCCAGCAGCGGCTGCTCCTCGAACGTGTCTTCCTCGCTGTTCATCGACAAACTCGTTGTAGTGTCTACGCAGAGGACACAAAAAACAGTGATTAGAACGCGCACTCTGGATATTATTTATTTAATTTTAAAGACCGAACGCAGTTTTGTTTTAAAAAATGATACATATTCCATGTAATGTCATGCGCTAGAGTAAGTAGTAACAGACGTACCCGCGGGGCAATCCAGTTCGTCGCTCCCGTCTAAGCAATCGCGCAGACGGTCACAGCGCATGTCGGGCGCGTAGCAGGCGTCGCCCGAGGCGCAGCGCAGCGCGTTGTCACCCAGCGACGCGCAGCTCCAGTGGGGGCAGGCCGCCTCGTCCGAGCCGTCCGGACACTGCGCCGCGCCGTCGCATCGCGCCCCCGCCTCCACGCATGTGCCGTCGTCGCACCTGCAATGTTTATACGAGGCATTTGCGGCATCCACTTAATATCAAAATTATTTAGAGAACAATAATATGCAAGTAACGTTTACTTGTAGTGTGAGTCTAGACAGTCGCAGCCGAGCTCGTCGGCGCCGTCCTCGCAGTCGGGCCGGCCGTCGCATTTGGAGGTCATCGGCAGGCACCGCCCCCCGGTGCCGCACGGAAAGTAGTTAGCCGGGCAATCGCGAGACGCTTTAAAATCAAAAATTTTAGTTTCCATATTTAGATGGCAGATATACGATTAATACACAATGTTATAAACTTACTGCAATAGTAAAGGTCCTCATCGCTAGCGCCGATGTCGTCGCTACAGTGCGGGACGCCGTCGCACACGAGGTGCTCGGGCAGGCAGGGCCCCTCGACGCAGGCGAAGCGCTCGGGCGGGCAGTGGTTGGGGAGCGGCGCGCCGCACGAGCGTCCGTCGCGCTGCAACTCCCGACCCTCACCGCAGCCGCAGCTGGAGTGCCCACTCGCGTCCAGCGTACACGTCTCCGCGCATCCGCCGTTGTCCATAGCACACGGATCTGATGCGCCTGACAAGTTACAACATTAATATCAAATATTGGTTCGTTAATAAAACACAAATTATTATCCTTATTTATTTCATACTTGAACTAATAAATCTATCATAACCAAATCGAATGGTATTTAACTCCGAGGCTTATAAGAACATAACATTACGTGCTGCCCTTGTGAAGTCTAAACACTAATGAGTAATGAACACTTTTAACAAGTTGACATACTGCGATATAGAGATTGAGATTACTCACAGTGCTGATGGTTGGGCGCGACGACGACGACAGAACAGGGGCGCATGACGTCGCGGCGTAGCGTGGCGACGCGGCCCGCGCGGTCACCGCGGAACACGGCGCGCGCCACCCAGTCCGTCCAGAACAGCCAGCCGCCGCCCGCCGCCACCGCGAACGGGTGCTCCGTGGCGGACGACCGCGTCACCACCGCGCGGTGCGAGCCGTCGTAGTGCATCCGCTCCAGCTTGTCGAGCCGCGCGTCGATCCAGTACAGCAGCCGAGTGCGGTGCTCCAGCGCCAGCCCGTTCGGCATCAGGATCTCCGTCGTCACGATCGCCGCCCGCCCCGCGCCGCTGACGAACGCCCGCTCGATCGACGGTCGCGACTCGTTCCAATTTGTCCAGTAGAGTCGCCTAAATGTAACATCGATATTAAAAACATAACAGATTATGATATTTACATAATCGGTTTTATTTTACTTACATCTGGCAGGGCTCGTAATCGATACCGCGGAGGCGGTCTCCAGGCGTCAGTGTGAGCACGGTGCGCACGTGCGCGTTCGCCGCAGCGGGCGAGCGCATGGCGTCGGCGCGCATCGCGCGGATGTTGGCCGCCTTGATGGTGGCGGTGCTGGCGCACGTCCAGTACAGCATGCCACTGTCCGCCGAGAACACCATGCCCTCCACCGAACCCGCCTCTGCGAAGTGGGTTTCATTGGAGGAACAAACACCAAAAGAGAGCATGAACAGGGTACACGAAGTGAAACATCAGTCCAAAACTGCTACGGCATCGTGACGCAATAATAAATTATTAATTACTATTTCAACCCTCTTTTCATGACTCCAACTTGAAATTTTAATTTTGTCAAAGGTGGTTCGGTTGGAAGAATACTCACGTTCGAGTAGCACGCGATGATCGCTGCCGTTGAAGTGCACTGCGTTGATGGAGCCGCGCTGGATGTCGGAGTAGAAGATCGTCGTCGTGTCGTACTCGTAAGCTAGAGCTATCGCATTGCGCATCAACGTTCTGTAAATTCATTATATTATGTTCATGTCGATTCAACAGCTCCAAAAATTAACAATAGCTTGTGAATTTACTCACTTATTTTCAATAGGCGGGTAAGGAGAGTTCAAGTTTTTCTCGTCCTCAAAGTGTATGGTGTCGATTTGTGTCAGGCGGGAGTACATCAAGAAAGATTTGTACGCTGCAAACAAATATATTATCGCACATTCAATAAATTAACAAAAGAACGTTTATCACAAGTAAGATCATTGACCAAATATACCATTCCTTAGTATAATTATGGTAAGATACAATAATTATTAATAACTTATAGTGACATTTAACGACAAGATATACTAACGTGTGCAATTCTTGCCATTGGGCGCGAGGTCGGCGTGCGGGCAGGCGCAGCGCGCGCTTTTCCCGTCCCACAGACAGAGCGCCTCGCACCCGCCGTTATCCACCGCGCACGCGCTCACCGCACGCCCGGCCGGCGCCTGCTGCGACTCCGAGGACCATATCTGCGCATAAAAAATTCTTTATCAATTAATTTTTAGGAGGTAATAAATTATTTACACAGTGAATAGCTTTAAAGGTCCACTTTTTTCTGTCTGGCGTATTGAAAACGTCATAATATAACAGACTAGACAGGTTAACAGGTTACAGCGTATAACATGAATAGTTATACGTTGTAACCTGTTATATGTGGTATACGTTGCGTAGATATTTTTATAACAATGAAGAAGTTTACACTTGGTTATCGAGAAGGTTACAATATATTTACTTACGAGCAAATCTTTGAGACTATCGCCGACTTTATCGATGACGATTCTGTAGTCGCTCAGGTTCGTCAGCGGAGCCACTGCCACGCTGCCGTTACCCAGCATCCTGTAAATGATTTTTTTAGTGAGGCTTTTAAGTTTTAACACAAGTAAATGATTTTAAAATGAATTGAAATTTTCATGTGATGACTGACGCTACTAAGCAAACGGCAGTGTCTTACGTGTCGAGCCAGTAGAGATGTGCGCGGTGGACGGTCAGCGCGAGCGGGTAGCGAAGCGGCGCGCCCGCCAACACGCGCACCTGGCCCGAGCCATCGTAGCGCATACGCCACACGCTCGGCGAGTACGTGTTCGTCCAGTACACCATGCCGCCCTGCAACAACGCCACTTCTCGTACAAGTGTACCTAACTTTCTTAAAAATATAAAGCAGATTCAGCAACATAAGCTACGTGTATGTTGATAAAAATAATCAGCCTCACCTGTACATCTAGCGCTATGTCGGACAGCGCCGTGCCGTTGTATAGCAGCTCCGGCGCGGAGGCGTCGAGCCGCGTACGTTGGATCCAACTGCCTCCCGACAGGAACAACCAGCCCGCTACCGGGTCTATCGCTATGGCTGTGAAAGGTTATCGTAAAGTTGTTATATTAATTTTCATTTTTATATCTTACAGACTTTTATAAATCGAGCATCGACTGACCGGTGACTGGCAGCGGATCGGTATCAGCCAGCACGTAGCGGTGCGAGCCATCGAGGCGCGCCAGCAGCAGTAGAGTGCGCGAAGGGTCGGAGCAGTAGAGGTTGCCGGCCAGCCAGTCCACCGCTAGCGCGCCGAGGGCGTCAGCGCCCGCACCCGCCGCTGCGCCGCGCACCAGCACCGCCTGGCGCGCGGATCCGTCGCGCCGCACGCGCCACGCCGCGCCCGCCTCGCCGTCCGCCCAGTACAGCCACTCGCCCGCCGCGTAGTAGTCGATGGCCGCCGCGTTCGCGATCTGCGGGATGGGCGGCAGGGCGCTCGTGTCGCTGCCGTTCGTAGCGTTCAGCAGCAGTCCGCGCAGCTCCCAACTCATCGAGTATATCAGCGCTTCATCTAGGGCTGCAAGATAATAGGAAATATTAAATTAACGTTTTTTCTGAATTTTTTGATAAGTACAAAATACCATGTTTTGTACTCACGCACGCAATGCAGTCCGTCGCGACGGTATCCCTGCGCACACACGCACATGCTGCGCGACTCGCTAAGCGGCACGCACAAGTGCTCGCACTGCGTCGTACGGAGCGAGCACGCGCCCGCGCCACGCTGAGCGTCCGCGTCGTACACGCGAATCGATGTTACACCGTCTGTATTGTGAACTACTTATTAGACTTCCACATTTGAGCTTAACTATTATTTTTTTTTTTGCTGCAACTAATTTTAACATTTAAAAACATTTTCCTAAATACATTTCCTTAAACACAAACCTGTATTGTTCTTATATATTCTGGGTTCTGCACACTCGTCCTTGTCGCACGCCCGCAGCGTGGCGTCGGAGTTGTCCGCCCACAGCACCTCCCCCCCGTGTAGGTCGAGCGCCACCGGCCGCGCGCCCATGTGTAGCGGCAACTGCCCACGTTATATATACTATTTATATTTTTTGTTTGTTATGAAAAAAAGCGTAATTTGACTTTTAAAATCACGATTCATACACCTTTTAAATAAAAAAGTTACACAATGAACAAACATTTATAAAATCTTTTTCTTAGCAAGGAGGACAGTGTTGCACATATTATATAAAGTCACGATTAATTGAGTCAGAATGCTGCTTTAACACCTGCTATTTAAGAAATAGAACTTACAGTGTGAACTGTTTCCTTTTTTAGGTCCGTGTAAACAATCGCAGCGGACGCCAGGTTAACCCAGTACAGACGGTCTTTTTCAATGTCAATAGCAAAGCCTGCAAGAAATACAAATAAGGAAGAAATTTAAACTGACTTATGACTGCTCTTTTACATGTGCACTAAACTAAAATATTGGCTCCGGCACATAAAATGTGTATGAGAAATACCCGATACAAACATTTGCGCAACTTGCGCGAGCAAATAAAACAAAAAGACGAGGAGGCAATTTTTTCCAAAAATGTGAATTGATACATACTAGTCACACCGGCAACATGCATACTGTCTTTGAGGAGGACGTGGCGGTCACTGCCGTCGCCGTTCGCAGTTTCAATGCGCTCCTCGCCATCATCGTTCGTGGCCCAATACAATTTGCCCCTAGAACACATTCAGATTAGTTACACTTCATTGTAATAACCGTGGCAACTGCTCAGTTATCAACGAATGCATCGATATTTCCAGACTATTTGAGCAAGATGTTTTGGGAAATAAAAAGTCCTTTACATCTTTTTGTTTACCTAAGCGGATGCACCTGCAGCGCTGTGACGTGAGTTGGTGCGTCGCGACGCAGCGTGGCGGTGCGATCGCCGCGCAGGCCGCTGACGGCGAGCACGCCGCCGCCGCACACGTACAGCAGACGCGCCGACCAGTCCAGAGCGAGCGCGCGTGCGCCCGCCAGTGCGCTGTCTGCCACTGACTCCGCGCCACCTCCACGCACGTCCGCGCGCTTTATTTCGTACGTCTGCCACACGACCACCATAATTAAAACAATTTTTTTTACTCTACTCGTAAGAAATAAACTCAAAATAATGTCACAGCAGTAATTTTGTAGCCTCAATCATACGTTTTCAACATTAATTATTCATGTAATTGATTGTACTGTTGGTTCTTGGTGGAAAACACAATATTTCTTACACTTTTTCCACTACATTAAGAAATTATTATAAAGTTAACAAATTACACAACCGGTTTCGAAATAAATCACCGTCAGGTTAATTATTCAAAATGTATCTAATCTACTTCTACTAGAAAACACTTTTAATTGACTTAAAGTCAATCATAATGTATCTATCTACCTTTAAATTTTCCATACATTAAAAATACAACATAACATCAGAGGTACATACATACACAGATCAACGTGCAATAAGACACTCACGTCCATATCAATCCAGAAGATGGCGTACTCAGCGGGCAGGGCGTGGAGCGCGGCGGGGGAGGAGACGAGTGCGCCGGACACGGTCGGCATCATCAGCTCGGCCGCTTGCTCCAGCGCCAGGCCACGCACCTCGCCCGCGCGCGCCACGACCAGCATGCGCTCGTGAACTACAAACACATTTTTGTATAGTCACGTCTATCCGTCTTTAAAAATATTGACAAACTTTAATCAGTTTAGTAGTTACAAAGCAACAGTTACACGGTATATCCTGTTTTCGACGTGGGTTTACATTCAAGACAATTATTGCTACTAAGTATATTGAAAACGTAAGCTATCAATGACGTATAGCTCCCGAAAAAATATACAACACATACCTTCGCACGTGCGGCCGTCTGCAGCGAGCCGCATGAGATGCGGACACGCGCACACGCGCTCCGTCGCCGAGTCGATGAGGCAGAGATGCGAGCAGCCGCCGTTTTGTTCGCACGGGTTTGTTGTTCCACGCGGCTGGCGACTGGGGTGTATGACCTGAGATGAATATGACACGATATAGATGATAGACTTATTGCTCACATTTAGGTAGGTTACTAATAATCACTTTCAGTAAATTGTCTAACTTTTTTTTTATTTTCACAGGAAGACCAACAGCTAACAATAAAAACAGTAAATACGTAAAACTTGACTAGACATTAGAAAGACAAGAACAGGTCCACACAAATAGATACTGAATAAGTATTAATATCACAATATACACTATTTTCATTATATTTCTTTGTATCAATTGACAGGCGTCTCACCTTCAAATCGAAGGGCTGCGTGAGCGTGCGCTGCACCACCGCGACGGAGCTGCCGTTCCACTTGTTGGCGCGCACGACGCTGTTGCTGCGCCAGTCGGTCCAGTACACGTGCGACTCGAACACGGTGACCGCGAACGGGTGCGACACGGCGTCGTGGCCGCGCAGCAGCTCGCGTCGATCGCCGCCGTCGTAGTCGGCCGTGTGGACCGAGTCGGAGCGGGCGTCTACCCAGTATAAACGGCGGGCGGGGTGATCGAGAGCTAGGCCGTTGGGCCACGCCCCCGTGCCGTCCGCGTCCGCACGCAGCAGACGCACGCGCCGCCGCCCCGCCAGCGATGCCCGCTCTATGCGCGGCAGCGTCGGTTCCCAGTCCGTCCAGAATACGTAGCCTAGCATTCATACGGTTGACATAAGATATAGATCACAGTCACACCAATTATTATTAAATCAGACTAGGCAATTTAGATGATTTCCGGCAAAAATAACACCTTGGTGGGAAGCTTACTTATATTGAACAAATACTAAGTGGAATACATACCAAGTCGGGGATCTACGGCGATGGCTCGCGGGCTGTCCAATTCCCCGGTGATCAGAGTGCGTCGATATTTTCCATCAAGACGTGCCACCTTAATTAAAAATAAAAAAAATATTAAAGTGTACTTCTTTACACAATTTATTATTATTCAACTTTTAGATACTTTGCCCACCTCTATCTGATGCAGGCTGCTCTCGACCCAGTATAGGTTTCCGGCGATCCAGTCCACGGCCAGTCCTTCAGCGGTGGAGAGGCCCTGCTGCACTACGGGCTCGATGCCGCTGACCACCTCGCCCATCAGCGTGCCGCGGTAGATGGCGTCGTCGACCACGTCCGTCCAGTACAGCTGCAGCACGCCGTTGTCGCGTCGCCAGTCGAGCGCGATCGTGTTCTTGAGCGAGGATACGAGCGCGCGAGACCGCAACGACGGCAGCTCCATGCCGCGGATCTCGTGCCGGTTGCTGAACACTAGTAGTGGCGCTGTGCTCTCTGCAAGTTAAATTTGATCAGTCATTTGTTTATTTTATGTAAATACCGAAATTACCACGTCTTTTGTGAAAGATAATATAAAATTTTTAAGTTTAGTCTCACCAGTGCTCTTACAAGTAAATCCATCATCAGCGAGACGGTAGCCCTCGTAGCAGGTGCACTTGTGACGGTTTTTGTACGGCTGACACGTCTGCGAAAAATAAATTTATGATAACGTCGCACCCCGTACAATTTGACCATAGAATAAAATATTCTTGCCATATTCAGCGCCATGCATGAAATTGAATTGCAATGTTATCCGTTCACAACCGTTTCGAAGTCTTTTTATTAGACTACGGTAGAAGTTTTCTTCTTAACAAAAAGGTGATCTTAACATAATTTTAAAACAAATAATAATTGAATTCAATACCTGTGAGCATATTCCCCATTCGCCGCAGACGTCGGCGGGCGCGCAGCTGAAGCCGTCAGGGCGCAGGCGCATCGTGGGCGGGCACGCGCATGCCGGCCCGCGCGGCGTCGGTGCGCATACGTGCGAGCACGCAGCCACCAGACACATCGGCTCGCCTGAGTCAAACATAGTTGCTTTAGAATGAATTCTTAATTGCATTTACACATTATGATATAGAGATCAAAACTTAAATCTATGAAATATACCTAAATATAAACACTTAAAGGCGCCTTTATTGCCATGCACCAATGACCAAATTTAAAAGCAACTAGGCAATGTGAATAATGTGCCTCCGCCCATCTCCGCTACCTACCTCAACAAACCAGGTAACCCCCAATTTTTCCCTTCCACAACGTTGTAGGGCTTAGCCCCTACAAAAAGTCTACGAATAGATTTAGAAGGTGAATAAAATTTTAAATGCTTCATCAAGTTGTTGTTGTTGTTCATAGGTTAAATTTCAAATATCGTGTTGTCAATCTGGAATAACATAACTATAACTAAAATTTTTCGTTTTATTTAAACGCGGACGGTGTTAGTGCGCGGACTCACCACACCTGTCGGCCTCGTCGGCGCCGTCCGCGCAGTCGGCGGTGTTGTCGCACAGCTGCGGCAGCGGCACGCAGCGGGTGCCGTTGTCGCAGCGCAGCGCGGGTGGCTCGCACGTGTCCACGGGCGGCGCGATTGTTGTGCTGGTAGTCGTCGTCCGCGCTGCCTCGCAGTTCTCCTCGTCCGAGCGGTCCAGGCAGTCCTCGCGGAGATCGCAACGGAACTCCTGGATAAGAAATATAATATTGTTACTGAATAAAAGGAGAATAGTACTGTAATTTGCTATAATGTAAACAAGTGCGAGTCGGATTCGCGCATGAAAGGTTCCGTACCGTTATAGAGCGAAAGTAGTGAAAAAATCGTGTTTTTGTATGGGAGCCCCGCTGAATTATTTTATTTTGTTATTATATATTAAAGTAAACATATAACTGAGGGTTTTGTGAAAATTTCAAGTGTTTACATGTTGCCATTATGGATTACGAGCCAAAAAAATCACGTACTATGTTGTATGGGAGCCCCCCCTTGAATATTAACTTTATTTCATTTTTATAGCGGCACCATCAATTTTTTTCTTCATGCTAATCGCTTCTTAATCATTAATTTTCACGAAATAAACTAATATTTTATTATTTTACACAGTAAAAACCCATAAAAATGTTGATTGAAAAATACGCCTTATAAATGGCGCCGAAAACACTGTCCGCCATAGTGTGACGTCATACTGTTTGTATTTTAGAGTCTCTTTATTTAACATTTTTTTATGTGCTAAATGTACGAGTCTTAAGGTGCCCAAAAATTATAAAAGAATTAAATAAGAAATTAGAAATCATTTGTAATGTTGAAAACTTTTGGAGAAAAGTTTTGGCCATTTCATTTCCCGTCTACAATAAATGGAGATAATATATAAAACTGGTGTTTTATTTGAATTACTCAAGAAAATATATTTTGCAAATCTTTCTAGGCTTATTCTTATTATTTATGTACAAATAAACTTACACATAACGAGCGCGATAAATAAAAGATATTAAATTACGAACATGATGACGTCACATCCAAATCGGAAGTACTGCAAAAGCGTTTTAGTCAGTACAAATCATATTTTCATAAAATCATATTTTCAAATCGACTTTATTTATCAATCATAAGCTTTTATTTGATGATAAGGGTGAAATACGGTTTCCTACGCCAAGTTCTACTAGAAATATGCATTTGTTCAATGAAATTGAATATAGGTCAAGTAGCCTATCAGTGAAAATTTCAGAAGTCTAGCTTAGTGATTCTTGAGATACAGCCTGGAGACAGACAGACGGACAGACATCGAAGTCTCAGTAATAGGGTCTAGTTTTGACCCTTTGGGTACGGAACCGGGAACCCTAAAAAATGTACCATCGAGGAAATTGATTCCTAGGCAGTTGACAGACCCACGTCATTTGGTCGGCTTATGTCAATCCAATGTTAGCTCATAGCTGTGATCGGTCGGATGAGTTTAACGTAACGCGACCAAATTAAGTGCTTATTCCATTTGACTAAATTTAGAAGTTCTAATTAGAATCCTATAAAGAAGACTAATTAGAAGCTTCTTATTCCACTTGTCCTAATTTAGTTATTAAATCAGTTGTGACGACGCGGCGATTTTGGCCAGACGTCTTCTTAATGGCTCCAGTTCTGTCAAACCAACAAAAAATTGGTCTTCTCATAGGCTTAGCTGTTGGCTCAATGAAAATCAAAATAAATAAAAGGTGAAAAAGATGGTTGAAAGAATTTTTGCTCCACGAAAAATTATGAATTATGAACTTTCTGAACTACTTGGACCAGCAGACTTTAGAAATTACCTTTACAATAATATATTAGATATACGATAATAGTAGAGTATAATAGATAAGAAGTAAAGAGATACTATAAACTTACCAAACGTATGCACTCGCCGTCTGTACACTGGAACTCATGTTCTTCGCACAGGCCATGTTTCAGCGTTTCGTTGTGATGGACCCTGTATGTGAAAACATTGAATTGGTTAATTAAAATTATTTTAGCTTATTAATATGTGTAGATTGTAATCACTTCTACTTATGTATAGATCAGTACCGTAACAAGAAGTTGATCTTTCACTTTCTATGCTCGAATTTATCTACCAGGCACCATAGATTAGAGTATCATTCTTCAGAAGAATAGACAAAATATTCCCAAAGGTAATTTTTTCCCTAAAATATGTCAGTATTTCTATTAAATCGCATTTCTACTGCAGTCATGGTAGTGTTGTAGTACTAACGTGGGTCTGCGTCTCGGCGCGGGCGTGGTGGGCGTGGAGGGGGCGAGGCGGCACGCGGCCTCGTCGCTGGCGTCTGCGCAGTCGGCGTGCCCGTCGCAATAGTACTCGTACGGCACGCACCCGCCGCTCGCGCACTTGAACATCGTGTTGCTGCACTCCAAGGTTTCTGCATAAATTATTGAATTAAAAAATCCTTATTTTACTCAAGTAGAGGTTGTCCCATTTTAGTTCATTGTACATACATACAAAAAACCAAATATCCTACCATTTAATCTTCTAAAGTTAGACGGAGTAGTGCATCATAAATTCTACTTTCGACAACATTTTAGATACTTAACAAAAAACAGAAGTATTTTAATAAACAATTTTCTTGTCAAGTAGATACGTAGATACTTACTACACCCCTCCTCGTCGGAGTGGTCTTTGGGTCCGCAGTCGTGTCCGCCGTCGCAGCGCCACGCGGCGGGCAGGCAGCGGCGCGACGTCGCGCACGCCCACTGCGCCGCCCCGCATGCGGTACGCGCGCAAACAGCGCCCGACTCGTCCGCACCGTCCGAGCAGTCTAACAATGTAATGTTTATTAGTTTAAACAAAAAATACTGCTATAACGTGACAAGTGAATTTGCGGTCTTACCTTTGAGCCCGTCACATATCCAGCTCTTGGGTATACAGCGATGGATGTCACACTGCATGAAATCCTCGCTGCAAGTTACATTGGCTGTGGACAATAATTAATAAGCATCTTTGTAAATTGAAATTTTGATAAGGCTTACTTATAATTTTCGTTTAGCTCATGCACGGTATACTCACCACAATGTCCGTTTGCGTCCTCGTCGGAGCCGTCCGGGCAGTCAATATCTCCGTCACATACGTACGTCGTGTCTATGCACAGTCTGTAATTATGGTATTATTACAATATTATAGTATTCATAACATTGCAATAGAAATTCTCAGTATAGGTCAGTTTTTGCAACATTTTTTGTAGCAACTAACTGTCCCGGTGAACTTTGTCACTTTAAAACCTTCCCTGGACTTCTACGAATATTTTAAGACTAAAATTAGCCCAATCCGCGTTACTAACACAATTGAAAATTCATTTTTATACAATATAATATAGGGGATAATGAAATAACATGATCTTATTTCTAATATAATTTGGAGTCTTGTTATTCAAACGTTGATTATCACTTAAACTTTACACAAAAAGGATCAAGGGATATAGAGATGGAAGGTGTTCGTTACGTGTACCCGCGTCCGCAATGAAAGCGGTCCGGTGGGCACTGGTGGGCGGGCACGGCGGCGGACGGGACGCACGTGCGGCCGTCCGCTCGCAACCCCGCGACGCACTCGCAGCTGTGCACGCCCGCACCCGTCGCCAGGCAAAGCTGCGCGCACCCACCGTTGTTGTTCGAGCACGAGTTTTTGCCTGTACACACGTATACACGTTTCACACATGATTTAATAAAATCCTGCTTTGTGTTTTTGTGAAAAAATTAAAATAGATTCTTTAGGTGTGATTTGATTCTTACGTAAGCGGCGGACCTATATAATTTGGTCGGGATGTAGCTTTAAGTATCAATATTTTTTGCAAAATTATAAATAACAAAGGATAAAACCATAATTTGTTTTATCACTTGTTCCTCTACTCCTTATCACAATCAAATTACAAAAAAAAACGACAAAGCTATGGACGTACCGGCACGAGCGGAGGCAACGACGAGTGTCAGCGAGTAGAGCGGCGGCGGGAATGTGCGCAGCGTGCTCACCGAGCCGTTGGCCGCGAGTCTACGAACTTGGCCGGAGCCGTGTTCGCTCCAAATAACTTCACCTGCGTAACATATTTTTGGGTGAACCAAAACCAAAATCAAGCTCATTCAATTCTAACTTTACACATCTATGTCCGCCTTAGAAATATGTACACTATTTATATAGAATATATACGCTATACAACGCTTCCTACCCTACTCGTCAAATATTAGCTAGAAAAGTCTCTTGATAGATAAGGACAAACCGTGTTCGAGGCTATGTTTAAGCCGGCCCCTAGACGATTAATTTTATTGTGCAATATCACGTATAATGCAATATTATTAACCGTCTAGGGTTAATATTGAACGCTCTCGCCATTTTATGTCAAAGAAGATGTTCAATAAAATATTGTTTAATATTATTGTAGGTCTAGAGGGGCCTGTCAAGACACATAAAGTAAAACCCTTGATTCTGTTTCATGGCAAGGCTAGCATATACCGACTCCCGTTGAACATATTTCAAAGACTGACCGTCGTATACAGCGAGTCCGTAGGGCTTGGATATGGGCGTGTCCGGGCCGTCCTTGACGATGAGCTCGCGCGTCGCGCCGGCCACGATGCTGCCGTCGCCCGTCACCTGGATACGCTCCACCCGGTTCAGATATGTGTCGCACCTGTACATAAAAAAAATACGTGAATCTGTTGGATAACCCTTAGGTTGTGTGTGCCGGTTAATGCTTGAAAATGTTAATTTTGGTTTCAAATTAATCCGCACCAGCGAAAACTTTTTAGATGTTTAATATATTATTATTGTTCCTTTTAGATGCTGAAAGATTTCGCAATAAAATAAATAAAAATTGTTGTCTTTCCGTAGCTCTTTTAATTAATAAATATGAGGTATTAGATTACTAGAGTATTTACCAATATAGATGGTGTCTAGTCATATCGAGCGCCAGGCCGTTGGGCCAGTGCAGGTCTGTGTCGAGCAGCGTGCGGCGCCGCGACGCGTCCATGCGCGCCGACTCGATGCGCCCGCGCGCCGCCGTCGCCGACGCCCACACCGACCAGTACATCACGCTGGAAATGTACTAAAACAGCTTAGCTTTGTAAAGTTCCAACGCTGCCACATTCAGAGTTCTCTCTCACGTTTAACGATTATTTAACATTAATTTAAGGAAGAGTTTGATTTAGGCTGCCACAATTTCATTATGAGTAAATGTTTTTTTTTTTTTCAGAATTCCAAATATTTTCATAAAAAACATTTTTTTTAAATCTTTTTATTTTACAGAGGTTTTTAACACTTAGTGTTAATGTCAGCCTCATAGGTGAACAGAGTGTCCACATTTTTATATTCTACTTAAAAATTCGAGTTGGGGTTGTGGTTTGAGGTTTCAATATTTTCAGTTAATTGCTTTGAATTAATCCAAACAGAGCATAGAAACTGGTATATCTATATAGCAACCCATACACATTACCCATTGTCGGGATCGAGGGTGATGGCACGCGGGTTGAAGTTGGGTTCTCGTACGAGCACGCGGCGGTCGCGCGTGTCCAGCCGCGCCACGTTGATCTGACCCAGCGCGTCGTCCGTCCAGAACAGGTTACCGCCTGACAACAAAACGCTTAGTTATAGCTCAATAGACAGAATAAATTAGTAGGCCGACTTCAAACAAGCTAACACATCGGCGCGTTGTACCACGTGGTACCGCTGTAAGCAAAGAACTAGAACGTTAGAAAAGGCATTCCATACAATCGTCAGCGCGAAAATGTGTCACTCTCGAGATGAGTGAGCTCACTCATCTGTGACCAGTGAGCCTTAGGACGCGATGACAGTCAGACATGCTCAATTAATTGTTTACTGCGTTGTTTTTCACCACATTTCGCTTCAGAATGCCGTCGTGTGCCTTCCGAAATTGTAATAATAACACCAGAAACACAAATAAAGCCAAAGGTGTAACATTTCACACGTTAGAACTATGATTTAATTAATTATTTAATTTATTGTCGGCCATTTTAAGAGAAAAATTTTTGCAAAGCGTAAAATGAACGAAAGAGAAAGTAGTATATGCTATTACTGTAAGTCAAAAAAGGACGACAATATTTTCTCGATACACATTTTGCTTTAACGTTCAATGGGCTATGACCAATATCTTGTGACCCCCGGTTGTATCAACGCTCATACTAATAGGGATCATTTTACAGTGGACATCAAAACGGGTAAACTTAGGTACCGTCAGCATACTCGAAAGTTATTTCAGCATGCAACCGAATACCGTTACGTTACGAGTAGTGATTTTTGTAGCGATTTTATTTACGTATTTATGTAAAGTTTTAAGTTACCGTATTCGTTAAATTTCTTGAAAATCACGTAATAATACGTAATAAATATACAACAAAACTAAGTGATAATACTTTAGGATGTGTACGTGTTTCTTGTAAAGAGTTCGCTGTGAAAGTAGCAGCGCTGAAAGACCAATTTTTTTTTTTCACTTTTCACAAGAGTACTTTTTTTTTAATGTTACGAATCCGATTACTTAAGAGTCCGTATACGAAATTTTGCCGATGAATATGAAATTGCAAAGGTTTTTTTTTCTTTTTTATCGAATTGGATAGAATTTTATCTATAGATTATTTCTGTCGTTTTCTTTTTATGAATTACAAGCTCTAAGTTTCCGAAATTAACAGCAATTTTTGCCCATTTTCTCTAAAATTTTGCCGAGTTACATATTTTTTTACTCAACTATTTCATATTAAAGTGGTAAAAAGTAATTCCAACATTGTATAGACGACTTTCTCAACAGTACATTGTATTTTTTTCATACCGTTAAGACGTCAATACAATCAATAAACAGGTGATATCCTAAATCTTTTACAGCAAAAATTATAAAACTGTCGCGGGTTTGAGTTGGATTATTTAAAAATACTTAAAAAAAATCTAGCTCCAATATTAGATTATAATTGAAATGATCTTACATGTTTAGCATTAAAACTTATAGAAATACTGTATTTTAACTGTTAAATCACGTCTGTAAAATCAGCGAAATCGGCAAATTTCGTATACGGACTCTTAAAACTGGATCACTCGTTTGTTGCTCGATTTTCAAAATTCTTTTTTTGTTCTATAGTGCTTAACTCGAATTTGGTACCACGTTCATTAAAGTTGTGACCATGATGGGATCTATGTAATCGAGGGAAATTTACCTATAGTAGTACTATCGAACCATGCATGTTATTTTTTGAAAATAAAAAATATTTTGTATGACGTACTATGGAAACTTTATGCCGATAGGCGCGAGTTACTATGGACCCGACCGATTTTTTTTTTGATTTGAACAAAAAAAACTTTACAAATCTATTGTACTACTAAGATAGAATCATTTTACTGCGGGAAAACAACCATTTATTTAAATTTCACACCGTATATATATATATATATATATATATATATATATATATATATATATATATATATATATATATATATATATATAATTGGATTTTCAGTACATAGGGGGTTTAGCCAAAGCCAAGTACAGGGCCTATAGCCAAAATGTTTTCGTTTTCGCTTCGTAATAGAATCGCCGATGAAAATGTATGGAATTGACATAAGCGTTCGTTAATATGACGTTGACGTTCAACTCGTCTTATGTCAATTCCATACATTTTGATCGGCGATTCTATAACGAAGCGATAACGAAAAAGTTTCGGCTATAGGCCCTGTACTGGTTGCTCGCTCCCATATTATCGATATTTGTACCGATAATCAATATCGGTATAAAAAATATACCGGCATTACAGTCCCTGGTAACTAGTGACGTGAAATAACGACCACCCTTTTTTGCTGACCGTACCACGCACACACACATTAGTGTGGCGCGCGTCGCTATTTATCTAACGCACACATGCAAAAACATTGCTATAGTTTTGACGGCACACGTCGTATCTAAGTATTTAGATATCGTTGGCTGTAAGCATACTATGAACGGCTCAGCCGTCAGCGTCTACTACGTCAAACGTAAAAATTTTGAGAACACTTTGAAGTCGGTCTACTGGTTCATTGTCTATTGTGGTTATGGTGTGATCGTAAGTGAGATCTGGTTCAGAGCGATATTTTATTATTATTTTTCACCTATATTAAAATAATAATTGAAGACGTAAGTGGATGAAATGGAAACTAATATTTTATAACATAAAAAAAAAATCATTTTTCCCTTATAATACGAACAAACCTTGTAACTTACCTACTAATCTGGCTAATACATCTGGGCTATACATAAAATCCAAATTCCTTGATTTCCTATCATTTTCCCGGTCCTAAGGCCTCAATTTCCATTGCCTTTAAGTATGCAAAAAAAACATCAATTTTCAAATTTTTTGTTACCCACTTCATCCACTCACGTCTTTAATTCTTACACGAATAATCCCAATTCTTATATACGTTTTTAACTTCACTCGTGAGACGAAACGCCGCGCAAGTTATTTTTATTTAATCGTGTCGGAATAGCCAAAGAAAACAGAATGTTACCCATCCAATCGATCGCCAGCCCCTCGCAGTTATCTACGTCATCACCGATGAACACCTCCCGCCCCGACCCGTCCAGCTTCTGACGAACTATTTCATATCTGCAACAAATATTTAAATGTATAAAATTAATCTGGCACTTCTAGTCTAGCACTTGTAATGTAGTATTCATATTTAAGTCGATTATTATGTTATTCGAGTGAATGTGTTCGAACTCTTTACATTTAAGAGTACCTACTTTAGACTTCATTAATTCGTTTTAGCCCGATATTTACAATGGATATGTTATTATCAAAGCTGTCAAGAGTTTAGCAAGCATTAAATTTTCGTATTTACAGTCGAATTTTTAGTTTAAATAAAAAGGTGAGTAACCTATGCACGTCGCAATAGTAGAGCATCTGCCCGCGCACGTCCACGTCAGCGGCGGCGGGGCGAGCGGCGTGCGCGGCCGGCGCGAACGGCTCGTGCGTATGCTGCAGCGACACGCCCGCCACCAGCGGCGGCGTACCGCGCGCTAACGCCAAGTACACGTCCTCCGACACCACTATATAATTACGGTTTGTTAGTATTATTATCATTTGTCCATCTTATTGTATTTTATAAAATATCTCGCAACTTATTATGTAGCTTTTTGAAAAATATGTTACTGCTTGAAATAATAGTCACGGGTATATTTTATATTTTTCTCAGATCTTATCGCTTTAGGTCGATAGTCTATACTACTCTATACTCTTTTTTTATAGGTTGTTATTTATGTATTCGAAATATTTGTAATTAATTTTATTACTGTAAATACAAATTGACAAATAATATTATCTCATTGAATTGGAAAATATATAGAGAAACACTCACGCTCGCAATCGCCATGTCCGACGAGGCGGTACCCGTGTCGGCAGGCGCAGTACGCGTGCGGGGCGCCGTCGCGGTAGTCCGTCAGGCACAGGTGCGCGCACCCGCCCTTGTGCACGCTGCACGGGTGAGACACTGCGAAACAAGTTTACATCAACTTCAACTTTACCTAACCAATATCTACCATATTATATTATGACGTGAAAATTCTTTGATGATTGAAAATGTTTTATGTCACTTATTTACTAATCCCAATTTGCCCCATTTGTAATATAATAATAGATTGACTAGCTTAAATGTGATTTTGCCTTAGGATTAAATTTAATAAATAGCATACAACAAAGTTATACCTATAGGCTGCCGCTGTCGATGGTAAACGAGCACTGAGGTCGGTCGGGCGTCGAGGTGCAGCGTGCGGCGCGACCGCTGGCGGCTGAAGCGCGACACGGCGGACACGCTGCGGTTCGCCCACACCGGCAGGTACAGCGTGTCCTCCAGCAGAGATATGTGCTGCAGCTTTTGGGTCTGGAATGGCACAAGTTGGTTAGATATACGCACTGATGTTTTTTCAATAATATGTTAGGAGTTATAGTTTCCGGTCAAAAATAAGCCATTTATAAAAAAAACTTCAAAAAGCCGGCGCCGACGTTAGTGTATGCCAAAAACCACCAAAATATTATAAGGCGAGATGCGGTATTTTACCGCATTGCCGATTGAGTGTAAAAGCGTAAATTTATAAACAGCTTTTTAGCTGTTTATGGCGTTGGTGTGCAAACAGCAACGCAATAAAACTTGTAGCACAATATTTACTGATCTTGTAGTTACCGAGTAAGCGCGTCGCACGGTGCGTCGATTGGTGCCGTCGTAGTTGACCCGCTCGATACACTCGAGGTAGGCGTCGGCCCAGTAGAGCACGCGCGCCGCCGGGTCCGTCGCCAACGCGCCGGGGTACACGAGCCGCGCGCCCGCCAGCGACGCCGCGCCGCCGCCGCGCAGACGCCCCGCCCACACGCCCGCCGCAGCCCCGCCCCACGCCGACCAGAACATCAACCTGACAAGGAAAATTTTAGGACATGGAATTCTATAACTGAACCATGGAATTTTTTGTTTAATTGACATTAATTTTACTTTTCTGAGTAAATCCTTTACCACACTTTACGTAACGCTTGAAACTAGAAATAAACTATCCGATGCGGCTGACTGAGTAATCACAGTTCTTGGGACGTGTATTGCAAGCTTCTCGTCGGACACGTAAGAATGTTTAACGTCCCAATATTATGTCCACGATTTGGCTAATAGTACACTGCGGAGCCCACACTACATTAATTACCTACATACCGTATAAATCGCGGCTATCAGTCGCATCCGACTGCAGGGTTTAAAGTTCTAAAGCCACGTACCCGGCAATTGGGTCGATGGCGAACCCACGCAGCTTGCTGAGCCCCTCGTCGACGAGCATGCGGCAGTTGTGCAGCGTCACGTCGCACGCGTACACCACCTCGCGCGCCTCGTCCCCGAAATACCAGTTGTTTGCGATCCAGTCCACGGCCAGGTGGGATACCGCTACACACACATTTAAATTAGAGCTTGTTTGTAGGACGCAAAGATTCAAAAATATTTCTATAATCGCCGGTCTGTCGCGGAGCAGTTGGCCTCCGACTTGTTGTCCCTTTTATTTTCTCATAAAAATATTGCCCTAAATCTTAATACGGTAACAACAAGTCATGAATTGACGTTTGCTTTTGGCGCTCGGCATTCGTTGTTTCACAGATCGTCTATAATTTTTTGAAGACGACGGAATTTCATCAGCAGAATAATTGAGTACTCACAATCGAGGTCCGGGAAGAGGTTAGGCATCGGCAGCAGTGTGCGGCGCGAGAAGTCGTCCGCCTGCACGCACACCAGCCCCGCGCGGCTCATGTTGTGGTGGATGTAGCACACCGTCCTGACGCAACATAGTGTGGATTAGTCGTCATAAGGAGCTTATAGCTATATAGCTTTAGGACATTGAGCTGAATGTGAATTTGTATTTTTCGTGAGAAAAGTTATAAGTGTGCTACCAGACGGCAGACACTGTTTCGATGCCATGCAAATCGAAGCAGGACAACGTTATGGGTGTCGTAACCAACTTAGGCAACAACTATTTGGTTGGATATAGCTAAAGACATCACATACATATCATTTATACTATAAAAACACTGTACCTGTTAGTATAATGGAAGTCGATGGCGCGCACGTTGAGTGCGGGCAGGGAGTGGTTGCCGGGCGGGGGGCGGGAGTCGGGCCACAGACGCTGCACGCTCGCCTGCGTCACCGCCAGCAGCGACGCGGGCGCGCCCACGGGGTCGTTGACCGCGGCGCACGCGTGCCCGTCCGCCGCCAGCGTATAGCCCGCCGCGCACCCGCACCGGTACGACCCAGCCGAGTTCTCGCAGCGCTGCGAGCACGCCCCCTCCCACGTACACTCGTCGCTGTCTGAACAGATTAAACTAATTACTCTACTAAACTGCTTACAAAATAGACACGCTGTATATTCTGTTCTTGTCTTTCAAATCGCCTTTTTCAATGTAACAGAGGAGAACACTGCGGCCGCGCAGCTACAGTGGTACTATTTCATAAGTACGGTATTCTTGTAACAATTCCATAATACTTAATTATACTGCATGAACAATTCTCACCAACACAAGTCCCGTTCTTATACTCGTATCCCTGTTGGCAGTAGCAGGCGATGCCCTCGTGCGTCGGCCGGCACGCGTCGCAGCCGTGCTCCCCGCACTGCTTCTCTGTAACTATTACAAACACATTTAAGTCTTCAATTTATATTATGAAACATCAAACATCAATTTAAAATTTATACGCGTGTAACAAAACAAAGTGATAATACTTTAGGGTGTGTACGTGTTCCTTGTAGAGAATTTATTGTGAAAGTTGCAGGGCTGAAAGACCAATTTTTTATTTTATTCACTTTTGTATGGGGCAACTCGTGACATCATGAGCTTTGCGTGTCTTGAATCGTTAAATAGTTTTTTTTATGAAATGAGAGCAAACGGATCACCTGATGGAAAGCAACTACCGTCGCCCATGGACACTCGAAACATTAGAAGAGCTACAGGTGCGTTTCCGTTTAACCACTCGTTACATAGTTTCATGCTAATTTTAGTCTCACGCTGACGATATATTATCAGCGCAGACTACTACGCGTTACTCAAAAACGTTGCGTAGAATTTGATACTTCTTAGGCCATCACGGTAAGCGTCACAGTAAAACCATTTGAAGAGCTCCCACACATAACTACGAATTCGCACCAATGTCATTTTTATGAGTTTTGTCGCAGATATTTGCGATGCGAATTCGCAGATTTGTGTAGGCGCCCAAAGGTGGACGTCGCTGCCGTCGAGACATTGGCGCACCTCGTCGCAGAAGCGCGCGACGGGCACGCACGCGAACTGCCCGTCCTCCGGCGTCGCGCACCGCCCCATGCCGCCCCAGCTAAAAGGGTGGTGTGCTCACAGTTGTCGCAGATGTCCCACTCGTCGCTGCCGTCGAGACAGTGGCGCACGCCGTCGCAGAAGCGCGCGACGGGCACGCACGCGAACTGCCCGTCCTCCGGCGTCGCGCACCGCCCCATGCCGCCCCAGCTAAAAGGGTGGTGTGCTCACAGTTGTCGCAGATGTCCCACTCGTCGCTGCCGTCGAGACAGTGGCGCACGCCGTCGCAGAAGCGCGCGACGGGCACGCACGCGAACTGCCCGTCCTCCGGCGTCGCGCACCGCGCCATGCCACCCCAGCACTTGAAGTACTTCTCGCCTGGTAATAAAACATGAAAAATGTTTGAGTCAATTTATTTATCTATAATTCGCCAAACCAAATTTTATTGGCGAGACGCTGTAATATATTTTATACAAGAATACAATGCTATAGCAAACGGCACATTACGAGACTACTCTGGAGCGTAAGAATGACCTCCCTCTCTTTCTACAGTGCGGCGAAAATGTATTCTATCAACACTCGTGAATGCAGCTGTTTTTTTTACCTCAGGGTACGGAACCCTAAAAAACAGTTACCCTCAGGGGTACAAGCCCTATTACTAAAACTACGCTGTCTGTCCGTCTGTACCTCAAGAACCGCGATATCTAGACAGTTATATTCATCAGCTCGGACGCTTTACAGGAGTTGCCTAGAATATTTGAAAAAGGCTACTATTTATGTATGAATGAATATAAACGAAAGGAATGCGTAACAGGATCCGCGTTGTGCGGAAACCGCACCGGGGACCGGGGTTTACTGTAACAGTTTACACGCGGCTCCCGTTACCGCGCATGTGGCGCGCCGCGCCGTCCGCAGACTTGCGTAATTCGCACACTTCCTATGAGCTTGAGGAAGTGAACATTACTTGGTCAAATTCCATTCGATAGCTTCGACAGGGAATAATATTAAAAAGGGAAGTTAGATATCAAAATTGGGATTGACATAAAAAGCCACGCTGAGTAAAATGGCGCTTGCGATGCGTTAAGTGAAATGCCATATCCCATTCCATCTCATCTCGTAAATAAATGAATTGGGATTGTGAATTAAAATACATAATATGTTATTATTACTAACTAGTCTGGGGATTCAGCACTGGACCTCTTTAATTTAGGTAGGAATCTGTACGATGACTCTACTCTTGTTTAGCTCTATAATCCCACCAATTCGTCAAATCCCTTTCCTTATTATTAATTCTATAAGGGTCGTACACATGTAGGGGTCCTCGTCGGAGGCGTCGTGCGGTCCGCAGTCGGCGTCGCCGTCGCAGCGCCACGCGGCCGCGATGCACACGCCGCTGCGCGCGCACTTAAACTGCCCCGCGCCGCACGTCGTGTTCCACACTACAACACAAACATTACTTAGCACTTTTGAAAATGATGATTTTTGCAAATAAAAACATTGGGCCAACGCATTGAGCCAGCGCATTGCTTGGGTCAACGTGTAGAGACGGCCAACGGCACATTCGGCCAACGCATTGAGCCAGCGCATTGCTTGGGTCAACGTGTAGAGACGGCCAACGGCACATTCGGCCAACGCATTACGGAACGTAGAGTACGGAATGTGCTTTTTGCCTGCTGTACACGTAGGCCCAATGTGTGCAGCGGGCGTAAAAGATCAATCGCCTACGTTAATTAACTTTTCTAATTGATGGCCTGTAACGATTATTGAATTATCAACACCATGAAAAAACTAACAAGAAGCTTGCCAGTTGCAACAGAAGTAAGACTTTTAGTTCCAGTTCCCGTCAGACTCTACTTGGCATAACCAGACTACTGACCGCAGTTAAGCTCGTCCGAGGCGTCGGGGCAGTGCGGGCGCGCGTCGCAGCGCCAGGCGACGGGCACGCATCGCGAGCCGTCAGCGCAGCGCCATTGCCCCTCCTCGCAATGCGACACGCCCCCGCCCGACCACTCCTCGCCCGGCACCCCGCCTGTAACACAAATCCGTTCAGAACCAACCACAAAAGAACTAGCCACAAAAATAGCAACAAAAAAAACAACATCGGGAAAATCACAATAGTGTCGTTGACGTTGATTATTTTGGAGGCTTTGTTGTTGTACAGTGATAATTAATTGACAGATACGAATATAATTAATTCGAAAAACTAGGCTAGGGCACGGCCTATGTTCGAAGAACATAATTCACCGTCTTTGCACTATACACCCTCATTTTGTGAGGAGAATGTTTATTGATTATTTTCCATCAACCGTCCGCACAACTAATTCATGAGACTATCTTAGGCAAAGGAATGTATTTTCCAACATGCAAGACAAAGTAACACGTCCTGTCTTAATCATCGTTTATTAATGAGACCGTAAAAGTTATCAGGACATACAACGCGAAGCGATTAAAGAGCCCCAGTAGCAATACCATAACACCATGTCGGAGGCACTCTTGCTATAAATAGTAATCACATGCACGCTCGCCCTTCACGCCGCGCACCGCGCATGTACAATGTACATAAACATACATTATAAACAAAACCAATTACAATTCATCTACGACTTTGTTATGTTGTAATGTATTCGATTGGGATTGATGAGAAAATCACCAGCCATTGATTGAGTAATGACTAATGACAGCAGAGGAGGGACAGGGAGACTGCATAGACCATAGATCTGCTTTGGTTGCAATTGCTTCCTTAAAAATAATGCATGACCAAAGGATTTATAAGGCCAGCTTTATTCGAAGTTTTTGTGTCTCTATTAGATACAAACTGGACCCATTCTTCGCATATTCTTCGCTAACGTACCAAACAGGGGCGCTGTAAACATCTTGAGCTGTTCCATTCCTGCCAGTTCCAACTCTATTTTTTCACTAGGCCAATAATTAGGTGGTTAAGTTATACCTAATTGAAAACAATATTGAGGTAAGCAATAGGCATATCTCAACATAAACAGACCACCCATCGTTATCGCGGGCATCGCGAGGGCAGCCGCTCCTCGTCCCGGAGACGTATCTTATCGCGGGGCAAAGGTGGCCTACTGGCAGCTCTTTGTTCCGATCATCCACTTTCTTCCAAGAAAACAACCAAGGTTGTTGGTTCAAAGAACGCCTCGGTTGTTCAAAGCATAATAATTATTATATGGCAAGTACGGCATATATTATGATATAAGTAACTTTTTGTACTGTAAAAAAGTCTTCATTCAGTCTCTTTAAAAGAAACTAGGTGCCAAAATCAGCACCTGCCACCTCGATACTCAAACGTGTCTCCCAAAGTCTGCATATTAGGATTTTAACAAATCTGTTTTGCAACATCATATTTAGAGGTAGGTAGGTAAACGTAAGCTGGAGAGCACAGATGCGTTATGTAAGGCGTGTTAGCCGTGACCCCGGGCGGCGCCGGCGCAATGTCGAGGCTGCGAGGGGAGCCGTCTTCAACCGACATTGGATAATAGGCGCTAACTCCACACCAAATTAACAGTTTCTTTGAAGCGATAGGGGTTAGGTTCGCGAAAATGCAATAATTATTGTTAAGTGGCAACAGTCTCTACAATTTGAAGATCCTTTGATCTTGGTATGTTCTACAAAATTTTCCTTGACATCATTCTAGGTTATCATTCAAGATAGCTGACGACACTAGCTTCTGTATCATAACTATTAACTACCGAATACTAGAGCTAGTGAATGGTGTCTGTTAGTCAATTAGTAGGCACGTCGGCGCCTGGCGGTCGCAAGCGCTGCGCGCGCGCACGCCACTTGAGTTCGTTTGTGCATCCTGCGGACCCGCATTGAGCCAATCGTGTCCAATCACATTAATATCACGCACCGTGATCCCCGGGTCAACGGATCCGTCGTTGGATCGCTCTATTACAACGAGCTGGAACGTCCCCACTGCTATCAGGAGCCGATCAGTCTTGCCCCTTACAAATCCATGCGAAAGTGCGTTTGTCTGTCTGTTACCTCTTCACGTTTAAACCGCTGAATTGATTTTAATCAAATTTGGAATGGAGATATGTAGTTCGATATCCGGGAAAGGTCATAGCCCATAGGCTACTTTTTATCCCCGTAAAATATACAGTTCCCACGCAATAAACGAATTTTAGCGCAACGGAGTTGCGGGAGTCATTTAGTTATTTATATCTTCAGGACGCAAATGTCACAAATATCTTTAGGTAAAATTCATTAAAAGTTGAACAAAGAATGAGAATATGTATGTAAATGAAGTAGCATTTAGTTTTTGCCGCACCAGCGGTAATTACAATCCATTATTGTCGGGGCAGGAAGGTTTAATGTTACAAACATGTTTTCAGAGAATTAACCACCTCAGCCCTCGCTGCAAGTGACATCTGGTCATTATTTTTAAGCCCTTATCTACACCTAATATACTAATGTAGAGAAAAGATCATAATATTGTTTGTTTGTTAGCATCGATAAGGCTTCAAAACTACCGGACTGGTATAGATAAAATTTGTCAGAGCTATATTATGTCGAGTAGACCATCAGAACAACATAGGGTCTTTTATCCTTTTTATCAAGGAAAAATGTATCGTACATTTTTCCTCTCTCGCAAGATTCTACCTGGCGCGATGTTGCGAGAAACACCCTTAATATTATGTAGTTCTGTTCTGTTTTATTTTCATAGTGTCTTAGAAAACAACGTACGTCCAATGGAAATCGCAACAAAATAATAGGCAATGATTGATAAATGATATCAGAGCGAAATATCTTTGACTAATCAAGTAATCACTAATCAGTACTGCAGCGACATGACTTCCACGGCCAATGATATATGATAATATAGGTGCGGAACTGCAACGCATGCAGCCGCTATTAGGACACTTGCCGCATTAGCGTCCAAAGGCGTTGACGACCTTTCAAAAGGCGTAGGCTCTATTATAGTGTATACTCTATGCTATACATAGTAGGGCCAAATGACCGGTGTTACGAGTCCGCTGCGCCGGCGCACGCCGCAGGACGACCGGTTTGGCAAAAAAAACACAGGGCCGCCAACACACTAAAACTTTCAACAGGATTATTTAGAACCAGATGACACCTGCCCATGCCATCTCCGTTGTCCCAACATTCGTTTATCGCACGGGAACCGTACACTTTTCCGGGATAAAAATGATCATATGTCCTTTCCCGGGACTCAAAATTGCCCATACCAAATTGCAGCAAAATCGTTTCAGCAGTTTAAGCGTAAAAAGATAACAGACAGACAGACACACTTTCGCATTTTTAATATTACTAGTACAGTATACTATGGATATTGGATATAAATTATAATATGTCATATTATGGTCTATGGATGACACTAACTGCTAGCATCAGTCCTTTTTAATGTCCCCGGGGGCGATGATATTTTAGAACCTTCGCAGACTGCAGACATTTAGTGGGCCGACTGGGGTCTAAATACATTGTATTGGCCCATAATTTGGTCAAACTATAGGCCGACTAAAGGTCTGCCTTTGTCTTACCGAAGGTGCGACTTCGATATGACCAATGTCTGCATCACCATAATATTATAGCAAAATAACTCTACATTCCTACATTTACATTGTACAAGCTGCTAGGAAAACTTCCTGTAATGCCGCGGCCGCATATGCGTGGTGCTTCGCGCTAAAACCGATACTATTGGACGATCTGCGTGTATCGTCCAATAGTATCGTCTCTTAGCACGAAGCTTCGGACGATAGACGCAGATGCGGCCGGGACATTACAAATACGAGTCAACTGTGTGTGTGTCAACTGTCAGCCCTGCCGAGTACCGAGTACCGGCCGATAAAACCACATACAAGTTTCGCCCGCTGTTCGTTTTTAGGGTTCCGTGCCCAAAGGGTAAAAACGGGACCCTATTACTAAGACTTCGATGTGTCCGTCTGTCTATCCGCGTCTGTCTATCCATCTGTCTGTCTCCAGGCTGTAACTCAAGAACACAGTATAGCAATATAATATCCCTACAGTAGTGAAACGAATGTACTTGCGCAGAGCAACGGAGGGGTACCCGCGGGGAAGCGGGCGGCGCGGGCCCAGTCCGCCAAACTTCGCGAGTTTGAACGACTTCGCGCGCAGGTGTGACGTTGGCGCGTTTTGTGTTTTGTGTTGTAAAACGATAGCCTGTAACATCTTATTTTATAAATGGGATATAACAAGTGTTCAGTGTACAGAATATTATGTAAATTTGATTCAAAAAACAAAAAGGATTTAATAATTATTGTCATAAAATATAATATCGACTCACAGTTCACACTAAATTGTGTTGGCCTTGGTGGCATTTATTTGCAATTTGCATCTCTGTTTTATTGTTTACGTTGTAAGAAGTGTAACAAGGAAACAATTTATAGAATAAAAATAAAAAAAACTGTCAAATACCCTGTTACATACTAATTAGTACCTACCTAGCTAGGTACACAGGGCCACACATCAAGTGTAACATTTTGACCTTTGGACCGCCCTTACCGCGCACGTAATAAGAGCGAGTTTTGAAGTGCTTCTGTTACACCTGACGTGTGGCCTACCGTACCTACCAATTGTTATAATATGATAATTAATTATTGTTGGATATTTTATATTATGTCCGAATGCGTCTTCATTATTTTAATAAAATTTTTAAATCCATACTAATTAGTAATTACTAATATTATAAATGCGAAAGTGTGTCTGTCTGTCTGTCTGTCTGTCTGTTACCTCTTCACGCCCAAACCGCTGGACAGATTTTGCTGAAATTTGGCATGGAGATACTTTGAGTCCCGGGAAAAGACAAAGGATACTTTTTGTCCTGGAAAAATGTACGGTTCCCGTGCGATTAACGAGTTTTGGCACAACGGAGTTGCGCGCATCATCTAGTAAAGAACTCAAATCATCTAAAAATAAAGTTTCACGTAAATATATTCTGGCAGTACGACTCATGTAAATATAACACGCTGATTAATTACAAGCACAATATTTTATTTTTATTTTATTTCCCGTTTCGTGGCAAGTGGCAACCCTGGCATATCTGCTTGGTACTTACACCGGTGGCGGTATCGTGCGACATCAAAGGCGTTTCGTTACTGTAGGGATATTATATTGCTATACTGTGCTCAAGAACGGTAATAGCTAGAGTTGTCACAGATTATGTATATATATCTGTTGCCGCTATAACAACAAATACTAAAAACAAAATAAAATTAATATTTAAGGGTGGCTCCCATACAACAAACGTGATTTTTTTTACCTTTTTAGGGTTCCGTAGCCAAAATGGCAAAAAAGGAACCCTTATAGATTCGTCATGTCTGTCTGTCTGTCTGTCTGTCCGTCCGTCCGTCCGTCCGTCCGTCCGTCCGTCCGTCCGTCCGTCCGTCCGTCCGTCCGTCCGTCCGTCCGTCCGTCCGTCCGTCCGTCTGTCTGTCTATATATTGGTTTAGATTTCAACTATTTTTTAGACCAAAAATTAGCCTATAGGAACTAGGCCCTATTTTAACAGGTATGTTTTTGGTGGGATGTACGTTTTCCGCGCGATAGAAGAATTTTGGCGCAGTTGCGGGCGTCATCTAGTCCATACTAATATTATAAATGCGAAAGTGTCTGTCTGTTACCTCTTCACTCTCAAACCGCTAAACCAATTTAGCTGAAATTTGGTATGGAGATACTTAGGTCTTAGGCCCGTATAAATAGTCAGTACTTAAGATGCGACCCGGCCTCAAGACGCAGTTCGGCTCTGTGATTGGTCCAAATTTTGACAGCCAACCAATCACAGAGCCTGAACCATGTCTTGAGACCCAGATGCATCTTGAGTACTGACTATTTATACCGGCCTTAGAGTCCCGGGAAAGGACATAGGATATACAAAAACGAATTTTAGAGCAACGGAGTTGCGGGCGGCATCTACTGTAAAATAAAATGAGATCTCCACACATAATTTCAGCAAAATCGGTTCAGCGGTTCGGGTGTGAAGAGGTAACAGACAGCCAGACAGACACACTTTCGCATTCATAATATTACTAGTATGGACTATGGATAACAAGGCTAATAAGGAGGAGATGAGAGAATGATGTACCATGAGAAATGAAATTATAGGCAGATGGCGGACGGTCTGCGTAATTTGGTCAGTTCAAGTCAACGAGATGTAGTTGGCTGGGCAATGGGCCTGACATTTGACAAAGACCAAGTTACCGAGGTCCCTCATCTATCTATGAATTAAATTCTCTCATAGTTCATCTCTCATGATATTTTTTCTTCCCAGCCGCGTCGTCTGTCGAAAAATGCGTGTAAAATTATCGCGTCGAAAAATATTATGTTTCTCAACTTCATAATTACTCCTGCCTTCATTCTTTTCCTACCGTATTCCAAACAATATTGCAGCCTAACAGCCACCCTCGTCGATTTCTTTTGTAGGCTTCTAGCAATCAACCCTTCTCCCTTGCGATTTCGTGCCCCTTTCATTACCGATCGCGAGCCCTGCACCTAAAAACTTTGAAGTACCATACGTCGAAACATCGGAACTTTTTCGTGCAAAAAACGCAGGAGAATTGGCTCGGCGGTAGTTTGTTGTGCGTCCAAACCGTAAACCAGTGGGGGTTCAATATAGCTCGTTAGTACAAACTACAAACTCTGTTTGCCTGCGGTTCGGCCCCCCTCCCCCCAACCCCCCGTGCAGACCTCAAACGAACGAGTTTACAGCTCGATATTCGGTTTGCACACAAAAAGTCCGATAGTGCAATTAGCAACTTGTTTCGTTTGACATAGAATTAGACAATATTATTTTTAACTTGATGACGCCCACAACTTTCCGCGAAATTAATTTATCGCGCGGGAACCGTAAATTTCCCGGGATAAAAAGTATTTATTCTCCATGCGAAAGTGTGTCTGTAGTGACTGTACTGCCTATTCGGCGGAATTTTCGGAATAGGCACAGACAGACACACTTTCGCATTTATAATATTAGTATGGACTTAAAAATTTTGAGTATACATAATGGTATGATAATTAATAGGTAAATCAACTAATTGGCAAGCCAACATTTCTACTTTTTTTGCCTTTTTTTAAGCGAACCGTTTACAAAAAGTGAACTCATTAGAGCTGGTTCCGCCGGTTTTCCCGCGGGCCGCAATTATACTACGGAATGGCGCAGAGCTATCTCTGCGCCATTCCGTAGACAAAATATATAGTCGGACCTATCTTTATTACATTAACATTATATAATTATTATTATGTATCTAGAGATAGGATAGTCAGATTTTTTTATTTTATCGATTAATAATATTTATTAATCGACAAAATAAATCGATTATTATATAAACCGGTCAAGTGCGAGTCGGACTCGAGCACAATGGGTTCTGTATCGAAAATGGCGTTTTTGACTTGTGAATGGAAACCCCTCATCTAGACACGCGGTAGCGTGTCAAGCCAAGTTCCAGCATAACAGAATGGCGAGCAGCACTGTGTGTTTAAATAAGTAATCTAGACAACACGCGGTAGCGTGTCAAGCCAAGTTCTCTAACTAATATTACACGAACCATTTGCAGCTACTTTTGACCCCCTCATAATTCAGAAACTATTTCACATAAACGTTTCAAAATTGGCTCATATAATGAGACTTGCGAGATAAATATATGCTCTAAATTTCATAAGCACATCTCAAACGGTTATTAAGATATTAACGCCCGAAAATCTACATTTTTATCACTGACTGACTGACTGACTGACCTATAGATCAAAATTCTAACCCACTTCCAGATGACCTAGAAGGCTGAAATTTGGAATCCAGCTCGGTAATTGTGTGTAAGCGCAAGGAAAAATCAGAAAACAAAAAAAATCGGTCAAGTGCGAGTTGGACAGAGCGAAACTAAGCAAAAATTGTGTTTTTTGTATGGAGACACCCCTTAAATATTTATTTTATTTTACTTTTATTATATATTATGAAAGTAAAAATATAATTAAAGATTTTGTGAATATTTCAAGTACCTACCGGCTGCCATTATTGATTTTGAGCAAAAAAGGCCAAAAAATCACGTTTATTGTATGGGAGCTCCCCATAAATATTTATTTGTGAAGTGAAAAACTTTAGGAAATGAATAGAAGGTGACCTTATGAAGTGTGTCTGTCTGTCTGTTACCTTTTCACGCTCAAACTGCTTGTACCGATTGTTCTTAAATTTGGTATGGAGATATAGTTTGAGTCCTGGGAATAGACATAGAATTCTTTTAATACGTCTGTCCGTCTGTCTGTCCGTCTATCCGTCCATCTGTCTGTCTCTCTGTTAGATAGCTATAATAATAGCTACACTTCCGCACAATAAGTTGTACCCTATAGTTAATGGTTGGAAATACACTTGTGTTTAAATACCATATTATTCCAATGCCTCCTGATGGTAGCTGCTTTTACCATTCGCTTGGATTTTCTTTGTTTTATTCGTCTGATACTCAATAAGGCTAGGGGGCTGTTTCGCCACTTCCTGTTAAGTTTCAGATAGGCTATCCACAACTTATCTGACAGCATAAGTATCTGCCAGATAACTTGCGTATAGCATATCCGACACTTGTCGGGAAGTGGTGAATTAACCCCTTAAAGGCCCGGGTTACCCTCGAAATTTTCATACATTCTTAATACCAAAATCATTTTCTCATACGAAAATATATAACATGTTTGAGTTATTTTTCAGCTTAAGATAGTAATTACCTAGGGTCCTGAACAAATTTTTTTTACAAAATATTTAAATACTAAAAAAAAAATTTGTGTTTAAATATTTTTTAGTAAATTTACTACAAGCTTTTAATATTTAAACACCAAAAAATAGACAAGAACACTAAAAAATGTATAAATAAATAGTAAATTTACTACAAAATATTTAAATAATAAAAAATATTTTTTAAAGTTTAATAAATACTAAAAAAAAATTTTTGTGTTTAAATATTTTTTAGTAAATTTACTACTTAATATTTAAACACCAAAAAATAGACAAAAACACTAAAAATATATAAATAAATAGTAAATTTACTACAAAATATTTAAATAATAAAAAATATTTTTTAAAGTTTAAATATTTTGTAGTACATTTACTATTTATATATGTATATATATATATATATATATATATATATATATATATATATATATATATATATATATATATATATATATATATATATATATATATATATATATATATATATATATATATATATATATATATATATATATATATATATATATATAGTGTTTTTGTCTATTTTTTGGTGTTTAAATATTTAGTAGAAGATTTACTAAAAAATATTTAAACACAAAATTTTTTTTTTAGTATTTAAATATTTTGTAAAAAAAAATTGTTCAGGACCCTAGGTAATTACTATCTTAAGCTGAAAAATAACTCAAAGATGTTAAATATTTTCGTATGAGAAAATGATTTTGGTATTAAGAATGTATGAAAATTTCGAGGGTAACCCGGGCCCTTAAGGTTGCGATTGAATAATATAGTCGAATATTATGTATGTTTGAACTGGGAAGATTAAGGTGTCTACCCTTGCTCGTAAAGTTTTCTTTACAAAAAGTAATGATATCCCACCAAAAACATAAATGTAAAAATGAAGAGCCAAGTTCCATACAAACATTATTCTTGTCTATGGTCTTCGCCGTAAAAAGGATGGAGATCTAAATAAGTGCCAAGTTTCATGGAAAATCGAAATACCTATGTATGTATAGGAACCAAATAACATTATGAACAAATAATAGAGTCTATTTCTTTGCTTTATTGAATATCTATAACAATTGATGTTATTTAAATAATCTGAGATCTTAAACTAGATTAGATTTGACTTGGCTAGTTTTCATCAGAATTAAAATATTTAATAACTTTATGAAATGACTGATGTAATGAAAACTGGCCAAGTTAGATTTAATCTAGTTTAAGATCTCAGATTATTTAAATAACATCAATTATTAACCGGAAAACGGTGGGCGTGAATTTCAAAAAGGGTTTATCACGCGGGCCACAGATAAAGTATCCCGTAGGTAAAAAAACTTGTGTATTATTATAGCAGATCTTTGTGATAAATATATATAGCAAAACAGCTGATATCCCATGTTGAACAATGGCCAAAGTTTTTGCCATGTCAGCTTGTAAATTGTAATTTAAAACCTCGAAGCCTATCCAGGGTGTGAATATTAAGAAAATAAATCTTTCCTCGGTTATAAAATTATTCTTATATTTTGTCGACAGTAAACAATGGAATCCTTTTCAAAATCTTATCTCGAAGAGTGTGGAGGGTTTTGGGAAATAAAGAACCTGGAGTTATCGACTCGAAGGCCGGAACTTACCCAGCTTGATGTTGAAATTGTCGCCGAGGGCTGCGGCAGCCAGTAGCAGCCCCAGGGCCGCGGAGACCGCGGGAGACCGCATGCTGTCCTCTATTCAGACCACAATCCACATCCACATCTTCCCCGACTCATCCCACAATTAAACTCGCCAGTTTAAATTGCGCCGAGTATATTTGTAACAAAGCGCCTCTGTAAGCCGGCGCGCAGTCGGGAGCTTTGCGAAATAATGAATGTTTTTATTTTCAATTAATTAAAAGACTTTTAACATTTTATTAATCCACAGTGAAATAAGTGAAGCTGTAACGCATATTAAAAGTTATTTTAATGTGAATGTGTACACAGTAAACATAAACCCGAAAAGCTAAATTTTTTGCACCAAAAATATTATTCCTCGGCAGCCGCGTCTCGCGCAACGAATACTATACTCGTCTCGCGTCGCCCACGCCGAGCAAAAAACTAACCAGTGTTGCCAGATGGCAGATCATCTGGCCCAGATGGTCTCCGTCTCGGCGACATACCCCTGAACCACCTTTATTATACAAGTACGCGTACTTGTATAGAGATCGGGCCTATAGCCGAAACTATTTCGTTTTCGCTTCGTTATAGAATCGCCGATCAAAATGTATGCCCCGAACTAATTGGATTTCCCACTAGAAATCCCCTAGATTTTTTTCTAATCGATCTAGCTAGGAATCATTTTTAGAAAATGTCATATTTTTATTAGTGTTTTATGAAATACCGAGCAAAGCTCGGTCATACAGCTAGTATGAAAAATAAGAAACGCTCTCAAATTTTTTCAAACATTTTCGCCCTATCAAGGACGCGGCGAGCGTCGTAACCGCCACTGTACAAGGCGCGCTGATATGAATGTTATTTTAATGTCATTAACGTCGACATTCGTACTGACAGACATCCAACCTGCTAATTTTTCGGTTATAGCGTAGAAAAAGATGGTAAAAAAACGTTAGGAACGTGATATACCTATTATGGCAAAAAAAACTGTATTTAACGTGTTTTTTAATTTCCCCTAAAAAGTCTAAAAACTCCCCCAAATATTTTTTCCCCCTATTTTGCCCCTAACTTGATTGAAAACCCCCTAAATCTATGGGAAAATCCCCTGATCTGGCAACACTGAAACTAGCCCTGTATTATCTATGGGGCGTATTACACCGTCAATATGATCACGATTCTAGTATCACACGTATCACAATTCACAAGTACTACTGCTACGGAGTACTATTATATATTCTGTGCTACTGCGATACTGCGATTCGGCCGCTTACACCATCAATATTATTACGGAATCGTGATAATATTGATGGTGTAATACGAGCCTATGGCAGAGGCCGCAGAGGTTACACCAAGGTTACACGATCAAGTTTTCGCCAATCTGTTAACTGATCCATCAATCCGATCCAGATTGACGAAAAATTGATCCTCTAACCCAGGAATTGATAGATTGATCATTTTTTTGGACATTTTCATAACCATCAATATTCCGTCAATCAGATTGATGGATCAGATTGATGATTAAATTGATCGTGTAACCTCTGCCTATGAACTAACCAGTGTTCAGTCATCAGTGTTGTCCACTGATCTCTAATAAACAAGTACGCTGGATACAGGATAGCTGATAGTTGACGTAGTGTAGGTAGTTATAAAATATAAAGTCAGACAAGCCCCCTAGCTGTGGCCCTACCACTGATATAATATATGGGATTGTCACTCGACATTCCTTCTTCTATCAATGGACAAGCCAGTCGAGCGGGTAGTGTTGACTTGTTGAGTATACGTAATTCTGTGTTTCAATTACTCACCCTACAAGCAACGAATACCATACTCACAAGGAGCCTACAAGTCGGCACTGCAGTATAGAGTGCGTAGTGCGAGTTTTATTCGATCATACTCATCGAGAACGTTAACGCGAATATGTATGGGATCAAAGCGGTATCCACGTAAGCCAGTAGGTGGCGCTGCTTTGATCCCATACAAATTCGCGTTAACGTGTTCGATGCGTATGATTGATCGAATAAAACTCGCACTACACCCCCAGTTGATACCCTTTGAAATGACAGCTATTTCTTGTGCCTATTTGAAGCGGAATCAGCGCCCCCATAATTTGGGTAGA